>JAPTHN010000034.1:2400000-3000000 GCA_026936325.1 Platynereis dumerilii
TGGTGATTGAATGTGTGGAATTGCAAAGATTTTTTCCTCAGACATTCGATTTATGTATAAATGACATCATTAACCATTTTTAGTTGCTGAGAATTACTTGAAAATTTTCTTCGGGTGACCCTGAAAAATTGATCATTTTCAGTAAAAAATCATCTAATATCGCATCGGGGCCAACAACACAGACATGAAATTTCAATATACGTAAAAAATGCCAACTTAATCTTGAAGTGTACAACCAAAAAACATAACAATATTATGTTGAATGCCACATTCATTGATCTCCGCCTCCACTTGACTTGACATGGATACCGCCAATCTGTTTTGTGGTTCTTTTTGACCGATATGGCCATTCTTCAGTGAAATTCATCTGCACCTGGTCCAGAGTAGTTGGCTGGACCTCTATCTTGTGTGCAGAATGGTCAAAGATGTCCCTAACATCTGTTACTTAGGTTCATATCAGGTGAAGTTGCCAGCAACGGCAAATTCTCAATATTCTCAATTTTCAAGGTTAAGGAGGATTTGTGATGCATTACAAGCTTGAGTATTGCCATAAATGAAAAAAATGTTTCAACTGAAGTGTCCTCTACACTGAGGTACCATTTCCTGTTACAGCAAACTTAGATAGGAGACTGCCGGGACGTTTCTATACCACACCACCAGACACAAATTTACGTCATAATGGATGACACCCAAAACAAGCATTAAACTGCCACCCTGAGCCCTTGTGGCAATGAGGCAGTTTTTGGACAGTATCTGGCCACCTTCTCATCACACAAAAATTTCTCCATAAGCCCTGTGAAACATGTGGCAGGATGTATTGACTGATATGGAATTTACTTGAAAAATTTGCGAAATATTTCAGCATTTTTGTTAAGAGTGTACACTTGTTGGAAGAGGAAATGATACCTCAGTGTATAGAACACTTCAGTTTCAAAATTTTATTCATTTATGGCAATACTCAAGCTGGTAGTACACCACAAATCCTTCAAAACCTTGAAAATTTAGAAAATTGAGAATTTGCCGTTATTGGCAACTTCACCTGATATGAACCTAAATAACATTAAAGGGACATCTTTGACCATTCTGCACACAAATTGGAGGTCCAGTCAACTACTCTGGACCAGGTGCAAGTGACTTTCACTGAAGAATGGCCATATCGGTCAAAAAGAACCACAAAACAGATTGGCGGACTCCATGTCAAGTTAAGTGAAAGCTGAGGTCAAGAGTGTGACATTTAACATGATATTGTTATGTTTATTGGTTGTACACATCAAGATTAAGTTGGCATTTTTGGCGTATGTTGAAATTTTATATCTGTGTTGTTGAGCCACTATGCGATATTTGATGATTTTTTACTAAAAATGATCAATTTTTCCGGGTCACCCAAAGAAAGTTTTCAAATAATTCTCAGCAACTAAAACTGGTTTATGATATCATTTAAACATAAATCTAATGTCTGAGGAAAAAATCTTTGCAATTCCACACATTCAATCACCTATTTTAGAACTTTGAAATCCTGACACCTTGAAAATCCAAATTATTCCAGCATTTTGATCAACAGTGTAAGTCGAACTGCCGAGTTTTGGGCTACTTGAAGTTTATTTATTAAGCGACTCGATGCTCCATACAGAAGACCATTTCCGTAGTCTAGGTGAGGAGTGACAAGCGCATTGACTACTGTTTTGCAAGTTTCCTTGTCCAGAGACTTCCTAATTTTTGAAACATTTCTTAAATTGAAGTAGGCATTCCTGCACATTTTGTTGACTTGTTTTTCCATGGTCATATTTTTGTCAAAGATTATGCCTAGATTTCTAACATGATCGGCTGCTTTGATTTCGACATTGTCAACATGGATTGATGATACTTGGGAGTTTATTAAGCTGGTGCGGACTGCCTATGAGCAGTAATTCAGTTTTTTCTCCATTGTTGCAAAGCTTATTTTCATGAAGAAATTTCCTGATTTCAGCTATGCACTTTTCCATCTTTACAACCGCATTTCTCTGATCTAAGAATGTTGGCTTGAAAGAGAGAATAAGCTGCTCATCATCGGCATACTTTTGGTCTTTAACTTGATTTTTTGCAGCCACTTCACTTAATGGAGCGATATATGAATTAAATAGGATTGGTCCTAATTTTGAACCTTGAGGAACCCCAAATTTCAGTGGCAGTTTGGTCAATGTTTTGTCATTAATTATCACTGACTGTCACCTATCAGAAATGTAGGACTTAAACCAGCATAGTGCAGAATCATGAATAGCCTACCATATCTGCTTTCCAAACGGTTCAGTAGAATCTTGTGATCAATTGTGTCAAAAGCGGCTGAAAGGTCCAGTAGTACGAGCATTGTTACCTCACCTTTGCTCATATTCAACATGATATCGTCATGGATCTTCGTTAGGAGGGTTTCAGTGCTGTGGAATTTTCTGTAAGCTGATTGTTTCTCATCATCCAGGTTGTTTGTAGTAAGGTGGTCTGTATATTGTTTAATAATAGCACTTTCAATTAGTTTGCCCAGGAAAGGCAGATTTGATACTGGTCTATAATTCTTATAGATAAGATCCAATCCACCTTTTTTTAGCAGAGGTTTCACTAAGGCATGTTTCAACTCAAGAGGCATTTCTCCAAGTGAGAGTGACTCATTGACAATCTTGGTTATAATTGGGAGGTATTCATCAATGCATTCGAGCAAAAGCCATGTGGGAATAGGATCAAGTTGGCAGTGTTTAACAGGCATTTCCCTGATCAGTTTCTTAATGTCCCTTTGAGACAAACTTCGAAAGTGTCGCAGTGTGTGAGGGGCAGTTTTAGTATCATTAAAAATGGCGGTATTCATTGCTCCTATAATTTACTTTTAAAATTAAGTATACATTTCCTGAATAATCACTGTACAGTGTATCAATCATAGTGTATGGGAACATTTTACTTATCATTACTTTTACTTCTTTAATATTTAGGGAACAAAAGTCACCCGCCTGCCAATGAAGGAGCTTCTCAACCTCTATTCGGTGCTGTCCATTTTTTGTCACGTCAGTTTGCTGGTCCTCAACATCACTGCAATTTGTATGGTAAATCATTTTACTACTAACATTTTGAATTTTCTAGATGATATTTATAAGATGATAATTGCTCAACTGACGACTGAGTATTCTGTGTTCACTATTGTGCTTGAAAACTTGAATAAATAAAAGTAAATGGTTTGTTTTCAGCGAACGTAATTTCCCGTTGATGAAAACAAAAAATTGATTAAACCTACAGTGAAAAAACATTTTAAATGTAAAAGATGTCATTCTTTTGATTAATTTATGTTACTCTTCTTTGTTTGTTCTTTTTTCCTGACTCTTGTTTTTTTTTTCCAGTCATTTTTAGACAAACTCTACTCTCTGCCCATCTTCGCCGCTTCCATAATAGCTTATATGGTCATCATCGTCGAATGTCATCATTCTGAAACGTTAGCTGTCATCAACAATATAATTGGAAGCACACAAGCCAACAATTATATGGACCAACAACGGAAAACGAAACCTTTCTTTTCACTGGTAAGCCTGGGCAAATTGTAATCATCCTGGGAATAATTAAAAATTTTATTTTAAGTTTGTGTAAGTGTCCTTTTGTCAGCTTTATATTTCACTTTGAGTCTTTAAATTTGGCATATGGGTAGTAGGTATATTTGCCTGTGGGTGTGGATAAGGAAGATTTGGAAAAATACAAGATGGCTGCCAAAATGGTCTGCACAAAATGGCTGCCTTTCTAGAAATTGTCAAAGTTCTGCAACCTTAGTATTTCTTAAGGGTTCTGAAATGTTGTACTGATATTGGTCTGTTGGTGTAAATCAAGGACATGTCACCAAATCCAAGATGGCTGACAAGATGGCTGCCTCGAAATGGCCACCATTCCTTAATTGCCCATGATGGCCTTAGTATTGTTTACTTGAGGATATGGATCAGGAACATGTGGAGATATCCAAGATGGCTGCCAAATGGCAGCTACAAAAATCAAATGGCCACCAAAATTGAATTGAATCGAGGGATTCGATTAAAGTTATGGATTCAGGAACATTTGGAGAAATCCAAGATGGCTGCCAAAATGGCTTCTACAAATCCATCTGTGATGGATGCCTATACATAGATGCGGCTATTAATTTCAACATGCACACATTGATAGATTGTAAACACAAACGTAGACAAGCTTTGAAACCGAATCTGTTGTTCTGGTTGCATTATTGTTTATTCAAATCTACAATATCCTGAAATCTCTTTTTATCTGATTTTTATTTAAAATATTTACTTTCGAAATTGTGCTTCTTCATTTCAGGAAGTGCAAGCGTTCCGTTTTCAACATCAGGAAGAGAACTCTTCAGAAAAGGAGGAAGAAAAAGAGGAGGAAGTCGGGGAAGAGAATGAAGGAAAGAATAAAAAGAATGAGGAAAAGAAAGAGAATGAAGGAAAGAATGAAAAGAATGAAGAAAAGAAAGGAAAGAAAGAGAAGGAAATAAGGAATGAAAAGGAGGACGAAGAAGAAGTCATTAGAAATTTTCTGACAGGGAAGGACGTCGGAAATTCACTTTTGGTATGTTTATAATACTTGTAACTATGCTGTACATGTGACGATGATGTGGTTCTTTATTCTCCAGAAATTTATATGGTTTTTTTTTTAATTCATGAACATTCTTTTCCTTGATTTGAAACATTTAAAGAACTGTTGTTTTGAAAAAGCACTATCAAATATTGTACACTTTTTTCTTGGTTTTCAAATTAGACTTCGGATATAATAATTCATCTTTTACCAATTTTTTTTTAAATCTGTTATCCTTGAGGATTTTATGATTACTTTAGTGACATCGGTCTAAAATAAGGTAAATTTCTTGTTTTTCAAAATGTAGCATCTGTATTTTAGTAAAATTCAGAATAATTTCTAGTATATTACGGTGACACAGTATAGTAGGCCTATACTATGACACACAGACTGTACATTGACCAGTACATCAATTGTTTTTCTGGGGTAGTTTGCATGACAAAGCACCCTGGTCGAGATTTGTTTGTTTGTTTGTGTTTTACGCCTCAGCAGCACCTTAGTGGGCTATATCAAGGCAGGCGATCGCCGTATGATGATGAGATGAGAAGACTGTGAGTCTGGTATATACCCTATTAATTCAGGGATGCCCAGGGTCTTTCAGTTGCCCTAGCATAGAACACTGGATACAACCCGCCTCCATTTAATGTCCCATGGGCTCGGACTAAAGTGAGTTCCGGGGTGGGATTCGAACCCAAGCCCTCAGAGCCAGTGGTTGTGACCCTGGTTGAGAGTCCTGAACCAATATAATATTATCAAAGCAGAGCACTTTTAAAAAATATCTAGTCTGTTGGTGTCCGACTCTTACCCTAATGCATGATACAATTTATTTTCTGTTTGCAGTTTTTTATGAACAAGGAATCAAAATTTGTTAACTTCACTGTTCTTGCTGACGCGTCGGGTGAACTGAATAGCTTCTTGGGACCTGATATCACTAAGGTATTGATTTAAAATTCCTTTTAATATGCACTGGTAACTGATCACATTATTTAGTTTGCTGTGTAATGTTATAGGCCCATTCTAAATTTATGGGTGGGGAAGTTTTGAAATATATTATACCCCCCTTAGATTTCATACGTGCGAGTTATATCCCGCGTTTGAGTGAATATGTGATATATCCGAGGCGTAGCCGAGGATTATCACATATTCACGAAAACAAGGGATATAACTAACTTATACCTTAAACAAAACAAAATAAAACAAAACAAAGAGATTTTAAAAAGAAAATAAAACAAGAAGGATTTACGGAAAGAGGAAGAAAACAGTTACAAACAATTTGCCAAGTGGGATTAATCTAATCAGTATCAAGTATCAGTTGAAGAAAAAAAATCCAAATGGAATCACAGTTGACAATTATATGATATGAAATGTATACATATTCTGATCATTTCCTTGGATATACAAGGCTAATGCATCTGAAAGCTATTTGAAATTTTCATCACGCACTAAAAAAGTTACAGAGACATCCCTTACATTTTTAGAATTTGGTTATAAATTTAGAAAAAAACTGATTTTAATACTGTGGACCTTGACATTGTGTTAGTAACTTGAAATACAGGGATATCCCCCAATTACTACCTTTAATATATATATGCTCAAATAACATACATGTGTAAACACCAAAGCTTGAAGACCGTGATGCCTGGATCCAAAATATTGATTTTAAAGAATAGTTTGTAATAAGCTAATTAGTTGCAAAATTATAATGAAAAATGTTTGGATTGGAAATTTAAAAAGACACAGTTTGAATTTTTAAAAGAGAAAAATGAAATCCCCCCCCCTCGGAAAATGTGGGGGGATGTTTGGAAAGAAAATTAATTTGACAAAAAAAAACAACAGTGGTATAAAAAAATTCTAAGAAAAAAATTGGGTTATAAATACAATTTGCAATTTTGGGGGGGGGGGGATTTTTGAGAAAAAATCAGAAACAAAATTTGGAAGGGGGGGAGGAGGGGGAGTTGTAAAAAAAAAGTTTGGAACAAAAGATTTTCTTTAAGATTTAGGGGGAGGAAGAATTTAAAAAACAGATTTAACAGGGAAAAAAGCAGGCAAACGAAAAAATTGCGGAAAAAAAGTTAAAAAAATCAGAAGAATATAATTATGCAGTTGGATAGTTGGGGATCACCACCAGATATAAAGGGGGGGGGGGGGGTGCTGGGAATCTTAATTTTCCAATTGACAGGAAATCATTTATTTCATGAACACAGCAGCAGTAATTAGGCCTATTTATTTTTAGTGAATGATGTCCTAAAATATTTCTTTTTGAATTAAACAAAACCATGTTAAGAAATACCTCCACCACCAGCAATTATTTTATATATTCAAGACGACTCTATAGGAATTATTTATTTCACCTTAACTGGACAAGAAATTATCAATTAAAAAAATCAAAGCCTCCTCCTCCTCGTAGAGATCCAATAGGTTGACCCCTTATCCTTATTAGTTGTGTTCTTGACATTAAAATCTGAAGGGGGTCAAATTTAAGGATTTACGGATTTGTCTCAGGTGTTTTGTTTTATAATACTTTTGTTTAATTTATGTTAGTAATTCACTGTTTGGTACAGTTTTGCTGTTTGTGTTTTGAGCTTTGTTGAACAATGAGGCTTATATATTCTATATACTCCCATGGGCGTATAAGTGAACAACAAAGAATATATGAAATATACCAGCCAAATACATGCTTCTGATTGGCTGCTGGCTCATAGGTGTGGTATAACGATTTTTAGTCCCCCCGCCAACTACATTATGACCCATGTAGATTTTTATAAACATTTATAAATCCCTGATTTAGTTTGAAAAGGTTTATCTCTTTCAAAGAAAAATATAGATACGATTTTGCAATTGGACCGCGATCTTCATTTTCCAGCAATAGGTTGTTGATCTCACAATAATAACCCATTTAATAAACCGTATTTTTATGAGCTTGTTTTCGCTGATTTCAGGTATTTCTAGGTTCTACGATTGGATTCCTAAACACAAAAAGTCAGAAGTTGTATGAGGAAGAAAAGAGGAAAATTGTTTCGGAAAAAGGTCAAAGCGACATGTACGTCCAGTGTACAGAGGTAAAGATATCAATTAAAACGTTTTGTTTATTCGTCGATATCAAGTATACACAGGCATGCATTGAGTAGCCTTTTTCTTGGAGGGGGGATTGCGCGACGGGCGACTTTGTATCATTTGCCAGGATTTTTAGCCTCCTCGGGTTATTTAGCCCATCCTGCCCCCTTACGAGGGGTTTTCCAAAAGTTCTGTCCAACTGGTAATAATTTCAGCAATATTTTAAGCAGACACATGATATTTTGGTCAGTTAAAACTGAGGTAATTTGCAATTGATCCCCAAAAAGATTAGATCATAGAAATAAAAATAATTGCTGATTTTGTTGCCATGGAAACCAGAAGTCTTGAAATGCGGCCCAGAGCTTAAAAACAGACAAAGAAACAAATATCTTTTCAAAACATTAACTTATTTTGAGAGTTTTTCAACTGGAAACATGTGGAAAACAAGCATAATCATTTTACAACTTCTCTGAGTGATTAATTTGGTACATAATGTGTTTCTTCATACATTCAATCCATTTGAAAAGCACCCCTTTATGTCTTCAGATTGTAGACAGTTTTGGAGTTATGCGGTTTTCTGGTTCTTGGATTTTCGGATGTTTCGTCTATTCATTAAAAAAAAACACTTAAAGTTCAGATGGTTTTATTACTCATACCATCTTCCTTGTATGAATATTTAAGATGGTTATTTTTCTCTCTGTCAGATTTAGAAGGCAAATTATTCGAATTTCATAGATATCTGTGATCACATTCACCAATCATAAAGTTGCTAATCTAAAAGAAAACAGATGTTACTGAATCATGAATAGTTAAGTGACTAAAATATGTGTAATAACATTGTTTTCAATGTTATTTAGTGCTTCACAATAAGTTAATTGCTTGTTATGCAAAAAATAATAATTGATATACTTCGATTTAGTAAGTGGAGCCTGTTACATTGGACAGGTGTTAAGGTAATTGAAAGAAATTGCTACAAAATCTGGGCCGCATTCCATGACTTCAGGTTTCTATGGCAACCAAGCAACCATTTATTTTTATTTCTAAAATCTGATATTTGCCAAATCAATTGCATATTACATCAATATTAACTCACCCAAATTTCATGTGTTTTAGTAAGATATATCAAAAGTTATGACAAGTTGGACAGAACTTTTGGAAAACCCCTCGTATTAATTGATACCCCCCTTGGACTTCAAGCTGATTTTTAGTACCCCCCTTTTGTTCTATGTGTATTTTTATTTTTTAGTACCAGCCCTGTGTTTTTTCTGACTTTTTTGTTTAAACTGCACACCGCCTTTAATATGAGGTATTCTTTTAACCCCCCCTCCCCCCTTGATATATAGAAACCATTGTGAAAAATTGGTACCACCTCTGGAAAAATTCTTAATGGTCCCTAAATTTTTAAATTCTTTTGTCTTTTAAATTGTAAATTTCAGTCAATGCACATGCCCGGCATGGAGGACCACATCACTGTCTTCAACGACGCTAAACTCAGTCTCCACTTGTTGATTTCACGTCCAGCTTTTTGGATGGCATCCATCCTCCTCCTTACTTGGCCGTACAGAATTTGGTTCGCAAGAAAAACAAGACTCATGAAATTCACGCTCATTAAATTACTCGCTTACGACACAAACTGCCATTACAGACTGCAGAAGGATATGGAGGATATCGACGAAATTGAAGTATAGGGTTGTATTGTGGATTTTATATTTGTAATTGTAAATAGGCCTAACTATTTATTTATTCGTGAATTTTTAAATTACTTGATAGGAGTTCTGTGAATTTTTGCTCAATTGTAATTTATATTTCTGGCTCAATTGTAATTTATGTTTCTGGCTCAATTGTAATTTATATTTCTGGCTCAATTGTAATTTATATTGTTGCATATAATGGGAAGATTGGCCAGGGATAATTTTAATATCTAGAATTAGCATGAAAGAAACAATTGGCACAAAATCCCTTCAATTCCCTTGGTCTGCCTAACTATGCTGTTTATTTATAAATTTATTTATAAATGTTATAAACTTAATTAATTCTGTGATATCCTGCATAATCTGACTCTTATAACGAATTTGAAATAATTTTACTGCATGAAATTTTTACTGTGAAATTTTAATCTAAGCCTACTGCTCTGTGCTTACCAAATTGGTGGCTGAATTTCTCGCCAAAAGCCAAAGGAGTGTTAAGCTCATGGACACCCTGGCCCGGGTTGCGCGTTGGACCTGGCCCTTGAGGCCAGAGCTTAAGAAAATTGCTCCATTCCATTGTACCATTCTCTTGCACCATTCTCTTGCACCATTCTCTTGCACCATTCTCTTGCACCATTCTCTTGCACCATTCTCTTGCACCATTCTCTTGCACTGTTCACTTTTCTCATGCGACATCTCTTGCAACATTCTCTTATGCCATTCACCATTCTCTTGCACTGTTTTCTTGTACCATTCTTTTGCACAATTCTCTTGTATGGTTCTCTTGCACCATTCTCTTGTATCATTCTCTTGCACCATTCTCTTGCACCATTGATGATTCTCTTGTATGGTTCTCTTGCACAATTCTCTTGCACCATTCTCTTGCACTGTTCTCTTGTACCATTCTCTTGCACTGTTCTCTTGTACCATTTTCTTGCACCATTCTCTTGCACTGTTCTCTTGTACCATTCTATTGCACCGTTCTTTTGTGTCATTCTCTATCACCAATTTCTTGCACTGTTCTCTTTTACTATTCTGTTGTATGGCTCTCTTGCACTGTTATCTTGCATCTTTCTCTTTAAACTTTCTCTTGCACCATGCTCTTGTATCATTCTCTTGCACCATTCTCTTGCACAATTCTCTTGCACAATTCTCTTGCACTGTTCTGCTACAGGTACCATTATATTGTACCATTCTCTTGCACCATTCTTCGCACAGTTTTGAGGAAACCACTGCCAGCACTGTGATGAACTTATGGTTAAAGGTGGTCTGCCCAAATAGTGTATCCAACAGAGTGCCCCCCCCCCTTAAATGAATAAGCCACAGGATGATTTGCTTATCACAGTTAGTCTGGGGAGGTCACTCTCTGTTGGATACACTACTAGACTCCAGTTCATTGGTGGTAGGCTGACATCTCTTAGAGACGTATTCGCCATTGCACCGTTCTCTTGTACCATTCTCTTGCACCATTCTGTTGCACTGTTCTCTTGCACTGTTCTTTTATACCATTCTCCTGCAAGATTATGTTGCACCATTGTCTCGTACCATTCTGTTGCACCATTCTCTTGCATGGTTCTCTTGCATTGTTCTCTTGTACCATTCCCTTGCAGCAGTCTCTTGCTGCAATCGCTTGCACTTTTCTCTTGCACTGTTCTCTTGCACCCTTCTTTTTTACCATTCTCTTGCAGCATTCTCTTGCACTGTTCTCTTGTCTCTTACACCATTCTCTTGTACCTATAATTGTCTTGCACCATTCTGTTGCACCATTCTCATGCACTGTTCTCTTGCATCATTCTCTTGCATTGTTCTCTTGCATATTATCTTGCACCATTCTCTTGTATGGTTCTCTTGCACTTTTATCTTGCACCGTTCTCTTGTATGGTTGATAATGGTTCTCTTGCACTTTTATCTTGCATCATTCTCTTGCAACATTCTCTTGAACTCCCGAGGGGGGGGGTACTTCGCGGACTTTTGTGTAGGGATGCGCCACGGCGATTTTGAAAACCAGAACCATTTTAATCCGGAAACCAACGCCAAAACCACAAACCATTTTAATCTTTTTTTTAAAATATCCAAAACCAATTTAATCTTTATGATTTGTATACCATTGTAATTGTCTTTTCAAGCCGATTCTAACGGTACCAAACATGTTGGGAGTGCAAAAAGGGCAACCAAATTAATCTGAAATCCTAAAAAACCAAGACCATTTTAATCCTAGAAGGCCAAAAATCCTAAACCATCCAGCAGCGCCTCTATATATACACTCTTTCATAGTGAGTACCCCCCCCCCGGTCTTGAACTATTCTCTTACACCATTCTCTTGTATCATTCTCTTGCACCATTCTCTTAATTGTACCATTCTCTTGCACCTTACACTAATTCTCTTGTACCATTCTGTTGCACAATTCTCTTGCACAATTCTCTTGCACTGTTCTCTTTTACCATTCAATTGCACCATTCTCTTGCATCATTCTCTTGCATCATTCTCTTGCATCATTCTCTTGCACCATTCTCTTGCACTGTTCTCTTGCACTGTTCTATTTTCTTACATTTTTCTCTTGAATCATTCTCTTGTACCATTCTCTTACACCTTTCTCTTGCACTGTTATCTTGCACAATTCTCTTGCACCACTCACTTGCACTGTTTACTTGCACCATTCTCTTGTACCATTATGTTGTATGGTTCTCTTGCACCATTCTCTTGCACGGCCATTCTGTGGTATATGGTTCTCTTGCACGATTCGGTGGTATATGGTTCTCTTGCACCATTCTCTGCACCATACTCTTGCACCATTCTCTTGCCAACTTGCACCATTCTCTTGCATCGTTCTCTTCACCATGCTGTTGTGGCATTATCCTGCACTCGTAATTGTACCGTTCTCTTGCAACGTTCTCTTGCACCATTCTGTTGGGACTGAAAAATGTAGAGCTATGTGCAATGTGGAGACGGCTGTGACTTGTGAGGATGTAAAACTGTGAAGAAGGCTGGACTCCGAGGGCTTGCTGCAGCGCATTTTAGTTTCTCTCGCGAGGTGGCGCCTTGGTGCAGCCCACAAGTTCCCTCTGGTGTTTCATTTAGTTTGACAGGTTGTAAGTGGAAAATGCCGGTCCCTGTTTCTCACGTTATATTTGATGTTGATGGGCTCTTGATTGGTAAGTATGCCTTGAAATGCTTCTTTAACATGTAGAGAAGCTATTTTGATACTTTCTGTAACATGTCATTGCGTAGATTTTGTAAAATACCACTTGCAAGTGTTTGACATGAGCGATATTAGATGGTGTGGTATGTGTCACTATGTCTATGATCATTGTGTGTGTTTGGTGGTTGGGTTTATTATAGCCTTTCACCAACCTACTAGTTACAGTGATGGAAAGTCATGGAAAATGTGATCTTGGAAAGTGGCTGCTGCCAACACTTGCAGGACTCGACAATCATCGGAGTCATTCCTGTAAATAATCACGATCGTGTAAAGCGCTAAATAATTCTTCAAGTTTTAGATGTTTGTCCACCCCCTCTCTTCTGTATTCAAGAGGAAATTATTCTGTTGATTTGATTTCTTTATTGCCCCTAGCCTTTTGGTTAATGACGAATCTCGAATGACCACACAGCACACTTTTAACAGTTTTTAGCGACAGTTTTCAATCAATTTTATACATTCCCTCTGGCAGCCCATAGGCGTATTTCGCGAGGGTCGGGGGGGGCTGCACCCCCCCCTCCTCTGGTATCAGTGCAAATGGCAAATCTTGACCAATATCAGGGCAGATCCATTGCCCTGGTCACATTCGGGATTATGTGTTTATCACACCTCAGGCTAAAGCCCCCAGATGATAAATCACTTATTCCCTCTCCCGTGGTGAATAACCTATACATCGATGGTGAAAGTGCAAAACCTCGTAAGTCAAAAACAAGCTGTTTTTCAGAAATTGGAAAAAACTATCACAGTTAATTTTTTATCGTAATGTTCATTTATATGCGAGTTAGGCTCTACGTGATTTATAGAAAGTGAGACCCTGTTTTAGCATAATTTTTTGTCATAGGTCATTGACCCCTGCATTGATGCTACCATCAGATATGAATGAAAATGTCGAGTTACAAGGTTTTGCACTTTCAATTTTTGCTTTTTAGAGAAAGTGCAAAACCTTGTAACTCGATCATTTATCTCATTTTAAGGAAATTGCAGCATTGAATGTACTTCCAATCTATAGCCAAACAGTAAAAATTATGATTTGACCATAATATATAACAACTGCTAATTTTGATTAGTGGCTACAATAGCAAGAATGAGGAAAATAGCAATTTTTCAAATTTTCATGCACAATTTTTTTCAATAGCCTATTTCACTAAAACAAATATAGGGAGGTATAGATTTTTTAATAGGGAAATTTCCTGAGAGCCATAAAAAAGTGCCGCAATCATCGTTTTTCAAAAAAAGTTGAAATATCCCAAAATATGAGCTTCTAAGTTCTGATTTGACTTACGAGGTTTTGCACTTTCACTTTTTGGAACAAATCGACATACAAGGTTTGGTGAAATCATTCTGTTACCAGTGTGCTACAGCTTAAAAAAACAGCAAACTGGCAAGGTGACCAATTGACAACATGTGTTGGATATTGAAATAGTCATTCCACCCAAAATCTAAAAATGGTAAAATTTTGACATACGAGGTTTTGCACTTTCACCATCGACATATCATGTACATATATGATGTTTAATGGCTTAAAACTGTGCCGATGTAGTTACTTGTAACTTTGTAAAGGTAGTCAATCAAGTAAAATTGCTGCCCAGGAACAGTTTACCAGGTTAAACTGATATACATGTCTCAAAACTCTGTTTAAGTCTTAAAAATAATTGATATAGGCTTATTTTAGCTTGGCTTTAGTAGTTACGGAAGCAGGCATGTGTTGCCTCTTATATCAGATCTTTTTTTTGTTCATAAGTCAAAAGTATAAAATCCACTTTAGCAGCTCTTTTTGTGGATAGTAAAAAGTTGAATAAAAATCCAATGGTGTTTTTGCTTAAAATCCTTTTGAGTTTTTTGCCAGAAATCCTTTTGGTACGTGTTTTTGCGTAAAAGCATTGTCTTAAAATCCAAGACTTTTTCCAAGTAATTTGTTTTAAGCCAACGTAACACATGCACAGTGAAATGTATTTACAAGGTTTCCAAATGTGATAATACTGTAGGTAAAAATATTTTTATAATCCGATTTATAAGATTTATGTAGGTTTTTTTATGCATGAAATCCACAATTATTATATTTTATTGGTGCGTTGTTGGTATAGAATATAGATTTTATTAGATTCTTTTGTGATTTCTCCTGGGTGTGGAATGGCCAGATGTTAATACAGATATATAGGCTCTTGAATGCATATTATATTTCAACATTGTAGGTCTATTTATTACCATAATACCTTACTTCTATTATAAAATATGTAATATTTTTAGGCCTAGATATATATTATATATAAATCTAACTTTTTTCTCTCTCAGATACCGAGAGCCTATTCACGAAAATCATGCAGGCTATCATAGATCCTTTTGGGAAAAAGTTCACTTGGGAGGTCAAATCGAAACAGATGGGGAAAAAGACGAAGGAGGCTGCGCAAGTTCTCATTGGTGAGTTGGCCAGAATATAAATGTATAACAAGTCTTCAAACTTTGTTAAATTCTCAATTTTTTTAATGATTTTATATAGATATATGGTAGCATGTCAAATTTTGAATATTTTTGGTGAATTTTTTGAAATTATTTATTTTTTGCTGAAATTACTGCATTAAATTTCAGATGAACTTGACCTTCCAATTACTGTTGATCATTATGCCAGTGAAGTCCAACGTCTGACGCGAGAACTTTTTCCAGATGCTCTGCTATTGCCTGGTAATTTATTTGCAAATTTTTTATTCATAAATTGATTCACTCTTTTTGAAAACTTAATATTGGGAGATATTCAAATGGAGGATTGCATATGGATGAGAATGTGATAAAGGGAGTTTGAAAAGAATTAAAAGAATGGGAGGCAATCCAATTTCATCAAAAACATATTATCAAGAACGTATTATTATAGAATATATATACACTAGAAAAGCCCGTTGGGGCACATGCACGTTACATAGGCATATCAATAAGTCTATAGCTACTGTCCATGAACACCCAAAAAAAGTTTTATGGGGGGAAAAAGCTTTGGAAAAAAATAGTGAAGAAATCTTTTTTTTTTTTTGGAAAACAAAAATGCAAAAAAAAATTTGGAAATCGCAAAAATAAAATAGCCCTGTAGCCTAAGTATGACAGTGTAAGTTCACTGTGCGAATTTGGTGGTCATGGGTCACCCAGATGCCTTGTAAAGGGGGAATGAAACTGTAAAAATTGCCTTTTAATGGCTTTTATATATATAGGAAGATTTGATTTCAAGACTTTTGTTTTAATGTTTCTTTAGGAGCAGAGAGATTAGTCCGTCATCTCCACAAGCACAGCATTCCAATGGCACTGGCATCAGGGTCCAATTTAGAGGAGTATGAGTTAAAGGTGGGTCAATGTGGAATATTTTAATCTAATAATAACATATTGTCAGGAATTTATTATTTTTTTTTTGCCAAAGATACCCTGTGTCAGTGAGAAAAGTTGGCATTTCTGCCATTAAGTGGGTCAAATAGCTTGCCAACTTTACCCCAGATTGCCAACTTTACCCCTTTTTACGGTATATAAAGTTGTACATTCTTTGCAGTTGATATGGAACGCTTTTTTTTTTTATGAAAAGGCAAATAACGAGGGAGTCTTGAGTCTCAGCCAATGTTAAGGGCACATGCTGGTCGAAAAATGGTGAAAATATTTTAGAAAATGGAAATTCTGATTTTGACAGTTTCAATAAATACAGATGTTCAGACAACAAATGCAACTGAAATTACGCAAAAATTCCAATTATAACCCTATAAACAACCTTGCCGATCTTACCTTTACAGTTAAAATTATTAAGAGTTTATTTCCTTTTTTTGCCATTTTCCGAAAACTGCGAATTTTAGTGACTTTGAGTGCGTACAAAAGATTTATCTCAAAAACCACTGAAGGCATCATAATGAATTTTGGCATGCTGCTTACTGACAAGTTCGCTTCCGCAATAAGGCTATTTTCAGAACTGTATTTGGATTAAAGGCCGAGGGACAGCGATTCAAACCTGAAAGATTGTGAATTAGCTCCATAGTCCCATGTTCGCAAACCCAGAAAAACCCTATGAAAACATATTTTTAGTCTGAAAATAGTCTTATTGCGGATCCGAATACCTCAAATTATGAAAATAAATTAGTTCTGACTATTCTGATGGCTCAGTCTTGAGATGAATTTTTTGTAAGGCAGAATACTTAAAAATATGTAAAATTCTTTGTTGCCATGGCAACCGTAACCATGGCAACTTAAAATTTCACGGAGGGTCATAATTTGGTGCCCTGAAGACCTGTGTAAAATTTCATAGCTCTATCTGCAACAGTTTCTTCTGGACAGCATACACACATTTTTCGACCAGCATGTGCCCTTAAATCTTTTCAAAAGACTAAAAGAACTTTCCTTGATATATGAATGTCTAATCTCTATATAATTAAAACAAAATCTTCAAATTTACTTCTGTTCCCATTTCAGACCACAAACCACAAAGAGTTGTTCGGCCTATTTCTGCATTACGTGTTGAGTTCGTCCGACCCTGACGTCAAGAACGGAAAACCCGCTCCCGATTGTTTCCTCGTCTGCGCAAAGAGATTTAAGGATTCTCCAGACCCCAGCAAGGTATGTGGGAGTTTGTAAGCAATCATAGTGTTGATTCAAATAATGTATGCCCCCCTTTTCTTCCAGAGAATAAAACAGGGGGGGGGGCGGGTTGGTCTAGTGGTAGCGTGCTGGGCTGCCAGTCGCTGGGTCAAGGGTTCGAATCCAGCTCTTGTCGGGTCACCTTGGCCTACGTTGGACGGCTGTTTCAATCATCCTTCGCCTCATTGCCGTGTCCTCCTCCTGTCCTAATTAGCCTACCAAGTGCATAAATACAGGACGTAAAGCCCCATTCATCCATCCATCCATCCAGAGACTAAAACAGGGTTCTAATTTCTAAACACCCGCATAGCATATGGTCCACACATTTATTTTATTTCCTTGCGTTTGGCTCTCATTTTGGACAGCAGTTTTAATCATCCTTCATCTCATTATTGCGGCCTTCTCCTTTCCTAATTAGCCTACCAAGTGCATAAATACTGGATGTAAAGCCCCAATCATTATTCGTCCTGGTAAAAGGCTGCTTATCTTGAAAGTTTAAGAAAGAGAAAAGAAGATTGAAATAAAACATGCATGGAGGCTGTTTTCATAGTTTCTGTGCACAAAGATGAGTCATGTTGTCGTAAAATAGGTTTTGATAGATTTACGAATTTCTGATTACCTTTCAGTGCCTCGTATTTGAAGATGCCCCGAATGGTGTCCAGGGGGCGCTAAATGCTGGCATGCAGGTGGTTTGGATTCCCGACCCGAATATGAAATTAGGAGACTTGAAAGACAAGGCGACTGTCGTGCTGAAGTCTTTAGACGAATTTCAACCTGAAATGTTTGGTTTACCACCTTACGATAGCTGATAATTTAACTTTTAACTACTAGATTACAAGGATATTAATATATTTAAGATCTCTCGAAATTATTGTACTTAAATGCCAATTTCTCGTGAACGTCTTTTAAAATTTTATAATAACTACTATCAAGTTCCATTTATTATTTTTCACCGATCTCCAGACTTAACTTTTTCTATATCATTTAACATTATATTAATGGGACATTTTTTGTATGGAGAAGGTACTACAGCTAAAGTATCAAGATCTACTTAATTATTTAAGGGCCTACTTCAATACTACTTCCTGACAACATGTTATTGTTGTAATAAAGTTCAATTTTATTGTTTTAAATTATCTCTGGACTGGACTTTTCTGTTGGTATCATTTATCTTTGTAAAGGAGTAAATTTTTGCTTTTCTTGGAAAGAAGCTGTTATCCATTGTTTGTTATAAGATTGTAGACAAAAGTTCATGGTGATTCATATTTAGTCAATTGTAAGGCCACACATAATTGATCTTTAGCTTCTCGGATCTTCTCAAGGCACTTTTTCTAGGGTCGGTCGGTAGGACAAAAAAAAAGGGGGAAAAATTTTTTTTTTTATAATGTCAAAAAAAATTTTATTTTTTTTTTCTATTTTTTTTCCATTGCCCGAAAATCTATTGTGTCGGCGGGTCCACGAAGCTAAGAATCAATTACGTGTGGCCTAAGTATACTGTGCATGACAGTTACCAGACTATCTGGTAATTATCGTGTACTGTGGAAGTAGATGTTTGATACATATATCGCTTTGTTTTTAGTACTTGATAAAGTACAAGGTTGATTTATTACTTTGATATTGATAGAAATGATGTACAAATTCAATAGTATTCAATACTATTGTTATTTTGAATAAACTTGGTCTGTGAAAAATTGATGCGAAGTGTGCAAGCTGTTTCACTTGAATTTATGATAAGAAGTTATTTATGATAAGAGATTATTAAATTTATGCAAAAAAAACTATCTGTCTAACACTCTTAAGCAGTGGTGTAATTTCCTGTACGCCTGGTTTCCTCACCACTGTAAAAAAAGTTTTTGGAAAAATTTGCGATGCCCAACACTTTATTTTGGAAATTACACCCCTGTTGTCAATACATGTACTTAAAAGTGAGAGGCAGTGTATTTTAGTTGGATTGATTCAGTTTTAAAGTTGGAATTGTTAATTTACAAAATTAGATGCCTGTATTAATTAATTTCATAATTTTGTAGTAGTTAACCCAAGCTATGAATAGTAAGCTTACTAAATTGTCAGTGTCAAGAGTTTCGGTTGAAAATTGGTTTGTTAGGTCGGTAATATTGGTTTAATTACCGGTACTATTGATTGACCTGTATAAAACAAGTGTAAATTAATATATCATCAGCATAATATAGCGCCACTTTGAATGACTGATGTTTGACATTTGTTGCATAAACTTGCATTAATTGGTAATCTCTTGAATATTGATATTAATTTGTGTGACCTTTTCAATGCAATTTAGACTTCAAAAGCAGCATAACACCTCACTGGTAAGTTGTGTTCTTTTTGACATATTTGTCCCTTGCGTCTGTATCTGTGCTGGGAAAGTAAAAGATCCGTTTGTAAGCCTTATTCCACAAGCCATCTGGATGGATTGGTATTTTGATTTTTCAAAAATTGATGTTATGTTCATGTCTAGCTTTTGGAAAGATACAGTATCCCCAGTAAATGAGTACACCCCTCCGACTCCTGGACTAATTTAATCAGAGCTCGACACTCAAGTGAGATAATCCACCAATTCATGATATGACATAGCCTAGACCAAGTTGAATGTCCATGTAGATTGTAGACTTTGAAGGATATGCGATCAGTTATTTGTAAGTGACAAGTATTAAAAGGCAAAAGTGCCACCCAATGCAAAACAGACATTGGAATGCCCTGAGAAATGAGTGATTATTGCATATAAGTAGCATTGAACATTTTTATTTCGGAAAATGGCATTTTCAGTGTAAATAACATCACATCCACCAAGCTTATGACAAAGGACAGCCACATTATGAGTGGCAGAGTATGCAACATTATTCTGTTGCCAAGGAATCTCTCTCTCCATTGAAATAGCATTGCTGATTTTGGATGAATACCTCTGGAAATGTTTGCCACTCCGCAGCATCTACAGTGGCCATGGGAATTTTCTTGATGTGATCTATTTTGTAAGGACATGCTTTGTACTAAACTTCCATGATATTAACACATAAAACTTGCCAAATTTTTGATCACTCCCATGTATATTTTGCATTGGGTGTACTCACCTCTTTTGCAGCACAGTTATTCTTAGACTCACAGCTTACAAATGAGACAAATAAGTCTGCACCACTGAAATTTTACATTCATACTTTCTTAGGTCCCAGGGATATCATATGCTGGTTAAGTTGGATTTCTTTAGTTATTTCCTGACTTATTAGCAAATTATTCAATATGTCGCTAGGGTGTGCTCATTTACTGGGGATACCGTAAATGTTTATTTGACATTTGTTCCTCACCTCTTTCAATTTTCTTAGTATTTGTTCTAATGGTGATTGCGACTTAGCTTAGAGTACTTAAACTGATCAGTATTATTCAATGAAGTTGTTCAATAAGCCTACCGTATATACTCGGGTATAAGTTGCCCCCCTGTATAAGACGCATCCCTTCTTAGAGACCCAAAAACCCCCCTCCCAGTATGTAATTTTGGAATAAGTCAGTAGGAACTTTTAAGTGTGCCCATTTCTTTTGACCTCGTAACCCTTTTTTCACATAGAGAGCTTCCCATATCAGCATAACGTAGTGTAGTGTACTGGTACTGAAATCTAACATAGTGTTCTATAGAAGTCTGTATCTAAATTAAGACATTATGACAGTAGGGCACTAGGTCATCATCCAGGTAGGTTGAACTAATGAGACGACTTCTGTTATCAGTTATCAGTTAACGTTTATTTCTTATCAATCAAATTCTTCCGTCTTTAATTCTTTTCTACGTTTATTCTCCTAGATTCAACATGGCTGTGCCTTCCGTGACGCTGAATAACGGCAATAAGGTTCCGATGGTGGGACTGGGAACGTGGAAAGTATGAGTTGTTATTGAATATTATTTAATGATAATTGTTAAATTTTGTTTGTGAATATGGTTTTGTCCCATATGGTCTTTTGATAGATCTTGCTCTTGGTATTATTCCTGCTATGGCAGCATCACCTGGACTTTATTGGACAGCAGTTTCAATCGTCCTTCGCCTCATTACCATATCCTAATATTCTAATTAGCCTACCAAGTGCATAACTACTGGTCGTAAAGTCCCGATCATCCATCCATCCATATTCCTAAGTTGATCATCTTCTTTCAGTCTAAACCTGGTGAAGTGGGACGGTACAAGTTTTCGATTACCCTTGTCCTCATTGCTGTGTTCTTCTCTTGTCCTAGTTTTGCCTCTAAATAGCCCACACCGGTGCTGATGGGGCGTAAAACACAAACTCACTCACTCCTGTCCTAGTTAAAGTGCTTAAATACAGGACATAAAGGCCTAACCATCCACCTCAAGTAATACGTTCCTTGTCGATTTAATCTTAGTTGGATTTTTTCAGTCCAAACCAGGTGAAGTTGGCCAAGCCGTGCGTACAGCTCTCTCAATCGGAGTAAGACACATCGACTGTGCGTACAATTACGGCAACGAAGGAGAAATAGGGGAGGCCATTAAGGAGAAACTGCAAGACGGAACCGTCAAGAGGGAGGACTTGGTTGTGACCAGCAAGGTAATATGATTGATTGATTTATTTATTGATTGATTGATTGATTGATTGATTGGTTGGTTTATTGATTGATTGATTGAATGATTAATTCAATTGCGCATAAATCAATCAATTTAAAACACATCCATTCATGTCGGTGCAGTTTAGAACTTTGAATAAAAAATAAATTCGAACAATTCATGAAAGGAAATAGTTGAAAGAGCAATAAACGCTGTTTATCTATTCTTATCGGTAAGAAGATAAATAGATAAGGAGAGTGCAATGGTGCATGCAGTGATATTTAGTGAAATAAGAGTGAAGTATGAGCATGGTCATTTCTTTTTATGAAGAGCCAATAAATCAAGACAAATCTAGGTTAAAAAATCCATCACATAGGGTGAATGTTTGACATGTGAGTTTGACATGTTGAGGACTCCCGCTCTCTCCCCATCTCATCAATCATCCCTCGTGAACGCCCAGAACTGCGCAGCAGAGCATAGAGGGCTGCACTTACTACATCTGTCTATCTATTCCCAATAATTTGTGAGATTAAATAGAGAGCTAATGAAAAAAATAGTCCAAAAAAATTAAGGACTATCGTCTCGTCCTCTGAAAATGCCTCAAGATTAACCATTTTTGAATTTTGAAGAAGGCTTTTTTTTCTGTACATATTTTTTGAATTATCATTACTTATGACATTCCTTCTTTACAATTTCAGTTATGGAACGGGTTCCACGAAAAAGAACGAGTGAGAGAGGGATTTGAAAGAAGTTTAAAACTCCTCCAGTTGGATTACCTGGATGTGTTTCTTATTCACTGGCCGGTTGCTCTCAAGGTTTGTATTTAAATTTATTATTTATGAATTTGTGATATATCTGGAAGACAATGTCATGTATAATTGAGCTTTAAAAAAGTTTTAAACTTATCATGATATTTTTACATTATGATTATCTCCAAAGAATTGAGGGGAGGGGTATTACAGTTTGTCTCACAACATGCGAACTGGTGTTTGGCCTGATTGTTGAGCATCTACAAGCCACAAACTGTAGTACGCATTCTCACAGGTAGATTAGCTATTTTATAATTTGTCTATCACGTTTTGGGATGTTTTGGTGGTGTTTTTGTGGGAATTTTAACAACGACCGCCCATTCTAGAAATGAGACAGACTGTAGCTCAGTTGGTAGCACTTTGAGCTTCCAATCACTCACTCCCAGGTTTGATTTGAGCTCTGGTCCTGTCACCTGCACCTATTTTTATCATTTAATTTCAGTACACACCTGATTATGACAGCCAATTCCCCAGGGATGACGAAGGAAAATTGATCTGCATTGAGGCCGACTATCTCGACACTTGGAGGGTAATTGCAATTTTGACCTCTTAATTTCATAGTACTTTTAAAGTTTAAGTACACACAGTGGAGAATATAGACAGTTCACTTTATTCATCAATAGACTCCCGATAGTTTTTCCCGCTCCTCTACCTGAAATCTCCAATGAAATGCCTACCCTAAGGGCTCCGAATAAGCATTTCTAGTTTTTCTTTTTCAATGATTTTCTTCTTCTTTTTTTTTCTTTATATAATTTTACAAATGACATTCGCGATTATATAGATCTTTATTTAAATTTTTCTATTTCAGGAGATGGAAAAATTAGTGGACGAAGGACTGGTTAAGACGATTGGCGTTTCCAACTTCAACTCAAAACAGATCCAGAGAATTATAGACAATTGCAAGATCCCACCTGCTCTGCTACAGGTAATAACAAAATGCTTAAACCAAAGATTTTATATTTCAATTCATGAGACAAACTTGTATGTCTGGCCAGATAGCGAGAGCACTCTGGAGTCGGCTTCATGATTTCAGTTTGCCCTCTTGCCTCTACAGCCCTTGTAATCGCAGCATGTAATACTCTCTTAAGGCCACACATAATTGATTCTTAGCTTCGCGGACCCGCCGACACAATAGATATGCTGCCGATGGAAAAAAGAAAATTGAAAAAAAAAAAATTTTTTTTCTTTGACATTATAAAAAAATTTTTTTTTACCTTTTTTTTTTGTCCTACCGACCGACTCTAGAAAAAGTGCCTTGAGAGGATCCGAGAAGCTAAAGATCAATTATGTGTGGCCTAATTGAATGAAAAAATAGACGCATTGCAATAATTACGTCATACATAAATTGGTACTTGCCCCTTGTAACAACACACAATAATTACTCTATACATAAATTGGTACTTACAATCTTGTAAGTTATGTAGACCCAAATCTTGC
This sequence comes from Platynereis dumerilii, assembly GCA_026936325.1. Lineage (NCBI taxonomy): Eukaryota > Metazoa > Annelida > Polychaeta > Phyllodocida > Nereididae > Platynereis > Platynereis dumerilii. The sequence goes on from JAPTHN010000034.1 coordinate 2,423,904, forward strand.
TGCTTGAACAAAGTTGAATCTTGCTAGAGTCAGTCGCCAGGGGGGAGGGTTGGTCTAGTGGTAGCGTGCTGGACTGCCAATCGCTTGGTCCAGGGTTTGAATCCAGCTCTTGCCGGGTCACCTGGGCCTATGTTGGATGGCTTTTTCAATCATCCTTCGCCTCATTGCCGTGTCCTCCACCTGTCCCAATTAAATTAGCCTACCAAGTGCATAAATACAGGACGTAAAGCCCCAATCATCCATCCATCAATGCCAGAGTCGCCGCATGCTGCATACAGGGTTCCCACAGTCCTTGGAAATCCTTGAAAGTCCTAAAAATATAGTGGTCCTAGAAAAGTCCTGGTAAAGTCCTTAAAACTGCAAAAAATCGGATGGTCCTCCAGTTCTGATTGTCAGCAGTAAAAGATCAATGAAAATCCATTGTTGTGTTATAATAGAGGTATTATAATAGATATCAATTGTACGATAATGTTAATTTGATCTTGGAAGTTGTCTTCTTGCATGCAGTAATGTATATGTACACACATTTGAGAAATTTGTTTCCAAAATGCTGCTAAAAGTCCTTGAAATTTGGTAAGTTTCGTCCTTGGGTGTCCTGGAAAAATCCTTGAATTTTTAGTTTTCAAATTCCTGTGGGAACCCTTTGTGTAGATAATGACATTATGATTATAATTATTTCCTCACATGACTGCTTCATTTTGATTTCAAACTAAGACTGACACAATCATGTGGAAGAAGAAAAATGTGTCAAGAATAGAATTTGTGAAATACACAGAAACAATGCAACCAAAATTGTGTCAGAAACATTAGCTGTGAAACACTCAGTAAACAAATAAAAATTGTTCACAGTTGCTGAGAAAGTTATCAGTCCCAATTATCAGTTTAAAAAAAAAAGTTATATTAATTTTTTGTTGGTCTTTATGTAAATTCTGCACATGTAACAAGAATGTTCGAAGATGCTAATTATTTTTAATTCAAACTCTTCATGGTGAATTTTTTTTTAACCTTTTAGATTTTTTTTTTTTTAAAGAGAGAAAATTGAAGTAAGTAATCCGAGTAATGAAGGTTTTGATATGGAGAGGGGTAAAATTCTAGAAATAGTACAGTTGCTGGGGGCCCAACTAAGAAGGACAAATGGATTCATTGCATGGCATCTGTTTTAGATTTTATTTCAAACAAAAATGCCTCATTTCACATTGAAATGTCTATTGATGTGCACTATGCAATGTTCATCCTATCAGTTCTGCAATTTATACCTTTATTTTTTCCAGGTTGAAGTACATCCCTTCAACCCAAGCTTCAAACTGGTTGAGTTTGCCAATTCCAAAAACATCGCTGTTGTTGCATACAGTCCCTTTGCTTCTCCAGACAGAGCTTGGTGAGTGGATCGGAAATTTTCTTAAAATCCTTGCATTTATTTCTGTTTAGATGTTCAAAACCTAGTTCAATTTCAAATTTATATTGAATTTTCATTGATCTAATTTATTTCAGGGCTAAACCCACGGACCCCAACGTATTCAAGAGTGAAGAAATTCAAGCTATCGCCAAGAAACTGGATAAATCTATAGCTCAGGTAAGATTGACAACATTAGTCTGTTCGTCAACCAAAACCTTTATTACCCGACGTCATGGAGGTTGTTCCGCACGTTTTTTGGAGCGATACTTCAAGCAAATTGCCATAACCCATAAATTACAGTGGTCAGAACATATTTTTCTTGCTCACATTATTCCACCCAGACAAATTACTCAAAGACTGCATCTTCTAAAGCCCCATGAACAGATCTATCTACTACAGTCTGCAGAAGTCATATCTTGTAGGGGAGAGTCCCCTCGATCGGACCGGTGCCTCGATCGGAACACTTTGATTATGACATAATTATAAAACTTATGAACAGGTGTCCTATCTAGAGTGATTCCTTTTCAATCACTTTGAAATGGTCATGAATGTTTGACTGGGAAAATCATTGATATTTGAAGTTAACATAATAGGTATAAAATGATAGTGTTTGATCTAACATTGTGATGCAGGCTTCACACAATCAGAATCTACATACTGCTGGGAAATTCTTCAGAATCTGTTTCAGTGACCTCCAACTAATTGTCTGCCAAAACGAAAAAGAAAACTTCCTCTATCTATAAAATTCAGGGCACTGGCTTAAATTTAGCAAATGACAATTATTCCCTCGATTGGACCAATGGAGTGTCCTCGATCGGACCACCTCATTGATGTATTTTTATTGATAAGACAGCCTGTTGATATGATAATTTGAGATTTTTATGAAGCATGAATCCCTGAAATTAAGAAATTATGGTTCATGGATATGTAAAATTAATTTTGTGAATTTATCTCCCATGCTGACATGCCCTCTGTTGGCCTTTTCAGGAACAACATTGAAATGCGAAAAACATCAAAATTGAAATTTTATATTTGTCCAAACTTCATAAAACAATCAGGGACTGTTGTTTTTGTATTAGAAAATCATGCGAATAGCTTTGGCTATTAAAAAAAACTACTTTCTGAAGTGGTCCGATCGAGGCAACTCACTGTTCCAATCGAGGATACCAAGTTCATGATGTGAGAATTTGAAGCATTTAAAAAAAAATGGTCTTGTGTCCATACGGATCAAGCTTTGCCCATAACACAATAACACAATATATTTCAACTCATTCCTCATCTTTCTGGCCAGTTTTGAACTTCATATCACTAATACTCGTTACACAATGGGCCTTAGAAGTTAAGTTTTCCGATCGAGGGGACTCTCCCCTATATATGAATGACAAAAGTGTGGTAATTCACAAAATTGACTTTATTTGCATAGTATGGGTGAAGGAAGTGTTCACTGAAGAGGAGAATCATTTTCTGAAGTGGTATCTTTTCTAAATATGCTTTTATTTTGTTGTTTTTTTTTCAGATTGCCCTCAGATACCTCGTCCAGCGTGGAATCCTGGTCATCCCAAAAAGCGTCTCAGAAGGACACATGAGCAATAATATGGATGTGAGTTTGAGTCTTATTTGAAAACAAAAGTTATGCCTTCTTAATTTTTTACACAAAGTAATAGGTTATTCCTGTCATTTCCCAGAGTAGAAATTACGGTTATTCTGACGCAATTTGGTCCATTTCTAAAGCGTAAAGTAAAAGACCTGCTTTCACTTGTCAATTTATGATATTTGAAGACTTCATATTTGTCCAAATATAATTTTAAAAGATAAATATGGAATTTTGGATAGTCCTAATGGAATAGGACTATTATTGGTACACTTTTAATAATAACCGAATTTTTATATTTTCAGCTATTTGGCTTCACCCTATCCAAGGAAGACATGGATGCCTTGAACAACATCCCAACGAAGTACAAGGCCTGCCCTGGCGTCGTGTAAGTAACAAATTAAAAATTTCATCTGGCAGTACTTTTTATCTGTCTATGTGCTGTGCACGTCCCACACATGGGGTCAATTTTATTGTAGCCCTACTACAATTTTTTAAAATGTGCTAAATAAAATTAAAAAGTTGCCCATTGAATTGGAATAACTCATTTAGTTACAAAATTGAATTATTAAATTTTTTTTTTATATTTTCAGGTGGGCCCATAGCTCGTACTTCCCCTTCAATGAAGAATTTTGAAGAGATCTATCAATTTCAAACCAGAATAGGAAATATAAAATCCGTTGATATTTATTTGTGAAAATTCAATAAACCACTGTCACGATTTGTCTATTGTTTGGATTTATTTGCTGGGTGTTAAAAATGTATTAAAATGTTTCGTTTTCTCTTGAAGCATGTGATTTTCATCAAATTAAGTCGGAATTTAACTTTTACGAGGTTGTCAATCTGCTTATTTTGCAAATTTTATGCACAGTTGAAACATTGATTGCTGCTTTTTGTTATGCTTTTTGTTTGTGATGCCACTGAATTTTTCTTCTGGGTCTTTGACTGGTTTATTGTTTTGGAATTTGAACAATGGAACTGTCGGCCATCTTGCTATGTTGTTTTATTAAAATGCTCATCGAAGAGCATTTAAATTCTTTAAATTGAAATTGTGTGATGATCGTTTTGATTGGGCTTGTTATATTGGTGCTAAATATTTTTTCTGTTTCTGTTTTAATTTGCTGTCGATGTTGGAAAAGCTTTGCCGTTCAGCTGTGTCCCCTTTTTTTTTCCGCAAAATTAAGTTTTGGGAAGGTTTGAGTACTTGGGTCTGTTAATTTTCAGATTCTTTCATTCCTTAGATTCTTGGTTTTTGAGGTGACATTCATTCCTAGAATTTCATGAAAGTTTGATATTGTTTGATAAATCCACCAGGGGTTTGTCTGTTTGAAATTAGTTGCAGTTACCATTGTCATCTGTGGTGTCACCACGAGATGGGTGTCGCACAAGGCTGTTCTGTCGTTCATTGTATTTTCGGGACTACGCCTGGTGGAATTGATGCATAATAAATTCTGAAAGTGCCTCATGAATTTTGAAGTGTGGATATGGAGTCATTCTTGATACTTCATGCTTATTCTCTTGTCTTGAGGGTCAATTATTGGAAAGATTATTTCGAGCTCTTTTGTTGCAAATGTGATTTTGGATAAATTTTTCTAGAGGTTTTTGGACACGCCTGCTCAAAGAAACAAAAGAACAGCTGGTATAATTATAAGTGACTTTATTATTAATCAATTATGAAACATACATCATAAATATTTTTTATATTTGATAATTAAAGCTCTTTAACAAACAGTACAAAGATAGCAGTATTCACATGGTGCCGTTTAATATTAATAAGTGACAATTCTAAGAATGCTCAAAGAAATTGTGAAATAGAAAATATAAGAAGTTAACACAGTCTGCTTTGGTGAATCGCATTTGGTTGGTCAAATTGGTCAATTCAATGGAAAAAAACATTGTAAAGTTAATTCACGGGTTGAATCTGGACTAGGAGCAAACACATGGATTGCTAAAATGAGGGAAAATTCTTCTGGGATCTGTTATTCAAAATCAGTTTTTTACAAAATTGTTGTCACTGAAAGTCATCTAGGAAAGTTTTATGTTTGGACAACATTCTGCTCTAAAATTTGTGGTTTCCTGCGGATATGGTAAGAAGGTGGATCGGATTGCGAAAGTTGAGAACGAATCCATTTTATGATCTCGCAGAAATGTTTGGTGATGCTTCTTGGCCATATTAGAGTAAAAGTCCATAAATTTCCCTTAGAAATTCATGGAAATGTTATGGAAGTTTTGTTCCTGAGATTTTGTGACAAGCCTGATTTAATATGAACTAAAGTGTCTTTCGAATGGGATGAATTTTTGATGGAAAGTGATCCCCAGGCCACCCTTTTCTCTAACCTTACCCAGAGTGGAAGGTTACCTCAGTAGTTTATATCATGCTTGGCCACCAATCGCTGGGTCCAGGATTCATATCCATTTCTTGCCAATTTGGACGACAGTTTCAATCAACCCTCGCCTGATCGCCGTGTCCTCCTCCTGTCCTTTTTAGCCTACCAAGTACATGAATACTAAATACAGGACGTAAAGCCCAAACATCCATCCATCCGTCCAGGGGCGCATCTAGAAATGGCCTGGGGGGGCCATTACATGGGGTGAATACGGGACGCTCCGCGGCTTTGCCTATCTCTTCCATGTTAATTTTTGGCCTGAGGGGGGGGGCCATGGCCCAATGGCCCCCCCCTAAATACGCCTATTCATCCGTCTAGGATTACTGTTCCAATTTGTAAAAACAGGTTTCTTAGTTCACTCCTTTCCATTGAATTCAACCAATTTGACCGACCACTTATTATGACAGATTGAAAGTGATTATCATAAATACCAATTACATTATTACAAAATGTATCACAGCCGTTTTAGTAAGTGAAATACAAAGAGAGTGAATATGATATATATCTTGGAGGTGGTGAGGTTGGGTGCCCCGTTGCGACTTCTCTCCTCTTCTCTCGGTATGTTTCCTGAACAGCCGTGCCAGTCGATTGAAGTGGACTTCGGGTATCCTGGCATAATCTGGAAGGAAATATAATTCATTGGTCTCATGGTATTTTATTTGGGATTTTGTGATTCCATTATTATTACCATTACTAAGCAGGGCTTTGGAGTCGGACAGAAAGTGAACTGACTCCTGACTCCTTGGCCATCCAGAAATCCAATTCCGACTCCTTAGATCTCCTGAATTTCAGCACCGACTCTGACTGCTGACTCCTCTTTTCGACATTTTTGCATGCAAGTTTTATGTGCTTAGCAAAGAAAAAAATTAATTCTACCATAGTCTTTGAAAATGTAATACAGTTCACATTGTTTTATAATTTTTTTTATTAGATATAAAAGTAATTTTGAGGAGTCAGGAGTCACCATATTAATTTCTGACTCTGACTCTACCTGAAATCTAAAGTTCGACTCCCATTCCACCTGAAAACCTCCAACTCCACGTCTCCGACTCAGACTCCAAAGCCGTATTTGTGAGGCAGTGGGGGACTTTCTGACCTTAAAAATACAGCTAAGCTAGTCTTGGGAATTGCAGATCTTTGATATTTAGGCCAGGCACAATTGATCTTTAGCTTCTCGAATCTTCTCGGGGCACTTTTATTAAGGATGCATCCCCCCATCCCCCCCCCCCGGGATCTATGCCCCTGTTTGAGGGTGAGGGCAATTTTTTTTCTGTTTACAGAAAATCTGTTGGGGCGATTGATATAATCAGCTAATAATCAATTATCTCTGGCCTTAACTACCTTTACCACTGTCTCACCGCAAGATATGTAAAAAAGAACCTTACCCTTTCCCTATCGTCAAAACCATAGTAAATGGCCCCGACGAACAGATACATGTAGTTCTGGTAGTATACGGCGGCATCCGCGTGTGTTAAGGACCACCGGAATACGGAACTGGTGGATAACCTCACTGATTGGGTGTTGTATGTGGTGCAGGTATAAAGCTGGTAACCTGAAAAATGGAACAAGAATTAATATAATATGTGATGATAGTATTACAGCTTAGGAACGCAAAGTGATGATTTATGATGTCACAGCACAACCTATATATATATATATATCTTTTGCAATGAGTTGTTAATTTGTCATTGGGAGACATGTGACCTCAATGGTGAGTGGTGAATGATATATGACTCATTCTCCGACTTGTGTTGACATCATGGCGAGTATAGGATATGACCTCATTAACTGGATATGAGTCATCAATAATAACATGGCAAGTATTGGGATATAACCTGAAAATAATCATGAATTCGGATAATCACTCATATTCTCTCGGGCGTTGGCTGTAAGGTACAATAGGTTTTATCAACTAGAATTTGGAAATTCCTTTATTTCAAAAGTCTGGTAATATTGCTTGATCCAAAACGTTGCCTTATTGACATTTATGCCTTTTAATTTTGCAATGAATTTCATGAATATTTATAGGCCTACACCTTCCCTTTTTTTCAGAAATCGATTTCAGCCACCTTCACTAAAGTAAATTGAAATGTAAGTCTGAGGCACAGAGCTATAGGCCTACAACTGAGCGCTTGGCAACCTAGAATATATAACCAACCAGTCCCTTTGGATTGAGATCTCCTGTATTGATTATAGAAATTCTCATCATTGATGACCGCAAAGGAAAAATAGATCAATAACCAAAATAAACAAGCCGCCAATTGGTGATTTGCCTCCAAAAGGTCAGTCCTTCGTATAGGCTAAGCCTCTGAAGGTTTAGGTATCCTTCATTTGAAAAATGGATTTGAAAAAAGGTCTTGAGATTAAATTGTTTGTTTGTATCTTCCAGACCTTCAGCTCGTAGGTCTATAGTTCTTGCGCCCTTGGAAATACCGTAATGCTCCAAAATGATCTTGTAAGGTTACACCCCTATACCAGATAGATAGATAGGGTACCCCAACCGGGAGTCGAACCGATGCAGGCATGCTTGATGAGTCATTTCCAGTTTGTGGGGTCATATCCTATACTTGCCATGTTATCAGCACAAGTCAGTGAATGGGTTGTATCGTTCACCAGTGAGGTCACACACAACATGTCTTCTAATGAGCTGTCCCTGAGAAAACCAGGCAGGATGGCTGTGTAAGTGGAGGATGGTCCGAGCCGGATCCGGATGAAATTTTCACCATGTGCCCTTCAAATACATTAATGAAGCACGGTGAAGTCCGTTTTTCCATAAATTAAAATTTTCCTTAATTTTAACCCCTTTTAAAAAAGCATGTCAAAAATGACTGAAATTCATTTAACATGGGCTTCAATGGGAAAACAGCCCAACTTCAGCTCACTAAAAACCCATTTGCCAGCGGGTGGTTAGAAAAGCTGTCGATTGTTGATGCTTATATATGACTTGAATGTCCGAAATCCACTTTCCGTTCGCTGGGCATTTTCCTTATGTGCCTGATATGAGCATTTTAAGATATTTAAGGGTGGCAGATTTCATGGATTTTGTAGGAAAATGCAAAAATACAAAAAGTGCCATATCTCGGCTTAAAATGGACTTACTTTAACAATTTTGGTGTCCAAATATACATTTTTGCCAATTCCGCACTCATCTGAGTGGTTACTTTTATGATTAAAGGTCAAGGTCATTGTGAAATTTCAAGGTCAAATTCATTTTTTCCGTATTTTCTGTCTGATTTTGTGATACATGCTATGTTCACAAGCACAAAAGGCAAATTTAGACACAACTTGATGGTACTGGGGGGTGGGGGATTTTCTAAGCTACATTTTGGTACTTGATGCAGGTCAAAAACTTGCAAATATGACCTAATATGGGAATTTTTGTATTTACGGAAATTTATACATTTTGAAAATAAGAGTCAACATATTTTGTGCTGTTGTGTGCTGATGAGAGGCACACATTCTGAAACTGAACTTGATTTTTTAATGTGTCTTTGACAACAATAAGACAACTTTTGTGAAAAAAATTTGCCATTTCAGGAAATATTGTATTTTCGGCTGCCATTATTGAAAATTTGATTTTTTGGAATAACTTTGGAACTAAGGCTGATAATGGAGAAATTATTTCTCCAATACCCACATTTTCAGGGTCAAGGACTCTCATGAAGCCATTTGTGACATCATAGGACATGTGACAATACTCTAGTTGAGGGTTTGAAAGATGCCAGTTACGGAAATTCAAGCTTTTTTGGAATATCTCTGAAACTGACACAGATAATGGAAAAAGTATTTCACCCTTCACCATATTTTCAGAGTCAAGGACTATTGTAATAAATTTTAGACATCACATATGAAGTAACAATGCTATAACAGGTTTGACAAGCAGCATAAAGAAAATCTTGTTTTGTCCTTCAAAAATACCAGAATTGTTTTAATTTTTTGTTTGCAAATAATTTACTTAGATAAGCCACTTTTGTCATGATGTAGCCACGCATTTGCTATGTATGATGTCACATTAATCAACTGCAGCGAAACTCGTAGGTTTATGCAAGACAAACTATCAATATTCAAAACAAGGTTTGGCCTGAAATTAAGAAGAATCAGGATGGTGTTTTCTGTCTGATTTCTTTTAAAATAATGTCTTATGTTTTTAATTGCATCTCAATAGCCGAAGCTGGTGCTAATGGGGATGTAAAGAATAACTCACTTTGTCTTTTAAGGATTATGCTGTGCAATTTTTCGTTACGATACAACGCTGTTTTCTTTGGCCGTTTCGCTGAATCTGTCATTGTGTTTTAAGGGAAACTATCATTTGAATGACAAGTTTTGTGTCAAAACACAGGTTATTCATAGTTTTGCTCCTCCAAAGGTCATTCCAAATTCTGCCATGCACACATATTTTATTAGAGGATTGGCCAGTGTCACCCTAAAATTGAGTGGAGGGTAAGGTGTGCTACTTTTTTTGCTTCGGGGCAATTGGCCTAAAAAATCATAGCTTTGTCACTCAATCTGACTACAATAGATATAATATCAAAATACAATATGTAGACTAGAATCGAAGTTCCAATGCAATCTGATCTATTAGAAACATGGTAGCATATATTTTTGTTAAAGTAGGTCAATTATATTACAGTTGTTCCACTTAGTTTATCGCAAGAAAAACCTTGTATTTTACCTTGTTTTTCAGATAGGTCTTGTGTTCCTGTTTTTGGTTTATGATAGATACTTTACATGGGACTTACTGAACGCTAATGACATAACTAAGGAAGAAAACAAAAATTCCACAAAACTTGAATTATTTCTTTTTGGATGGTTGCATAAAACATATGTTCTTTACATCTTATTAATTTCTTCTTATATTCAGGAATGGCATAAAATACTGACAAGCAGGGGCGTAGTTCCTGGGGGGATGGGGGGATGATCAATCATATGATTATTCCTCCCCTCCCAAGAATTTCAAATTATTACTACTTGGTGCTGACAATTATCAGTTATGTTTAGCTATTTTTTCCATGATACCACTTGTATGTCATGTGGAATATATACAAGTCTCAGAACATACTTTTGGTTATCTAAAATAAATTGGCTTTTGGCCTCTAAACTAAAATGGCCCCCAAATCTACTGCAGAGACATTTGGCATGCTAGGGTTCGCGCAAAGTTTCGCGATCGCGTTTGCCGAAATCACCCCCCCCCCCTACAAAAATGAAAAATCACCGCCCCTGCTGACGATAATGTATAATCCCCCACAACATTGAACTTAATGCTAATGATATGCAAATGAGGTCACCCCAGGTAACAGGATAGTTGTCAGCTAAAAACTCCCTACACAGGCTTACCCTTTCCCTACAGTCTTCACCTACCCTTCTTTTACCCTTTTCTTCCTCGATGACGTCACAAATTGATGTTTCCTTTGAGCACTGTTTATTGCCTCTGTCTCCACCAGACCTCCATTTATGCAAATGACCTGCTGGCTGAGAACTGTTTCTCATTTATTGTCTGCCATTTCCCAGTTCTAGTTGTATAATTATTATTTATTCTAAATGAAAAAAAATCCTGTATCACACCCTTGCCACAACTGACCCCAATCCAAATGGCACAGCCACAAAATGATTTTGCCAAAGAAAATTGGTCGTAAAAATCAATTAACTATACTAAATTAAAGTTACCCAGAATGATAGGTCAGTATCAGACCTAAAGTTTGTCTAATTTTTACATTACCTTGGGAAGTGTGTCAATACTAGTCAGTATACAAAATTTCTTAGCTGTACAATTGTTTTTTCTTAATGAAATGACCCAACAAATGCACTAAATGACCCCTGGATTTATTTCGGGTACGCACGGAAAAAAAGCCTGTCTTGCTTGCTTTCTACTTTGTGACGTCATCACCATTATAAGAATTTGTTAACTTGTAGCTATATATTCATAACAATGGTCATTGTGACGTCATCAACAAAGGATGTGCTGGAGGATGGAGGAACTATCTTGAAATACCCCATAATGTTTACAATACCACATGAAAAAACAGTGGATATATCCCATGTGGTATTGCGTTGTATACCACATGGTTTTTTGTATACTCAATGGTTTGATCATTGTCGATGATGTCATTGCATTGTTTACCATTGTGACGTCATAGCCATGGTGACGTCACAACATTGTGACATCATCAGTTGAGCTGCTATTTGTGCTCTGATTGGCTGAGGCCACTGTTGAGTATTGATCATCAGAGTGAAGTTCAGCTTTCTTTTGAGTTACAATATGGGGTATAAATAAGACCAAATGGTTGTATGGTGGTATTTTGAGATGTACTCCCACTCGTGAAGATATCCCGAGTCCTCTGTACCCACTCGTGCTGACGCACTCGTGGGTACAGAGGACTCAGGATATCTTCAACTCGTGGAGTACATCTCAAAATACCACCATACCCATTTGGTCTTATTATAAAACTAGATAAAATAACTAAATAATTTATGTAATCAAAGAAACACTTCAACAAATTGGTCAAAAATATTTTTTGTCACAAGTTTATATCATACTGGCCATGAAACCACCCATATTTTGGAAAGGGTTTTATCATTCAGGGCAACTTTAAATCTAACACCACAAGTATTAGATATCCCTGCCAACCACTGTGAGCCAAAGGGAAATTATCTTACGGTCAACATGATGGAGGCAATAATATCAGGGGGCGGGGAAGTTTTTTTAAGTAGTTTCACGCAAAGTTTTGGTGAAGTAAATAAATTGTGCTTTAGCAGTCTTGCAACAAATAATTTATAGAGTTGCTTGAATATTTGGGGGAACAGCACACTGAAAACAAATAACTATGTTTGCTTTTAAAGTGAAATAGATAATTTCTCCCTGAGGGCAACTCCAAGAATAGCATGGTCACTCAATAAAAGATTGACAAATACGTACTAATGTCAGTCCATAATGCATCATTTTTTCAATAATAAAATTGAATATCTCAGTGCAGCTTTTCTCAGCATTATATCTGGTCATGGTGCATACAATAATGATGTTGGCACAATTTGTACACATGGGTGACATTACCTTCTTTACATTGTTCTTCATTTCACCCCAACACTAAGGCACAATTTAACACATGACACAACCCACCACAGTCTCTCCATATGTATGTATACAGTGAATTCAATTCGTTGAATGTTTCTTTCTTTTCTTTTTATATTCAGTGTAATAATATATCTCTGCTTGTGGGCCGCATGAAACGAAGATGTTATCCTATCTCAAAATCTGGAATTTGCATCACCTTACAAGTTTCAATTTTGATCACAGTATTTTAAAGTCTTATTCTATTCTGGCCATTATGATAAAATGAATTTTAATTAAGGCTAAATCACAAAGTAGTTAAGGCGCCTTAATTAACTTTTGATATTAATCATAAACATGACAAAATGTACAGAAAAGTATGTGTTGACAATGGTCTGCAGCCTCCTCAGTAGACCAAATATCATCATTGAATTTCTGCTTGTAAAAGACAAAGGACTACACCACAACACTGCCACCTTGGTGTTAATTATACTCAATGATAATGACATCACCAGTATTGTAGCTTACTGACGATTTAATTTTTAAAAAAAGGAGTAAAATATTCTTTATGCAATAATGGCTTCATAATGCACATGTATGTCTCCTTGCTGCTGATTACATCACAATTATTAGGGGGCTACATTGTTCAGTCTCACTCTGGTGAACAAATTGAATTGGATTAGGCCTATAGCAGTGGTCATACTTCCAAAATGATCATTATGCAACCTGTTGATTAAAAATTTTCATTACCCTGTAGTGGGGTCCCAAATAGTTATCCAGAGACATCCAGATTTTTGGAAGGTAAATCAACATTTGCAAGACCATTCAATTTATTTTCACAATGAAACAATTCACTAGCCATCCTGGTTGAAGTGAAGAATGCTAAATTCTGCCTACGAATCTGGAACGCCCCCCTTCAGTGTATAGAGGGTCAGTCAAGAGGTTAAAATATTAACTGGAAATTGTCGCATATTCTAAAATTTAAAGATATATAAAAATTCATTGCAAATACTCCAGTGCCTAGACTAATCAATGGTACAGGTGGAAGTTTATCCTCCAATAGGAATGTTTTTACCCCACACTGAATTTTTCAGGATGCACTTTAGCAGAAATTAACAGATTGTGTGTTAGCACATACTTTTACGTCAGTGTATTGCATTGTACAGGCTCCATAAGCTCTAGAAGACAGTTTACAGTCCTTGTCATACTTACGTGGAATCTCAATTTTTTTTTCTATGCTGTTGAACTGTGATGTCAGAGATGACTCTATTCTAGCATTGCAATATATGTAAATTAACTACAAGCTGTGATGTCATTTCAAACTGGGTCAGATTCCCCAGCTTCTAGCCAATGTTGATCCTCCTGAACTGAGCGTCACAGTTTCAACACAGTGTCAGAGTAAGAGTTTTATCAGGGATAGCCCCTTCAACTACGTCATCACAGCTTGATAGCCAATGGGCTGACCGTAAACTACGTCATCACAGTTCAAACATTGATATGCATTACATTTTTGATCCCAATGATTTATCACAGCAATCACCAGTCTAACCCTACCAAATGGCAGCTTTGTGAGCATTCACAGTAGACAACTGTTATAATTCCCACAGAGTTGTTTGATAAATCTACAAACTTGCTAACTTACAACTTCAAACTTTGATGGAAGTTTGTATAAACAGAAGGCTTTGACAATTTGCTTGTAAACACATGGCTCATGTTATGTATATTTGTTCTGGCAGCCCATTGGCTGAGAGGCTGTGATGTCAAACTTGCATGGGTTTTTCCCAGACCCAATTTTAACTCTGACACAGAGTTGAAACTGTGATGCTCAGTTTGGTGGATTCGCATTGGTTAGAAGCTGGGGAATCTGACCCAGTTTGAAATGACATCACAGCTTGTAGTTAATTTACATATATTGCAATGCTAGAATAGAGTCATCTCTGACATCACAGTTCAACAGCACAGAAAAAAAACTTGAGATTCCACGTAAATATGACAAGGACTATAAGCTTTCAATACAAAAACAAATATGTTGTGATTTGAATGCAGTTAAGATAGTCCCAATTTGGTTTCTTATATGCCCTGAGCTGGACCTGAGAATAATTCATGGACTCATTGAGCATTTTTGAACAGTCAATCACAGCCCGATTCACATTGTTTTCACAGCCCAATTCACATCGTTTAAGAAATATTGGTCTCTCTAAGGCTTTTCCATGTATCAGTTGTCAAGTGGTTGTCTCAATAGTAACCATCACAGTACAGTAACTGCAGAGTTGCACTGCAGTTCATTGATGTGACATCATGCACAGCAAATGCTTACATCTTTAAAAAAGTGGCTTTGCTTTGCTAAATACAAGATTTGTAAAGAAAATCTGTCTTGCATTTTGGAAATGCCACATTTCAAGCCTGTTATAGCATAGTATATTTACTTGAGATGTGATGTCTAAAATGGTATCACAAAATTCACAATAGTCTTTGACTCTGAAAATATGGTAATGGGTGAAATATTTTTTCCATTATCTTTCTCAGTTCCAGAGATGTTCCAAAAAGTCCTATAACGGACACCTTTCAAACCATCTAATAGAGTATTGTCACATGACCTATGATGTCAAAAATGGCTTCATGAGAGTCCTTGACCCTGAAAATATGGGTATTGGTGAAATAATTTTTCCATTATCAGCCTTAGTTCCAAAGATATTCCAAAAAATCAATTTTTCAATAATGGCAGCCGAAAATACAATATTTCTTGAAATGGCAAATTTTTTTCACAAAAGTTGTCTTATTGTTGTCAAAGACACATTAAAAAATCAAGTTCAGTTTCAGAATGTGTGCCTCTCATCAGCACACAACAGCACAAAATATGTTGACTCTTATTTTCAAAATGTATAAATTTCCGTAAATACAGAAATTCCCATATTGAGGTCATATTTGCAAGTTTTTGAACTGTATAAAGTACCAAAATGTAGCTTAGAAAATTCCGCATCCCCCTGTACCATCAAGTTGTGTCTAAATTTGCCTTTTGTGCTTGTAAACATGGCATGTATTACAAAATCAGACAAAAAATACGGAAAAAATGAATTTGACCTTGAAATTTCACAATGACCTTGACCTTTAATCATAAAAGTAACCACTCAGATGAATGCGGAATTGGCAAAAATGTATATTTGGACACCAAAATTGTTAAAGTAAGTCCATTTTAAGCCGAGATATGGCACTTTTTGTATTTTTGCATTTTCCTACAAAATCCATGAAATCTGCCACCCTTAAATATCTTAAAATGCTCATATCAGGCACATAAGGAAAATGCCCAGCAAACAGAAAGTGGATTTCAGACATTCAAGTCATATATAAGCATCACCAATCGACAGCTTTTCTAGCCACCCGCTGGCAAATGGGTTTTTAGTGAGCTGAAGTTGGGCTGTTTTCCCATTGAAGCCCATGTTAAATGAATTTCAGTCTTTTTTGACATGCTTTTTTAAAAGGGGTTAAAATTAAGGAAAATTTGAATTTATGGAAAAACGGACTTCACCGTGCTTCATTAATGTATTTGAAGGGCACGTGGTGAAAATTTCATCCAGATCCGGCTCGGACCATCCTCCACCCCCCGCCTGGTTTTCTCAGAGACAGCTCATTAATTACAAATTATACTCATTTCTATGTTAAAGATAGGACCTGTAGTGATGTCATTGATGTCTTCTAACAGCCCAATATTATCACTTGCCCTTCAACGAGATAACGGGTTCGAATGCAGGCCCACGTAATTGTCCCTGGTGGATGTCATTCGAATGAGACATTTTTGAAATCGGCATTTCTTGGTCTCCGCTGGGTATAGGCCTACTGTGGGCGGTGAAAGACTCCTACACTTGGGAAAAAGGAGTAACTTGTAGCGGACTCACAATCTTACCATCTGATCTTTACATCTGCCACTTACATTTCTTATAATGAATGAATGAATTTTATTGACATAATGACAGGTCAGAAAAGACGTATTTATATATGTCAGCCGACTACAGTACACTTCAAAATAAAGTATGACTACCCCAGCAGGAAGGAAGAATCAGCCACTACTTTACCCTTTCACACCTTTTGACTACCCCTGAATCACTTCCTACCTTTACCTACTTGAAACTACCTTTTAAAATTACATTTAAACCACACCTTTTTAAACTCCATCACCCCCATTGTGTTTGACTTATTTGACATTGTGCCCCTTTGCTAATTGCAATTACATGAGTAGCTGTCTTAATAGAGTTCTTAACCCTTGTAGCCGCAACCAATTTTGAGTACGCAAAGCCGCAATGGGGGCCTCTGAGGCCCCCTCCCTTTCACAAGCCTCAAATATACAGTGGTTTAAAAAAATTTCTTCAAAAGTAATATCAGTGTATTAAATGAAGTCAAAATGGAGGATAGTGGTGATGAAATTGGGGGAAAATGAAATCTCATTGATAAAAATACGATATCATTATTTCATAAAATTTTCGCAATTTTGTCCATTTGATACAATTTTGGAATATTCAGTATTTTTCAAGTTATTTTGACACCAAACTATTCTGTAAAGTATTGGGATTGTCTTCTGATTTCATTATAAACCATTTTGTGCCATAAAAATGTCAAGAGATGAGAAAAGGAGCACTGAAAATGGCCATTTTGGCCCTCGCCTTGCAAGATCCATTCCTTCAGGTGCCCATTTCGGGCCAGTTTTTTTCTGAGAATGAAGGTCCTGCACTTCAATCACACCAGCTACGTTTACAAAATCATCACTGAAGGAGTTTTTCATTATGCTGAATCCATTTTTGTAGGTTTCAGATCACTAAGAGGTCAATGTTGTCCCTTTTAAAGTAAATTAATCAGAATTTTACTAGAAATGCAAATATATATAATTTTAACTGTGTTGCAATGGACTGACAAACAAATATCAGCTCTCCAAACATGCAAAAGTGACTGTATTGACCATAATCTGATCTCTAATAAGTTGTAGCACAGTTGCAGTTTTTTTCTACAACTTATATGACATGCACAAGGGTGGGGGCCTACGAGGCCCCCATTGCGGCTTTGTGTCGGAAAAACGCTCAAACTATCGCCAGTGACCATGTTCAATATCAATAAATTCACAACGTCTGGATGTTGTTTACAATTAGTTGGACTAGGATTACATGAAATCTGCAACGCGATTGACCAAATATTGTGCGAGATATTGAAGCCAAAAGTCCCAGGGGGGCCTCCGAGGCCCCCATTGCGGCTACAAGGGTTAATGTGGGCTAAGGTTGTAATGAGGAGTCAAAGGCAGTTGTAATGAGATTTGGAGTGGAGAGGAGAAAGGAGGGCAAAATAGGTAAATGGAGGACTTCTGACAGAAAATTTTCTTACTTATTTTGGGTTGTACTGTAGCTTCGGATTGACAGTAAGCTGAAATATATTTCTTATTCTCACAATTTGAGCGTGCAATTAAATTATTAGAGTCAATTAAATAGTTGTAATGTCACACTTAACTAATTATACAAACAGTAATTATTTATAATTGCGATATATGATATGAAATATCATGACTGCATGCTAAAATTGAGTCGTTTTGATATTGATGGCCATTTTATTGACGCTTTTGCTGCCTCCTTGCTATTGGTGGCATTAAGGTGTTTTGAAAGTAAATAGGACCCCTGCTAGCTAATGCTGCTTTATAAATGTCAATATTACTGGTATTGATCTTGTGAGAGAAGTGACACTTTGAGTCATTAGGGTTTGAGTTAATGGTGTTCTCTATTTGACTCAGCAATGAAAAGTCAATTATTGTTGATGTCAGAATATTTGTAATGCGATACAGTGTTGTAACTTGCATGTATAGGTAATCTATATACATATATAAAATTCACCTCCCCAATATCCCTTTGTAACGGGTCTTCTCAGCTATGGCTTGACTGACAGTCATTATATTTTACAAGTGTGTCCTGCTATGTCCCAACTGTGTTCTAAATGCATCAGATGCATCTTAACTTCGGAATTGTTAATTATTCACGGCTAAAACAGATATATCCCCCCCCCCCAATACAGCAGCAGCTACTCATGGCGAGTGGTTTCACTTTTAGCACGAACTTTAAATACTCTACAATAAAGGTAGGGAGTTTCAAACGCTATACAAGGAAGGAAGGGATGAATGAGGACACCCTAAGATACATCTCCATCTATAGATGCATCAACAAATCCTTATAGATAGACACACAGGAGATTGCTAGATACATTACATTGATCGTCTATCTCCAAGTACCTAAAGTGCTTGCACATTATTTTTCATTCTAGATATCTTCATTTCATGACTTCCAGGGCCGTATTAACCTATGGGCAAACGGGGCACTTGCCCCGGGCCCATGACCTCAGGGGGGCCCATGATGAAGCTGAAATGTGTTGCGACAGAAGAGAAAGTGCGTCGGGTAACTTGCGCACGAATGTACTTTTCAGCATTTACAAATTCATTTCGGACCATAAACATAATTTGTTTTCAACATTTCTGCCATATTAGCAAGATCACAAAAGCAAAGAAGGACAATGATTGTATGAGAGGGGGGGAAATAATCTAGGATAATTGGATCATGGAGAAGAGAACAAAGAAGCAAAGAGGACGGATGATTTGGCCTTTGCATTTGGCATTTATGCACTATATAGAGTGATAAGGACACAAGAACTTCACCCCAATCAAGCAAAGCAAAATTCAAACAGCTATCCAACATAGGCCTATAGGTCCAGATGCATGGAGGGGGCGGGGCCTGGGAGATTCAGAAGCAATTTTTTAACAATTTGTCATGAACAATTATTAGAGAAATCATGTTGACATATTCACATGTCTCCTAATTGGGTCAAATAAACAATACAGTACCAATGCACCCGCGCTACCCGTCTTTAGACGGGTACTCTGCTAGTAATATGTATAGATAGATAGAAAGATAGATATGGTGAGTGGAGCCCTCTAAGCCCAGTTCTGGGCGCACCCGAGGGTTGATTGATGTGATGGAATCATGGGAGGGGGGGGGGGAGTGAGAGAGCAGGAGTCTTCAACATGTTACACATTTACCCCATGTGAGGGATCTTTTACTTTCCAAGCACAGACACAATACAAGGGATGATCATTCAACGTCTCATCTGAATGACATCCAGCTGGGATTTTGCTTATGAAGGTCCACTAAAAATTTAGGTTACCCTGTCTTCAGCTCAAACTCATGCAGGCAATGATCTTCAGCCATGCAGGCCTGAAGCTCAACCATATCATGTATTGATTTCATTAGTTGGCACCTCAAAAATGTCCTTAGATTCCAACTCACCTTTAGTGAAGTAAGTGATGTTATCCTTTATAACTGCGACTGCTGAATTTATTGAACTGGGAAGACCAGGAAAGACGCGAGATATTGGCCCGGCCGTGACTAGCATGTCGTTTATCAGGGTATATACGTTACTATCCTGAAGAAAGAGAAACATTTTAATTGATTAGTATGATAATATAGACATGATATTGCTTTGGAATTTAAAAGTGATGTTCTGATGTGATCATCCAGCGATTCCCTGCCAAATTTTCCAGTTTGAGATTCTTGCCTTAACTCAAAAATTCTTAAACTGCGGGACGGTGCCGATGTAACTTGACTGCAACCAATAAGCTCTTTATGTTTCAGAACATAGGAATTCGAGGACAGATTTTCAAAATGGCAAATTTTTTACATGGGGTCGAATACTTATTACCCCCCATTCTAGGTATTACTCAAATCAACCGTGATATTACTTTTCTCTTGAACTATAGCTAATGAATGCAGGTGTTTATATATTTTCTAACCATTTTTACATACCTTGAATATAAATGTAGTTGCTGGATAGGCAGTCTTGGGATTGGCCGGCCAATAGAGAGCTGCATCAATGTCGACTGGAAATGGCGGCCATGTTGAGTGGATGGATTTCGGATACCCCTGCTTCACTCCGAAATAATCCATCACCCAGTAGTTGGAACCTAAATTGATGGATTAAGGATGGATGGATTAAGGTTGGATGGATTAGGGATGGATGTATTAAGATGGATGGTTTAAGGTTGGATGGAATAAGGATGGATGGATTGAGGATCAATAAAAGGATGGATGGATTAAGAATGGATTGATTAAGAATGGATGGATTAAGAATGGATGGATTAAGGATGGATGGATTAAGAATGAATGGATTATGGATGGATTGATTAAGAATGGATGGATTAAGAATTGATGGATTAAGAATGGATGGATTAAGAATGGATGGATTAAGGATGAATGGATTAAGAATGGATGGATTAAGGATGGATGGATTAAGAATTGATGGATTAAGGATGGATGGATTAAGAATGGATGGATTAAGGTGGATGGATTAAGGTTGGATGGATTAGGGATGGATGTATTAATGATGGATGGATTAAGATAAGATGGATTAAGGATCAATGGATTAAGGATCAATGGATTAAGGATGGATGGATTAAGAATGGATTGATTAAGAATTGATGGATTAAGGCTGGATTGATTAAGATGGATGGATGGAGGATGGATGGATGAAGGATGGATGGAGTAAGGATGGATGGATTAAGATGGATGGATCAAGAATGGATGGATGAAGGATGGACGGATTAAGAATGGATGGATTAAGATGGATGGATTAAGAATTGATGGATTAAGGATGGATGGATTAAGAATGGATGGATTAAGAATGGATGGATTAAGGATGGATGGATTAAGAATGGATGGATTAAGGATGAATGGATTAAGGATGGATGGATTAAGGTTGGTTGGATGAGGCTGGATGGATTAAGGCTGGATGGATTAGGAATGGATTGATTAAGGATGGATGGATTAGGAATGGATGGATTGATTAAGGATGGATGGATTAAGGTTGAATTGATTGAGGTATAATGAATTAAGGTTGGGTTTGGTAAAAGTATTATGTGAATGAAAAATAATATTATGGTGAAGCAATGGGTTTCTTACGCTGATAACGGACAAAAATTGTTTTAGGATGTGGAAGCGGCCATAACTTACGTCTTCACGCTAATGTTTTTACATTGACGCTGCCAAATTGCTTACGAATTTGTTAGGACAGCATATTTTCATTTGCATTGTAGCAATTACCCGATCCTGACAGTGACACTCAAAACTGTTTGATGAAATAATCTCTATCTCGCATTACAAAAAAAAAAAAACATAAATAAGATTAATTTGTTTCCCCCTCACCTTTGAACACAGTAGTCAGATCAGTGACGGGATTGTGGAACATAGCGTCAATGGATTGCGATTGGCAGATGATGGTCCCTGGGAATCTCCAGGCGGGGTAGTTGGAAGTGGGAGTGCTGACGCCATCCGAATTTTGCGAGGTGTCTCCTCTAGCACCTGTGGATGAGAGAATATCCATCTTATTGCTATTTGCATTTTTGTTTATCATTTTTTTGCTGTCTGGCAGTATCCGCGTATCCGCATTTCAGTTTATTATAAAGGATTTTTTCTGCTGAGAAGACATTTTGCTTTTGAACGTCTGCGAAACGTTTGAATAAGCATTTTCAAAATCGTTTGCAGTCGAATTTGTAGCAATTACCCAATCCTGGTACTGATAATGTTACACTCAAAACTTGTATGCCTTGTTTGGTTAAATAATCTCTATCTCAGGGTGTCTATGTATCCGCATTTCAGTTTATTATAAACCGAAATGCGGATACACGGATACAATATTGTAAAAGGAAAGGTAAAGTAGACTTCATTGATATTGGAAGTAACCTAGCCATGCAAAGCAATTTGACAGTATGTCGAAGCTTAAAAAACTGTCGTTCCAATGAGTAGATCAGATACTTCTGATGTACTATGTGTCTGAAACACGTGGGAACACAGCCTGGATTTATTTGTATTTGTATATATGATTGGTCCCCTGGTGTGGGGAAATTTGTGGTGAGCCTTCCACTGAATACAGCTCAGGGCAGCCACAGAGCAGCGCCCATTGGTAGAGGATACAGGAACATTGCCCAAGGTTCCCATGCCGTAGCACCCTCCAGTGTTGGTGATCGCCGCATGATGAGATGAGAAGACTGGGAGTCTAGCACATACCCTATTAATTCAGGGATGCCCAGGGTCTTTCAGTTGCCCCAGCACAGAACACTGGATACAACCAGCCTCCATTTAATGTCCCATGGGCACGGACTAAATTTGTGATTCTTCAACAAATTTAAAAGATACTTCAAATCTTCACAAACATTCACCTCATATATATATATATATCTTTAGATAGTCAGATTTTGTCTATTTTAAGAGGCCGTTTGAGGGTCTTTTACAATTTTAGATCTTACCGTAAAGAAATTGTATGCCTGCAATGTCGTCGGAGTGGAGTTCGTACTCCTTGTCCGGTTCATAAGGTTGGTAGTAAGGGAACATCACTGCTCCTTGGACGAAGCTGTGTTCCAGGCCCAGACTGTGGCCCAGTTCATGGGTGGCTACTGATAGGAAGTTGGTGCCTGGAAAAAAAGACAAATATAGTTGTGTTTGAGATGAGTATATTAAGATTGTGTCTGTATCAAATTATAGATTACGGCCAAATAATTAAAATATGAAGCGTAATATGAAAACAAATCAGGTGCTGAAGAATTTTATTCGTTCAGTGTTGGGCGGTCAAAAATTGCGTGAAGAAAACAAAATCTTAAAAAATCCACGAGTTGATACTCAAATTCAAAATCAAAGACCATATTCAGTCAAATTGTCACATGCGATATTTCAGCCCATTCTATTGAGTTTCAAAGATTGCACAATGCACAAAGCTTTCAAAAATTTATAATTTTGCGTCTGAAAAATTGGTCAATTTCCGGTGTGATTTTATTTTGCACTCAAAATCTCATGTCAAACTACTGCAGCTTTTTGCAACCTATAATATTGACCGATTTGGCTGAAATTTTCGACACAATTCGTTCTATCTATGTGCAGGGACATTTTGTTGAACATTTTTTTAGACCGCCCTAAATACTGCTCTGCTTTTCAATGATTTCAATTAAGTACCAGTTACGTACCATTGACACTCATAAGCGTGAAGTCCTCGTCATCATCGAAGTGTAAGTCTCCGTAGGGAGGAAAGAAGGCGTGAGCGAGTGTCCCTCCGTTGCCATCGAAGGGATCGTTGTCCCCGTGAACAGCCTTGTAAAAGCCGATGTTGATGTTCACGGGGCTGAAGGGTCTCAGGGAGGCATTGCGGAAGTTGATTTGGGCCACCGACGACCAGAGCTGCAATTGAAAGACAAAAGATGGATAACTTGATACAAAATGCACCTTTTATGAAGGAGAGGCATACATTTTAATATTAAAATGGTGCTGCTGAATTGTTGAATACTTTTTTTAAAACTCTCCAAAATGGTTCTTCATACAGCGTTAAAAGGTGTAGGTTCCATGATATTAGTATGTAATTATATAATAAAATGGTGCCAAGGGAATCGAATGTGCTTCTCAAAGCTTTCGTGTCTGAATATTTGATTTCCTTTGTTCTGCGACCTGTTTTTTTTTGTGTTTTTTTTTTGGCAGTATGAGGTGATTAGGACACAAGAATGGTGGATCTGGTGATCCCAGTCAGAGGAGCAGAGTCGAGAAATAGAATACCACATTCTGGCCATGGAGAAGAGGATATATCTGCACAGACAGTGACATATTGGATTGAGGCAAATGACCAAGAAGTGTGATTAGCGGTGGCTGTAAACACCAGCGCTCTTTAGTTTTCCATCGCCCTTTGCGATAAAGTTTCATTTTATTTGGTTTTCTTTTTCTTCTTTTCCTAGCTGTATTCTTACCTTCAAAGCTTTGTTAATGGCAATATTGGTCTCATTAACAGAAAATTGTGAAGAGTAGTGGTTGATTCTGTAGGTGAGGTCTTGGATGGCCCATTTGAAGGCTGGAAAAGAATTGAAATCATTTGAATATATGATAAAGATGAACACCATTGCTTGCTGGGTCATAAAAGTTAAAGAATGATTTCTTCGAATCAGTTAATTTTGTTACTTTAATGCTGTGGTGTCACTTCTTTTGGGGCCCGTAAGCCAGTTGTCTCACCACTTTTTTAAAAAAACCAGGGTAAAAAATCAGAGCAACCAGAAATTTCACTATGAAAAAAAAATTGCGAAAAGAAATTCTGATGCCACACCACTTCATTTTGAAAATGATGCAAGAAGTCTGCTTTAACTTGAAGAACTTAAGGAGCCTCTCCTAACCAAGTGACTTTCAATGTCTTGCGTGTAGGCCTACCTAATTTCAGCATGGACCACTGTATATATGTTATTCATAGAAGTTTCTATGCAGTTGTCGCCTGCGTGTGATTAAGTGAAATGGGTAATGTTTTGCCTGACTTGCTTGGCCGTAACAGGTATTTGCTTGGGCGTAATTGAAGATTAGGACGAAGTAAGAGGATGCTAGGGTGAAGCAAGAGCATGCTAGGGCGAAGAAAGACACTCCTTGGGCGAATCTAGTTTAACATTGAAGCAATGGAACTGCGTCGAGGCTCCTGACAACTCGCCGACACAAGTCTCTTCTTGCCTCGTCCGTAATTACGAGCGATTCGGCGTAAAAAACGAGTGCCTCGTCGTAATAGGAACCATCAACGACGATTTAGAACCTCTAATTGATTATATAATTGTCCAAAAATGGCTTGAAACGCCGAAAGTGGGCGAAACTTGACTTCCTGGCACCTCTACAACTTCGCCGTCACTTAACCACTCTCGTGAGACACCAGCATAACTTGCCCGTTGTTCAATGATGAACATCCTCATCAAAACTGCTTGTGGAAGCAAAGACGCTCGTTGGATTAGATGAAAGCATATTTGGTCAAAAGGGCTGATATCTGAGGTATGTGGAAAAACAATGGCTGCCAATTTTCTTTGCTGCACTGGCGTTAGGTATATGAGTCGAAGTCTCTGATAAGTAAGTGAAACGCAAGGTCAATGTTAATTCAGTGGGGATGGGGGTTCACTTACTTATCAAAGATTTTAACCTGTATGTAACTGTTCGAGGAGCAAAGAAAATTGGTAGCCATTGGTATCCCACATGCCTCAAGTATCATCGTTTATGACTAAGATGTTTTCTTCTCATCGGATGAGCATCCTTGCTTCTTCCACAAGCAGTTTAGTTGAGGATGTTTGGCATACACCCAGTGGCAAAACATCACCTGTGTCACTTATTTAAAGGCGGCAATGTATAGCTTTTGGAACTCCATTAATTTTTAAAAGGGCTTGAATGCTGTAATCACCACCCATTCTGCACATACATATAGGTAGCTGCATAAGTATTGATTCTTCTGTGTGTTACATGGTACATTAAATTCACTACACAGTATTTTGGTGAAGGCAATCGGAGTTGCTAGGTAATGCGGTTTCAAAGATTTAATTTATTCATGACGTATTTTTTCTGCAGTCTTTGTAGATTGTCTATGCTCTGGTAAGCAATATTGGCAGTCAATGACTTGTCGACTGTCTAGACATGGAATTCTGCTTTGAAAATTGAAATTGGTTTGTTCACGTTGATATTATTGATGTCTAAGCGGCATTCGGTTGAGATGTCGCTCCAATATGAGCATCAAAAAAGTAAAGGTGGTGAGATAACAATGCCAAAGATATTACAGCAACCAGATCTTAACTTGAAGGGCTGCACTAATCATATCTGTCTGTCTATCTATCCATCTATCTTTCTACTTTTCTATTAAATATTTAGAGGAGTTTGTCTTCATAACCATCACATTTATTTTATTCTTTTATTGTTTTGCTATGGCTGGCAATTATTTATTAATTTTGCGACTTTTAAAAAAAATTTTAATATTATGTTTTATGCTTTAAATACAGCAAACCATTTTATTGAGGGATACAATGCTTCTGTGGAGTAAAATTAAACTGAATCATGGTATTTAAATTGTCGTTGACTTGAATTTTTGATAACTTAAGGCAATTTTTTGACGATGGAGTCTGAACAGTCAGATGTCGCTTGTGACACTTGAAAGATGCCATCCTAATTTTGGAAGGGTGTACTCATGTATGCTACTCACTCTATTGATTGAACTGGGAAGAGCTGCAGATTGAGGAGATATGGAGAACATGACTTTTTCATTGCAAAATCAATACAAACATGTTCCAATGGTTTAAGTGGCTTTTGGAGAATGTTTATGTTAAGTTACGCACTGGAGCATGTTAGAGATAAATTTTTCATCAGCCTTGAAATTTACTGGTATTTGCAGAAGGCTTGTTATTATGCCAGAATTGATTCGGAATGTGCAGATAATAAATTTGACATTGGATATACTAAGCAGGGAGGATCTTAGGCCCAATGCCCATTGTCAGGAATATAGGCCAAAAGATATGAATAAAATCCAGGCTAGTCTGAATAGAAGCTGAGAAGATTTCATTTAGGATGGTAGTGAATTTGATTTTAGTCATATAGGATGGTGGTGAAATTGATTTTTGGAGTAAATTCAATTTAGGATGGCATAGTGGCATTTGATTTTGGAGTGGTTTCATTTAGGGTGGTAGTGAATTAGATATTAGACTATAGTTTCATTTACAAACTCCAAGTATCGTCAATCAGTGTAGACAATGTCAAGATCAGTGCAGCTGATCATGTTAGAAACCTAGGTGTAATCTTTGACAAAAACATGACCATGGAAAAGCAAATCAACAAAATGTGCCGGAACGCTTATTTCAACTTGAGAAATATTGCAAAAATCAGGAAGTCATTAGACAAAGAAGTTTGCAAAACTGCAGTTAATGCTCTTGTAACTCCTCACCTAGACTATGGAAATGGTCTTCTGCATGGAACATCAGGTCGATTGATAAATAAACTACAAGTAGCCCAAAACTCGGCAGTCCGTCTCATAGAGAAATTGAAAAAGCATGATAGTGTAAGCCAGTTTAGGAAACAGCTACATTGGCTACCAATTCCAGCTAGAATCCAATTCAAAATAATGCTAACCACCTGGAAAGCAATAAATGGGCAAGCACCTCTATATATTCAAAGTCTGATCCAGCCAAAATCAAAACAGAACTGTAATCTAAGAAGCAATGACAAGGTGCTCTTAAATGAACCAACTTCATTCAATAAAAACAAATTTGAGGACAGGGCCTTTACGCATGCTGCCCCAAAACTCTGGAACAAACTGCCAGATATTGTCAAGGCCTCAACAACACTCGATTGCTTCAAGAGAAATCTTAAAACTCACCTTTTCAAGAGTTTCTACTAATAGATTGATCCTACACAAGCGCTAGTGAGCGGTTTACTGGAATTAGCGCTATATAAATGTCTATTATTATTATTATTATTATTTTAGGATGGTAGTGAATTTGATTTTAGAGTATAGTTTCATTTAGGATGGTAGTGAATTTGATTTTAGAGTATAGTTTCATTTAGGATGGTAGTGAATTTGATTTTAGAGTATAGTTTCATTTAGGATGGTAGTGAATTTGATTTTAGAGTACAGTTTCATTTAGGATGGTAGTGAAATTGCTTTTAGGATGGTAGCGCTTTTACAGGAGGGTGAGGTACTGCACTTAATAATGCCATTTATATATTAATTACTGTATTTCAGTAAGTTTTGTTGTGCCTCATTATATGCATGAAAGGCTGCACATTAATGTGTGTCCTAATGATTTTTCAGGTTTGGTTGCGGTGCAGATGGTTTTTGCATTGAATGATTGCTTTATTTTACTGTGAACATATTGATGGCTTTCTTGGTAGTTTTCTCCATTTGAATTCATCTGTAATGATAAGTGCAGCCCTCTTATCAAGGGACTTACCATGAACGATGTATCTCTTTTCTCTGTGCTTGAGGTTGTGGTTGGCAGTGTTAACATCTGGAAGACCACATCTCGGCTTGTGCATCTGCTCTATGGTGGCGTTGTCTAATTCTCCTGCAAAAAATAAACAAAATATATTAAATATTGAGAAAAGAATTTCCTGGGTTTAGGATTGGAAACCCTCTTTGGTACAGTGGTCCCTGCGTTAGAAGACCACCCCTTCTGCGGTCATGAAGTCGTCTCTCGTGGGGGTGCGGTCTCTCATGGGGATGCAAAATGCACTAAAAATAACAGTGCGCATGGGAGGAAGGCAGTCACATAAGGCAAGTTGGTCTTACAATAAGGGGTCATACAATGCAGGTACCACTGTATTGGGAAAAGGATCTCCTTGGTGAATGATTGGAATTCTTTATATATGTTTGCCTTGCAGTCTAGAGGGATACGGGTTCAAATCTCAGTCTAGAACCTTTATCCCGCAAAATTGGCCTCTCCTAAAAAGAAACATTTTTTTACACTTTGGATATGTCAGATACATTCTTTCTGTGTTCAGAGATCAACCTTTGACTATAAAAAGGACATATTTAGTTGTGTAGTTTATTTTGGTTGGTATTATAAAACAAATTTGATGTTAAGTCCAACAAACAGGAAACAGGTTGACCCATTATTGTAATCAATTGAGTTTGTGTGTGCCAGTTCATTTGTGTTTCAATGAAATGACCTCACCAATTATTCCAATGTGCTTGGTATTAACTAATCAATGTGCTAATAACAATGGAGCTTCAGATTAAGCTATTGAATGACAATATGGGTTGACCCTGAAATTTTCACATAAACAAACTCAACGTTGATAGTTCCCCCTGAAAAGGAGTGCTTACATATATATTTTCCTGTCTATCCATCTGAATCCAATGATAGATAGATAGATAGATAGATAGATAGGTAGATAAATAGATAGATAGATAGATAGATAGATAGAAAGATAGATAGATAGATAGATAGATACATGTATGGTAGGTGCAGCCCTCTAAGCCCAGTTTTGGGCGCTCATGAGGGTTGATTGATGAGATGGGAGAGAGAGCAGGTTACACATTTACCCCATGTGAGGGATCTTTTACTTGCCCAGCATAGACACTGATACGAGGGGCCACCAATTTAACGTCTCATCCGAATGACATCCAGCTGGGATTTTGCTCAAGAAGGTCCACTGAAAATTTTGGGTTCCCCACCCGGGGTTCGAACCCATGCAGGCAAAGACCTTCAGTGGAGCAGGTGGGCACTTAAGCCACTCAGCTACCCAGCTGCCTGAAATTCACACATATTACTGCAAGGATGCCAACCTCTCATATTTTTTTTTCTTTCTTTACGTTGATAACAACTCTTACCTGTAACATTCAGGTGGGTGTTGTTCTGAAAAATCTTCAGAGCATTTTTCAATTCTTCCTCATTCAGACTGTTGTCCTCTCTCAGTTTAAATTGGTTATTCAGGTAACCATAATGTTCTAGGTATTCAGAAGCCTGCAAATGGAAAAATTAAAATTCTTAAAACAAAGTACATGTTTTGTGTGAGACGAGGGTAAGGTTATACATTTTGCAAAAGCCCGGTTTGACAAACAAGACCAAAGGTATACACGAAATTGTGGGCCACAATTCTTGTGGCACATGAATAATTTCTGGTGAAAAGATACCTAATTGTTTGGTATGGATCACTGAAGCATATTTGGTTTTGACCAAAAAGATATTTGTGAGCAGAAGTCAATAGTCGTTTTCTTTTGCTGGCATTTAATTTTAAAATGGAAAAAGAAAAAATATTTATAATAATTGAAATTGGCCTAGTACATGACAGAATATCTATAGGCATATAGGTCTACCTATTGATCTTTATTGTGGCAATGTTATTGAGAAACCGAAATAAATCAATAATGTGGATTTTATTGAATTGTTTGTGGTAAATTATACAATGTATGTAGAAGTGTAGTGACTATAGTCATACATATGCCCCAGTCTCACGGCACTTTACGGAGAACTATCTAAATCGGCGTCGAAGTATTTCCTGGTAATTTGGATGAATTTGGGTGATCCGCCGTCGACTTTTCACATCCCCCCAGGGGAAGTTTTTATTCCCCTCAGGGGTTCCTAGAAATGGAAAAACTGCGCCGTGGATGTCAAAAAAGATTCAACAGGTACAAACTTTTTTTTCATGACGGCGGAACAGAGCCCAAAATTTTCTTGATTTTAGGATGTCCGGCGTGGACTTTTTCAGTGAGAACGCCTCAAAAACATCTCCGGCGGGATATTAGGACATCCCCTGCCCCTGAGGGGACCTCTCCTGCCCCCGCGGGGACCTTTCCTGCCCCCACGGGGACCTTTCCTGCCCCTGGGGGGACATTTGAAGCCTCGCCGGCAGTTTTTGACATCCCGCCGCGGTGAAATAGGTTCCCTGAGGGGCAGTTATAGCTTCCCTGAGGGGTACTTTTTATATCTCGGGGCGATATAAAAGTATCCCTCAGGAGGAGGAAATTCCTTTCCCCCGGCGAACTTTTGGGGACGGCGTACAACTTTTCTTCCCTGCAGTGAACAAAAAGAACCCCGCCGTGATATGCTTTTAATTAATTATGTAATGGTTTTATAAACATTGTATGTCGCCGGGATGGTCATTTTTTTCCTAGAATTCAACTCAAGCTACCCCTCAGTGGTAAAAAAGTTCTCCGTAACGTGCCGTGAGACTGGGGCATGAGTCTATATAGTCCATTATGTATATTTGATATTCATTCATAAATCGTAGTATCTAAAATATAATAATTGAGAAGTACATTAATCAATGCTGATTAGGAATATACTTAAAAGGCAGTCAAATGTGTTTGACAATAAAGAAAATTAGGATATTTTGATGAAAACGTTTTAAAAGTTGTCAGTTTTTTGGTCAAATGATATGTTTGTTAATTTGGTTGACTATAATTTTTCTCTTTATTTTGGCCGTCCATATAATAATTTTTTTAAGATAAAACAATAATTTAATTTAATAATTTTTTTAAGATAAAACAATAATTTTTTTAAGATAAAGCAATACACATGCTAAAGTAACTTACTTACTAACATTGTATTTTATGTGACATTTCAATGACATAGAAGATGGGTTGAGGTGCAAAAGTCATTGCTTTATTGCAGCAAATATACCTGGGGTGAAATACCAAATACCAGATTTGATAATTTATGATAGTGAATTTCAACCATGAGCATGGAGATTGGAGAATGGAGGGGTTTTACAATAAGTATCAACACCTAAATTATGTCATCTAATTGATCTTAAAATATAATGATGCATGACAATTGTGTCATAATATTTGAAATAAAAGAAATGATTATTTTTTCCTCCTATAGATCAAATTAGATCTTCAGAGAGCATTATACATATATGTGTCTAAAAATAAGATAGATATAGATAGATATAGATAGATAGATAGATATTTTATTTAATAATAGATTGCAAATGGAAACCAGCCACAGCTCTTGGATAGTTCATCATCAACAAGATGCCTATAAAAACTTAAATTTTAAAAATTTAAGAAGAATAATTCTTGTGGTAACTCACCTTTAAAGTGTCATTTTCTTCAGGAATAGGTACTCCATGTGTAGTGAATAAAATGTGAATCAAGAAGATATAAAAGACAGAAAATAAGGCCATGGACAACAAATGTACATCAGCAATGAAGCTCCATGACTGACTGGTTTCCAACCAGCAGGTATTTATTGATTAGGAAGTGTTATGATCAAGTTGTGAGTTGGTGGTTGAGCTGTTGATATGAAATTCCAATTGAGACCTAAGAATTAGGGTACTTTATTGAAAGTTAATTTCATAGTGTAGATTTTCAAGAAATAACTATTGATGACATTGCTATTAGATAGGGTTGCATTTGATTTGGATGTTACCCAAGAATTGATGAGAAGCAGACGACATTGATTTCTGCAACATTCCATCCATGGAATGTTTACATTGTCTCCTAGCAACCGGAGCATGGCAACAGGGAAGTTGCTTCTGCAGCAGAACACGTGGACAATCAAAGCTGTTCACTTGCCATGAATTGTGGTGTCAAGTAAAGAACAAATAAGTTAAGTTTTCATCTGTAGTATCGGATTGCAGCTGTTCTTTGAGAACTGAGAAGGAAACGACATCTATTTTTTTTAACAAATGTGTTTCTTGTGTTATTTTATGACAGCTTTTGATTTTTTTATCACATTTATAGATAATATATTCCAAACTAATCTTAAACTTAAAGGGGTGACTTCAATGTTGGAATTGCCAGGTTGCAACGGGTCTGGGAAAAGTCTGGGAAAGTCAAGGTCAGGGAAATTTGTGATTTTGTAATAAGTCTTGGTAGTTTAACCTGGGTAATAAGGGAAATTTTGCATAAAAACTAATGCACAACACGTATGGTGACGGTTTTCTGATAAAAATTATAAAGAAATGTGAAACATTTGCCCCTCTATTCTAACCTGTTTGATGGTTATGAAGTGGCCTTAAAATCAGGAATCCATTCAGTCCATATCTCACGACGTTATCTTGAGTGGGCAACCTTGCATCATCCCTTTTCTTTTTCTTTCTAATTGTAACATAAATTCACAAAAGCCTGTGAATTGCAATCCAAAATTTTGCGTGAGAGCCTTTTTTGCGGTCAGGGAAAACTCGTTTGGAGATAGGGGAAAGTCAGGGATTTTTTCGAAATCCGACACAAGTGGCAACCCTAAATTGTGTAAAATTATCTGCTGAACTCCACACTCCTGTGTGGGGGGAGGGTTGGTCTAGTGGTAGCGTGCTGGACTGCCAATCGCTGGGTCCAGGGTACGAATCCAGCTCTTGCCGGGTCACCTGATCCAATGTTGGACGGCTGTTTCAATTGTCCTTCGCCTTATTGTCGTGTCCTCCTCCTGTCCTAATCAGCCTACTAAGTGCATAAATACAGGACGTAAAGCCACAATCATCCATCCATCCACACTCCTGTGTCATTTGCTATGTATGGCACCCTCAAAAGGGGCCTTTATTCGAGGGAGGTTTCTACCAATGGGGGGCCTTCAGTTGAATAAATATGGAGTCATCCTTGGAAGACTTCTGCTTTTAACTCCCACTTGTGGAAAGATAAAGTGCAAGCCCAGTTCAGATTGAAGCCGTACAACCAAACTGATCTACTCTGCATGCGGAGTTCATACCTTAAATGGCACAAGAGGCAGCAGCAGTGAGCTGCCACAGGCAGTGAACTCTGCAAGAATTCACATGCAGCAACTGACGGGCAACTGCCCCTGTGGTGGAACAACTGCCCTGAAAGTTTAAACTGACACATCTAAGCCTCCTTTATCACTCTGAATTTTTTTCTTTTGGAATTTCAGCTGTAATAATGGCAGAAAAAAGCTCAAAGTTGGGAATTTAAGCATTGAAAGAACTGAATTTACTCTTGCATGACCATGAATTCTGCCAGTCTTCTCACAGCTAGCGCTGTTCAGCAAAAGGGGTCTGGGGTCAGCCTGTCACTGATCAATACAAACCATCTTGCCCAACACATGGCCAGGAGCTAGTCTGGTTCAGTGGTATCATGCTGGCCTTTTTGACCTAGGTTCAATTTCCAGTCCGGGCAAACCCATGTTTGACGGAAGTTTCAGCATGTGCCAAGAGATTCACTATTATCATTCATGGTAGAATTTGGTCAGAAAGTGAGCTACATGGGGTTCACTGATGAGACCTACACCAAAAAATTCCTTACAAAATTCAGACAAATATAAGCCATGTCTGATTAGTGAACCCCATGGTGAAAACTGGCCTTGAAAGTTTGAATAAGGGAAACTTCAAAATGGCCACCATTTGTTGTTTCTCTCTCCACATGCTCAATAGGTCTGAGCATGCTCACTGAAATTGCATATCCTTTAGACAGCCAATGCAGTTTCAGACAGACCACTTTTTGGGGTGCCAAAATTTGGGTGGCAATTCCTATCAGAATTGCCATTGCAGACCCAGACAGACCAACTCAAAACTGCCAGAGAGGTACAAAATGAAGTGCCCCAGAATGCCAAGGGTTTCTATGGGGCTGAGCTGCCAGCGCTGTCTGATGCAGACTTGCCCCATTGCTGCATGTTGGTACTTACAATTGCATTATTTCTGATGTAATTACAACATTCTTTAATTATCAAGCTTCTATACACACTTCCTAAGTCATCTAACACTATTATCACTAACAATTATTGACTTTTAATTGGGTCAGCTGGTGGCAGCATTAAAAATTCAGAAGTATGTCACAGATTTCTTAATTGGTTTAATAAAAGAGTTGTAATGATTTGTGGTTTAAACAAATCACCCCAATGCCAAATTCAGCAGGGGCATAGATTGGTTAATTCCAGAGGGGGCAATAGGAGGGCAAGCTGCCGGTTGTGTCAACTTGCACAATTGTGAAATATTTTAAATTCTTTTGCGTCAGAGAAATAATTCTGAATTTCCAAATGTAATCAATCGTCTTAGGGGTTGGATGGCAAGGGGATAGAAAGAAAGTATGGCTACAGAGGAGCTACCCTGATCAACGCAGACCAGTTGGATACCCATGTAGTTCATAACCCTTGTAATTTATAACCCCTGTAATTCATAACCAACAAAATAAAATATTACTCATGGATAGGTCCACATCCAAAATTGTGATAATAAATCAAATTACTGTCAAAAGCATCCAATTCCAAACTCCAACTCAGCTTATACAATTTGTCTCACACTGAAAGGGCAAGACAGACTTGATACTATTTTCCCTATTGAAATCAAAGGAATAATGTTTCAGTCTGCAATGGCACTTTCAGCCCAAACATGTATGCAGTATGTCTCAAACTGCAGTGGCAAGTCGGGTGTGATGTCATTTTCCCCATTGAAATCAATGGAATAATGTTTTAGTCTGCAATGGCACTTTCAGCCCAAACATGTATGCAGTATGTCTCAAACTGCAGTGGCAAGTCGGGTGTGATGTCATTTTCCCCATTGAAATCAATGGAATAATGTTTTAGTCTGCAATGGCACTTTCAGCCCAAACATGTATGCAGTATGTCTCAAACTGCAGTGGCAAGTCGGGTGTGATGTCATTTTCCCCATTGAAATCAATGGAATAATGTTTTAGTCTGCAATGGCACTTTCAGCACAAACATGTATGCAGTATGTCTCAAACTGCAGTGGCAAGTCGGGTGTGATGCCATTTTTCCTATTGAAATCAATGGAATAATGTTTCAGTCTGCAATGGCACTTTCAGCCCAAACATGTATGCAGTATGTCTCAAACTGCAGTGGCAAGTCGGGTGTGATGCCATTTTCCCCATTGAAATCAATGGAATAATGTTTCAGTCTGCAATGGCACTTTCAGCCCAAAAATGTATGCAGTATGTCTCAAACTGCAGTGGCAAGTCGGGTGTGATGTCATTTTCCCTATTGAAATCAATGGAATAATGTTTTAGTCTGCAATGGCACTTTCAGCCCAAACATGTATGCAGTATGTCTCAAACTGCAGTGGCAAGTCGGGTGTGATGCCATTTTCCCCATTGAAATCAATGGAATAATGTTTTAGTCTGCAATGGCACTTTCAGCCCAAACATGTATGCAGTATGTCTCAAACTGCAGTGGCAAGTCGGGTGTGATGTCATTTTCCCCATTGAAATCAATGGAATAATGTTTTAGTCTGCAATGGCACTTTCAGCCCAAACATGTATGCAGTATGTCTCAAACTGCAGTGGCAAGTCGGGTGTGATGCCATTTTTCCTATTGAAATCAATGGAATAATGTTTCAGTCTGCAATGGCACTTCTAGCCCTAACATGTATGCAGTATGTCTCACACTGCAGTGGCAAGTCGGGTGTGATGCCATTTTTCCCATTGAAATCAATGGAATAATGTTTCAGTTTGCAATGGCAGGTCCAGGCCAGAGGATGTACAATTTGTACATACACTATTGTTTAATCATATAGGAATAAACATACTCTAAAAGCAGACATTTTCCGGTCTGATGTACATTTGCAGTTTTTATCTTTTGCAGATCTTTATGAGATAGCTGTTCTTACTAGTATCAGGCAAACAAGGGTTGGTGGATTTGAACCAGTGCAATTCATTTCAAAGTTAAAATCCATTAAAATCATGATTTATTTTATTTCAATCAATTAAGTACTTGAAATTTGATTTTAATCATGACTTACATTGTTTAAAATATAAATAAAATAAAATCGCCGACCTAGATAGAATAATTATAGTTCTTCAGTATATAGAAAACTATATGTTGCAAATATATCACAACATTATCCTTGGTACAGCTCAATATGCTTGATAATATATGTAATAAAAAATACGGAAACAGCAGGCTATTCTTTCAATACACCCTCAAACATAAGTCAGATATATATACAGTGGTACCTGCATTTTAAGACCCCCTGTTGTAAGACCGACTTGTCTTATATGACCGCCTTCCTCCTGCACTAAGTAGTATTTTAGTGCATTTTGTACCCCAAAGAGAGACCACACCCCCGCGAGAGACCGCTTTAGGACTGCAGAAGGGGCG
Organism: Platynereis dumerilii; assembly: GCA_026936325.1. NCBI lineage: Eukaryota > Metazoa > Annelida > Polychaeta > Phyllodocida > Nereididae > Platynereis > Platynereis dumerilii. Next base: position 2,460,651 of record JAPTHN010000034.1, read on the forward strand.
GTCTTATAACACAGGGACCACTGTAGCAGGTTAAAATATATTGGCACAAATACAGGACCACATGAAGTAGGTCTACATTTGCCCCGCTGCCAAACCCTTCCAAACTAAGTCAAAGGGAACCAGAATTAACATTCATGATTTTTATCAGTTTTAACCCAAAGTGACTAGTGATTACATGCCATTGGCAAAGTTACAATTTTGTTTTGTTGTGCAGCAAAAACAAAGTTAAAGGTATTAAAGGATCAGTGTGAAGTTCGACATCCAATGACATCTATGTAGGTTAGCCTGGCAATAAATCTTGCATTCCAAACCTTACAAGATTCCAGGTTTGCAGGGGCAGTTCCAGGATCTTCAAAGAGGGGGTGTAAAGAGAGTTGAAACATTGAAAGTGCCAGCAACATAAGAATAAATTACAAACTTAAAAGTACCATCATTTATTTATTTAAGAAATGCAACAGGGTCTGAATGGCCAGTCCACTTGATGCAGACTGGTCTGCATGGATTAGAATTGGCAGTTCTGGGGGGTATGTTTCTTTGACAATAACACCAATATTTTAGAAGTCTGCATAAGTCTGTTTTGGCATAATTGAGTTGGTCTGTCTGAGTCTGCTTTGGCAAAACTTGGTCAAAAATTTTTCAGATTTGGGAACCAGAAAACTAGGTCTGTGTCAGACTGCACTGGCTATTCCCCAGTGGTTGGGCCTGGCAGTGGAAAGGATATATGTATAGTGAGATTAAATTTAAGAAAAAGATTTTGTCAAAAATGAATTTTCGTTTTTATTTTATTGCAATTCATATACAGGCCTATGTGATGATATACATAATACTTAATAGTAAATGGCAATGCTGAGTGGTAATGTGCAACGGTAATACTTAGTTAATGATAATGCTGAGCAGTGATGATATGCTACGCACTTCGCGGTATGATAGAATAAATAGTAAATAATATTTGTATATTAGTTGATACCTAGCAGTAGATGGTAATAACTAGTAGATGACATTGTCATTGTTGAAGCTGCACACTGTTCATTGTTGAGGCTGCACACTGTTCATTGTTGAGGCCTCACACTGTTCATTGTTGAGGCTGCACACTGTTCATTGTTCAGGCTGCACACTGTTCATTGTTGAGGTTGCACGCTGTTCATTGTTCAGGCTGCACACTGTTCATTGTTGAGGTTGCACGCTGTTCATTGTTCAGGCTGCACACTGTTCATTGTTGAGGTTGCACGCTGTTCATTGTTCAGGCTGCACACTGTTCATTGTTGAAGCTGCACACTGTTCATTGGTGAGGCTGCACACTGTTCATTGTTGAGGCCTCATACTGTTCATTGTTGAGGCTGCACACTGTTAATTTTTGAGACTGAACGCTGTTCATTGTTCAGGCTGCACACTGTTCATTGTTGAGGTTGCACACTGTTCATTATTGAGGCTGCACACTGTTCATTATTGAGGCTGCACGCTCTTCATTGTTCAGGCTGCACACTGTTCATTGTTCAAGCTGCACACTGTTCATTGTCATTGTTCAGGCTGCACACTGTTCATTGTTGAGGTTGCACACTGTTCATTGTTGAGGCTGCACACTGTTCATTTTTGAGACTGAACACTGTTCATTGTTGAGTCTGAACACTGTTCATTGTTGAGGCTGCACACTGTTCATTGTTCAGGCTGCACACTGTTCATTGTTGAGGCTGCACACTGTTCATTGTTGAGGCTGCACACTGTTCATTGTTCAGGCTGCACACTGTTCATTGTTCAGGCTGCACACTGTTCATTGTTGAGTCTGCACACTGTTCATTGTTGAGGCTGCACGCTGTTCATTGTTCAGGCTGCACACTGTTCATTGTTGAAATTGCACACTGTTCATTGTCGAGGTTGCACACTGTTCATTGTTGAGGTTGCACGCTGTTCATTGTTCAGGCTGCACACTGTTCATTGTTGAGGTTGCAAGCTGTTCATTGTTCAGGCTGCACACTGTTCATTGTTGAAATTGCACACTGTTCATTGTCGAGGTTGCACAATGTTCATTGTTGAGGCCTCATACTGTTCATTGTTGAGGCTGCACACTGTTCATTGTTGAGGCTGCACACTGTTAATTTTTTAGACTGAACACTGTTCATTGTTCAGGCTGCGCACTGTTCATTGTTCAGACTGAACACTGTTCATTGTTCAGGCTGCACACTGTTCATTGTTGAGGCTGCACGCTGTTCATTGTTCAGGCTGCACACTGTTCATTGTTCAGGCTGCACACTGTTCATTTTTGAGACTGAACACTGTTCTTTGTTCAGGCTGCACAATGTTCATTGTTGAGGCTGCACACTGTTCATTGTTGAGGCTGCAAACTGTTCATTGTTGAGGCTGCACACTGTTCATTGTTGAGGCTGCACACTGTTCATTGTTCAGGCTGCACACTGTTCATTGTTCAGGCTGCACACTGTTCATTGTTGAGGTTGCACACTGTTCATTGTTGAGGCTGCACACTGTTCATTGTTCAGGCTGCACACTGTTCATTGTTCAGGCTGCACACTGTTCATTGTTCAGGCTGCACACTGTTCATTGTTCAGGCTGCACACTGTTCATTGTTGAGGCTGAACACTGTTCATTGTTCAGGCTGCACACTGTTCATTGTTGAGGCTGCACACTGTTCATTGTTGAGGCTGCACACTGTTCATTGTTGAAATTGCACAATGTTCATTGTTGAGGTTGCACACTGTTCATTGTTCAGGCTGCGCACTGTTCATTGTTCAGGCTGCACACTGTTCATTGTTGAGTCTGAACACTGTTCATTGTTCAGGCTGCACACTGTTCGTTGTTGAGGCTGCACACTGTTCATTGTTGAGGCTGCACACTGTTAATTTTTGAGACTGAAGTCTGAACACTGTTCATTGTTGAGTCTGAACACTGTTCATTGTTCAGGCTACAACCTGTTCATTGTTCAGACTGCACACTGTTCATTGTTGAGTCTGAACACTGTTCATTGTTCAGGCTGCACACTGTTCATTGTTGAGGCTGCACACTTCATTGTTGAGGCTGCACACTTCATTGTTCAGGCTACACACTGTTCATTGTTGAGGCTGCACGCAGTTCATTGTTCAGGCTGCACACTGTTCATTGTTGAAGCTGCACACTGTTCATTGTTCAGGCTGCACACTGTTTATTGTTGAGGCTGCACACTGTTCATTTTTGAGACTGAACACTGTTCGTTGTTGAGTCTGAACACTGTTCATTGTTGAGGCTGCACTCTGTTCATTGTTCAGGCTGCACACTGTTCATTGTTCAGGCTACACACTGTTCATTGGTCAGACTGCACACTGTTCATTGTTGAGTCTGAACACTGTTCATTGTTCAGGCTGCACACTGTTCATTGTTGAGGCTGCACACTTCATTGTTGAGGCTGCACACTTCATTGTTCAGGCTGCACACTGTTCATTGTTCAGGCTGCACACTGTTCATTGTTGAAATTGCACACTGTTCATTGTCGAGGTTGCACAATGTTCATTGTTGAAATTGCACACTGTTCATTGTTTAGGTTGCACACTGTTCATTGTTCAGGCTGCACACTGTTCATTGTTGAGGTTGCACGCTGTTCATTGTTCAGGCTGCACACTGTTCATTGTTGAAGCTGCACACTTTTCATTGTTGAGGCTGCATACTGTTCATTGTTGAGGCTGCACACTGTTCATTTTTGAGGCTGCACACTGTTAATTTTTGAGACTGAACACTGTTCATTGTTCAGGCTGCGCACTGTTCATGTTCAGACTGAACACTGTTCATTGTTCAGGCTGCACACTGTTCGTTGTTGAGGCTGCACGCTGTTCATTGTTCAGGCTGCACACTGTTCATTGTTGAAGCTGCACACTTTTCATTGTTCAGGCTGCACACTGTTCATTGTTGAGGCTGCACGCTGTTCATTTTTGAGACTGAACACTGTTCATTGTTGAGTCTGAACACTGTTCATTGTTGAGGCTGCACACTGTTCATTGTTCAGGCTGCACACTGTTCATTGTTGAGGCTGCACACTGTTCATTGTTGAGGCTGCACACTGTTCATTGTTCAGGCTGCACACTGTTCATTGTTCAGGCTGCACACTGTTCATTGTTGAGGCTGAACACTGTTCATTGTTCAGGCTGCACACTGTTCATTGTTCAGGCTGCACACTGTTCATTGCTGAGGCTGCACACTGTTCATTGTTCAGGCTGCACACTGTTCATTGTTGAGTCTGCACACTGTTCATTGTTCAGGCTGCACACTGTTCATTGTTGAGGCTGCACACTGTTCATTGTTGAGGCTGCACACTGTTCATTGTTGAGGCTGCACACTGTTCATTTTTGAGACTGAACAATGTTCATTGTTGAAATTGCACAATGTTTATTGTTTAGGCTGCTCACTGTTCTTTGTTCAGGCTGCACAATGTTCATTGTTGAAATTGCACAATGTTTATTGTTTAGGCTGCACACTGTTCATTGTTTAGGCTGCACACTGTTCATTGTTGAGGCTGCACACTGTTAATTTTTGAGACCGAAGTCTGAACACGGTTCATTGTTGAGTCTGAACACTGTTCATTGTTCAGGCTGCACACTGTTCATTGTTCAGGCTACACACTGTTCATTGTTCAGACTGCACACTGTTCATTGTTGAAGCTGCACACTTTTCATTGTTCAGGCTGCACACTGTTTATTGTTGAGGCTGCACACTGTTCATTTTTGAGACTGAACACTGTTCATTGTTGAGTCTGAACACTGTTCATTGTTGAGGCTGCACTCTGTTCATTGTTCAGGCTGCACACTGTTCATTGTTCAGGCTACACACTGTTCATTGTTCAGACTGCACACTGTTCATTGTTGAGTCTGAACACTGTTCATTGTTCAGGCTGCACACTGTTCATTGTTCAGGCTGCACACTTCATTGTTGAGGCTGCACACTTCATTGTTGAGGTTGCACACTGTTCATTGTTGAGGCTGCACTCTGTTCATTGTTGAGGTTGCACACTGTTCATTGTACAGGCTGCACACTGTTCATTGTACAGGCTGCACACTGTTCATTGTGGAGGTTGCACACTGTTCATTGTCATTGTGGAAGTTGCACACTGTTCATTGATGAGGCTGCACTCTGTTCATTGTTGAGGTTGCACACTGTTCATTGTTGAAATTGCACACTGTTCATTGTCGAGGTTGCACACTGTTCATTGTTGAGGCTGCACAATGTTCATTGTTTAGGCTGCACACTGTTCATTGTTCAGGCTGCACACTGTTATTGGTACATCTACAAACCCTGTGTATAATCTTCATGAGTATCATTCTGAAGCGATGTTGCATTACCGGGTAGATTAGCGGATTGATGGCAGAGTTGATGATCATGACGAAGCAAGCGCAATCGAAAGCAAACGGAGAGAACTGGTGGCTGCCGAGGGAACTACCGATGACGGACGTCACGTACGGGATCCAGGTGGCGCCGTAGACTCCCGTCAGGAGAGCCAAGGAGCGGGCGGTCTTGCGATCATGTCTCAGTCGGCTGTCAGGAGCATGATTGGCGTGTATCTTGGCTCGCTTACGGATGTTGGCGTACAGGATGATGTTGAACACGGCAACAAGAAGATAAGGAACGATGAAATCGATCACGGAGCCAATAAGATTAAAGGTGGCGCTACCGATAAACGGAGCATAACACAATCCAGGGATGATGGTGTCTTCCGGATGGAACCTCTCCCAGACGATGGACACAGGTCCGTACAGAAGCAGCCCAATAGCCCAGGGGATTCCGATCAGGAACTCGACTAAACTTTTACTCATTTTTGTCTTGTACTCCAATGGATAAAGGATGCTGAACAGACGATCACTGCTGATGACAGTCAGACTCCAGGACGAGGCTGTCGTGACCGCATACACGAGGATGTAATAACCCTGGAAAGAGAATTATAACTTTCGTAACATTCACAATTTACACAAAATGTCTTTAATTCTTTTTACCTTCCGCGAACGATGGTGTTCGCTGAAGGTTTGCTGCTATTCAGCTTATGTTTTTTTATTTCACTACTCATGGAACTTTTTCAGAAAAATGCTTTCATAAGATTTAACACCAGAAAGATTCTGATTAAAAGTTTATCCCATCTTAGTGTTACAGGCATATTTATTTCACAAAACTGCAGCCTGAAAACGGTTTACAGCCCGGAAATTTGATACGCAAAAAGAATGGACTGTTGCACTTGCACTGTGAAAATGGCACTTCGTGTGATTTTTCATGATCATACCCAATAGTTTCAATTTATTTTGATTATGTGTAAACTAATCCCGCTTGTTGGTGACAGGCAAACAAAATGAATTGCGCTACTGTTTTTACTCTAAAATCAGTTATGACAAATCAAATGGCCTTCTCTTGATCATGACTAATCAAACAGCCTCTATGTTTCCCATGTTGAATGTTGAGAAGATGACACTTCATCAGCTATCATGAGTCACAAAGTGCCATTTTCACATTGCAACAGTCCACTCTTTTTGCATATCAAATTTCCTGGCTATAATGACAAACAAGTATCTTGCTGATCTGCCATCTCACTCTACCTGTACAGTGTGATTTATTTATATTCGCCCAGCGAAATGGCCGCAGGCCGTTTCGCGAAGCGAAATTGAGCCCGGGAGAGGACTCAAAAATCTGTGCAGTGATGGTCTCAACATCAACAGTCCACCGTTGGAAATTAGGTCAAGTAAGCCCAGCTTCTTATCAATAATTTAGTTTCGTATAAATAAAAATAAAAAAACATATATACACCTTCAAAAGTTTCTTAAAAATTCAATTTTCCCCAGTAATATTCCCTGTACCTATAATTTTTTTGGAACAGTTAATATTAGCCGTGACAAGCTAAATTAAATTATTAACAAGTGATTCATTTAATTTCAAAACAAACAACAAGCAAACATATCAAAGTTAAAGTTACATAATCATTGTAAACTGTTGATTATGTAACAGTGAGCTATTAATCTACAAGCAAATCATGTTATTGTTTTTTACTACTATTATGCATTTATGCTATTATGTAATGTCAACAATCTAACCAGACTAAAGTTTGGCAGCCTTCAGTATTGTCTGCCTTTTAACATTGAGATGATTATTGATCAATCTATCAATATTAGGCCTATTTATCTATTTAATATTATTTATCTATTTAATATCTATCTATCTATCTATTTATCTATCTATCTGTCTATCATCTATTTATCTACATTGTAACTATTGTATATTTTATCTCTTTATCATTCTACATTTATCTGTCTTTCAACATATCTGTCTTCCTAATTTTTTGAAACAGTTTAATACATAACTGCCTTTATACATTGGATGTGAACTCAAAATAAAAGTTATGGAAACACTGGGAGTCCTAAAACTTTGAATAGCTGCGCGAACCATTTACATATCATGCCTTGTAAGTAAATGTTTTTTTGTTTGTGTTTTACGCCTCTGCAGCACCTTAGAGGGCTATATCGAGGCAGGCGATCGCCGTATGATGATGAGATGAGAAGACTGTGAGTCTGGCACATACCCTATTAATTCAGGGATGCCCAGGGTCCTTCAGTTGCCCCAGCATAGAACACTGGATACAACCCGCCTCCATTTAATGTCCCATGGGCTCGGACTAAAGTGAGTTCCCGGGGTGCCCTGTAAGTAAGTGAAACATGGATGTTTTGGCATTTGGTCAATGCTAAATATCCTCAACCAACCTGCTTGTGGAAGCCAGTCTACTCAGTCATAAAGGACAATACTGATGACCTGAGGGATACAAATGGCTGCCAATCAGGGCATTTTTTAAAGCAAATTTCAGCGGCGGGGATTTTGGCCCGAAGAGGGCATTTTACTATCGTGTCGAAACAAGACATGCATGGCTGAAAGGATTTCAAATTGAACTATTCGCACAAATAAATGATTTAATGAATTAAAGACTTATATTTCATGGATTTACCTCCAGTTGTACTACAAATTACACCCTACTACATTTTAGCAATTTTAGTGTGAAATTTGAATCAAAGGGCTTTTACTGGTGGGACAAATCTCTGTCAGTGGTTTCGATTTTGCAGGGGCTGGTGGGCCGAATCTCCACCACTTTTATATTTAATAAATGGTCTGATGCTAATTTTCTTTGCTGTACAAACAGTTACATATACATTGTATGGGTCAAAACCTTTGATAAGTAAGTAAACCCCACTCCCCATTGAAGTTGCATCGGTGTTGTGTGTCACTTACCAAAGACTTTGTCCCACAGATAACTTTGAGTCCAGCAAAGAAATTTGGCAGCCATTGTTGCTTCCACAGACAGTTTGGTTGAGGATGTTTAACATTGACCCAATGGCAAAACATCACCTGTTTCACTTACTTACAGGCGGCACTGTAATTGACAGAAGTGAATAATGCTTTTACAGTCCTTGTCATATTTACATGGAATCTCAAGTTTTTTTTCTATGCTGTTGAATTGTGATGTCAGAGATGACTCTATTCTAGCATTGCAATATATGTAAATTAACTACAAGCTGTGATGTCATTTCAAACTGTAGCAGATGCAGCACTTTTTCATTGCCACAAACTTTTTCCCATGCTTTGGACCCTGCTGAAGCTAAATATCACAACCATTTTGCTCTCAGATGATTGGAAGCATTGCCACATTGAACCTGAAGTTTCAGCACTCAGAAACCTGAAAAAAAAAACGCTATTTTCGGGCATAATTTGCACAAATTTATGGCCATTATTTCTCAACGATCTAACATAGAGCAAATATTTTTGCCCCAAATGAAAGCTTTATCACTCTGCTCTGTGCTCAATTACAAATTTTATGTTATAGATGTAAATTGCTATTGCCACGTGGAGCTTGCAGTGTTTGGCACCTCATTTTCGACCCTGGTGGACAGTGGTTGTCACATTCTCAGCCATAACATGTGAACTATGTAACATCAGTGAAACATTTTGGTACCAAATTAAATCTCATTAGATACTCTATTTATTAATAATGAACATGGTGTTTGCAGCTATTTTGCAACCATTTTGTTGCACTCAGTCAATGTACTGGCAGGGACTCCAGGGAGGGATTATTAATAAGGTCCCAGGAGGCCCTCGACTAAACTTTAATAGAGCCGCTCTCAACTTACAGTGCACAAGTGGGTCCATGCAGGTAACAACAGGGACAGAGGCAGGGGGGGATGGGGGGATGCATCCCCCCCCACCAGACCAAAATTTATATATTTTTACATGTTAATTTTATCCGCGCGCAGTCGCTTTATGTCGCGAATTATGCGTTCCACGACGCGATAGCCCGATAGAACCCCCCACCAAAATTTTCTGGATCCCCCCCTGGGGACCCAGCATATAAAACTTTGTCAAAACTTTCCTGTATCTCTTCTAAAAACACTGCATGGTCTATGAACCAACGTTTTATTTCTGTTCTTCTAAAACACAATGATAATGTCAAAAGGCAGTAAGGATGATTATGAGATCATCACATTTCTTCCATTTCAGTCAGTGAAGATCTTTTGGTCGATTATTTTGTATTGCACATCTGGTGCAGGTCTTCTTGCAGTCTGAGTTGCAGACAAATTTGGCATCTCTAAGGTTTCAGCTGCAACTATTAGAGAGGTTTTGCTACACATTACGTATGACGTGTACGTGTGGAAGTGCTATCTAATAATGTGGTTGTCATGGCAACTCCCACGTTCACGGGACCCGTATACGTGTAGCAAGAAAAGAAGTTGCAAAACAGTGATATCATATAATGGACTATTTATGGTGCTGGACTGATTTGCTCTTTCCATAGCTGCACTAGATATATTACTGAATATGAAAATATTACTTGGTAGATTAAGTTTATGGCACATGGTATTTCCACTTTTTAATAAAAAAAAAGAAGGAGAGACATTTTTCCGGTAGCGGATGAAGTGCTCCATGAATCATGCAAAACTCTTTAGTTTCGGCTGTCCAACTCAGGACCGTAATTCTACTTTTCTATCTGAAAACATGTCTAAAGAATGCAAGAAAAAAGCGCAGGTTAAATTATTCTTCTCATTTAGGTTTGACAAAATATAAAAACGCATACACTGCAAATGACCCAGAAGAGAACCTGAGGCTCCCAGATTCATCTTGAACAAGTCTAGTCTACGTAAACTTTAAAAGTGAGGCTGAGGGCTTTGCTGTCTTCAGTTGTTGAAAAATAATTTTTGTATTTTTATCTTCCAATGTGAGACCCCATTAGACGTGAGGTCTATAGGTTCTGGCCTAGTTAGCCTAGTGGATAATTCAACCATGTGCACTGGTATCGAATAATGTTACCTATCTCATCTGATGCAGTCAAGAAATCCACGGAAACATTGTGTCAATTGAATTTTCAATGGGAGAGACCAGTAATTTTTCCTCAGCATACACGTATGATGTAGCGTCTGACACCAATACGGCCAACATTTCAGGAGCATATCCAAGTTCTATACCTCGAATGTTCCTAAGACTTGACAGAATGATTTTATGTTTGGCAATAATCTCTTAATTATTATCTCCGCCTCCCTGGACTTCACTACAGTTGACACCATAGCAGACACTTACAGAGCGAAAGCCGGAGAGAATTAACACCTTTCTTGCCTGGTTCTACTCACCAGCCAACCATAAGTTAAATATTTCTAACCGCGACTTTTCAAAGCATAAATTTTTGACAATTTTGGACTCAACTTTGCCACCCTAAAACCACATCGGATCTTATTGAAATTTTGCAGAATGTGTTTCTACGGGCAAAGGTACAATATGGCAAAGGTGCAAATGAATATCTTATTTTTTTCAATTTTAGGGGGCAGACGATGCACCCTAGTGTACACATCACATTACTGTCTGTGTTTCATGGAGCAATTAATATGATTGGAATAAGAATTTATTATTGATAAATACATCACAGTCACTATTATCAATAGTAAACTTGGTGCCAAAATGTTTGATTATGTCACATAGTTCACACGCTATGGCTGAGAATGTGACCATCCCTGTCGGAAAATTAGGTGGCAAAACCTTCAAGCTCAATGTGGCAATAGAAATTTACATGTACAACCAAAAATGTATAATTGAACACATGGTAAATTGATTAAGCTTTCATTTGTTGCCAGAATCGTTGCTCTATGTTGGATAGTTCAGCAATAATGGCAATAAAATGTGAGCAAATCATTCTCCATTAGCGTTTTTTCAGTTTTCTGAGTGCTGAAACATCAGGCTCAATGTGGCAATGCTTCCTATCATCTGAAAATGGTTTTGATATTTGGCTTCATCAGGGTCCAACGCATGGGAAAAAGTTTATAAACATGAGAAAATAAATAAAGTCTTAATCTGAACAACCCTACTGTCATGTGTTGCCACCTAGTGGCAAGTGTGCAATTCTGCAAGCTCCAGCGAGCAGTCCACATAAACTCAGTCAGAGGAACTCACAAAATTTTTTCTGGCTGTTTCTGAGAATGCTGATGGCCTTGTCTACTTCCTTAGAGAATGTCATTGCCGGGTCTTACTCTGGTTTACCTCAATGTTGAATGGAAACTTTGTGAATGTGCCATTAAATTGGAATTATTTCTTTGGAGCTGCAATGCTGCAGCATGCAAAACGAACTGTGTGCCTGGTGGCAGCAGCACGCACAGCATGCAGTTCTCATTTTCACCAGACTGGCTTTAAGGCCACACATGATTGATTCTTAGCTTCGCGGACCCGCCGACACAATAGATTTCCTGCCGATGGAAAAAAATAATAATAATTTTTTTGACATTATAAAAAATCTTTTTTTACCTTTTTTTTTCCTACCGACCGACATTAGAAAAAGTGCCTTGAGAGGATCCGAGAAGCTAAAGATCAATTATGTGTGGCCTAATGGTTACCTTACAAACATCTTCTCCAAAACTCCAGACGCCTGTGATTCTGTACGGGATTTGGAAAGACACCAGGATCCCCACCATCAGGTCCGTCACCGTCAAATTCAAGATGAAGAAGTTCCGGGCAGTTCTCAATTCTCTGAAAATAGAACACAACACATGAAGATGCCATTTATGAAACAAAGAAGAAATGCAAGCCATGCTAAAGATCATCTGTACAACATCCATCTATAAAAAAGTTCGATCACGTGTAGGCCTATGACCTCGGATAACATCGAAGGAGGGTATTGCAGAACTGTTTGGCATTTTCTGTTCTAAAGGTGACACAAAAAAAAGACTATAAACTTTACATGAAAGAGGCTTAGGATTGTCTTTGACGATTACATATCAGATTATACCACTCATTGTTAGAAAAATCTAAATGCAAACTGTTGGAAGAATCAAGGTTACGACAGAATTCTGCCACTGCACTTGTCAGTCCCAAGCCGAGACCAGTTTTGTCCCATTTGGCTTTCTTCTTTGCGTTTATATAGCTTCCCGTTATGAATTTGGCTCTTGTGCAGGATGCTGTCTCCAGCCTGGGGTTTTTCATGCAAGACTTCCACACTGCGTGTGCTGACCAGTTATTCGGGTCTAGCATTGCTAGGGAGTGCTTTTGGCATTTTCCTTCTAGCAGCATTCTTTTCAATTTTGCATGAACTGTGGTCTTAATATACTTCTTCCAATCGACCTTTCTCCATGGTGCTGTAAGTGATGCCCTCATGGAGATGTCATAATCTTGTGAAATGCCTAGTGCATAGGTGAACCAGCTGTCACAGTGACCCATGCTGAGCTGTCTCGTCGTTAGAGCCTTCAGGGTACCATTGCAAGTCCTTGTAATAGCTGCATACAGAGACTCGTATGTGTATTTCCGCCTCTATTGGCAGTGTGCCTGAGAGAACGTAGATGGCTTCGTAAGCTGTACTTCTTGGGAGTCCCTGTACTTGTCTTAGCAAGTTTCTGTGGAAACCGTCTAAGCTCTCTATCTTCTTTTTCGTCAGTACTACCGTGTCGAGGCCGTAGAGGAGTCTGGGCACAGTGTATGTGTTTATTATTTTGCATGAAACTACTGGACTAATACCGTTGCCACCATGAAGTCCTGCTCCCATTAGCGCATATGTTGCTTTCCTTGCTTGGTGGATGTGTGTGTCTAGGTTAGGGCCTCTTTTTCCTGCATTCCATTCCAGCCCGAGGTGTGTAAATGCTTCTGTTTTCTGAAGTTCGTCCTCTCCCATGCAATGTAAGCCTTACAATATTGATTAACACCATGGACCTAAAAATGCTGAAATCGGGGTATAAAAAGTCAATAAATTGGGTAGACGTAATTTAATAAGATAGATATTAATTAATGAGAAAACATTATTCTTCAATTTCTGGGAACATCATATTCAAGTTTTGCCAAAAAATATGATAGAGGTCGGCGCCGCGGTGCCAACTTAGTTGCAAAATAGTGCACAGAGTGTGACAAATACGTTTTGCAAATAAGCAAGTTTGTATCAATGCAAAATTGTCTCTGTTGTTCCTGTAGTACATTCTGTGATATGTAAACCAGATCTTTAGTTAATAACACCCTCTATAGGCCTAATGCCTTTGTCTTGAAATTATTGCATTAATGAAGGCAATGCCATGTACCGATAAACCATTTTCATGTAATCTACTTAATAGAACACCTGAAGATAATTTGTTGACATTTACATGACATTTTTATGACATTTAAATGAACAGTTATATATATGCCAAATCATATTGTTTGCCTGTGCGACATTAGTAATCCACAAATCTTACAAATATAGTATAGACAATAGAAATAGTTCATAGATGAAATTTGGTTAAAAAAACAAAAACATTGTAAAACCATGTATGATTAGGCTTAAGAACTTTAAAACAGGTAAAAATGATCAAAACATGCAACATACTTATTACAATATCATGCAGTCAAAACTGTTTGTCACGCTCTGTCCACTATTTTATGGCAAAACCTCCCTAACATAAGTATGATGGTCCTGGAAATTGAAAAATAACATTTTCTCATTAATATTAACCTCATAGAAATACCTCTACCTTATTTACTGGCTATCTATACCCCAATTTCAGCATGAAAATGAGAGTGTGATAAATTTCTTTTGATTGACAAAACTCAAAATTCTCCTCGTAGAATTTTCTCGTTTTTGTCTTAAAATGTTCCCGTGAGCTTCCTCTACAATTCACTTTAGTTTTCAGCATCCTTTGGAATTTTTTTTTATAGTCCACGAGTGTAGCACAGTCCCATTGGCTTTCACAAGGGCGGGGCAGGGGGCATCTTTGTATCAGTCAGTTTGAAGGTCATTTTTCTACTGTTGTGGGTGTCATTTCTGTGTTTGAGATACGCAAATCCCACAGCTTGTTGCAGTTCTTATACTGACTTCAGTTGTTGAATTTCCATGAGTGCTCACTATTTTGTCACCAAGTTGTATGTCCATGGGCGGCCATACTAACCACTGAGAGACAGGGCATGCAAATGGCTTCAGTCCACCTACATACTAGCATATATGACAAATCAAAGAAATGCCCAAGACATGTGTGTTTTGATATATTTGTCACAGATTCCATCCAATTTTACAGTTGATTATGAAAAACATTTTCTCAAAATTCACAGTTATTGTTGGGTGTTGTTGATTCTACAAGTTGTAAATTCCTATCTACTTCTATCTTGTGTCTAACTGCTAAAAGCACATATAAGTCATATATAGTAACAAACAATGTATAACAGTTTGTGATCACTACTGTTAATGTATGTTAATTAGAATTTGTCATGTGATTTTGGAATGGGCTCCCACTAGTTATGCATTTCTTCAAAATATGCAAATACTATAAAGGAAAAAATTATTTGCATGCCACAACATTATCAAAATAAGTGAGATGTACAAGGTCAACTATTGCATTTCCACCATATCTGTATGTCATTTGCAAAATGACCCTGCTTCTGCAATCTTCAAATTCGAATTGCATACGCTTGTATTGTCTTATAGGGTATTATAGTGAAACCTTCTTGGGGGTAGGTTTCGGTAGAGTCTATTCTAATCCTATTCACTAGGCAAGGCTTCTGTCGTGGCAGATGTTAGTTCCCCCAGGCTGTTTCGGAGACTTCTAACCTAGCGAAAGGATGAGGACTCTAAAAGTTTGAATACAATAAACTTTATTAACAATAAAACATATGTACAGATGTTGATTCTTCTTAAATTGCAATTTCTTCATTTCAATCAGGATAAATTTATGACTTCCGCAATTCTTCTTATTCATCCGAGTTTCCATGTCCCAGAAGGCTTGCTCTTAGATAGAGAATCTATCATTACAGTCTCTTCCGCACTATCCCAGTAGGCCTTTACTTCGAATTCCGGAATGTTACAGCGCCACACTAAGGACAACCTCCTGTTATCCACACATCACATGAAACTCTTGAACGTCTGAATTTGTGCACAAACTTCAGCATGCTGTTCCTAGTTCATTCATCCAGCGATCCAACGGTACAAAGGACACTCCTTCGTATCCCCGTGAAACCTCGCTAAGTTTCCGGCTGGTGTAACACTCTTCGAAAGACTGAGGGTACCAAGCTCAGTTACCCGTCTATGCCATCCCTTCTAAAACAGCAGAATCACTCCCGACTTCTCAGGTTACCATATCATTAATCTCATCTCACATATTCAAGTAAGGCATATAAGACCATTCAACCCATTGACTCAGGCTCGGTGCAGGGTCAGTGCCAACTCGGTGCAGGGTCCTCCCATCTTCGGTGCAGACCTCCGTGGACTCGGTGCAGGGTCCTCCCATCTTCGGTGCAGATCTCCGTGGACTCGGTGCAGGGTCCATCCATCTTCGGTGCAGACCTCCATGGACTCGGTGCAGGCTCGGTGCAACTCGGTGCAGGGTCCTCCCATCTTCGGTGCAGACCTCCGTGGTCTCGGTGCAGCGTCCTTCCTTCTTCTCGGTGCAGATCCCCGTCGACTCGGTGCAGGGTTGGTAAAACTCGATGCCGGGTCCTTCCCTCTCCGGTGCAGACTTCCGTCGTCTCGGTGGAGGGTCGGTGCAGGGTCGGTGCAGGGTCGGTGCAGCTCTGTGCAGCTCGGTGCAGGGTCCATCCATCTTCGGTGCAGACCTTCGTCGACTCGGTGCAGACTCAGTGCAGCTCGATGCAGCTTGGAGCAGCTCGGTGCAGCTCGATGCAGGGTCTATCCATCTTCGGTGCGGATCTCTGTGGACTCGGTGCTGGGTCCTTCCATCTTCGCTGCAGACCTCCGTCGACTCAGTGCTGGGACGGTACAACTCGATGCTGGGTCCTTCCGTCTTCTGTGCAGATCTCCGTCGACTCGGTGCAGGGTCTTTCCATCTTCAGTGCTGGGTCGGTGCAGCTCGGTGCTGGGTTCTTCCATCTTCGGTGCAGGGTCTTTCCTTCTCCGGTGGACTGGGTGCGGGCTCGGTGCAACTTGGTGCAGGGTCTTTCCATCTTCGCTGAAGATCTCCGTGGCCTCGGTGCTGGGTCGGTGCAACTCGGTGCTGGGTCCTTCCATCTTCGGTGAAGATCTCCGTGGACTCGGTGCAGGCTCGGTGCACGGTCCCTCCGTCTTCGGTGAAGATCTCCGGGGCCTCGGCGCAGGCTCGGTACAATTCGGTGCAGCCTCGGCGCAACACGGTGCAGGTCACGCCTGACTCGGTGCGGGGTCAGGGTAGCTCGGTGCAGCTTCGGTGCAACTCGGTGCAGGCCCGGCGCGACTTGAGACAGGCTCGGTGCAGACTTGCTGCAGGGTCAGTGCACCTCGCGCTTGTCCGGTGCGGGGTTGGTATACCCGGTGCAGGCCCTAAGGTATACTCGGTGCAGGTGTCACCGCTGAGCTTTTAGCTTCAGAGGTGTCTTCATTCTTTCCTCTTATAGGAACTTTCCTCAAATCGCCATGAACCTCAAGACCTTAATTCTGTAATATCATTTGTATTATTATTGTATAGAAGTAATGTGATATATTATATTATTGTGTAATGAGATTCGATGATAGCAACGGGGTAGAACTCACCCCATGTTTCCATGGCAACAGTTACCCTGGTGTTTCTGCGCAGCCGCAGAACACCCTAGTAGCAATCTCTGGGGGCAAGCTTGTTTGCCCAGCCAGAACAGAGCCCGCTTCCCGCTGAGGCAGCAGGAGGGCTACCTGTCTCCCTGACGGGGTGACGATTCGTCAGGTAAGGGTATTGTTGTTAGAGGTATGATCAAGGGTTACTCTTAAAGGAACCTCAGGTCATGGTTGATTGAGATGGCATTAGTTAATGATGTATGTAATTCGTTAAGATCGTTGTTTAATGTATTGATAAGTTGGTTACCATCGGTTCTTCGAATGACTCTTAATGTAACTGTTTATGAAATGTGTATTAAATGGATACGTGAAACTAAACTGTCGAGCCTCTGGTATTTCTTGAGTAAGGTGTTTCGTGGTGGCAAGTGCTAAGGTGTCTCCCGCAGGATCCCCGGCGATGAGTCCATCTACTCGATTAGCTACCTCTCACAAAGATACGTGCGTTAACCTAACATGGGGGGAATTAGCTAAAAGATGGCATGGTGAGAGAATACCGGTCTGCGGCTTCTTGGCGCTTGTCTGCTGTGTCACACTGTCTCTTGATTTACTACGTTTTTCAAATTTAAGGAATAGCAAACATATTCAGTTCTTGTACCATTACATGTATTGACTTATCAACGGTAACGTAGGCATCGACAACACACGTCGAACTGTAGAAGCAGAACTCTCTGAGATAGCATAGGAATAATTCTTTATATCTGTAAATGATCATACATAGCAACTCAATGTTTGATGTTCGTACGATGTAAGATTCACATTTAGTGACGTTTCTTCCTGAAACACTAGCCTTGCAATGCTATGGGCTATGGGCCTACGGTTTCTTCGCATGAAGAAAGTCCACTTCCTTGATGTGGAAATTCGATTATGTCACAACTTCATATCATGCATAGCGGGTTCGCCAGCTATGGCTAGAGAGCATTGGTTCACCGCCATGCCATTAGTCGCTGTTTTGGTCTCCTAATTAGCTATTGTTCTGCTATATCGTTAATTAAATTGATTAGCATGCTCTACTAAACATGCAGAGCCCAAAGCCTAAAATTAAATTCATAAAGTTTTACAGAGCCATGTTATCCCACCTTAATTCACCTACTAGTATAGGGGGCGCAATTTTCTTGTCAGGTAGCTCAGGGGCTTCGCCCATATCTTTATTTGGTTACCTACTAGCTCATGTTCAGCTTCGATATGCCTGCCTCTCATCTTCCACACCTCTCACAACTTTACCTACACACCTCATCCAGACCCGGACCAGACAGCGCACTCAAGTCTCTGGGGCATCTCTCGCATCATTAGGCCTTCCTGGCAACACAGCACATCTTCCAATACGGTAGGAGCTCATTTTGCAAACATTAATAGGAAAGGCACTTGATTCTTATTTCCTTAATTTATTATGTTTTCTTAGGCTATCTGTCATCTCCTCTTACACTTTAATTCTTGCATTTTAAGATTACATTACCAATATGTCTGTCTGTTTCCAAACACATAGAATATTATTTAGATTTTATATACACGGCACTTAAGGTCTAATAGCCTGGTCCCATGGCCACGCTATTCTGCCTTCCTTTTTCCTCACTCTGCAACTTAAATATGTCACATTTCATTACCTTTTAAAATGACAAATTCGCTATTGCCCGTCCAACGAACATTCTGGAGATTTTGATTATCACATACTGATTGTTATCCCATCATTGTTTTCTTGAGTAACAGCATGCTCTTCTTCATTTATGCATGTTTCCATTCATTTATTGCCGTTGTGCGCATTGATCATTGATAGTGTATCGTGTTGTATTTTGTTGTGTCAGGTCTATTGTTCTACTTTTAGCTAGCCAACGTTAGTTATTTTAGTTTCTTATTGACTTGAAGGGACAAGTCGACATTCTTTCTTCATGTATGGTGACGTGCTACAGTTAATCCTGCATTTTATATATATGTATTTAAAGCAAGATAAGTGATTACTTATTTCATTATTACTGATATATGGTTTTCAAGTGATGTCTTCATTCCCTTATTCTTCGGGTCGTCGGTTGATATGTGTTATGAGTTACATCCACGTTTATTGCAAGGAATCGCTGTGGCACATTTTGTAGCCTTTACCCTTATTTTGATTTTAGGCTCTATTTTTATACGTAATCTCCCTCAAATTAGTTATATTTTTGCTCTAGTAAGTGCTAGTATGCACGGCACGCTTGCTCTTCTTACATCTATTTTTGCTCTGAATGTCTGTCCCGTTGACACAGTTGACACTTCAGCAGTGGTTACTTAAGTTCCGTTTGGAAGCTCAGACAGCGGTTGATAAGGGATATTTGTCTGCTCGTGCTTCTCGTTATATCAAACATTACACCCCTACTATTCTCTTTAATAAATGGTTATTGTTGGCTGCCAATGATAAGAACACTCAATGGCATGTCTATGAGTCGATACTAGATCAGCTAGGTTATTTGTCTCTTCCCTTACCAGAACTTGCTCTGTTTCGTGAGGCTTCTTTTGCTCGTTATAAAACGTATTTGAGAAAACCTACCAATGTATGGCTTTACCCTCTTACCCTCATGATGTCAGAAATTGACTCATCCTCTGCTAGTACAAGTCAGGGCGATAAGGGACACCTCCATGTAACTGACGTTTACACTGACACATCGCTTTCAAGTGAACAGCCTAATACCCCGGGCCAACACATTGCCCAACAACCAGATAATTCTTCATTGACTGTTCCTTTACATGTAAAAGTTGGGGATATTATTGACGGGTCCCGTGTTTCCACACCTTCTCATGATAGCTTAAAATCTCGTGAGGAATCACCTGGCCGACACGATTCTGATTCTGACGAAGACCATTCACATCTTGCTCTCAAGACTGCTAGGGATAAGGTTGATAATTCCGATAAAAATATTTCTGCTGGCCATACTTCTGATAGTGATAACGCTGATAAACAGTCTTTTGGTAGAGATAGATCTCCAGCTCTTTCTGATTCTGGAAGTCACGAACATCCATCTAATATTGCTGGCATTCCTGCAAATTCCAATAACGCCGAAACAGGTGAGGATAATTCTGCTTCTCAGGCTGGTCAGTCTGACGCCTCTCTTATACATCAATTAGATTCTCAGCAACCTGGTGCATCATCATTTGATAATACTGGTCAACAAACGCCTATTTCACAGCCTGGTGCTACTGCACAAACCCCTCCTGTTACGTCTACTGTCAACAGCAGTGAACACCCCCAATTACCTCCTGTTTCTCCTAGTCATTCTTTACACGGCTCTGATAATCATCACCATCGCACCCCAGACGACAGTCCACGATCTTCCCCCCGCCATCAGACCCCTCCACGTGAACCTGGATCAGATTTGAGCGACGACCAAATTCCTTCATTGGGAGGTCTCCGTCAACAGCATCAAGTCCCTCCTCCCGAGGACCCTTCTGTGTTTGATAACGTTTCCAACAACGCCTATCAAAACCAGGAATTCGACCAGTCTCTTAATAACTTTCAATTTAATCACTCTTATCAGGAGCCTCCATCTCAACAACACACCCCATCGTCTCCCCCGGGCCACGCACAACAACCTTCCCCGCGGACTGGCACGTCGCCCAGCACCACCCGGCCTGCTCCAGGACCCTCTGCTTTCTCTGTACCCCCCGTCCCATCTCATACATCTACTCAGGGAAGCCAGCCCGCATCTTTCACTTCTGCACAGACTTCTCTTACGAATACAGTTCAGTCTGCTACAGTCTCATATACTGTAAATACTGTCACTAGACCACGTGCAGCTAATACAACCACTCAAGTACTGTTCCCTTCTCACACTCCTCACCCTAGTCGTAAGCCAGTTATAGGTTACACTGATCCCAGCCATCAAACACTTTTGCATCGCCTCTCTGCTCAATCTCCCTCTGGCTCCAATATGGCTTCGAATAATCACAACCCGGGTGTGACCACTCCTTCTAATTACAATGCTACATCGGGCACTTTTTCTCATACACCTGCAGTTCGCACTGGTGATCAATTATTATTCGAACATGCTAATCAGCCTTCACATTTTTCTCAACAGGTTACCCAGTCTCAAGCCTCTTCAACCAATCAAACTTTTCAAGATCTCCCTAACTTTGATCCTACTTTTAATAATCTTAATTCCCAGGCTCGATCTCAGCCACAAGACCTTACTGGCTTGCGCACATCCCTGCCCTGCCCACCTTCCTATCAGGATTCCAGAGATGCGTCTTACCGAGCTACTCAATCTATTCACGGTCCAATTTCTACGTCTCGTTCAGGTTCCCTGCCTTCTTCTTTTTCTGCAGCAGCATTTAACACCCAAATGCCTGAAACACAGCCTAGAACTAAGCCTCTTAATTTTTCAGAGATGAAACCTCCAGTATTTAATGGAGAATCTGATAGTTTGACACCACAGGCATGGATCACCAAATTCAAGGATCATGTCCAATTACATAATCTAAATGACCAGCAGATATTGCATCGCCTGCAGCTGTTCACTGAAGGACATGCTCGCAATTGGTGTAATGCTTTGAAGCCTATGACTTTGGCTAAACTTGAGAAGTTGTTCTTAGATAAATTTTCATTGCTTAGGAGTCGAGCATCTATCCTCGATGCTTTGTCTCAGAAACGTATCACCTATGGTGATAGCGTTGGCAAATACTTGGATGAGATTAAGGAATTGGTGTCACGTTTAGGTCTACCTGAATCGGTTGTGGCTTTATACTTCCGTAAAGGCCTACCCTTGACCTTGCAGCATTCTCTTCAGTTAATCGATGATAACAAACCTCTTGATGAATTACTTCCAATAGTCCAAAGCATTATGGAGCGCGAAGTCATCGCCCAGCACGTTGACGTCACTACAATCCCTAGTTCAAAATTCGACACAGGTAATTCGCAGTCAACTTTGCTCACTTTACAGGAATCCATGGGCGCTTTGAATCAATCCCTGCAGCAACTGCCTCAAATGCTTGCACCTCGCGATGTTCCCATGGATGACACTCAACCCCAATATGTCTCTCAGCAAATGCCTTATGGTCAATCTTCTTTTTCTGGTCTTACTTGCTTCCGTTGTGGACTCCGAGGTCATATAGCTACTCATTGTCGTCGATTCATTCCCAATCAGCCATATAGTCTACCAACATCTTCTGATTACCAGCCTGCCGGACGTTCATACAATCGTGACAATTCTACAAATGACGCCTTCAATCAACGATATAATCGACCTAGCAGACCCTTTCCTAATAGGTTCGGTAACTCGAACAGGAACCTTCCAGCAAATGGATTTGCTAATTCAAACAGATCTGGTAACAATAGGCCATTCTCCCAGAATAACCAAAACTTCAATAATCGGCAGCATGGCAATGCAAATCTCGCGCAACAGCAGTACAACAGTAATGCCCCTAATAACTCACGTGTTCAGCACCCTAATGGCATTAGAACTGCTTACCGCTCCCAGAGCGCTGGCCCTTTCCCTCGTAATCAACGACCTCCACCTCAGAATCGTTCACAGGGACCACCACATCAGCAACCACGACATAATGGATCATTCTGACTGTGCACAGACACGGCCGTGTCTCGTCCTAACTCAACACCTGCCATTTCTTCCGATTCTCACCACTTGTCTCCTATCGAATCTAATCACCTTACCAACTCTGCTCCTTCCCAAACTTTTAATACTTCTGTGCAGACTTCTCCTTTTCATGATTTTTCTCATTCCGATACTATTGTTAGGGATGACTTCCCTGACATCTTATATGCAGTACTTCAGCCTCCTACTCCTCTTACTCCTTTATCTATTAAAATTCATGATTGTAACTTTATTCCATCACTTTTGCCCGATGGCACCAAATTCTTTACCCTGTTTGATACTGGCAGCTCACACAATTTAGTTAGCACGTCTCTTATCAAACGTAGTCCCTTTTTGCAGGGCCTTCCTCGTGTTGATGCTGATCCAATCAAGCTTATGGTCGGCAATGGTTCTTCTATTTCCATTTCTCAATTTATCTATTTTGTCATTCAGTTTGGCGAGTGTAAAGTTCCTATTAAGACCTTTATTATAGATGTGGCTTCACCAATTGATTGTGTTATGGGCTTGGACGCTCAAATTAGATACAAATGTGTTTTTCGCTCAGCAGAATCACGCATGGATATTTCTGTCGACCAAATTTTACTTGTCGTACATAAGTCGACCACTATAACACCTAATACATCTTGCGATGTGCCAGTTCGTGTAAATCATTTGGCACAATATTTTAATGGTCCATTTGAGGTTAACATATCTCGCATTATTTCTGAAAAGAACTATAAGGCACTTGTCGATTTGCGCAGTGGCTTTGGTTCAATCGGAATTAATAATGTAGATTCTGAGGATATACATTTGCCTGCTGATATAATTCTAGGAGCACTAGTTATGGATATCCCATTTACAACAGCACCTTCTGTGGTCCAACAGCCTGATACCAAATCTGTTGATGATAATTTACTTGATAACACTAATTACGTCATCATCGATAATG
This sequence comes from Platynereis dumerilii, assembly GCA_026936325.1. Taxonomy (NCBI): domain Eukaryota; kingdom Metazoa; phylum Annelida; class Polychaeta; order Phyllodocida; family Nereididae; genus Platynereis; species Platynereis dumerilii. Next base: position 2,484,148 of record JAPTHN010000034.1, read on the forward strand.
GCCCTAATGCTATTTCACAGCTTTCATACCCAGATTATGATGCTATGGATCCTGACACTCGTGCTCAGACTAGACTACGCAATTATCCATGGCTTCAACCTGACGATCCAACTATACGCATGACTGAATTCGATATAGTTAATCAGCAATTGAAGCTCGATAAGTGTGCACTTCAGCCTAACGAAGTAGATAAGCTTCGTGAGATCATTTTATCGCACACTCCAGCTTTTAGTTTATATGGTCAGATAGGAACCATCACCCGATACGTTTGTGATATCACCCAACAGCTTATCACTGATTGTTCTTTTAAAGCTCGCCCTTATATCACTTCCCAAGCTGATATCGCCTACGTACGTAAACAGGTACAGAAGCTTTTGCAATTGGGAATTTTCAAAAAGGAACTCACACAAGCTACCAGTGCACTATTCTTAGTCCGCAAATCACGCACGGACGAAAATCCCCGCCTGGTCGGAGATATGCGTTCTGTCAACAAAGCCTTTCAGCTTTTGCAGAGGCCTTGTGCTAATATTGATTCCTTTAAGCAACAAATGGGCAGTCGTCCTTTTCGTTTCGCTACGGCCATTGACTTAAAACAGGCATTTTTTGCATGTCAAGTAACTCCTCAGTCTCGTCAGTACCTCGGCGTCGTTACATTCTATAATGCAGAGTCCATAACCTATACTAGATTACCGATGGGGTATATCAATTCGGGAGCGCTATTCGCTGAAATAATGACTTTAATTACTGAAGAATTGCCACGAATTTATGCAGAATGTGTTTACAACTACTATGATGATTATTTGCTTCTTAGTGAATCCTCTGAGGAGCATCTCGCTCTCATTGATGCTGTTCTTGCTCTTTTTCATAAACACGGCCTGGTTCTTAACTTGGCTAAGTGTTCTTTTGCCTCTAATTCTACCTTTCAATTTCTTGGCTTTGATGTTGATTTACAGGGACCTAATGGACCTACTTTGCGTATTAGACAGTCTAGAATTGATGCTATTATGAACTTGCAGATTCCTCAAAATAGGAAACAGATTAAATCCTTCTTAGGCTCAATTCAATTCATTTCTTCGTTTATACCATCTTATCAAAAGACAGCTGAACCTTTGACGCGCCTGTTGCGCAAGGCTAACGAATTTCTCTGGACCGATGAACAACAAGTTGCCTGGGATGCCATTAAGAAAATTCTTACATCACCACCTATTTTGTCATTCCCAAGACCTGAAGGTGAAATGATTCTGGTGTCTGACGCATCCAGAACCGCCTCCGGTGCAGCTCTTTATCAGTTACAAACTAATGGAATTGATGATACACCTAAAAAAGTTTTGTTAGGTTATGCTAGTCGATTACATGGTAATATTGCTACCCATAATTACAGCATTTCGGAATTGGAAATGATGGCAATTTACTTTGCTGTCCAATCATTTAAATATTTTTTAGCTGGACGTGGTAGGTTTACGATCCTGACGGACCACGCCCCTATTGCTCAAATTCTTAAATCTTCCAGTCATTTTGTAACACCTCGCATAGCAAAATTCTATTGGAAATTACAAGATTACCCTTATCGAATTTATTATGTAAAACCAACCACTACTGAGTTGAAATTGGTTGATATGTTATCTCGTCATCATAACACCCAATGGCCAGCAGATGCTGAACCCATTATTCCAATAGCAGTGGCGGATAAGGATAGGAGCATTAATGACGAAGAGCAATATTCTTATTATAATTTCCTGGATACCAATACTCATCCCCTTTTGACATCTCGTCAAACTTACTATGAAAATCTCTATGCTAATTTTTCGGGTTATTCTCTATTTTGTGTTACAACAAGGGCACAGGCCAAGGAACACTCAGATAATGGTATCTCCCACCCTACCCCACACCCCACAAAGCCTATAAAACCGCTGTCACATCTTACCAGTGAATGTACCCATACCACTGGACCAGTCTTACCTATTACCGAAATGAAATACAAGACCATCGATAGTAATCAACCTACTATCTTGACTAAAATGCCTCATCAAGCTGACTTAGAACCAGCTATTCGTAAATACATTACAGATGCATTTCATTACGTCAAGATACCTCATGATAGAGTCCAGCTTATAAACGCCCAAAAGCAGGATTTGTATTTGGGACCGGTTTATAACTTCATAGCATATAGCACGTTACCAACTAGTAAGCAAGTGGCAAATCAAGCAGTTGTATTATCTAATCATTTTGCTTTAATCGATTCACTTTTATTCTATGTCCAATCTAGTCCTAAAAGGCATGACGTCATTCTTAAATTGGCCATCCCTAACATCTATATTTTCGACATCATTGAATTCTTTCACTTAAATTTAGGTGCTCATGTAAAGTCTAATAAATTGTATGATGTCATTACATCAAACTTTCACATTAAGAATCTCATGAAATACATTTTGGATTATGCCAGAACATGTTTGATTTGCCAGCGCTCGTCTCAGGTTATTGAAACAAATAAGCAAAGGGAATTCGTTCCTAGATTGCTTACTGATTGTACTCCCTTTGTGCATATACATTTTGATATCAAAACCTTTCCCCATGCTACTGCTCAAATTATCCATTGTCTCATCCTACAAGATGTTTTCTCCCGTTATGTCGTAGCCATTCCGTTACGCAGTAGAAAAGCTGATGAGATTGCTAAGAAATTTATTGAGCATTTTTGTTTACCATACATGATACCTCATAGGGTTACTTGTGATAAAGAAGCTTCTTTCGTCGGTAAAATTATGACAGCAGTGTTTAAATCGTTGAATGTTCAGGTTCACCTTGTCCCTACAATGATACATTCAAGCAATATGGCTGAAAGGGCTATTCAATCTGTTTCCAACCTATTGTTAACTATGATAGAATATAAGTATTCCCAATGGCCTTCCCTTATTCCATATGCTTGTAAAACCTATAATTCTTTGCCTCACGCAGTTACCAAGTATTCCCCTAATTTCCTTGTTTTCCTTAGAGAAGACCGCAATCTCGTGGATATTAATCCCGAGGCACTTTCTGTGGTTGCTACTTCTTACGACCAGTATGTATCTTCGATTAGAGAGAAATTGCGGTTTGTCAGACAACAAGCTGTAGTTTCTCATAATAAAATTAAGATTAAACAGACCCAGCAACACGCAAAACGTATGCCAAAACTACATTCATTTAAAGAAGGAGACCTCGTCTTATTACTGGCACCTAAATATACTGGGGTGCAATATTCTACCAAATTAAGCATTAAGCTTATTGGCCCATTGTATATTGCATCAGATCCACTTTTGAATCAATTTTTGCTTAAGACAATTGACGACCGTACTTTACCAGGTCTATTTCACATAGGTAGATTGAAGCATTGTATGGTTCGTTCTAAGAATGGTTCACCAATTTATAACCAGCAACAATTGCGCATTCAAATTCTGTCCGAAAATCTCAAGATTGATGATGTGGCTGCAGCCACTATGCAATTACACAGCGACGAATCTCGAGGGCCTCCATTACAAGTCCCTACCCCATCTTCACAGGTCAACCCTGGCTCTTTGTCCCAATCATCGCTTGATTCCCATGACCTTTCCCACCCTTCGCATCAATTACCCCAGCCTTCTTACAGTATGTCAATTCCCAACCCTGACGCTCTTCTTTTATATTTTAACACTCGGCAAGATGATACTCAACCAGGCCCTGGGTCTGCACTTCATGAATGGCCCTGTATTCTCGATGATGACAGTACAGTCACCTCAACTATAACATCAGCCCGTTGGCGTGACGGTCATCTCCAAGTATATATCAACTATCCATCTCAGATATCTTGTGTATCTGCTTGGCATTTTGTGTTTCAGGAATATGGTCTGTTTCCATTGTTCGACTGCATTTCGAACTTGCGACCTACAGGCCGACCTTTCTTCCCTATGAACTAAGTTATTTAACCATGGTGAAGATGAGCTTGAATGCCACCGATATATGATTTAGTCTCTATTAATTGGCCATTGATGGTGCAGCCGTTGAATAATCTTCTCTTCTTTGCTTGGCTGTGGAGGTGACCGAGACCCTAAGGCTCTCTTATCCCACCTGATACCTCCCCTATTGACCAATTGCTAATTTTATTAAACACGGCAATCGTCGTGTTGAATTTTTTCCTACACATCCATCTAATATATATATTTTTTCTGTAATACCGTTATGTTGACAATTTATTGTGGTACCATATTGTATAATAATCTCTAAACAATTAAGTCTCATTTTCAATATAACCTTTACCCTATTATACCATAGCTCAGATTTATAGCAAAGTAAAAAATTCGAGAAGGATAGTGACCTTTCTTCCTTCCTGTAAGTCATGAATATACCTAGAACTATCCTATAACCTTTTAGCAAGGAATTTGCAGACTTTTCAGAATCTGCTTACGTAAGTAAAAACACCACTCCAGGTAGTGCTCTAAAACGTTTCCATTGCTCTCCTTTCACAGGAACGGCACACCTTAAACAAGTTTATTCACCCCTCCTTCCAAAGTTGCCTTCTATTTATCAGATTTAGTAAGCTAAAACGTTTTCCTAGCCAAACCTACTTGAGAAACGCCTTCCCCCATCCCTCATGTTTACTTAAGCTAAACTTACTGTAGTTTCGTTTGTCCATTTGCCAGACGATACTTCATGTCTTGCATTTTACCTCCTCCATGTGTTTATCCTACATGACACATTATTCCTTCCAGAACACATATCGGCTACAGACACACACTTTATAGTGTCTCACCAGTCACCTCCGCGGTATGTGAATAACACACCAGTCAGACTCCTCAGTCAACATTCCTTGCATAGTCAACTATAGTCGTTATTACCTGTGATGCCACCTTGTGTTGGAATTACACACCCCTAAGAGTAATTGCACAATTACAAACCCTGACTTAGACATCAAAAGTCAAAAATATCAAAGTAGTTTTCAGGATAAAATGACGACTATAAATTGCTTTATGTCTCATCAATGCTAAATGGCTGCAATGATTGTTGTCTCCAGTAAAGTTTTTAATTGCCATTTCTGCATGTTTCCACATGCTGCCACATATGGTCTCATAAACGTCCAACATTTCTTCCATAATTCCTTATCTATAACTTATGTCATGGTCCCCCAGGCTTTCATTTTGCAATAATACCTAAGTAACGCCACGCGGTCTGATGCAACTTCAACTTTGCCTAATGAACAGGCGCTTGCATCACTTTCCTGGTCTGTTTGCAACTGATCTTTCCTTGGGACATATCAAGCCATATGGCGAATTCAATCACCATAGACGCATATCAATACGCACAGTTGCCACCGCACATGCCTAGGTGCACAAAATCCATTATGACCACCAAAATATCAGTAACAACCACTGACTCATATGTAATCCTCCAATGACGATGTCCACCACACTACACATATACCACTGCCTCCGTCGTCGTTATTAAATATGATAATTAATGATAATGAATGATAACTTCTTAAGCCTCAACGCTGAACAAATGAGTCATTTGCACACAACAACGATCTCCTAAAAGTCGCATCATAAAACCATGGATGCATTGGGTTATTCTTTCTTGTTTTCTCAAGGCTTATACGATACACTCCTCCTTCCTTGTTTCAGCTTTTGAGTATGTAATGCATTGTCATCGTCTGGATTTTCCTTCATCCACGCTTGGCTTAATCATCGTCCAAAAATTTCTTGTGCACTACTAACAAGACCTCAGCCTCCAAGCTTCATCAAGTAAAATATCCTCTTCATAAAGCTTCACTATAGCATTCTTCCATAGTTTTCCATTTAGAGATCTCTGACAATGATTTCCTTTTGGACCTGCCAGACAGGGCGGCAGTCATCCTACAGTACTTTCATCTTGTCTTTTGCCAACTTGATAATAGTAGTGAGATTGGATCCGACTATGTTCAATCAGTGATTGGAGTGCCTGACGAGTCCTTTGGGCAATCACACCGTTTCATCCTTTTCGGTATTGTCCTTGTTCTGATTGGAATACAGATTCACTCTCCTTTTGAATCGAATGCTTCCAAGTTCCCAACAAAACAAGTATACAGCTCTCCACCGATATAATTCAAGATCACGTTTAGGAGCTTCAATTCTAGATTCGAGGAGAAATTAATTGAAATACAGTACTCAATATACGGACAGTGCTATATCGACAAAATGATAACAGAACTGTACAATAGCAGTGTTAACTTAACCTTCATAGTCCTACTCTGGAATCTATGCATGGAACAATAAATGTATAGCAGTAAGTGAAGTCTCCACGTAAGCACTTTCCCTAAAATTTCACAAGTTTTCTTTCGTCCGTCTTCAATTCAATACAGGTTCATATTATGTTAAATAGACTTATAAATATGAAGGTTAATCAAAACATTGTATTATGGATTTACAGCTTCCCTCAAATTTCACAAGTTTTCTTTTGTGCTGACCATTCACAAATGTTCATGGTTACCAGCATACAAGAACAATATTCAGGTATTCTTTCCTTTCGCTACAAGGCTGACCATCGTGTTACCATTGTACATGAAGTACATCTTATCTCCTACCATTCAATAAATACATTATATTCCAATTCCAATTACAAGTCATTCTTTATATGAAGTTCATTGCAGTGTCCCTGCGATTCGAACTCGCGACCTCGCACATACCCTTCCTTCCTACAAAATCAAAACCTTAACGTTAGTGTCCGGACGCGCTACCTATGTCGCCACCGAGTCCACTGATTTGTAGCTCTTATAATTGCATCAAATTAATTTCATCTTTTCTTCCACATTCAGTGTTGTCATAAGCTCACAAATGCACGAAGTTTATTGTATCTTCTTAGCTCTTTTAATATCATATCGTCCAACCTGATTGCATTAACTTCCTCTCTTTTCATACAAATTTAATATTTAGATTGTTACAGCACATTTATTTTGGCCACGTGCATGAATCATTACTCGCTATCTTCAGTGTCTATTTTTAGACCACTCTCTCAATCTGAAATGAAAACGGGGCTCTCCGCCAGCTCAGCAGCATACATCGGTCACTAGAAGTCTTAAAAATATGCTGTTGGCCGGTTCGGCCTTGGTCTAGGGGTAAAGTCTTCGCGTCTTAATTGACCAGCCAGCTCTCTCGCAAGACGGAGTTGAACTTCGTTGCTTCGAATCCCGTCCAGGACAAGCTTCCTAACTCAGAAGCCAAATCTTTAGACACGGAAAAAAATCCGTTGTCACTTCGTCCTCCCCCTCAATTCATGAGGGATATCACTGGAAATTCGAGTACGTAACAAGAAATAAATGGCATCAATATAAAGACAAGCAATGGCTCAGTGAGTTACGCTTGAAGATAAACACCTCCTATCCTCCAAAGTCCGAACCAGGCTTTTGTGTTCATTATTGTGTCTTGTTTATTTCAGTGACAATATGACAGAAGGTTTCCTTCTTTCATTTCCTTCACTTTCTCTCGTGTAACACAATTGTTTGCATTTAAGCTTCTTCCATTATAAAAGTAAAGCAGTTCCATAGAGAAGAATATTCTCTTGAAAATAATAAAGATGCAGGGGAATCTACAGGAAAATCTCCTGGCTCTTTTGTTGTTAAGTGTTGTAGCTCTGGCAATGATGTCCACCTTAGGCACTGTCTAAGCTAGTCGGCTCACGTCATTTTGCTAAATAGAAAATGACCGAGGTCACTTCATAAAGCAATCGACCCCCTCCTGATAGCACAATTCTTGAACAGTTGTCACTTTGGCAATTATGTCCATTTGCATATGGTATATCCACATGCATATCTTCAATAGTTCGATTGGAATTTCAGTTATTATAGACATGTCAATAAATCGGTAGACACAAGACTCAATTTAATTTTCCTTGAGTTACTTCAAGATGATCCTAGGTACTCCAAATACCATTGAAACACAATCCTATGACATCAGTGTCTTATTTTGGTACTTTGATGCCTACTCTCTTCTGCACAATACTGACCTTAGGTCAACATGAATAAGAAAAAGAATTACAAGTCCTCTAATGTGAATTATGGATGATACCTTTGTATAGTGCATACCTGTATGTCAGCAAAATCATGCATAGGTTGCTTATTATCGCCAAATAACAACTGAAGGGATCACCTGCTCGTGGTCTATTTCCACCTCACTGGAAAGTATCATCAGTAAGTGTCATAGTGACAGTGTCTTGCTTCAATAGTCCTAACCTTTATATTTTGTCCATACACAATTTAAAGGGTCGTCCGCACTTAGCATATTGGCTATACCAAAATGCCTAGTCTCTCGATTTCATATTTACATATATTCCATGATAATCTTCTATACGCAATATACCGAGTATTCTATATAAATGTCATTACAAATAATGCTAAGTTTCCTTGCTCCAAGCCTTCCTCTTGAGACGCACATATCTCTCAAAGATCTCTCAGGGATTGTCTCCTATCATAGGATCATCTCCTTCCTTTAGGACATGTTTTCCTCAAAAATCTCTTCCGTCAAGAAGTATCGGAGTGTGTCGTTATTGGCATTGTCTTAACCTGCTACATTACTAAATTCGATTGTGGCTCACCATCCTGTGCATCTTTTCGACGTTTGGTTCCTTTGCAATGTCCTGTTTCGTCGACATCCTGCCTCACAACTCATCTCAAATAAATAACAGATATTTAATTTAATATCCCACATAATTTCACAAGCTTTTCTGTCCATAAATAGTTGGACTTATTTCAGTTGACTGTGGACTGATAACTTCCGTTCTCGTTGAATGAATGTTTCTTTAACATCTGAACGTTATCATTTCAGTATATTAGCTATCACCCATGAACCCATGGGAGCCCAACATCAGTTTCCCGCACCTTATCAGTCTTCTCTTAAGCTAATAATTAGTTTAATAATCACTTATGAATAACTTTCTCCTTATGCCGTATTCCTCTTTCGCACATATTCATGCCACATGTGTCTGCGTGATACTTCATGCGTTTCTCATGGACAAAATTGGTTATCACTCACAATGGTATGTTATAGTTAGTTAATAATAATAAAGTCCTACTTTGTAATTTAATAGGTGTAGTGAACCATAGCATTGTTCAAAATATGATTCCTCATGATCTAAATAGGACTGAGGTATCGCCATTGTTTTATTCTCCTCTGTTATGCAGACTTGTACTTGCCTTTAAGATTTCATATGGCTTAATGAGACACATGAATTCTTGACATATGAATTCATCACTCCAACCGAGCTGCCAGCAAGCAGTGACGGTCACACACACAAAGGTGAAAAACACAGCTTTCCAACAACATTCAAGCAGTTTCATCCTGATTACATAACCCGAACACATGTGTAATCACTTACACCTAAATTAGTCAGACCTATATTCACACCATCTGCGATTCCTCACTTATACCCCCCCCCTCCCCTCAGTGATACTCTACCCCTTGTTTATGGCCCCTCCATCATTTGGTATTTGTCTTCCGTCGACTCAACTACTGTTCCTCAGTGTATTTGCAACAATGCATCGAAGGCGAATGTCGTATCCTCCTTCACACAGTAATATGGAATGGTCTACAGCAACTCGTGTGAATGTTGCTCAGCTGCAGCAACTTCCTCAGTTCCAGGGACCTAAGCAGACGGTTTCTGTTGCTACTCAGACCGAGGCTACATGCATCTTTCATTCACCTCCAACCCTCGATATTGATGCTTTTCGCTCTGCAGCCAATTATGTGGCTTGCACTTATGCTCAACAGAAACCTCTAGTCAATGGATGGGACTCGGATTGTCCTAGTCCTACACCGACACCGGACTCATCATGGTCAACAGACGAAGATCTCCCGGGCTATACCATGTCAGCCGAAGCAGCTGCTCAGCCTACACATTTTTTGCCACCATTGCGTCCAAAGCCTTTTCACCATCGTCATTTCTTTGACAATGAACAGGAAGTACGCATGGTTCCATCACTGCCAATGTATACGTCAACTCCGGTGTCATCACCCCCACTGTTGATGCTTTCTCAGCGTCTCCATTACATACAGGAATTACCCGAAGATTTCAATGACGCAGACGACCAACAAACTGAATTGAAGTCGACTCTACAACAACAGTAATCAGGTTTTCCTTTAACCTTACGAACTAATGGACTCATTCAAATCTATTTATTTCTTTAAAAATATAGACCTCAATGTACCAAGAAACAGGTTGACCCATCGAATGCCTTTCTCCCTGTTAATCGAACAATTACGCTATATAATGTCAATGCTATATTACCGACTTTTGTGTTACCTACAATGCTGATTTATACACCTATTTATTAAATTTACAAATTTTACCGAATTATATTCTTCGTCCATTCTTCATAACCAAATAGTCTTCAAATATTCGCATTAGCACACCTTAACAGGCCTTAAACCTCAACAAGAGTTCTCGACCCGCACATTTTAATACATGTGCGATGATATCTTGCATTTGTTGCGTCGCCAACTTCTTGCTTACATGCCACCAGGAGGGTGTAGTCCCTTCATTTCGTTCCCAGACTAATACGGTTATCCACCGTTAAGTATTTTCTGTAGCTCACAAGCATTCAGCCGGATTATTCATCTACTTTGAGCCCACCAACAACGCTCTTAAACCTTGCCATTCTTCGTTGAGAATTGTTTTCCATCTCTTATCACTGTGTTCCTTGTGATCAATCGATAGTATTTCCATACGTTGGCCACTGTCTCCTCGCAGCATTGACCACGTATTCCCTTGTTCTTTGCATTTGATTGCCTTCTTGATATAGTACTTTATTGGCTTATCATTTTATCCTCGGTAAACACCATTATTTGGTACGCATATTTCAGAGACAGAGACTCTCCACAGAGATCCATCACGATCCTTTCTTAGTAAATCTGGTTGCCATTCTGCCTTCAATTGCTTTTTATAACCTCTTGTAACTATTTAAGACTTGTTTCTTACCTATCTTTTAGTTCTGAAACTATTTTTTACGATGATATTTTGCATGCCACCAATAAGGTTTTTGTCTATTATTTGCACCTCTCGAATACTACTTGATACACGTGAGGGGAGTCTTCTCCTCTTCTCATCCATTAGCTTACCGCGTTCGTATCATTAGCATTTTGTACATATTCCATTCTGCATTTTGTAGATAGTCAGTAATATTCAAACATGGAATATGTTTCTTTTCTGCATTTCCTGCTCATGTTGTGAGTGTCGTTTATTGCAGATATTAGCCGTCAAATATCTTGCCAATTGAGAAGTGATTATATGCCATTATTGATGGACTGTTTTCTTACAAATTATCCACTACCTTTTCCATCGTGACATGTCGGTACTACTTTGATTGAGCATTACTATAACTGCTCTGATACAGTATTACCTTTGAGCATCCTTTCTTATAATTATTGTGCAACATATTACGTTGAGTAAGTATCTCAGTATGTTGCAAGTTCTCTGCCTGTCGGACTGGGAGCCCGACCATAATTTGGGGATATCTTGTGCTATTTCATGTGTTCCGGCTCATGCCGATGTAGTTATGTTAATATGTTCCGACAATGTGGTCGTGAGTTTAATCTTAGCACATAATTTTAAATGCGTTTCTGTGGATTTTGCTCACCCAGTGATTGTAGCATCGCTTCGCATTTTGGGGAAAGAAAAATTTTTTTTTGTAAATGACCAACTCATTATATACAAATTATAGCTAGCTAGCTAATTCCTTTTCCATAGTTCATTATATGGTATGGCATCACAACATAGCCCGGCAGGGGGCGCTTTCTGTGTTGCCATGGCTTCACCGAGACTGCCGTGGGAAGCAGTTTCTTGTTGCTTTGGTAGCACCCTTGCACCTTATATGGCACGCTACCTGCTGTAAAATTTTCGGCTCAGCCCACAGGGCCCAGCTCTTGCGGAGCCAGTAAAACCTTAGCTTACCTGCTCTAATCTTTACACCTGTAGAGAGGCAGCAGTCCTACATACAGCTTGCAACATTATGTCTGGTCGAGACTCTCGATTTCAGTAATTCAGTATGATCTTAGAGTATATCTCTTGCATTTTTTGTCGACATACACAGCATTCTTTCATATGATAGGCAAAGTAGTTGGAAAACTCGTCTTGCCTAATTGTTATGAATACTTATTTCCGTTGATAATTATTTGTGTATTGATAGTCGTATTCGTTTTACATAGGATATGTCGACCTGAATGATGAATTTTGCACGCTTAGTATGCTAATCGTTACCATTATGTCTCTTTGTGGATGAACTTCTTTTACCTGTTATCTTCGTTTATGTGCATGTCTACATTCAGTTAATCATGTCTTTCTCACCACCTTATTGGTTAATAGTTATAGTAATACCTGATTTTACTAGTGAAGCTAAAACCTTTTAGCCAATTATATACCTTGCTACCTCATTATAAACATTACAATGACGCTAATTGTCCTTTTTCCCTTCCTCCTCCTTCCCTTGGTTCCAGCTCAATCACCACCTCCATCTGATTTGCAACGAATTGCTGAGCAAGACGCTTTTCTTTATAAGAATTTTGGATTTACCATTAATCCAAACACGGCCGCCGTTTGGGCCAAGCGTACTTTGCTCCAAACACAAGATCAACCTATGGCTTCTTGTAGAGTTTCTATGTTTGGTGAATGGTGTTCTCGCAAACGAGACATATTTACATGTGATTTGGGAGCAAATTTTTCTACCCCTCCATGTGTATGGCCTCCCGATTCACCTCGTATCACAAAACTGATTCTTTCCTCTGGCGCACTTACTAAGGACATTATCTCTTTCTTCACCACTATGCCTTTCATGAGATATCTCACTTTACAAAATCTTACTTCTGCAGTAAGGTTTCCTGATGTTATTGACTCATTTCCCGAGATCAATTTTTTAGATCTGCCAAACACTCAAGTTACTCATGTACAATACGTCCAAGCACGTTCACAGTTACATGCTATTACTAATTTAGTCCTTGATGACGCCTCAGTCTTCGCTCCATGGTCTTCCCTTCACCGTTTAAGACGTATACAACTTACCTTACTTAGGGATTTATCGTCTCCTGCCCTACCTTTACTACCACAAGCTCAATTAACTCATTTAGACCTTACCATACACGGTTCAACATCCTTTCAGTGGAACCATCTCGGCGTTTCACAAAGTAAACTGATATCTCTTAGACTCCATCTACCAGATATGACCCGCCTCCCATCTTCTATGCCTTTCAATAATATACAACAATTAAAATTACAAGCTTCTAATGTTCCTTTCGAAGTTTCCAACCTCTTGCCCAATCTATCAGCACATCAATCTTTTAATTTTACACGACCAAAACCATTTCTCCAAACACTTATTCTTCAGGGTTTCTATTTTCAGAAAACGCAACAATTTAATGTCTTAAATTTAGCTAAAATAGTTATACTAGACTGTATTGGCGGAATACAGAATCTTCATTATCCAACATCTCTTACAGTACTTAGACTCAGAAATATTACTACTTCAAGATCATTAAGAGATCCATTAACAAACACGCCCAATCTGCGCACTTTCGAACTAACTCATTCTAAGCTAACACATATTTCCAGAGCATATTTTAGATATGTCGATCAACTTTACTACTTAAATTTATCCTATAATAACCTTCATACCTTTGAAATTAGACATAGAGATATCCGTCAATTAGCTGTAATAGATCTTAGTTACAACTCCCTGTATAGAATTTCTGGTCCTTTCTTTATTAGAGACCATCTGGAATATATATTTTTGCAACGTAACAATCTGCAGTATTTAGATGGCGTTAACAAACAAATTTACTTTCCTTCACCCGAAATGAAAGAACTTGACCTAACATCTAACCCCCTTAATTGTAATTGCGATTTGGCAGTCTTCCTGAACACGTTGCCTGATACCACTAGGATTTCTGGTACTTGTCAAAGTAACGTGTCTTTCCCAATTCAAAATATGACGTTCGAAGCATGTGATTCCATTCCCTTACTCCGTTCATCCCGTTCCCTTAGAGACCAATTACGTCATATGCAGCTTCTCGCATCTGTCAATCACAAGGATGCTCGCCCACTCACAAGCAGCTCTGGCCTTTTTCCACCAGACGCAGCTTCACGTTGGAGCTCTGCACCCGCACAGCTTCTCCGCCCAGACTATGGCGTTGGCTATAGTTATCGAGGACAAATTTTTCCCAGTGTTGAATTCTTTATCATCAATGCAAATATTTTCTATCCCGATTTCCATATTCCCACATTCACTTGGGACCTCACAATGTTTGAAGACATGTGTCAATCCCCTGATGATTTAATCGCTGCAATATGTTCTGATTTCGCTCCACTCTTAAAGAATACTATCGATAAAGTTGATTCTTATAAAACAGCCTTAAAGGCTAAACTAGCACACATATCGACTATCTTCACTCAACAACATTTTGAAGAATATCGTCGACCTCCTCCAACTCATTCTACCCCCATTGCCCCCCCTCCTCTTTCAGCAGTCCACCACCGCGCTAAGAGGGCAGCTCCCGATCCACCTTTTGCGCATCCCACATTCTCATATTCCCCTCCACCTACCATGCCCCCCTTCTTTGATCAATACTCGCCACCCAGTCGTCCTAAACGAGCGGGTCGTACACCAACACCTCGCGATCCCCTTGCCTTACCTAATACCGATGATACATCTAATACAACTAAGCAATTAATGCAATCTACTAATGAAACCTTCCGTGTCAATATTAATACCCAGGATTGGCAATCCGAAGACAGTACCGCTTTCTGGCTTTCAGTTACTATCCCACAAGCCGGAGCAGGTATGTCTGCTAATATTAGACGACAGAGAGATCAAATTTTTGTAAATACTATTGAGTCTATGTCTGCACGTCAGAATCTTATGAGGGACGCTTTCCTTGAAATGCGTTCTGATTTAGTTCTCACCATTGACGTCATAGCCAGTACCTTCACCAACACCTCCAGAAACATTAAACTAATTCATACACTTTTAAATGAAACCAATCAGGAAATTATTTCCCAATTTGCTGTGGTTAGTAACGCTATCAACGCATTACAACGTAAGATTCAAGCCACAAGGATCCTTAGCTTGCTGACCTCTAAATATCTCAGGCTTTGGTCCCAACAAATACAGCAACTTCATATCCTCTTAAATGAAGCTGATAAATTAATTACAGCCTTCCACGACCTGGCTGCAGGTAAAATCTCTCCACATGTTCTTCCAGCCTCATATGTCCATAAATTAGTTCACAAAGTATCAACGGTATTATATTCATGGCATAACAGTTATCAATTAGCCTTTACGGATTTGGCTCATATCTACCAGAAATCACAACCAATCTTTATGCCTACTAGACATGGTTTCTTACTCCAACTCCTATGGCCAATCCAACCTAAGAATTCAAAACCCTACACTTTGTATCACACAGAGTCACTCCATGTACCTGTGGTAGCTACTCCTGCTTTCCAAGACCGCGAGTCTAACCATGATTACACTCGTATCTCTATCCCAAAACCTTTTCTAGGAGTGCAGCACGATTCCTTCTTGGAACTCAGTCTTGAAGAGCTCCAGGAATGTCTTAACATTGACGATCAATTTCTTTGCACAGAATCAACAATACAAATCGATAGCTCGCAATTATCCTGCAACACTGCAATATACACGAATGCTACCGCAGACGTCATTTCTGAACTCTGTCAAGTCGATTATTTCTTTGAACCCTTTCGTGCAGCACCTCGTGTAATAGACGCAGGTAACCAGCTTTTAGTTACTGGCTTATCACTCCCATGGACTCGACGTTGCTCCAATGATCGTGTGGCACGTCCCGTTCCTGGTAGCCTTTACGCTGTGCTCCAGCGTGGCCAGTTTTGTTTTTGCGAATTCTCCTCCCCTTCAGGTTTCATTCCTAGGCGTATTACAGGATGCCCCGCATCCGAAAATAATCAATATAAACCTTTCTTAATCAACTATACGATTAATGCAATTGCGATGCATTCTTTTGAACGTGAATTCAACTTCACAAGTCTACCACCATATGAATCTTATGGCATGCCAAATTTCACCTTGCCTAAATTTGCAGTGGCTGCCAGAATAGCAAATACCTCACTTGCAAATATGACACATGGCATCATTAAGCTTAAGGAACTTAGTCGCCTTATTCAACAAAAGGGTGACGATTTTATGCTTAAATGGGCCGAGCTGGAAGCTTCTTTCTATCTTTCAGCTTGGTTCAGCCTTCGCCATTGGATCCGTGGATTTGCCTTCATCGGTTCCATAGCTGGATATTTGTCTCTAATTTTGGTAATATTTATGTATTGTCGTGGTAGATACCTTAGTGGCCTTTTATCCTCTATGGTTATGGCTACTCATTTTAAACCATCCCACGCCAACCCAGTCATTCCAGGACGTCCTCTGCATTGTGATTCAGTCAGCTATGTAATTTACCCTGTTTCTATAAGTCCTGTCAGTCTTATACATATCACTACCCTTCACCTTCTTACTATTTGTGTCTTTTACATGGTAGTGAGCTTGGCTAAGCGTTGTCTACATAAATGTTGTAGGGATTTCAGAGTGATGCATCGTTCACCCGAAACCCGCAAATTTCCACAGATCGAAATATTCATGGAATTGAATAGTGGACACCAGCGCTTACTTCTATATGTTCTTACTATTAAGTCCCACCTTTCTTCACTTTCTCTTAAAGGTGTCATTTGTCCTAATAGTTTCAAGTGCGACCATCATAGATTATACAGTATCCTCAAACCCAACTGGGATACTGCACTATGCTCTTTGCAGATTGATTCACTTAACGTAGAACTCCCTAGACTCATTAATGTTCCATTATACAAGCAGAAAAAGTTACAGCAAATTATGCAAGGCCAGTTTGCGGTGACCATGCTCGCATCTGACTCAGTTCACCTTTACAAATTGGGTCATAACATGCAAGAAGTTATTAATACTCAAGAGCTTAATCCTTACTCAGCTCTCATTAGAGAACTTCGTCAAAGGGAGATGGAATTTCGGTCCACCAATGTTATGGAACCGGATACTACCCATTCAGTACAGATAAAACCTTATGCCACCACTTCTGGCCTGGCCGCATCAAAGAAAATGACCCCCCCTACTCGCATACCGAGCCGTACAACCCCACCAAGGCGGACTACCCCGCCTCGCCGGTCCACCTCACCCCGGCAACCATCGGCCCCTCGCATGGGTACCCGAGTCGATACCCCCCCTAATCGCTCAGTAGTTGATATCGAGTTGGAACCACGCCCCACTCGTCCTACGTCACTGTTGCTCCGCCCAACTTTCCCCCCTCCCCTTCCACCACCCCCCTCTCCTGACGATACCAGTACCAGCGTCTGATTCTATTTTACTGCATGATTATGATTACTTATCTTTGCACTGCACTTTTGTGCAATAACTTTTCCTGTACAACTGCATTCTGACTGCATTTCTTTTTCCCTTTTCTATCTGTATGTGTATTGTTGCATTTTAACCCTTTCATACTCAAGGTTGCATGCCCTTATATTTTAGTCAGTCTGTGAAGAGTCACACCTTGTTCGTTCGATTGTATGGGTAACATTTTACTGACATATGCTTGAAGGTATGCATATATTCTGTGCATAAGCCTTTCGCAACACTTTCTCATCCTAAAATTTCATAATCTTATACTCACGTTGCACAGTGATCTTCTTCCTTTATTGATGTGATTCATTTTGATCTTGGGGAGCTGATCACCATGATGATGCATCAAATTTTGCCGTGATTTGCTACCTTTCTATCTACATTTAAACATCTCTTTTACCTTTTAATTATACACACTTAACGACCAGCATCTTGCTGGGATTCAGATTATTTATCTAAACCAATTATGATATTCCTTTTATTATCTTTTATTTAAATTATTTATATTTTATATATATATATATCACGTGCCTTTTCTTACATGTTGTTTGCAGCAACCTTCTTGGTTGAGCTCCTAGCCTGTTTCTTAAAGTAATTTCAGTATGACTATTGCATACCATTTTAATGCTGTGTTGTCACATAATTTGCGGGAATGTCTCTTTGATCACGAGTTGCTGGTCGGGCTGGTCGTCAAACATCAGTGCAAGACTTGCTGTGGGCACCTATGATCAGAGACACATTCGATGCATATGTTCTCTAATCTTTGATCTGAGTCAGTCGTTACAGAGCCTGTGCTTCCACTGTGACTTCTACTGTCACGGGCACCCTATCAAGAGACACATCCGATTCAACATCCGGAAGTCAGTCGATTGGAGCACCACCTCCTTGGGCACCATGCTTGCGTATGGGACAACGCTTCAACAGGACGTGCGACCACTCCGAGTCGGCCAAGTTCCTGTAATCATCTCATGGCAATATGAAGAGGGCACCATTTCGGGGCGACCACTAGTGTGAACATTCCGTTACACTCCATTTCCGTCGTAACCACGGCAAGCATATCGTTGCCTTGACCTGGTTCCAACATGGGGCTACATTACTGCAGAACTTTCTTTGAACTTTTGTGTCTGGCTTGGCATTGTGCAGTCTTCGTCGCACATGTCACCATTCACAATCGAGCTCACATTGTATGATGATATGGCGATGTCATCTCCTGCTTGGCTTCTTAACAGTCGGCTAATCTGGATTGCCTCTGTTTCTACAGCAAGCATCAACGAACACTTGTGCTCGAAGAGCATGGCCTCATTTTTAGTTAGTGACTAATATGGATTGTCTCAACTATCTTCCGGCCAGCATCTTCTTAATGACACCCTTTTCCTCTGGGTAACTACTTTATTCAGGTGGCTAACACGGATTGCCCCTGCTATCAGTTACCATTGACAGACACTAATATGGATTGTGTCTAGTTCAGAAGAGTCTCCTCACCACGCATTCCCCAGCGTTCTCGCACAAAGTTGTGCTCGCACATAACACATAATAAACATTGTGATCTCAGAAAGTGCATACACGAAAGACTCATGACGACGTCTTCTCCTCCATGACCCATCAAGGTCCACCCGATATTGGGATTGTCTGAATAAAAACATGAAGGTCGTGTCGAACGAGTCACGTCCTCCTTCGCCAGACCCCAACATAAGGTGTGAGTAACAGTTCAAGATGTAGATCAGTCCACCTCCTCCTCCGCCTGACCCTAACCTGGGTTAGTCACGCAGCGAGGCCGGACTGGCGAATCTTCGCAGTACTGCAGCTATATCAGTCCCTCGAGTCTTCAGCATAGTTACCAAAATACCAGTTACTCGCTCAGAACGTTTCCTGTCTCCGCTAAAGTTGTTGTGCCTATGGCACCACATCAAGCTATTTCCACCACTCCGGTTCGCACCTCGCCTGTGCTCCATTCACAGAAACAATATTCCTCCGAAATGACACTGACCGACGTGTAATGGTAGTCTCTCATGGCTTCCATTCACTTCGCCACTTCGGTACAGCTGAGAATGATGGAAGGACCACTCATCCAGGTTGACATTGTTGTTCTGTATCTGTTAGAACAGTAACAACCCACTCATCGTTTTGGGTGGATGGTAATAGGACCTTGAACTCTCGCAGCTCGTCCGTTAGGTCCACGACGTCCGGCATCTTTCACGTTGCCAGGTCGAACACCCCGTTCGACCCTGAGAAACACATCGCTGTCGACACCTCGTTTGCCCTTGACAAACACATCTCATGTGAACTTGACAAGCCACTCGCTGCCAACGTCTCACCCTCTGCACCACGCACCGAGCGTCGGTGTTGCCTCCTTCGCCCTATATCAATGACTTATATAACTGACTCCTTCAATCAATGATTCTTCCAATCTTCTCGTCTACACGTATACAGATCATGTTATCTTTGACATCATGTATTGACTCTTGACTAGTATTGTGTAAAGCGCATCACTGATTAGACATTTATGCATCAACCAACACATTACAATTAACTTAGATGATATATTCCAAATTTTCATTGAAATTGATCAATTCAGTACTCAAACTTTTGCCACTAGGTTATGTCTCACCGTGTCCACGAACAGTTATCACAAGTCAACTCTTGCACTGAACTTTCTCTGTAAACATCTGATCTCATTTCTTATAAGCTTAACATCAAATAGATTTATGCTTTAATCTTATTTGCTAATTATTCTGGTCTATGCATTATGCATGCCAGCCTTCTTATACAAGTTTTCTCAGGTGTATTAATATGTACCTATGTTTTCACTATTGCTCCACTGCACCAGTATACTGTTTACCTATTTTCGCATTATTTTCATTTTCTGTACGCCTTATGCCTACAGTTCACTCGGATTGTTTAGAGTGTACGTAACAAGTTCTACGAAACCATAGTCCACTATTGACTCCTTTATCTCCATACTGGACTGTTGTTTCATCATTTTGATTATTATTCCGCTACTTGTCGCTTTTAAATTAATAATTGTCACTTTAATCCACGTTATTGTTGATATTCGTGATTCGACTACATTTGGTTTATGATTTAATTGTTGCTTTTAAAATCGCTTATCGCTTATATGTCATTTTACTTGCTTACTTTTGTAGTTTAGGGTATCGGACATACCAGCCCATTTAAAATTATAAGGCTGTCCTGTCTTAATGCACTTCATGCTTTTGGTTTAGCTCTATGCATATCCAATGACACGCAAGGGATGATACCCGTAACTGCCCTTGATAAAAACGGCTATTTGACTCGCCTGGTGCTTGAGTCTCTTTTGCTGAGGAGCCATGTAATTAGCGGCTCTATTTCCAAAAATAACGTTGGCCAACGAACCAACGATTCATAAAAATTGAAAAATTTGGCAAATAGGTCATAAGAATAACTTGTCCTTTTCTGTCAATCATTAAAATTTAGATTTCACTTTCCTATCTGAGCTCCCCTTTCAGCATCTCATTGACACCATTAAAAGAACTGTCATTCAGTTCCTCTCCTTTCACGGATGCAAGTCATATTCTTGCTTCCCTTTCAAAATTTTTCCTTTTTCCGAATTGTTTTTCATGGGCTTATTGCACACGCCCGATTTTATCTTAATATTTTTCCCCCCCTTCCGCCTGCCCGGTGGTAGTGGTTACATCATCCTGATGTCACCACAACTTTCATTAAAGCACTCACAAAATTCAGGTGCAATGAGACGCGTTTCCTCTGTCCGTACCTAAAATTGGTATCATGTACAAAGTCGATTAACAACCCTCTCAATAGTTACACAAATCTATTTACGAGTTTTATATCGTTCTGTTAATCAGCATGAAGCATTCAGGCTTCTATCTTTGAAAAGAAATACCTTTGCTTTTAATGAATAGTTACGTTATTAGTCACAGTGTATATTAATTCGTTATTACGTGAATGTAATCCGTATTTGATTGTAAGTTTAAAATAATGTTTTCTTCAAACCGGAGAAAAACTATCTTATAAAAAATCCTCGATCGGTCGGGATGTCACCGCTGAGCTTTTAGCTTCAGAGGTGTCTTCATTCTTTCCTCTTATAGGAACTTTCCTCAAATCGCCATGAACCTCAAGACCTTAATTCTGTAATATCATTTGTATTATTATTGTATAGAAGTAATGTGATATATTATATTATTGTGTAATGAGATTCGATGATAGCAACGGGGTAGAACTCACCCCATGTTTCCATGGCAACAGTTACCCTGGTGTTTCTGCGCAGCCGCAGAACACCCTAGTAGCAATCTCTGGGGGCAAGCTTGTTTGCCCAGCCAGAACAGAGCCCGCTTCCCGCTGAGGCAGCAGGAGGGCTACCTGTCTCCCTGACGGGGTGACGATTCGTCAGGTAAGGGTATTGTTGTTAGAGGTATGATCAAGGGTTACTCTTAAAGGAACCTCAGGTCATGGTTGATTGAGATGGCATTAGTTAATGATGTATGTAATTCGTTAAGATCGTTGTTTAATGTATTGATAAGTTGGTTACCATCGGTTCTTCGAATGACTCTTAATGTAACTGTTTATGAAATGTGTATTAAATGGATACGTGAAACTAAACTGTCGAGCCTCTGGTATTTCTTGAGTAAGGTGTTTCGTGGTGGCAAGTGCTAAGGTGTCTCCCGCAGGATCCCCGGCGATGAGTCCATCTACTCGATTAGCTACCTCTCACAAAGATACGTGCGTTAACCTAACATGGGGGGAATTAGCTAAAAGATGGCACAGGTCCGAGGCGACTTGAGACAGGTTCAGTGCAGGCTCGGTGTAGGGTCGGTGCATCTCTTATTAGTTCCTCGGTGGCCTAATGGTTATAGCAGTTGATTTTGAATCCACTGGCCTGAGAGGACATGGGTTCGAATCCCAGTCCTGGAACTAAATTGGAGTGAGTTGGTTGTGGCTGTGCCGGGGAGGGTGGCCACTGTGGAGGCAGGAGTCCCCCTCCTGTCTGGTGTATTGTAGCAGTTACCCCAGCCAGACTCCACCCGGAGTGACTGGATGCCTGGATCCAAGGAAACAAGACTCCAAGAGAACACATGAAAGATGCCGCCACCTGGTGTGATGAAGAATAAATGTCCAGGACACTTCATTGTAAAACTGTACATGTATATATATGTAAATGTAAATATACACATTGTAAAGCGCACTTGAACATTCAGCTTAGAGTGGAAAGTAGCGCTATAGAAATGTCATAATAATAATAATAATAATAATAATCTCGCGCTTGTCCGGTGCGGGGTCGGTACACCCGGTGAAGGCCCTAAGGGCAACTCGGTGCAAGAAGTGCTTTCTTAAGGCTTGATGTTTCCTCTCCGGTGCCAAATGGTCAAAAGACCCAGATCCACTTTTCGGCCTGTATTTACATCGTTTCTGGTTGCTAGGGGTAACGCCCCCTGGAGGAATAAACAGCAGATGACAGCCAAAACAGAGAGATTTTTCACTGATTTCTTTCCAAGACTTTGCTGTCTTCCAGGGATGTTGGGTCCACATGAAACCTGATTATCTGCACACAGACTGATGTTTCAGGACCCACATGACCTAATTTGCATATTTTACCCCTTTTAAGTCTAGGGGTGGTCATACAGACCTACTAAATGCATAGAATCAAGGCCAAAAAGGCATCCAAAGTCTCATGTTTTGATCAATTTCTGTGCTTGTTACAGGCATCCTCTTCAGCAATATTTGTGACATCTCTTAAATTAATGTTGCTGCTTCAGATTATACAGGGTTTTCCACTGTTTCGTCAAAGTCACTTCTTCTTCTTCTCTGCCTATTCTGTGCTCTAGTCTCACTTGCCACCTGGTGTTCTTAAATGAATAGCCACATGGTGTTTCAATAGGTATGCATGCGCGTGGGTATGTCCTCAGTCTATGTTGCTTCCTACAACGTGAAGACGGTGACCTCGGTCTACTCATGAACTAATTATGTCAGTATCAGATTGTTCTTGATGATTTTTCGTAGACATTTATTAGCTTTTTTTCTGACTTGTGTGAACTCCCAGACAGTAGACACCCAATAAAAATTCACATAATGCATGAAAAAAAAAACAACTAATTAATTTTTATGAAAAACCGCCAGAAACAATCTAATACTGACATAATTAGTTCATGGTCAACTTGATTATTATGTAAAATTACAAATTAAAACGTCTTAATTCATTATTAGAACAGGTGAAATAAAGTAAGAATTAACATGCTAATTGCCAATTTTCAAATTCCAACTGAAGAGAGGCCCTCCCCTCTAATGGGACTGACATTATGATTAACAAGAATCTAAAATTCAGATGAGATCCTTGTATCATTTCCAACAAAAGTGAATTTGGGATTTCTTCATGCTCTACACACATCTTCAATTCTGTATTGATTATACACTGGTCTACAAGCAAAATGCTTCCGGAACGAAAGTAGTGAAACTTTTCTTGTATTAGGTCACTAACAAAGAAATGGTAAGTCAGAAGTGCTGATTGGCTATAGTTTCCAAGACACAGTATAGTGCCAAATCATGAAATTTATGCAAAATAAGGCAAAAACGTCAGTAGGGGAGACCGGGGCTGGTTGTCACAGGGGCAGGTTGTCACACTTTTTACTGTGAAAAACTAGGGGGCAGTACTTATTGTCCGACCAGTCATTGTTTATTTTAGAAATTATCACCAGGGGTCTCTTCACAAAATTCTAACACCAAGAAGGACGTCTGCAAAGCACAATGAGTATTTCAATTTTTTTACTGCCAAAAGTAAAATTTCACCTTCATATTGAATGTCATTTTATTCTTCGTACACAAGTGATACCACTGAACAGATTGAAAAATTGTTTTGCTTTTATCTGTTCATGGTATCAAAATGTAAAAACTGAAGAAATGTAAACAAAATGGCAGTAATCAGCCATTGTTGCCATGAAAAGCGCTCGGGGCAGGTTGTCACAAAATTACGGAGCAGGTTGTCACACTTTCGGGCAGGTTGTCACACTTTCGGGGCAGGTTGTCTCGCTTTCGGGGCAGGTTGTCACGCTTTCGGGGCAGGTTGTCACACTTTCGGGGCAGGTTGTCACACTTTCGGGGCAGGTTGTCACGCTCTCGTGGATATTAAATTGTCATCCCCTTAGTACATTCTACTGATGATTGATGATGTAAGCAGAAAAGGCATAGCATCTTAATAGATCTATTTCAAATTTTCAAAAGGAATTTTCAGAAAACTCCGCAGTCTGCACTCACACTCTTCCTTATCAAAATGCATTTCTGTTGCCTTGATAAGTCAAAATTTGTAGCACCCTTGTACAGAGTCACATCTTGTCAAGGTCTGCACTGGGCAAGTAGAGGATTCCTCACATGTCCAAAATAACTTGTCTTAGTCAGGACTTGGCTTACAGAGTCTCACTTCCTGCATCCAAACTCTTAACCAAATGTGTGACTACCTGCCCCGAAAGTGTGACAACCTGCCCCGAAAATGTGACAACCTACCCCGAGTGCTGAATTTAAAAAAAATGTCCAATATGACATCAAAATTTCGAATGACATAGGTATATATACACCAGATAGATTTAAGTTACTCCTGTACTGACTTTCATATGCAATGGCTGTGCTCCTACTTGCTTTAAATAGAAATAGAGCATGTTTAAATTCTACACAGTGTGACAACCTGCCCCTGTGACAACCAGCCCCGGTCTCCCCTATAGTATATCAGAAAGCACAGAGCATCCGCAAGCAACCATTTCTATCCTAAAGCCTGTCTGCACATTCCAATACATGCATCTTTAATATTTCTTTGAGTTTTGACACAGAATTATTTTTTATTTTTTGGAATTTCACTCTTGGAGGTGCACAAAATGTACGCATGTAGAGAAATTCCATGAACGGGAGCATAAATTTACTTTTGCATCACAAGCTATATGTAAGGGCTTCTAAGATCACATTTGTCAGATATCTCTACTCAGATGCATCACTTTTTCTATCTAAGATTTTAAAGATGCCTGGAATTTGTATTAACAACCCAGATAACTTCTGTTACATTAAATTTTGTTGTGAAATGATGTTTGCCTCAGGAAAGTGCAACATTTAACTACAATGGTCAGAAAGGTATACCACAATTACTTTGGTTGCAAAACTGGAGGTCAGGACCAAATTTTGGCTTCACGCCATTGTTGTAAGACAAGTGCAACTAACCTTCAGCAGTGGCTCAACAATAAAAGAAACCCTATGACCTTTGAAATCCCAATAGTTTGGCTTGAACCAACATATCACAGTAGCAACAGTTACTGTTACTTTTGTATGATTCCTCAAGTGGCAATATGGAATAGTAACAACAAAGAAATTGACAGTGGATTATTATCCAAGTACTTACAGTGTATAATATCAGCCCTGTGCCCTGTACAAGATTCAGTTGGCCCTGAGCAATCAACATCATGTTGAAGAGGAAAGCAGGTAGGGGAGAGTTCCCTCGATCGGACCGGTGCCTCGATCGGAACACTTCAATCATTACAAAACAATGAAAGCTATGAGTACCAGACCTATCTTAAGTGGTTCCTTTTGGATAATTTACTGATGGTCATGTATAATTGATGACTTGTCTCCCAATACGAACAAGGAAAATGTATTTATATGTAAAATATCAAAGCACTGATTTAAATTTTGTAAATGACAGTTATGTCCTCGATTGGACCACCCCAGGGATCTATGTATATTGACAATACAATGTGCAGACATGACAAATGAAGCTTTATGATGAACATTAATCCCTAAAAATGAGAAATTCTGGTCCAGGGTAAAGTCAAATCCCTTTTGCAAATTTTACTCCAATGCAAAGATGCCCCCTATTGGCTGTTTTTGAAATCACATTGAAAAATAAGAAAATAGCATGCAATGCATGCACCGTGGCCTCGGGCAATTCAGTTTGTCATTTTGTTTGTAATATGGACCAAATGATGAGAATTGAGAACAGACCCAAGAAGATTGATGTAAAAACACCTCAGAAAGTTAGATCCCCTGCACTAAATAGGCCGGGTCATAGACCAACCAGACATTAGGCTGACACTTCTTTTTGTTTTAATTTAAATTCTGTGGTGTGACTCTATTCCACCTCCCTCCTCTAATTTTTAGCGGATTTCTAATTCCCCTCCTACCTATCTTCATTCTCCCAAGTATCCAATATCTCATTTGATTGTATAGATGGCGCCACCAGTACTGCAATCAGCATGATAAACTGAGGGCAGCAGGCCACTTCACTTTAACTATGTTTTTAGTATCTTTTCTTCTGAATACTATATTCATATTAAAATGAACACATAGTCTATGGCATGAGAGTGTCAAATACTTCAACAAAGATGAAATAGCAACAAATATCAGATAGAAGCAGTTAACTGAAATGTGGACTCAATTTGACTGCAAATGAACATGTGGAATATCCATAGGTAGGCTCTTGACAGGGCAATCTGATAACGTCGTGGTTTTACAGTGCGCTCGCCTGCCACTGCCGTAACGTTGTTCTTCTTCTTCACGTTATATCCCGCCTTTTGGTAATAGGCGAACCTCCCTTGGGAGTTGGTTTTCAGTCCACATCCATAGAGTTCCTCATGATGTCTATTTTTAGACATATAGAGTTTGAAACCTTGTTGGCTTCACATAAAAACTTATTAAAAGTAATCAGTTTAAAACTATTAAGATCACTAAAACCACTAAAACCACTAAAATCACTAAAACCACTAACAGAGTGCTCACCTGCGCATGCGCGTGAAGTAGTTTTTGGCTGGGGTTGTGATCGACGGTGCTTCGTAGTATTGACATTTTTCATTTACTACAGTGTCAGTAGTACAGACCTGGTGCAAAGAGTGACAAAGTGCACATGTTAAACAGTCATGTAGTCATTTGGGATCACCAATTTGGTGCGTCATTCTATCCATAAAACGTTTTTGTCCCCACAACAACTTAATATTTCCATTTCCTGTTGACATAAGAAGCCATTGATGACGACTAATGGGACCTCGTCCCTCGGCCACAAAAATGACAAAAGAATCTTTGTCATTGCAATTTATGAAGCCAATTTTTTTTTGGTAAAAAATCACATTGTCAGATGATTGAATGAGTTTGAATTACCTAAAACATGATTTTCTGCAATGGTCCAATTGAGGCAACTTAGTGGTCCAATCGAGGAGACCAAGTCAGTGATTTTAAAATTTGAAGACTTTTTTCAAAACGGTCTAGTGTTGAAATGGATAAAGTTTTGACTATAGCAATGAATTATAGCGTATTTTAACCCACTCTCCTTCAGTCTACCTAGATTGTAATATCATATGACCAATGTGCTCTCCCCACTGAGCCCCTGAAGTTAGGTGATCTGATCCATGGGACTCTCCCCTACGCTAAGCTATTCAGTCAGTAGCACCAGTTGTTTGGAAACTGCAAGGCAGATAATTAAAAGCAGCTGGTAATAAACACCTCCTGAACTCTAACAGAACGCTTGGCTTAAATACGTCAAGTGCTGAAGATACCATTTTTGTGTGCCCATCTAGATTTCTTTCCTTTGAACTGTGGAGAAGTAAGTGATGAACAGATTACACAATTCCAAGAATTATGGAGAAAAGATATCAGGGAAAGTGGAACCCATCTATCTAATGTTGGGATGTGTCAGGTATGGCCCAGCTGCTGATATGAATATGATAGACGGGCCAGAAAGTGTCATAAAATAAGGGGATCTTTACGGGTTTAAGTGATACTTTAGCTTTTTTTTAAAAATGATTTTCAATCGCCTGATGTTTTAAGATATTATTTCTTAACTGTTCTTGACAGATAAATAATTGCAATTAAATTTTTTTCATAACATAAATAATATTTTAAAGCACAAATGCCTAAATCTATTGAATAAATAGATGTGATTTTGATGTATTACAATGTCATTACATCTTCAATGCATTAGCTAACCAGAACAATTTTCAGTTTATCTTATCAATATAAATGAGATTTAGCCACTTTTATCCCGGAAGCAGACTGACTCCAAAAATTTGTAGACCAGTAAAATTATTTGAGGCGATTTGTCAAAGAAAATGCTAGTGGAGACAGGCCATTTTCAGCGTGGTAGGGCACTTTCATTCAATTTTTGGTAGGGATAAAAGTTATTTGCCACACATTTCTTGTGCCAAATTTGGGGGTCTGGCGCTGCGTGAATATGGTGTGCTCTGCAATACATGTAGATTACCTTTACGAGACATGTGGATAACCTTTACGCGAGAAGGACTAAAATAAATTAAAATAACTTGAGACTCACCTATCTATGGCAAAAGCGATGATAACCAAACAATTTAATCCTAAGATTACGGGAACCAGTCCGACCAAAGTTACTCCAAGCCACGTCGTTAGTCCCAATTCAATGCTCTCCGAAGCTCTTTCCAGGCTCGCTGTCTGTAGGTCATTTACTGTCGTCGCGACATCTTCGTTCTCTGTGAAGAAACCAGGTTGAACAGTTGTTTCCATCTCTTTGCCAACTTAATTTTTTTAGTTATCGTGAACTTTTGTCTCGACTTGCTACTTCATGCTCCCTCGCTGACAACGTACAGTTGATAACTTGTAATAGTATGAATATTCTGTGTTTTGCAATTGTGATTATACTTGAATCTGTAGATGATTAGTTATGCTGTACTTTCCAACTCTTATGCATGTTGCACAGGTAAGATGAGTAGTTGAGGTGTCACCACATTTGTACAGCTTTGTCACATGGGAGCAGATGCCCAGAGGCACTAAAGAAAGTTGCGTTGTCAGGCTGCAGCAATTCCCTTGGCAAGCCGTTACCATGGCGATACGATGGAATAAGACATCATGATAATTATGGATGCATTTTCTGTTATGGTATTATTATATAACTTAATTGATAATAGTTGATACTGAAATTTAATTGGCGGTCTTAAATTTAACCAATTAATCTCTTCTCACATGTGCATAACCATTGTTCTCCAGTGAAAAGTTTCCATGAAGTCAGAATATTTAGCCCGCCCTAGGCCTATGGAGACCATTTCTCAAGGTTAGAGATCTTATTATCAACGGCAAGAAGTTATAACTTTACTATTAAAAGAGCGGCAAGACTCAAGATAGATTTTTTTTTTCTTTCTGAAACGTTATTATGTACTATAATAGCTTATCACATGTTTTGGCTTCTTTGAAGCTGTCTATACATCTGGTGGCATTGGTGATATTGGATAACTAATTTGGCCTAGGCGTTCTATACATATTTATTATCTGGACGCAGTCCAGATACTGTCACACAACCCGCTACTTCCTGTCTTTTTTTGTGTTTTTCAGTTTCCTGTTGGCTGAACATTACACATAGTGATGTGCACAGTAAACCCATCAAACTTACTTTATATTGCACACATTTGGTCAAAGTGGATCAGACTGATGTAGCAAACAGATAGTGGATAGATCTACAGATACACTACCCTCCAAAAGTTTGAATACACCTGAAAAGGTGAGATTTCTTTCAAAAATACCTCAGCTTCAACACAACTTTTGTTTTATACTTACATCAAACAATATGGAAATTCACATTCAGGCCATAAGGTGTCCATATTTCATGGTTTTTGATCATTTTGGTATAAATTTATTTAAATTTCTCTATATCCCATTTTTTAATTTTTTATAAACAGCTATAAAAGCACTGTTATCTTCCATATTTAAGACATTTTATCATTTTTTACACATTTCCACTGGTTTGTGATGATTTTACAAGTAGTTTCAGACCAGAAAATGGCCGTTGAAAATCGGACAAAAATACTGATTTCGGCTATTTTTGGGTCAAAACAATGCTGAAACAGCTTAAATAAAATAATTTTCATTAGAGAAGATACATTTTATTATTATACTTCATGGTGACCCGAAATTATCTAAATTTTGCAGTTTTTAGTGGTCAGTGCCAAATTTTTAAACGGTCTTTTCGGGGTCTAAAATAACTGTTACGATCACGTTTCAACTCTGGAAACGCTTAAATATGATTAAATTTCATAAACCTAAAAGATAACTCGGCTGTGACAATTTTCTAAAAAATTCCAAAATTTGGGATATCGAAAAAGGCCATAAATTTAACCCAAAATGACCTAAAATGACAATATAAAGACAACTTATGACTTAAATGTGACTTGTTTTATTGTTTGGCGTAAATACTAAAAAAAAATTCCATTCAAAATCAAGTATTTTTAGAAGAAACTGCACTTGTCCAGGTGTATTCAAACTTTTGGAGGGTGGTGTATCACCCGGTGAATTGGTCCTTAACAACGAGAGTAGCTGGAAATCTATGTTGCAATCATGGAAAATTCTAAATAGGACAATGTACTAGAATTATAACTGATATACTGTCCCTATGGCACACCAGGGAGGGGGGACCAGTCTGCCAGAACCTGATATGCTTCAGCGCACACCCGTCGTCAACACACGGTAGCCACCTAGCATGCAAAATACGCACTAATGCTATTGGTTGAGAGAGCTATAGGCCTATAGATTTGCAGGTATTCAACAACTAGATCATTCGATTGAAACTGGCATGCATAAACAATTTAAAAGGGCGTTAAAGAGCCCTAAAGCTATTGACCAACTTGTGACCGACTTATGCTCAGACAGGATGACCTGTTTTACAACCATGGCCTCATTCACACCTCCTTCTGACCTAAAGAATGGCTTTTTGAGGAAGCAAACTACACTGGTCCATTTGTTTGACAATGTATAGAAACAAAATAAAAAGAATTCTCCCATGATGTATATGTTTTAAAAAAGTAAAGTGTAGTATACATAATCAAATAAAAGTTTTACTTTTAATTTGAAGTTTATAAACTTTATACAGTGTACTTTTAGTAAGTGCATGACAGTTACAAGGGTAACTGTCATGGTAAATGTAAGCTGCATATGCCTATACACATACATATACTGCAAGATTGTTGGGTCATTTGAAAGAGGTGTGAAAAGGGGTAAATACATTTACTCTGCCCTTGGTCCATTTTTTTTAATTACGTTATTGCTTTCTTTCTCGAACATCTCAGGTTTTATTGAAATCGTAAAAGTGTGTCTGCTTCATTGGATTGGATTGGATAAGTTTATTCATGAAAATGACCTGTAGCTACCTTAGCTTAAGATGTCCAAAGCAATGATGAGCTCTGGGTGTGTATCTCCTCTGTCAGCTTAACACAACTATGTCGAGTTGTTAAACACATAACTCCATTACACACTTGTAATAAAAAAACTTCATGCATTGCTATGTATAGTCCAGGAGCCAAGGAGAAAAAATGGGCGGTTGGCTCAACCCGAGAGAGGGATGGACAATCTATACATCGTTGGAATCGCAAGATTCTGTAGATTATGGAACTTGGGGATGCAGTTAAGGAAAGTGGTGCAATTTTTCATAAATTGGTTACCATGGCAACCAAGTCATAATATTTTTACACTCATCATTACACTAGTAAAATGCATTTTTTAGGGATTTAGTCCATAGTTAGACTTCATCAAGCCAACCTGGCATGTACTACCTCAATTACTAATTTTGATGGTCATGTGACCTTTTTGGTCACATGACCATACTGACCACCATTTGAGGTCAAACCTCAGAAATAAGCATTTTTTCAAGAGTTCATACTGTATTTTAAACCGCTGTAGCTACAATAATGCCAGTATGTGGATGAATTTAGTCTCACTGGAAAGCCCTTGTTATAAGCTTCAATATCACACAAAATGTATATACATATCCATGGAAACTGGTTGCCTGGCAACGAAGTTTGAAATGACACAAATTTGACTTGAAAATTGAAAAATTCATTTTTAGGGATTTACTTGACAGCCAGACTTCATTCAACCAAGCAGGCATGTACAACCATAATTGAGATATTATTGGTCATGTGACCTTCTTGGTCACATGACCAAGGTGACCACAATTCAAGGTCAAACCTGAGGAATTGACATTTTATTAAGATTTCATACAACATTTTCTACCACTGTAGCTACAATAATTATGCAATATGTTCAAATGTGGTCTTGTTGGATAGCCCTTGTTATAAGCTTCAATCTCACACAAAATTTATATACATATCCATGGAAACTGGTTGCCATGGCAACAAAGTTCGAAATGACACAAATTTGACTTGAAAATTGGAAAATTCATTTTAGGGATTTACTCGACAGCCAGACTTCATTCAACCAAGCAGGCATGTACAACCATAATTAGGCATATTATTGGTCATGTGACCTTCTGGGTCACATGACCAAGGTGACCACAATTCAAGGTCAAACCTGAGGAATTGACATTTTATTAAGATTTCATACAACATTTTCTACCACTGTAGCTACAATAATTATGCAATATTTACAAATGTGGTCTTGTTGGATAGCCCTTGTTATAAGCTTCAATCTCACACAAAATATATATATACATATCCATGGAAACTGGTTGCCATGGAAACAAAGTTCAAAATTATACAAATTTGACTTGAAAACTTGAAAAATCATTTTTAGGGTCTTACTCCTCAGCCAGACATCATTCAACCATCCGGGCATATACAACCATAATTATTCATGTTATTCGTCATGCGACCTTCTCGGTCACATGACCAGGGTGACCACAATTCAAGGTCAGACCTGAGAAATTAACATTTTTAAAAGATTTTGTGCAACATTTTCAACCGCGATGGCTGCAACAATTACACAATATGCACAAATGTGGCCTTGTTGGATAGCCTATTTTATAGGGCTTCATTGCACACTTAATGCGTATAAGTATCCATGGAAACTGGTTGCCATGGAAACAAAGTTCAAAATTACACAAGTTTGACAATTCTGTCAGGCAAGTTTCGGCTATAAAAAAAATCATTTCAAAGATTTTTTTTCAATATTACAAAATATAGAATATCTACCAGTCAGACCCCGAAAAGGCACAAATAGGCCATATAAGCCATACGTGTACCAAACTTTGTCCATGTACATGCAGTAGTGACTGAGTCTCGGGCCAGAAATTATTTTTTTTCAATATTTCAAAAGTATACATTCTCCATCAGACCTTTTAAAATGCACAACTAGACCATATATTATATTTGAACCAAACTTTATCCATGTACATGCAATTGTGACTGAGTCTTAGCCAAAAAAAGGAAATAAAAAATTGTAATACATTTTTTCAAAAAGTATAGAATATCTCTCAATGGGACCATCTTAAGGCACAACTACATATAGGCAACATCTGTATCAAATTTCACCCTTGTACATGCAATAGTCATTGAGTCTTGGCCTGGAAACAATCAAAATACTTTATATATTTTTTTTGGTTATTTCAAAAAGTATTTAATATCCACCAATAAAACCATCAAAAGGCATAACTAGATCATACAGGCTATATGTGTACCAAATGTCATCCATGAACACTCAATACAGACCAAGCACAGGCCCAGAAACAATCTATAAGCCCGCCGCCCGAACGCCTGCCGACCTGCCCGGCGGACAAACAATATTTTACCCAAGTGATTACATAAGTTCTTCCAAATAAGTTCATTGGATGCAAAATTACATATTTCCAAGGCTTTACCTTGAATAGTGGTCAGCATGGTCATTTGACCCAGAAGGTCACATGATAATGAACTATGCAATTGTGGTTGAATCAGCCCAGTTGGTTTATTTGAAGGCGGGGTTAGGGTTAGGGAGGTTGATATAAGCTGGTGATGTCAGCTAGTGACATCAGTTGGTGATCAGCAAGTATTGCCAGCCGGTGACATAAGCCAGTGACGTCAGCCTGTGAAGTCGTTGTCAGCCAGTAGGGTCAGTCAAGTGATATTAGTAGGTGATGTCAGCCTGTGACATCAGTTGGTGATGTCAGTTGATGACATCAGCCAGTGATGTAAGCCAATGATGTCAGCCAGTGATGTCAGCCAGTGATATCAGCCAATGATGTCAGCCAGTGATGTCAGTTGGTGACATTAGTTGATGATGTAATCCAGTGATGTTAGTTGGTGACATCAGCTGGTAATGTCAGCTGGATATGTCAACAAGTAATGTCAGAAACTGACTTCAGTCTGTGATGTCAGGAAGTGACATCAGTTGGTGATGTCAGTTGATGACATCAGCCAGTGATGTCAGCCGTTGAAGTCAGCCAGTGATGTCAGCCAATGATGTCAGCCGGGGACATTAGTTGATGATGTAATCCACTGATGTTAGTTGGTGACATCAGCTGGTGATGTCAGCCAATGATGTCAGCCAGTGATGTCAGTAAGTGACATCAGTTGATGACATCAGCCAGTGATGTCAGCCAATGACATCAACCAGTGATGTCAGCCAATGATGTCAGCCAGTGATGTCAGCCAAATATATCCGCCAATGATGTCAGCCAATGATGTCAGTCCGTGATGTCGGCCAGTGACGTCAGACTGATCCAGTGATGTCAGCTAGTGACATCAGTTGTTGACATCAGCTGGTGATTTCAGCTTGTGAAATCAGTCAGTGATGTCAGAAGATGATGTTGCCGGTGATGTGGGTCGGTGTCAGTGATGTCAGCCAGTGCTGTCAGCTCTAACATCAGCCAGCAAAATCAGTCAATGATATTAGCCAGTGATGTCTGCAGTGACATCAGTCAGTGACATCAGTCAGTGACATCAGTCAGTGACATCAGTCAGTGACATCAGTCAGTGACATCAGTCAGTGACATCAGTCAGTGACATCAGTCAGTCAATTACATCACAGGATGACATCAGTTAGTGATGTGTCATATCACTGGATGATATCAGCCGATGATGTCAGGCAATGGCGACAATCTATGATGTCAGCCAGTGATGTAAATCTATGAGGCTTATCTTTCCATGAAGCCTAGCAATAAATAAAAGCCTGAAAATCGATTAGCGTTCTTCTATTTAGGCTCAGTATTCGTCAATATTTAGAGCACTTTGTAAATAATGAGAAAAAATGTTAGTCTTTGTTGGATTATTTTATATTGATGCGAATTATTACCAAATTAGTCCAGCAGTCACAGGGGTGAAGTCACCAACTATACATGCACCCTATACTGCATTCCAGCAGACACTGCAGACCCCCTGCTCTCGCATATATGGAAATACACTTCCGTCTAGTATTTTTGGGAAAACAGAGGATCATTTGCCGCCCAGGACCACCCTCCCCTCCCCCCAGAGAAAAAACCTAGCTGCGCCACTGGTTCAGATGTAAATTTTATGTACAGGTCTCATTCCACCAAACTTGATGTGTGACCAGCTATTATGAAAATCAGGTTGGTATCTCACACACAAAATGGAAAATGTGCGTAAGTACTTTAAACTTTGTGATGGGAGCTGTCAGTTAGCAGGGGTACTTAAATGTTGATAACAGTGTCAGATTGGAGCGATAAAAAGGGCATTCCAGGGAGGAAACAAGTCTGTGTCTGTTAAATATATTGCTTCTGTGGTTGTTGATACTGACCTTATGTGGAAGCACATGCCACATTGACTGAATATTGTATGGATGCAGAGCACAACTCTTAATTTTTTTTTTTAACGTTTCAAGTCAAGTTTTTGAAACTTTTGACTTTGTTGCCGCTGCACTAGGTTCCTTGGATAATCACACAATTAACATAAAAGACTGAAACTAATAAAAGTATTTTTCCAATGGTACCAAGTATGCATTTATATATTACCAATATCATTGCTGTAGTGATTAAGATTGGTGTCTAAAATCTTGAATAAAACGCATTTTTTTTAGGTTTGACCTGATTTGGCGGTAGGCATGGTCATTTGACCAAAGACGTTACATGACCAGTAGAATTCATAATGGACGTAGTAGTTGCCTGAATATAGTCTGGCTGTTGAGTGTTTCTCTGAAAAGGACAAGTCAATTTGTGAAATTTTGAGCTTTGCTGACATGGCAACCAGTGAACACGGGTACTTGTACAAATTACATGCAAAGGCAAGGTTGAACCCTATGAAAAGGGCCTTCCAACACGACCACATTTGTGTACATAGCACAAATACTGTTGCTACAAAAGCTAATGTTATTGAATAAAATCTTCAAAAAATGCAATTTTCCAAGGTTTTGTGTAGTGGTCAGCATGGTCATGTGACCCAGAAAGTCACATGGCCAATAAAATGTGCAACGTGCTTGTACAAGCCCAGTTTGTTTATTTGAAGTCTGGCTGTGGAGTAAGTCACTAAAAAAAGGAATTTTCCTGTTTTAAGTCAAATTTGTGTAATTTTGAAGTTTGTTTCCATGGCAACCAGTTTCCATGGGTACTTATATGCATTAAGTGTGCAATGAAGTCCTATAAAATAGGCAATCCAACAAGGCCACATTTGTGCATATTGTGTAATTGTTGCAGCCATCGCGGTTGAAAATGTTGCACAAAATCTTTTAAAAATGTTAATTTCTCAGGTCTGACCTTGAATTGTGGTCACCCTGGTCATGTGACCGAGAAGGTCACATGACGAATAACATGCATAATTATGGTTGTACATGCCCGGATGGTTGAATGATGTCTGGCTGAGGAGTAAGTCCCAAAAAATTAATTTTCAAGTTTTCAAGTCAAATTTGTGTAATTTTGAACTTTGTTTCCATGGCAACCAGTTTCCATGGATACTTAAATACATCACATGTGTAACGAAACCCTATGAAATGGGCTATCCAACAAGACCACATTTGTACATATTGCACTACTATTGTAGCTACAGTGGTAGAAAATGTTGTGTGAAATCTTAATAAAATGTGAATTCCTCAGGTTTGACCTTGAATTGTGGTCACCTTGGTCATGTGACCCAGAAGGTCACATGACCAATAATATGCCTAATTATGGTTGTATATGCCTGCTTGGTTGAATGAAGTCTGGCTGTTGAGTAAATCCCTAAAAATGAATTTTCCAATTTTCAAGTCAAATTTGTGCCATTTCGAACTTAGTTGCCATGGAAACCAGTTTCAATGGATATGTATATACATTTTGTGTGATATGGAAGCTTATAAGAAGGGCTTTCCAGTGAGACTAAATTTATCCACATACTGGCATTATTGTAGCTACAGCGGTTAAAAATACAGTATGAACTCTTGAAAAAATGCTTATTTCTGAGGTTTGACCTCAAATGGTGGTCAGTATGGTCATGTGACCAAAAAGGTCACATGACCATCAAAATTAGTAATTGAGGTAGTACATTAGGGTGCATCGTCTGCCCCCTAAAAATGAAAAAATTGAAATATTCATTTGCACTTTTGCTATATTGTACCTTTGCCCGTAGAAACACATTCTGCAAAATTTCAATAAGATCCGATGTGGCTATAGGGTGGCACTTTTGTGTCAAAGTTGAGTCCAAAATTGTCAAAAAAAGATGCTTTGAAAAGTCGCGGTTAGAAATATCTAGCTTATGGTTGGCTGTATGATTTCAATTCATATACCATTATTCTCAGAAGAAAATTGTCTTTAATTTGAATGGTAGAAAGCTGTATTTCTAAAAATTTCTCATGCCTAAGTTTTTTGGAAAGCCGAAAGTTTCTGACTATTATGACAAAATGTTTGGAAAAATCAACTTAAAAGCTCAACTTCTGTGCAACTTTGACGTCATCGTTAGAATAAAACATAAGGAACACTTTGCTGCAGAAAGTAGGAAATTGAAATTTTTTTCTAGATAGTTATACATCAAATTCAAATGTGCAAATTTTCATAAATTACATGTAAACATGAGAAATACAACAGTTCATTGAGACACCGTTCTGCATATCATTTTCTTCTGACTACATCATAATGCAATCAAGGTTTTATCAGATAATGTAGTAGACCATATTTCCACTTTGTAGACTTCTTTGACTTCCCAAAGTCACATTAACATCCTTTTTTTGATTTATCACATTTCACCCAATAAAAAAGAAAATATTTCCACTCAATTTTAACTTTTACTGAATGGAAACCATTGATGTTGGTATTCAAATTAAAGCTCTCTTTCTAAGGAATCTAACTGTGCCATTCAAAAATCATTTCATTCAAAATTGACAATATTATTTATAACCGCGAATCGCTAAAATATGACCTTATACTGAAATTTCAAGGCTGTTGTGCTACCCTTTCGCATTAGAATTTTTTCCTTAAATTTTGCAGGGCTTCTTTTATGATACAAGGGTACAATCATGCAAAAGTGCATGATCTTTCGAAGATATAGGGGCAGACGATGCACCCTATAGTACATGCCAGGTTGGCTTGATGAAGTCTAACTATGGACTAAATCCCTAAAAAATGCATTTTACTAATGTAATGATGAGTGTAAAAATATTATGACTTGGTTGCCATGGTAACCAATTTATGAAAAATTGCACCACTTTCCTTAACTGCATCCCCAAGTTCCATAATCTACAGAATCTTGCGATTCCAACGATGTATAGATTGTCCATCCCTCTCTCGGGTTGAGCCAAATCCTTAAATAAAGCACTTTTGAGCTCTTGGCTCCCAGACTAGTAGCAATACATTTATTTCTCTCTCTTAAGGCCCATTGGCCATTATGCCCTGATAACTTCTGACTACTGCTATTATAATTCAGCCAACCAGACTACCAGACCAATATTATGTTACAATGTTCAGGTCAATTATCAGCGTCCAGATATGCAAATTGCAATTTGCCTTCTAGTTTATAATGATATAATAATATAATAATAAACCGGGACCCCTTGATACAAAGAATTATTATTATTTAATTTGTAAACCCAGCCTTTAGATATTTTCTGGATCCATCCATATAATATTTCCTGTAATTGTTACGTAAACCCTATCCGTGTTAGATTGGCACATTAGCTGATTAGCAGAATCTGTTCGAATAAAACAGCTTGTATTCTAAATACTTCCAACTATTTACTTTGGTTTTTAACTAAATTTTCTAAAACCCTAAAATTGACAAAATCTGGGTTAATATGCATGGTCACAATCTAACCTTTTTTTCGTTGTTTCCAGCTTTGGCAAAATTTCAGCCCTATCTCCACCATAGAATAATAAAGTTTATAATTTGAATTGAACATCAGACTAAAACTGTGCCTATGGATTGATTTGGATAACAATGTACAAAAATAGCAAAGTATTTTAAATTATAAAATTTATTACTGTGTGGCATCATGAACAGCATAGTGGTTTAACATCTAATCTGCCCTGAATACGGGTTCAAACTCTGCTCCAGAGGTTATCACTATGATTGGTATGGATGCTGGTCAGTATAGTGACCACTGGTGAGCAGATTGATCTACATGTAGATTGGGCACCATATATAATCATCATACTGTATTTTAATTTATTATCATCAGCATTAGACATCAACAACAAATTTTATTGGATAATATGTAAATAATATTGTATTCAATATTGTGCTACCTCTATTTCACAAATTTGTAAATTTCCACTAGATGGCGTCACTCCTTCATTGAAGACAAATATCATTTCGTTACATCCACCAGGGGGACATATGCAACTTAAATCACACTGGTCTCCTGTTGTGGAGGTAGAAATGTATGTGCATATCACTTCCTGTCCACATAATGGTGAACAATGTTGGTTTTGTAGTCCGATAACGGCCGATCTGGCAAAAATTTGTAGTGCAAGCTTGCTACAAGTTTTATCGAAGACATTGCAGTATAGTTGCGATCCTTCGATTCTCACTCGAACTGTCGCAAGCCCTGAGGTAGAGTTGTCCGTCAAAAGGTACACCAAAGATTCGTCCCTCGTTGGCGATAAACTATTGCAAGTGTTGTTCAGGCCATCGGCCATATTGAAAACATTGTCGTTTGAAATCACATCACGAGATGGAATCCACTGCCTGATGCTGCCTAGAAATGATTACATGAAAAAGAGAACTTGATATGATTACCTGACGTTATCTGCATGTGTCTGTGGAATGCATACTAAATGGAAAAATTGTAAAGCGATGTGGACTACTTGGGGGGGGCCGGAACTTATCATGTTTTTGATAGGCTTAAAAGTCTAAACTCAGATTGATTTGGCAATTTGTTTTCCCGCCATTATCACTCACTGCCAAGTGATTTTCCCTCAATTATCAATCATTTATTTTTCTCCCAATTGTCACTCACTGCAATTTGTTGTTCTCCCCAATTATCACTCACTGAAAATTGTTTCTCCCTCAATTATCACTCGCTGCAAATTGTTTTTCCCTCAATTATCACTCACTGCAAATTGTTTTCCCCTCAATTATCACTCACTGCAAACTCCTTTGACTTCGGCTGTCGTTCCAATGGGAAAGAGAGATTCCGTACCCATGGACAATTTTATAAGAGTTGTGCAGTGCGTTCCAACTGGGGTGCACCTCCACGCTTTGCTCGTCTTGGTGTATCGCAACATTCTGCAATTGTATTATTAGCAGAATTTAGCAGGAGTACAACCAGTTTTAATTGAAATCCACCTTAAATTGATGTTGCATAATGATAATACTAGCTAGAATCGCATAACCTGATTTAGGTTCAAAAGGTCAGACATAACTTATCTTTAAAATGGGTTAAGTTGCATCTTCTTCATCAAATTCTATTTGTTTTGGAAGATGTGGAACATTGTATTTATACCGACCTTGGCACTCCATTGTCAGGATGCTTATGATACACCGGTCTGTTGCTGCAAATTGTATCTGTCATGTAGTAATCTCCCGTACAATCCTCAGGCAACTGTCCGCCATTTGGGTCTGACCAATACACATGTTTGCATGCTGAGAAAAACAAGAGTTAATACTTTAAACCTTAATATTTTGTCATCTCACTTGTACTGGTAAGGATTGTGCTTGGTGCCATCATAAAAAATTGCTATAATTTTAACCTTACAAAAAATATTACCTGTCAACTGCGCCACAAATACCTCAACTAATTAGCTTGTCAACTGTACCACACATAGCTCTGTCACTGTGCAACTAATTAGCCCTGTCGTCTGTGCCGCAACTAATTTCCCTTTCAACTGTACTACAGATAGTTAGCCCTGTCAACTATGCCACAAATGGTCAGCCCTGTCAACTGCGCCACAAATAGCCAGTCCTTTCATATGCGCCATAAATAGTCAGCCCTGTCAACTGCGCCATAAATAGTCTTCTCTGTAAACTGCGCCACAAATAGGCAGCCCTGTCAACTGCACCACAACTGATTAGCCTGTCAACTCCACCACAATTAATTAGCCCTGTCAACTGCGCCACAAATATTTGATAGTCAGCCCTGTCAACTGCGCCACAAATAGGCAGCCCTGTCAACTGCGCCACAAATAGGTGGCCCTGTCAACTGCGCCACAAATAGGCAGCCCTGTCAACTGCGCCACAAATATTTGATAGTCAGCCCTGTCAACTGCGCCATAAATGGTTTGCTTGTAAAATAATGCAAGCAGCAAGCAGAGTATTTTCCCATTATTATCATTTTTGAAATTTAGTAGAGTTTAATGTCCTCTTATGAAAATCTGCTGTCATTTGTATAACATGATACGATTTTTAGCAAATAGTTAATTTTAAAAGCTGTTAAGGGGATTTCAACTACCGCATAATGATTCAGTCCACCTGAGAATGAATTTTTTTTAAATTAGCTTTGAATGATATTTCTTATTAAATTCATAATGATGTTTCTTACCTGCTGTGATCCAGAAAAGCCATAATAACAATATTAATTTGAAGGAAGCCAAATTTGGCAGTGCAGCCATAGCGTGTCAGTTGAATCGAGTCAATCTCCTTTTTGTTATAAGAAAGAGACAAGCCACGTCAAATTCTGCTTGTGAAACGTAGTTATTTTATTGAGTTAGCTGAGTATTGAAGGTACCTGTAATTCAGAAAGTGTAAACAATCATTTATAGCACAGCAACTCTTAGAAATCGATAATAAAGTACTGTGATTATATTTCCAACACCATATTTTGTTGGTTGGTTGAATTAACCTGGTGTAATGTGCATTAAAGGGCGTGAAAGAGTACACTAGCCCTTATATATATAATTGGGTACCCAGTATGTTAATATTGACTGCAAGTGTAATTCACTGTGCTATTGCTGCCAGAAATAACTAAGTGGGCATCTGACGTCAGTGTCACTTCACCTTAGGGTTATCCTAAAGTGGTTATTATCGTTTTCATAGCTACATGTTTTTTTTAAATTTCGTTTTGCAGTTAAACTGTGTCATCATCGGGTATCTGTCAATGTGATTGGTCTAATCTTCAATCTGTGACATATTAGTGCAGAGTTTGACATCACAGTTAATGACAAAGGAATTTAAAACTGGCAGGCAATGTTACTTTATGTGTACAACCACAACAAACAACACATGTCTAAGCTGAGTGTCGCACCTCACCAAAAGAGTTTCATTGTTTTCCTAACATAACATGTTGCTGTTACAAGACACCAGTCATCACAATTTCAAACAATTTTAATTGTTAGTAATTGCAACTCTCCTTTGAGGCTAAGTAGTCTGTTTGATTCAGTTACAGTTCATTGAAGCATCATTCAGCCAGGGCAAGCTGAACAAGTGAAACATACATCATCCGCGTGTCAATGCACTTCGTCAGTTTCCTGAAATATGTGCTTGTAATAAATGAAATTAGCCAACTTAATCTCTGACATCAAAGTTTTGGAAGCAAATTGCAAACTTGAAAAACATGTAGCTATGAAAACGATAATAAGTCATTTTACTGATATTGTGTCAATGCTGAACATGAGTGAGATACCTAGTTTTGATTAACTGAACTCATCACTGTGTACCAAGTGTACCAAGTGACCCAATTAAGGATTTTCATATAATGCTAATTGCAAGGATTAATCTCTTTTCGTGACTTGCTTGGAACAGTATTATGTGTACTTTTGATTTTTACTTCTTTGGCATGAACATGTTCGGTTGGAGTTGGGCTATTTATGGTGATCAAATCACGGGAATTCTCATCAATGATCCATCCTTCTGTTTACATATGGAACAGGGATTGTAGCTCCTGACAACCTCTAACTAAATACCAAAAATTTGCAATGATAGTTGATAGCTTCATTCCCCTGGTATTATATGAGTAAGTCCTCAGCTGCCCTGATCATCAGAATGCTGGGAAGCCCTTGGATCAAATCCTACATCATGCATCATTTTAAAGGTTAAAAATTGGCAGCATGTCAAAAACTAATTGTCACCTCATGCTCGTAAACCAAACGGATTAGATATATCACCTGCAGATCAATACACGGTATCAGGAAAAAATTATTATTGTGTCATATATCTATGAAAAGAGTCATTTTGGCAGAACACGCATGTAGCGTCAGTTTGTAGTTTGGTGCAAAGAGTGCAGCCCTCAACGCGGGTTCTTGTCGGTCACAACAGATGAAATGAGAGGAAGAAACATAGGACACCGAAAGCATTGATCCTGATGTAAGGGACAAACTCAGCACGCCATTCTAAGGAAATCAAGGAGGGGTGTTGGTTAAAAGATTTCAGTCTATTTGGCGCCATTACCTCTGATTACAGCCTTTCACTTTGATAAAGAAAGAATGAGGACCAGGTCACTGTGAAAAATTCACTTTGTGACTCATGATAGCTGATGGAATGTCATCTTCAACATGGGAAACATAGAGGCAGTTTGATTAGTCATGATCAAGAGTAAGCCATTTGACTTCTCATAACAGATTTTAGAGTGAAAATCAGATGCATAATCCTTTCGTTTGGCTGTCACCAACAAGAGGGATAAGTCTCCTTAAATCAAATTAACATTGAAAGTATTGGGTTTGATCAGCATGATGACACACGAAGTGCCATTTTCACAGTGCCACAGTCCACTCTAATTCTATGTCAAAGTGTTTGGCTGTAATTGCTTCCAGAATATACATAATTAACCTTTCTCTTCAGAAGTTGTTAGATACAAGTAAAATAATATTATGTCTTTTAAATCGGCTGATGTGAGTGAGTGGGTCCCCTTCACAACAAAAGGTTTATTGAAATACAATTTTAAATGTTTTTGCATGAATGAAACGTACCTAGTAACATAGAAACAATCTGCTGGTAGGACAAAAATAAAAATTGCTTCAGGAACATTTTTAAAAGTTTTTTTCCTTCCTAGTTTCCTTCCTTTTTTTAATCCTTTTTTTAATCCTTTTTTCCTTATTTCTTCATTCCTTCCTTGATGCCTTCCTTCATTCCTTCCTTCCTTCACACCTTCCTTGATTTATCCCTTCCTTCATTCTTTCCATTGAATCTGCTGACTGCTGCTGTTGGTGTTGGTTTCACTGCAGCTGTTCATTGAAATTTGCGCCAAAAACGAACATTTTGGTTTCGTAAATAAAACGTTTAATGTCACAGAAGTTTACCAAAAGTTGATGGAAGCAAGATAAAATTATATTGAGA
This sequence comes from Platynereis dumerilii, assembly GCA_026936325.1. Taxonomy (NCBI): domain Eukaryota; kingdom Metazoa; phylum Annelida; class Polychaeta; order Phyllodocida; family Nereididae; genus Platynereis; species Platynereis dumerilii. The sequence continues at coordinate 2,528,857 of JAPTHN010000034.1, forward strand.
CTGTATACTAAGTTTCAAAGTGATAGGTGAAATAGTGCGACCTCCTATATGGTCAGAAGCTTACCGAAAATTCCTCCTGTAATACAGGCTGCAAGCAGCTGTAACAAGCAGCTGTAAAAACAAATGTGCGCCACTTCTAAAACTAAATGTGGAAATAAAAGAACCAGTATGAGCTAAATGTTGGCCGCTTTTAAAACGCATCTTGAAAAGGAAAAAACAAATGTGGGCCACTTTTCAATGTGAAAAAAAAAGTTAGCCACTTTAAAACAAAATGTGACCATAAAAAAAATCAAAAGTTTGTCACAAAATGTGAAAATTAAGAAAAAACAAATGTTGGCCATTTTTAAAACAAAATGGGAAAATATGAAAAAAACAATTTTGGCCATTTATAAAACAAAATGGTAAAATGAAAATCAAATTTGCGCCACTTTTAAAACTTAATAATAATATAAGCCAAAATTTGGCCACTTTTTAAACAAAATATGGATATGAAAAAAGACAAATACTTGCCACATTTAAAACTGAATATGAACAGAAACTTTAAAAAACACATGTGAATCATTTTTAAAACTAAATATAAACGCAAGTTTGCTCCGCTTTTAAAAAAAAGTGAAAGTTGTATGAGATGTGTGCTACTTTTAAATCAAAATGTAAAGAACAAGTTTAAAAGTTCCAATACAGATATATAAAACTTACATGAAAACAGACGCTCCTCTTCCCTCCCGACAACCTGTTTGCAGCACATCGTTAAAGCGACCACATCATATCCCAATTATTAATTCAAAGACTTGGAAATTGGAAATTGATTGGCCGCTTATGGTTCTGCAATAGCATCTGTACTGCTCACCATTTGTTACTTATACATATTTAATTGTGTGACAAGTTTCATTATTCTGTATTTTAATATGAATGAACACACGCTTGTTTTATTGGCACCACAAAAAAAAAACACCGGCAGGCCAAAATAATATGTAGTATAGCTTTTAGCAAATTTACAAGATACTCTATAAATAGATTTCTGTCATATATACTTCTTCCCCATTTGTAACTTATACATATTTAATTGTGTGATAAGTTTTATTATTCTGTATGTCAGTACGAATTATTTTTGGAACACAAATGAGTAATGCGCGTTTTATTGGCAACAAAAAACACCGGTAGGCTTATATAAATTTAGTGCTAGTAGTTTTAAAGCTATCAAATCTTCAGATTTACAACATACTAGCTCTACACTGTTTATGCAAAAGGTTCGTTGGTATATATGAAGAACCCAAAGCCGACAAAGGTTTTACCATTTTTTTGTTGGTTCAGATGAACTGAAAAGGTTCAATACTTGGTGGGATGGCCCTATGATAGGACCCTATGCTCCCAACTTGAGAGAAAGGGGTTCCATAGCGAGAGTTCAGTGTAGCTGGACTATATAAATGTTTTTGTTTTGTTTTTTTTGCTGTTGGAACCTTTTTAAAAGTTGAATAGGCCTGCTGAACCTTTCGGGGTTCCTTATCTATACCAGCTTATAGAACCCTTAAAGGTTCCATATAAAACCTTTTTGTTGAGAGTGTATAGATAGATTTCTGTCACATCTACTTCCCAATGGCCTTCTGACATCACCTACATAAATATTACGTTTAAATGTGACATCAGGATGTCTCCCAAGCGTCAAATTGAGTCAAAATGACCACAGGGTTCTTTTCCATTTGTAACATAAAAACAAATTTAGTTGTGTAATAAGTTTTATTATACATATTTCCATATAAATTATTTTTGGAATACGAATGAGTATTACGCGTTTATTGGCTACAAAATACACTTGTATATATATGTGTATAATTATGTAGTATAGCTTTGATCAATGTTGCTTACATTATTAAATGGAAACGGAAAAAATGGTGCAAAACGTTCCTTCTGCTTAAAGAGTGATCATGCGATATTTATTTTTAAACGCTTATAGCAGTTTCCACAAACTCAATTAGTGTAGGAACAAGAAAATCTTTTTCAAAAAAAAGATATGCTGGTTGTAGCAATGATATATTTGAAACGTGAAAAAATTATTAATTTTTACAAGTAGGCATTTTTATTCAACAAATAAATCTATAAATTTTAACATTATAAATAGGCCTACTAGAAGTTATGAGTTGTCAATATAACTTTAACCAGTGATGTAAATTGTGTGCTGTGTAAGTGCTTCATTATATTGATAGATTTATTAATGAGACATCTAATATAACATGCTTCTTTATAAATATTTCAAAAATTCAGCAGAGAAAAAGCCTTTGTGTTTTTGTGTTCAGTCAAAAACTATTTGGTTAGAAGTATATATAAAAGACCTTTTTTTTTTTAAAGAATTTGAAAATTGTATGCCCCAGTCTGGAATTGAACCCTGGCCAGTGCGGTGGAAGGCAAGCACTCTACCAACATCGCCACTGGGCCAATGATAACTGCTGCCTTTTTTTAGGCTGACCTTTCAAAAGGCAGTGCCATAGATGTTTCTGAACCTCCCAGCACGTGCCTTGGGCCCTTAGCCAAGATTAAATCAGAGTCTTAACTTGGACTTATTACTAATTGTGTATAAAAATACAAGTGGAATGATTGCAGAATCAATTCATGTAGTCCACAGGCCATGATCAAGCAGAAACACAAGGATTCAAAGTCTATATTTAGAATTCTGACTGCTATTCCTGGTCACATGACAAGTGTCGTCCACTAGTCTGTATCAATCATGACAACTCACCTCCAGTTTAAATTGTACTAAAAACAATTTTGCGCTGATCAGTCATCAATTTCCGAAATGGCAGGTGTATTTTGAGATAAATGCAACAACTTGAAGTATTTGCAATGATAAGTTATTTAGGTTAGGTTAGGTTAGGTTAGGTATAATACTGATCGCAGGCCCTTTAAGGGCCTCTATGATCAGATCTTATTCGATGATATATGTACATATGATGCGATGACTTGGACGGAAAGCGAACATCAGAAATATGGACGGATTGAACTTGTGATGAATAACGGAATATATATAGTTGAACTTGTGATGAAAACGGAATATATATAGTTGAATATAAAGTTGAAACCGGTATATAAAGATATTTACAATATATACAGTTCGAGTTAAGTCTTTTGTCAATTATTCTTCCAGTCAGCAGGAATAGGTTGAACAATTTTTTCTTCCAATCAGCAGGAATAGGTTGATCTTTATATTATCTAACTTATGTGAGCTAAGGCCTCTCACGATGCCTCCACTCATTATAAGCTTCATTTAAGCAACTGTGATATGATCTTATAGTATTTATAATTAATCTAATCTAAAAAAAGATTTAATAGGTTAAGGCCTCTCACGATGCCTCCACCAGATTTAATCTTTTCAAATACCATTAATGTAACCATTCACCAAACATCAATTCAGTCACTATTTTTGAGAACTAAGGCCTCTCATGATGCCTCCGCTCTAAATTATGTTAATATGCTAATAATCTGCTTCCGCATCATATAGAATTGGATGGTTTTCCCAGAATTTATCCAAACGATTTTTGAAAGCATTTAAACTAGGTGCCATTACGACTGATTCTGGTAGGTTATTCCATATCTTCGGTATTCTAACCCGGAAGGAGTTTTTTCGTAGATCCAATCTGTTAGCTCTTTCTTGAAACAGTTTTAGCTGATGTCCTCTTGTTGGAGTACTTGATTTCTTGAGGTCTATTGAAACTTCTGCATCATAAATTTGATGAATAATTTTGTATGCCTCGATGGCATCGCCACGCATCCTACGGAATCTTAAAGTTGGAAGATTTAGTCTCTTTAATCTTTCAGGATACGACAAGTTATGAAATCCGTTGATCTTCTTGGTGGCTGCTCTTTGTACCGATTCTATCTTCCGGATATCACCCTTTTTATACGGACTCCAAACAGCTTGACCATATTCTAGCGTCGTTCTCACCAACGTAACGAATAAAGGCTTAAATATATTTGGTTCCAATTTATCGAATGTTCTCCTTATAATGCCCATCATTCTATTTGCCTTATTTACTATGTTGTGTATGTGGTGATCAAATTTCAAATTGTTGTCAATAGTGATGCCGAGATCTTTCTCTTCCTGAATCCTTTCTAGATATGCTGTATTTCTTCCGTCTGTTGATGTTATAGGGAGGTATAGGTCAGGTGGTGGTATTCCTTCTTGTCGAGTTATTTCCATGTGTTTACATTTATCCGGGTGAAACTTTAATAGCCATTCTTCAGTCCATTGATGTAATTTGATAAGGTCGACTTGTAAATTCTGGTCTGGATGCTCTGGTTTCCAACTTGTGAATATCTTAGTATCGTCGGCAAATAGATAGATATTTGATGTTATGTTGTCTGGCAGGTCATTAATGAATATCACAAATAAGATGGGGCCGAGAACAGAACCTTGTGGAATTCCACTATCGATATTTGATGGAGATGAATTTTTTCCATTAACAACTACTATCTGTTTCCTGTCTGTAAAGAAATCTTGTAACCAATTTTTCAAGCAGCCTTCAATACCATAACTTGCAATTTTATTTAATAAGCGTTTATGTGGCACGGTATCAAATGCCTTTCGAAAATCCATATAAGCTATCTCAATAATTTCTCCCTTATCTAGTGACTCTGACCATTTATCCAAGACTTCCAATAATTGTAGAATGGTTGATCGATTCGGAATGAAGCCAAATTGCTTTTCCGAGAATAATTTGTTACTGATCATGTAATCCAGGAGGTCTTCCCTGATGATGCTTTCCATCGTCTTACATACCACACTTGTAAGGCTTACTGGACGATAATTGTTACATGAGCTTTTTGGTCCTTTTTTGTGCAAAGCACAGACATTTGCTTTTTTCCAAGCTGTTGGTAATTTTCCTGACTCGAATGATGATGTAAATATTAAGCTAAGAGGTTTTGCTAACACATTGGATAATTCCTTGAGGACTCTAGGATGCATGTTATCGGGACCGGCAGATTTATTTGCATTTAGCTTGACTAATTTCTTCTTTATTTTATCCTGAGTGAAGGTGACATTTTCAATTTTAGCGGTTGTTCTAATTCCGAGTGTCGGGATAATTCCTGATGGTTCTTTTACAAATACGGAAGTGAAATGCTGGTTTAATGCCTCTGCTTTTTCTATATCTGATTTTGCTTGACCTGAATCTGTCTCCAGCTCCGGAATTTCATGTTTTATCTTAATTTTACTATTTACATAATTCCAGAATTTCTTAGGGTTTCCTTTTATATCGCTGGCGATGTTCTTTTCCCATGCTGTTCTTGCCTTCCTCGTTGCTTTCCGAACTTGATTTCTGATTCTGGTATATTCTTGATGCTTACTTGCTGATCTTGTTTCCATATATCATATATTTGTCAGTGCTCCAACTTATATCACTGAAAGCTGGGGTGAACTTGTGTTGACACTTTTCAGTATGGGGTGCCCAGTAAACTGCTGGTATTAATGGCTAAAGATATGCCATAATACATCTTTTCTTACAGCCCAATGGAACCAGCATAAAAAAATGGAAGGGTGTATACAGAGGCGCTGCTGGATGGTTTAGGTTTTTTGGCCTTCTAGAATTAAAATGGTCTTGCTTTTTAGGAATTCAGATTAATTTGGTATCCCTTTTCGCACCCCTGACATGTTTGGTACCATGAGAAATCGGCTTGAAAAGATGATTACAATTGGATAAAAATCACAAAGATTAAATTGGTTGTGGATATTTTTACAAAAAGATGGTTTGTGGTTTTCGCGTTGGTTTCCGTATTAAAGTGGTTCTGGTTTTCAAAATCGCCGTGGGGCATCCCTACGCAAAGGTCCGCGAAGTACCCCCCCAGGCACCAGTGGTCTAATGGAAAGCATCCCTGCCTTCCAACCCACAGACCAGGGTACTATCCCAGGCTGGGGCAGACAAAAAATATAAAAGTATTGATTGATACCAAAACAGTAACCGCTTTGAAGATTTAAAGCCACAGATCTACAATTCTTTTTTTTTTAAAGAATTCCTTGTTGTACGTGTACTCAGCCTGTTCATAGGATATTTGTAACCTTATTAAAGTTGACGGTGGTGTGTTTTATTTGTGTGCAATGCTTTTGAAAAGTTCTACTTTCGAATTGACATTTAAACAGTTTCGACTTCAGCAACTTTTTTATGAAATTATGAATTATGACAGAAATATGAATTCGCAGACGAAACACCTGAAATACATGACATCGCGTACAAAATGTCATGATGTTTTAGGAAGTTGAGCATTGAGCAATGAATAGCTGAAGCGTTTGTCCCACTTATTTGAGAAAAATAAAAAAAGTAAACAATTTTGAAAAAAAAAGACACTTTTATAAAAGACATTTGTCTGGTCAGCAAAACAGGATTTGTTTGTCACATGACACACATTACAAAGTAGGTCATACCCATTCCAAATTGAACATGGAGGACGAACAGCAGCTTATCACTGTTGTGAATAAAGTCATCAGTTCACTGTGTATGTGTCACTGATGCAAAACCAAGTTATATGCCTGTCAGCATGCCTCGGCGGTCCAGCGTTGGCCCAGCGTCAGTCCGATGTCAGCAGCATCGGACCAGCTTCGGGCCGACGTTGGACCGCCGAGGCATGCTGATAGGGATACCGCTCGGCTCTGCCTTAAATCAGATTATTGTAACAATGTCTATATATGGCAGACTGTGTGAGCAGGGTGGTCACTAAACACACATTTTTAAAGTAAAGGTTGTCCGCTGTATAGCAGTAATCATACGTTACCTCCATTTAATTATTAATCGCATCCCCTGCGGTGACTGGTATCAATGCCTTGTTTATCGCAGTGTGACAAACAAGTCTTCACCTTCTAGAACAATGGTTGTCATAGCAACACACAAGTGGTGACACCTAGTGATTAACCCAGAACATGCAAGACAAAAGAAACAAAGATCAATCAGCTTCACCCAAGTGTATCCAGTAAGATCAAAATTAAATGAAGCAAAATTAGATGAAAGAAAATAGAAGTTTACAAAGTGGTATGGTGCATATTCGGCCATTAAGGTCACCTTTGAAATGGCGTCCATTTCCATTGGACATTACTCTGCAGACCATAATCTTACATCATGAACTCGATTCGCAACAATTCACACACAGCAACTGTTGGACAACTGCCCCTTTGGTGGAACAACTGCCCTGAAAGTTGAAACTGACACATTTAAGCCTCCTTTATCACTCTGAATTTTTTCGTTTCAGAGTTTCAGCAGTAGGCTAATAATGGCAGAAAAGCAGCTCAAAGTTAGGTAGTTTAACCTTGAAAGTACTGGATTTACCCATGCATGACAGGCATGACCCTGAATTCTACCATTCTCCTCACAGATAGCGTTGTTCGGTAAAAGGGAACTGGGGTCATTCATAATCATAAAACACACAATTCTGTTGCTTACAAGCGTAGGCCTATACTGAAAATCTGTCAGTTTATGATCAATAACTGCAAGTGGAATATTTTATAGAATCGGCTGACTTGCCAGGTTTAATTACAGCATAACATAGCTAGATAGATACATAGATCTATACATAGATAGATATGGTAAGTGTAGCCCTCTAAGCCCAGTTGTGGGCGTTCACGGGGTTGATTGATGAGATGGGAGGGAGATCGAGAGTCCTCAACATGTTACAACAAATTTACCCCATGTGAGGGATATTTTAATTGCCCAGCACAGACACTGATACAAGGGGCCAATTTAACGTCTCATCCCAACGACACCTTGGCTGGGATTTTGCTCATGAAGGTCTACTCGAAATTTTGGGTTCCTCACTCCAGGTTCCAAGTCATGCAGACAAGGACCTTCAGTGGAGCAGGCGGGAAACTTAAGCACTCAGCCACCCAGCTACATAGATATTTTAGAAATGTGGATGTTAAATTACAATCATTGGTATTTAGGAATCAAAAGATTTTGCAATACTAAAAATTGGCATAAATTTATCAAAACGGCTTGACATCTCTCTGAAAACGTCTTATAAAAATATCTGATGGACGTTTTTTTATATCAGATGTAGCGATTGTCCTCAAATGAGACCAACGACGCATTTTATAACAATCACAAAATGATTAGACACGGCACAGACAAAGGATCAGTTGCATAAATTAACTTTTTTTCAAAAAATTACCACCTTGAAAAACTGAGAACAAAACTGGAGGACGAGGCGTAATTGATTATATACGAAATATTATTGGATCCTATTTTGATAATTACTATTTAATTAGAATGTCTTTGTCTCGCTTATAAATGAGTTTTTGTTTGGCACGAATGAATCAGGCTTATTAGATAGTGCAAGGTGGCGGCCAGACAATAGATGGCGAGGCTATGGCTTTTATTCCCAAGACGAACAGACCAATTTTTCGCATGAGAACGTGCTTCAAACTTTTCATAACAATTTTAACTTTGCGGTAGGCCTACCCAGAGCTCTATACACGTGGAAACAAACTTTTTTTTTCGTGTGTTGAACAAACTTATTTTTTAGTGTCAACACGGAGACAAACTTATTTTTTAGTGTCAACACGGAGACAAACTTATTTTTTAGTGTCAACACGGAGACAAACTTATTTTTTAGTGTCAACACGGAGACAAACTTATTTTTTAGTGTCAACACGGAGACAAAATTTGTTTTACCAAAAAGCCACACCTCCCCCCCCCCCCCAAGATCATCTGGTCGGCCCCTAAATGAAATTTGCAAAATAAATTATTTAAGTGTAATGACTTTCCTTGCGAATGAACACTTGAAAAGTGACTCAGTTGGCTAAATAAGTTTCAATTAAATTTTGAGAAAAACCGTGGGGGGAGGGGGATCCAGAAAATGTCGGATGGGGGAAGAGGTTTGCTAATGACAATGAACCAAAAATATCAGGCCAAGGGTTGGGGGGGGGTTAAACTCCCTAAACCCTTTGTGGTTCCGCTACCAAGTGGCGAAAGAGGGTGATGTAAAGAGTCCGATGTGTAACAAGCTTTGTCAACATTTCAGATGACAAAGTTCCCCCATGGCCTAATGGTCAAGACTGCGCTGGCTTTGAGGGCGTGGGTTCAAATCTCACCCCGGGAACTCACTTTAGTCCGAGCCCATGGGACAATAAATGGAGGCGGGTTGTATCCAGTATTCTATGCTGGGGCAACTGAAAGACCCTGGGCAACCCTGAATTAATAGGGTATGTTCCAGACTCCCAATCTTCTCATCTCATCATCATACGGCGGTCACCAAAACATAAAAGTGCAGCTCCCTCCACAAAGATGGTGGTTGAGCTGCCCCGGCTGATCCGGGGTACACCAGCAAAACACAAGTCAAGTCAAGTCTGAGAGCACCCTAAGGCCAGACATATAATTTTTTAGCTTCTTGGATTTACCAAACCAAAAAATGTTCTGCCTACGAAAAAAAAAGAGCTTTAAATTACAGTATTTTATATTTTTCATCCTTCAAGCCGTCCCCATAAAAATGCCTCAAAAAGATTCGAGAAGCAAAAAATCAATCATGGCTGGCCTCAAAAGTAGTGATGCAGAGCAGACCGCCTACAAAAAACTGATCCAGTGCCAGACCGGACTGGTCCAGTGCCGGTCCCGACCGGTCCAGTGATTTTTCATGTCATGAAGGGTATCACATGAATTTTTTCATATCTAAAAAATGAAATTCCAATCATATAAATTTTATCATCATCCTTGCAATGTTTTCTTTTTTTAGTTCTATGACGAGTCGATAAGATAAAGGCCTAAGTCTAACCAACTGCTTATGTGTGGTATCTCGCAGCAATCGAAGTTCAATTTTTTAAAAATGGACAGCAAAGTTATGTGCTCTCCAAGCGCCAGTCCTAGTTAAATTTATTATATATATATATGTCAAAATTCAGAGGTAGGGACAAAATAGTTTTAACTCGTTTATTCATTGCACAAACACCAAAATGTAGACAACAACAAAAGAAAAATGCACAGTACTCTGTCTCACTCAAACAAACAATTAACATTAATCAAACATTGCATCAATTAAAAAACGTTTAAAATCAATATATATTATTAAATTGATTAATTGCACAGTATTTACAATTGCTTTATTGCAGTGTGCGCATTGGTTCCGCCAGCAGAATAAATAATAGAATAATTTGTATTAGTATCAGAAATTGTTTTTCATCATAAAATTAGATGATTAAGACTGCATTTGAGAAGTTGGATTATTTCTTAAAACTAAAATAAATCCAAAACTGGTTGACCAATAACAAATTATAAGATATTTAAAACGCCTATCAGTTTACAAAAACTTAAGTAGATCAAGGAAGAAAATATAGTCTTTTGATTTCACAAGGAGTTTTGTTCATCTGCTATCTAAACGTAGTCTTTGCGAAAATCCAAAATCCCTTGCCGGACTGAAATTGATATCTTGGCTATTTCAAGAAGTGTTAACTTGCATCCAATAACAATGTTTTTGGCCTGGACCATCGTACCGGTTGAATATCTGCTGGACAGGTCCTTTGGACCAGCAATATTCATAAAGACTGTCTAAAAGTTAGCAATTATGACCATGCACCAATCAACACAAATGAGATGTAATCATGTAAAACATTTGATTTTTGAAGAAGAAAAAATCCCTTGTATCAATTTCTTTTAAGATTAGATTAAGGATATAACCACCGCAGGGCGATTTGCATATTGCTTCTGCCATTAACCACCGGAGGGGGTGGTTGTAGCAGCTCATTAGCATAATGTTGCTGGGATGTAGCAATTGAGGCAACAGTTTCTAAGGAAGAAGGGCGAGGCGTTCTAATAACCTCCAAATAAGTACAACGTTTACTTGAATCGCTGTCGGTCCCTTCCGAGGCTTTGTCTAGTTCATTTCGAATTCTCATTGGAACGTGTTTGGGACGTTGGGGCTTCTCATCAGAGGAAGATGCGTAGGTCGTTGAGGACAAGTCAGTTGTGCTGATAGCATGTAAAGGTTCTACATAAGAATTCTGTCTTTTTAAACCCGCATGTCTGTCTGTGTTGGACACGGATGGCAGCCGAGGTTCTGACTGCCAACGGACGAGAGAGCTCGTTGATACGTAATGAGCGTGTCTCTCGAACATGTTGACCATAGCACTTACTTTGCCGACTCTTTCTAGACTCTCGATACTACTCCTGCGTCTGTTTTCTAACATTTGTCTCTTAAAGCGAGCTAGAACGGTGTCGTAATCGATATCAGGTGAGGAAGAAGTCGACACCTTTTTGATTTTTTTATTCCTAGACATACGACGACTCCGTTTACGTAGACTAAACTTGGTCTTGCTGTTGCGGAACTGATTCTTCGAGGAACGCTTCCTCTTGTTGTCTGAAGTTGAGTCTGAGTCTGTCATTGTGAACACAATTTCTGGAACTGCCATCGTAGCAGTGCATCTCGCTGTCTCGTCTACGTAATCGTAAACATGGTGGCTCTCAAAAGAGTTCCTGTGAGCTGTATAAGACGACACCGAATTGTCCGAGAGGCGTGCGTGCGCCATGGCAACGTCATTAATGAGGTCAACTGTTGTTGTAGCAGAGGCGTCGTATGCGGAATTCAGATTTCCAGTCTGTGTGTAAATATTCTTTTGATCCTCTCTGTAAAATAACAAGAAAACAAATCATCAATGACTGAGTTGCTCAGATACTAAGAGGGCGACCATTTGTAAGACATCTTATAATGGCCAGGGAGCTTGACGCTATTGTTATTGGTAATTTATTCACACCACAGAAGACAGGATGCATTTCTTTTCCTTTTGAGTATTGAGTATGCACCATGCTGGAAAGTTTTTGAAAACCAACTAATATAGTACCAAGAGGTACCCAAATCAAACTTATTTCCAGCCTGCCTGGAAAAAGTTTATAAAACATGCCTGAAGTTAATCATTTTCAAAAACCACGAGAGCCATGGATGAAAGATGAGAATTTTATAATCTTGACCAACTGCATAATTTTATTATTTCCTAGACTAGATGACAAATGATCACTCACCCGCAAGCGACACTTTTTACGTGCCGTTTTTTGCGACATCTCAAGAAGACGCACAGACAGACAATCACGACGATTATTATGACTAGAGCGCACACTCCAACAAGAACATAGCGCAGGAAGACCGGTGCTTGAGACCCTACTGAAAGAGATAAAAAACTTCGTTAAAAAACAATCTTTATGAACAAATTAGTTATTTAAGAGTCTTTTAAGGGCAATATTATGATATTGTATGGATCAAAAGAGGAGACAGGCCTACAGCTGAGATAAAGGGAATGTCAGTGATGTCACTGCCAGGCTAGTCCTACCTTTACATAGAGATTGAGGGGGAGGGGGGAAATAATATCATGACATCACTTGACACTGCTTAAATTAAGGATAGGACTGATTCAGTACATCTAAATTTGTAAATCTTAGAACCTTTACACTTTTTGACAACATGAACCTGTCCTTACAAGGATAATACATCATCACATACATTTATGTTTAAAATGTTTATCTATACAACATAACTCAGTATTTTTGTCATCACTTGTATTTCTGCAGCTATAGCACAATGTTGCCAATAGGCCAGTGCCTCGTTTGAATTAACGTTCGAATTGCTACGAGACTACAACATGGCTGTGGGACTACACAACATGGCTACTCTCAGCAAATTAAATTTTACATCCAGATATATAACTGAATATTGGGGGTATTATATGCTTTCGAAATGATACACTGCGTTCCCAATTATTATGCAACTATGCTTTTTTGCATTATCTCAAAAAGAAATAACACTATTTGAATATCCTTTACACATAATGATAAGTGTACCATGGAGCTAATATCCTGCCAATTTTGGCCAATTCCATTGACTCAGTTGGGAGTTATGCCACATAATGATGTTTTGCGGTGTTCCCAATTATTATGCAAATTCTTGGAAAAGCATCCATGGCCGCTCAAAATGACCCAAACTAATCTGAAGATGCCATCAACATATACCCCATAACACAAAAGAAAAAGTGTAACCATCATTTCAAACATAGATGCATTCATAGCCAAGAAATTCATGTTATTTTACTGCATTGAAATAGCATTGAAATTGCAGTTTTATTGCAATAAAAACTCTCTGATAGCCAGACAAAATGAAAGATCACTACCTAACTCATTTACCACTTTCCTTAGGTTTAGAGCTCTCCTGGAAACCAATGGCAATTAAGTTGCACGACTATATTTGACAAATATCTTGAAATGAATTGAACGCATGCCCTTGCCAATGCTATTCCAATGGGACACAGAAGTCTGAGTTTTTGATTTGGTTTCATATTTTGTAGAGATACCGGATTTGGTGTTTCATCTCACAGTATGACCGTGGTGTGCTATAGATATATTCTAAGCTGGAATTTTATTGATATTAAATTTTTTAAGAGCATGGGAGGCTTTTTTATTGAGAAAAAAGCCAATTTCAATGGTTTTCCAATGCAGATGTATTATATTGATTTCTTGGTCATGAAGGCCTCCACGTTTGAAATGATGGTTCCATTTTTTATTTAGTGTTATGAGGTATATTCTAATGTCAATTCATAATCAACTTTCTTGATTTTGGGTGGCAATATATATATATCTTTATTTCACACACTTTTTACAAAAAAGGTGTACATGTATGCAAGGGAGATTTGAATTTACATTGTAATTATATAAAGTTTTAAGCAATGGTAAATAAAGCAATTAACATTAATCAATGCACAGAAAGTTCATAATGGAAGCTTTTCAATAAATTGCATAATAATTGGGAACACCCCAAAAACCTGATTATATAGCATATCTCCTCACCGAAACAACAGAATTGGACGAAAGTCACAGCCCAGCTGACAATGCACGTGAACTTCACGTGATAAACACGGGGGGAAACTGGTGAACATGACATAACTGAGAGTTATCACGTGTTTTTCTTCACGTGAGAAAAACTCCCACATTTTCACGGGATAACCACGTGATGAATGTCACCAGATTAACGCTTGACCATCTTCACCACATAACTGAGAGTTATCACGTGTTTTTCTTCACGTGAAAAAACTCCCCAACTGGACCCCAAAGTCAGTCAGAGTTAAAACTCTGACTTGCTTTACAAGAACTTCAACTGACTAGTCAGCTAAGTTGTTGAACCCTGACTTCACTTGACTTCAACAAACTTCAGCTGACTTTGTGCAATATCCCAGGGCCCATCTGTTAAATATTTTTCAACAGTACTTTTAACTTCGGAAATTTCAAAATTTTCGGACACGGATAATTGTGTTATACAAAAATGTGTCAATTTTTAGGGTGTTTTTATGTTTTATAGACTTTACAAAAGTACTAAAATAGTTAGAAATACTTGTGCTCTTTATGCCCTTTTGAATGGTACCAAATCCATTTCTGTGAGATGAAAATTGGCTAAGTTATGCAACTATGGCTTGACTTTAGCTGACTCAAGTCTGACTTGACCAGACTGAACATTAACTTTCTGCTTGGGAACCTAACTATGACTTCACTAGTCGACTTTATAACTTTCTGCTTGGGAACCTAACTATGACTTCACTAGTCGACTTTATAGAGTCGACTTCGGGGTCTATCCCCCAACATTTTCACGGGATAACCACGTGATGAATGTCACCAGATTAACGCTTGACCATCTTCATGACATAACTGAGAGTTATCACGTGTTTTTCTTCACGTGGTTAACTGGTGAAGATTGCCCCTAAGAAATATAGATGGAGCCACCCGTACTAGAAACACAGCTGTGCACCGAGTTCCGCACTAAGTTTACTTTAACTGAGTTTTAACTAATTAAACAAATGATTATGATTTCTAAATCTGGATTAATACACAGTATATGGTGGAATGACGCTTATTAGCTCAAAAAGGAGCACATATTGGATATTATCACTAAAGACTAGTCATCCAAAATGTGAATCAAGTATGACTACAATCCTTGATTCTGGTAACCCTTAAGAAGACTGAAAAGAGCCTCACTGCATCACACTGATTGTGACAAATTTTCAGCAAGTTCTTGTGGCTTTTACCTCAGCCCCACAGCTATTGAAAGCCCAAGATAATGCTTGAAACAGTCTGAGTTGACTGGCTTGATGAGGAGCTAAGTTAACCGGTGGGAGATTTTGAAGATTGCCCCCCAGAAAATCA
This sequence comes from Platynereis dumerilii, assembly GCA_026936325.1. NCBI lineage: Eukaryota > Metazoa > Annelida > Polychaeta > Phyllodocida > Nereididae > Platynereis > Platynereis dumerilii. Next base: position 2,543,991 of record JAPTHN010000034.1, read on the forward strand.
TGTGGTTAACTGGTAAAGATATTCACCAGAAAATCACGTGGTTAACTGGTGAGGATTGCCCCCCAGAAAATCACGTGGTTAACTGGTGAAGATATTCACCAGAAAATCACATGGTTAACTGGTGAAGATATTCAACAGAAAATCACGTGGTTAACTGGTGAAGATTGCCCCCAGAAAATCACGTGGTTAACTGGTGAGAAAATCACGTGGTTAGCGTTTGCAATAACCTATCAGTTTTCCACGTGATAACTGAGGGGCAATTTCACGTGATAACTCTCAGTTAACCACCAGTTTTTGTCAGCTGGGAGAATATTTGCTTCATGGCCTAAAGAATATCCCAATAGTTTTATTTATTTTCGAGATATTGCAAAAAAGCATAGTTGCATAATAATTGGGAACGCAGTGTATATATGTAACCTGCCAAGCCAGGAGAGAGCACTTAGCAGGTCTAAATAAGGCCAACGCTGTTGTATCGCTGAAATTTTATATTATTGCGCCATTTTTGCCAATTTTGTGTACAGCCGCCATGACTACTTTAAAGAGATAGTATTCCACAGATATGGAACACATAAAAATTTTACGCCTTTGCAACTATGCAGAATAAAAAGACATTTATTAGATTTTTTAAACTCTACTTTGTTGGAACTTTTTATTTTTAATAATATCAGAGATAGCAATCCAACTATCTTTAAAAATAGAATTCAATTTTGTTCCAGAAATGCAATTTATGCCAATTAACCGAGTTATGAAGGACCAAAAATTCTTGCACCTAATAATAGTTGGCTAACGAGCTCCAGGCAGTATCAATTAATTGCGTGAGTTTTAATGAATAATTGAATAAATGTACTTTTTCTCGTGTATAAAAAGAATAATTAAATAGATAAGCTCATCAGTTTTTAAAAGAATGCTGGGGAAAATTATTTCTGCAATGCATCGGTGTGCAAAATGATATCCAGGCATTCATCAGAGCAATTTAAAGCGGCTAAATAGTTGTGACATCTGGTAATTGCAATATTTTTGGCACTTTGAAAATGATCAGTTATTGAGAGATCTCATTAAAGCTCATATTTCTTTCAAATGACAATAACACATTACAGTCTGTCACTTTGATATAAAAGAGTGGACTGTTGCACTGAGAAAATGGCACTTCGTGTGTCGTCATGCTGATGATTTGTTATGATCATACCCCAATACTTTTAATGTTAATTTAATTTAAGTAGACTAATTCCGCTTGTTGGTGACAGCCATACGAAAGGATTATGCATCTACTTTTCACTCTAAAATCAGTTATGACAAATCAAATGGCCTTCTCTTGAACATGACTAATCAAACAGCATCTATGTTTCCCATGTTGAAAGTAGAGAAGATGAAACTTCATCGGCTATCATGAGTCACAAAGTGAATTTTTCACAGTGAACTGGTCCTCATTTTTTCTATATCAAAGTGACAGACTGTAATCAAAAACACGTTTTTAACCGACTTCAAGAATATCTATGTAGGTAATACTTAATTTACATCGAAATATCCAAGAGCTATTTGGTTGAGTAAATTAATGACTCTGGCTGACCGATTTTGATAAATTTACTTTTAGTTAAAACAGGAACTATTTTTAAAAACATGAACTGGGAAAATTTACAATCTTTTAACAAAATGAGTACATGGAGCACTGAGCTGAGAAGAGGTCAAGCGTTTCATACAAAGATATAAAATTGGCTTCTTTAAGTACTCTTCCGAGTAAATTATGCAACAGACCTATAGAAGTCTAGATATATATATCGACCTACTTTTTATTTTTCGTCTTTTAATATTTTATTTTTAACAACTGAATGTTTAAGAATGTTACACTATTTCATTTTACAATATATATAGGCCTATATGATGTCAAAACAAGGTTCAGGAAAGTGATTAATAAAGAATAATTAGAATATTGTATCGTATTGTTTGTTATACACATTTTATTGATGACAAGTCAAAACTACTTATTGTGTTTTCCAGTTTTGTTTGAGAATAAAATATACATACAACAATCTTTACTGTGTTTCCTATTTTTTATTATTTTTTTTTCATAAATGGTGTCTGAAGTGGGATTTGAAACCAGCTTACAATTTATTCATACTCAGGAAAACGAAAAAAATCAGATTATTCTCTAACATTTCACAGATTTCGAACAAATTTTCTCAACTATATATTGTGATGTTCAGTAATCACCAACAAGTTATTTTCATAGTCCCTTCAGCCAAAGATTCCAACCTGGAGCCAAGTACCAGGATGTTGGGGTGCTTCACACTAGGTGGCATCAGAGAGGAGCTGCAGGGTAGTGAGCTATTTATAGACACACTGCAGCGTCACACCAGGCTCCTGGTCAGAACTAAATCATGTTACACATTTCACAAAAGTTTTGATTGAGTTTAAATTAAAGGTAACCAACCTTCTCCACACTGGGCTCTCTTCAGACCAGGATTGGTAACTTTTGATACAATTTGACACGACGTGCAAGAAGCGTTGCCCAGGCGGTCTTTGTACGAGCCAACATCACAGGCTGCAATGAAATATTACAAAATTATAACAAAATTGTCGAAGGCTCCAGCCACAGGTCTGCATTGGACCTGAAGTCATGATATCCAAGTAGCTAAAATCAATTACATCAGGCCTCAGCTGTATGTAAAAATTTCAGGGACTTAAATGGGTTTGTGCGGTGATGGCAGCACCTACTTCCTTCCGCCATCTTGGTCTTGATTGGTCGTCATACAATCAAATTTATGACATTTACAACTCAACATGATTTGTTTGTTGTCAGCCAAACTGAGCTTCCAGGACCACGCCAGCATCAAGCACCAATGTTGTTAAATGAATTGCTTTGATGACTTGTAAGTTAATATAGGGCTGGGTTTATATTTTTACACAGGTCAATAAAGAATTTGTCCGTCTGTCTATATCGCACTGAATTGGTTCTGAATACTATTGTATTGAATTTTAAAAGGCCTTTATATTAGCCTTCCAATTGATGTAACCAAATGCTAAAGACAGAACAGTCTTCTTAACTTGCTGGAAGCACTTCATGGGAACCAGCAGCTGCCACTAAGGGCAATTACTTAGTCCATAATTATCAGTGCAAAAAGGGGGAGTTTTTGCTTCTTTTTTTTTTATGAAAACTTGTACAAGATGTGTCCCTTTTTACTCTTTTCAGATATATGTCGGGGTGTATCAGTAGTAACCATGTACGGGTAAGTTATTGTACAAATTTTGCGAAGTGAGCGACCGATAAATGGATAGAGAAATACCCATTTCATAATATAATGTACAATTAGAATCAATAGTATCTCACTGCAGTATAAGGCCTGAAGCCAAAGAAAACATAGATCTGCCTTTTATTTGATCAGTTTCTTTTTTTCTGGCACCTGGAGGTGGAGGACTGGAATAGAATGTAAGAAAACATCTGCCTCAGAGAATTTGTGTCATATGCTTTTGCAGGTCTACAACCTCTAGAAATCTACATAAAAAGCAAACAGAAATATGTATGGTCTTGAAGCCTCTCCCACTTTAAATGGTCTCCATATATACCATATGTTTTGTATTCTACAGATGTTTTCTTCTATTTTAGACTTCACTTTTTATGTCTATATGGCACCATGGATCTTGAAAAAGCTTTTGACTGTGCTGCCTTTTCATGCTAAGTCACTATATTTGACCTCACAGAGTGTTTTATATGAGAGTTTCTGCAGGCAAAGTAAAATGTGTTATAATGTAATTGAATGAACTCTTTTATAACATACAGAAACTGCATGGTCAAGTCATTTCAGCAGCGAATCCATGGGTCAAGTGACTAATTGCCTTAAGGAACTTGTCGACACCTGCCTCACAGAAGGTCTCTGGTAGAGGTCTGCGCGGTGCATAATTTGCAAACCGCAACCGCAACTGCACTGCACCGCAGTCACATGGAACCGCACCACACTGCACCGCAGCTATGCTGAACCGCACCGCACTGCACCGCAGTCATGTAGCACCGCAACTGCACCGCAACTGCACCGCACCGCACTAAAAACCGCAAATTACCCGCACCCATTTTCGCATACTAAAGATGTAAATCTATGAAAGGTGAATTAATTACACACATAAATATGATGTAAATTACACTCAGTATTAGAGAATTGAACCAAATGTGAGAAATTTTATAAGTCAAAAGTTGATACTGCAAGTTTAAGTACACAGATCTCTGGTCAGGGAACATATTGTCGTTTTACCTTCATGAGCAATATTCAGCTGGATGTTGTTCATATGAGACAATAAATTGGGAGCCCATTGTATCACTGTCTAATATTGCTGGACAGGTAAAAGATCTCTCACATGGGGTTAATGGGCACAGTGTTGAGGACTCCTGCTCTCTCTCTCTCCATTCTCATTTATCATCTCTCATTTGTATCTATGATCTATCTTTCTATCTGTCTATCTATCTATCTATCTATCTATTTATCTATCTACCTATCTATCTATTTATATATCTATCTATTACAATAATTACATTTTCATAGACGTGCTGAAATCTGGGGCTTAAGTGTCACGTACTACAGATATTTGTACCTGATGATAGTATAAACGGACTATAAGCCTCTGCTACACCTTGACAATAGAATAACCCAGTTTATCTTAGAATCTGTCACTTGGAAAGTCACCATGACATGGCATATAATATCAAGGGTAGGTCCAGGTGGGTTGGTGATGTATGGGAGATTTTTATAGCAGTTATTTCTTTTACATTGTAGGATTGGTAGCCTATAGGGTTTGAGCCTGTCTGCTATAGATACATACACTAGAATAATAAAAACTAAAGGTTGAAGATGTAAAACTAGGTTATAGTCAAATTATATAAAAATTTCAATTTTCATACAATTCAGAGACGCCGGAGAGTATAGATAGATAGATAGATAGATAGATAGACAGATAGATAGATAGACAGATAGATAGACAGATAGATAGATAGACAGATAGATAGACAGATATGGTAAGTGCAGCCCTCTAGGCTCAGTTCTGGGTGCTAATGATTGATGGACGAGATGCAAGAGAGAGTCGGAGTCCTCAACATGTTACACAAGCACCCTGTGAGGGATCTTTTACTTGCCCAGCACAGACACTGATACAAGGGTCCGCCAATTTAACGTCTCATCCGAACGACATCCAGCTGGGATTTTGCTCATGAAGGTCCACTGAAAATTTTGAGTTCCCAAACTGAGCTGACAGACTTATTAGAATCCACATTATCACCCACCTTGGCATTGACCTGAAGCTGGATAGAACCCGGGACCACAGAGGCACAAGGGAGGCACAGTGCTGTATTCCTGGCAGTAGCAGTCTGCCCCTGAGCCACAGTCACTGCAGGAAGACTTGCTGATGGAGAACCAGTCCCCTTCTGGCACTGAAAGAGAAATATAAAGACATCTTAAATTTACTACTTCATTTACATGCATGTGAGTAGGTATACTTGTTACTTATAGTGTCCCTCATTAAGTTAATGAAGCACAAATGATTCCTGAGATATCTACATTGCAAGGTGATCTTTTGCCATTGGCTCAAAGAGCCTCTGGAATCTGGACTGGGTTTTGTATCCCTCTGTCCCTTGGTCATTTTACTTCTAAATCCTCAGTCTGGGGACTGTCCCTCTGCACAATTTTACTAGAATGTTGTACTTTTGAATTCCTTGTCCTTAAGCTCATGTGGTCAACAGCAAAGAAAAGTAGCAGCCACTTCTGTCCGAAACACCAGTTCGGTGAAAATGAGAACTGCATGCTGCTGCCACCAGGCACAAAAGTTGATTTTATTTGCTACAGCATTGCTGTCCCAAGAAATAGTTCCAATTTCATTGCACATTCACAAAATTTCTATTCAACATTGATGTATACCAGAGTCAGACTCGGCAATCATATTCTCTAATGAAGTAGACAAGCAATCAACACACTCAGAAACAGCCCCGGTGTCTTCCAGACAAAATTGTGTGTGTTCCTCTGATTGAAATGATGTGGACGCTTGCAGGAGCTCGCGGAATAGCACACTAGTCACTAGGTGGCAACACAAGACAGCATATATATGTTCTGATCTGCCAAGGTTGGGAAAAAGAAGTGGCAATGCAAGAGCAGTCCACTTGTAGACAGATATTTTACAATATTTATCTTCCTTCCCTAGAAAAATTTAAGTAAATGTATAAAGACAAGAATAATCTCAAAAGCAACTTTGTAGCATTTTTCTGGGTGCAATATGTAGAACTATACTATTATATGGAGATTGGAGAAAGAATAAAGTTACAAGTTTAGTTATGCGTTCTTGAGTACAGTATATACGATGGAATAACTACAGTTTACTACACATTTAAATTTACAGTTGGGCCTCCGTAATAGGACCATCTTCTCTGCTCATGAAGCGGTCTTTTGTTTGGGTGGTCTCTTCCGGGGTGAAATTACATTTGTCGTTCACTGTGATACATAAGTCCTTCTGTTATAAGACCGACTGACCTTATGTGACACCACATTCCTACCGCAATAAAATGTTTTGGTGCATTTTTCACCCTGATGAGAGACACTTCATGACTGAAAAGTGAGTGGTCTTATAACGCAGGGACCATTGTGTACAGTAAATTATTACTTAGTGTAGAAGGCGGTCACATGACACATTTTGTGACAAGTCGGTCATATAAAAGGGGTCTCATAACTTGGGAACCACTGTATACTTATAGTAAAACTAAGTAAATCATTATGTAACTATTCTAGCAGTTTCCAAGTGTACAGAGATACATATCAGAATGCAGAACCTAGTTCTAACAACAAATAAGGGAGGTGTGGGGGGGGGGGAGAGTGGAATACTGCACCAGAATGAAGGAGAAGATTGCTGACAATTTGCAAAGTTTGGTGTGAAGCCACAACAAAAAAAGTTGCAAAAAAAAAGAAGAAAAAAAAAAGAGAAAAAAAAAAGTCAATTCTGCACTAGCTGATCCATGACTGAGGCCTGAAGGAGTTTTAAAGAGACAACATAGGCAGTGCTTTTGTATCTGACATGGAATCTACTATTATCTCTTTATCTTGGTCTGTGAATTGGGAACAAAGGAAGCAGCAGAGCTTGAAGGTTGGATCAACTTGTGCCCTCAAAAACCTCCTTCCAGCAACCTTCCCCCCTCCTCAGGGGGCAAATAGTTCTTTAAGACCCCCCCCCCCCCCAAGTAGTACGTGACATACAGCATTGTAGGCCACAGGGGTAGTAAGCTAGTAGATTGTAAAACATGCACTGGGTAGCACTGTACTCACCCTTTTTTGGCAGAATTCTTTTCTCCAGTATTAAGCTCCTCCACTGTCCAAGGTCCTGGTAATAATAGCTAGAAGGTTGGCTCACCAGTTCTTTCAAGGTATTCCTCTTTAAACTGTTTCCTATTCCCACAGCATAGATGTTCACCCCGCTGTCCCGGAGTATTGTCGTTCCTAACTTGGCCTTCTGGAGTGCATCAGCACTTGTGAACCACTCTCCATCACCGACGATCATCAGCACTTGTCTCGCTGACGATCGACTCAACTTCGCAACCTGAAATATGGACTGGACTTTTCTTAAAGAGCTCGACAGATCCCTTCCGGACTTTCCTTCCACCCATTTAACTCCAGACCATGACCCATCCTTGCCGAATAAGGCGCATCCTCCTTGCCGGTCAGCTTCGGAACTAATGTGGTCAAACTCAACGGTGACATTAACGTCGAAGGTCAATACTGCCAACCGCGTGTACCTCGGATGTACCACCATTGACACTTCTATTAAAGTCCGCAGGAAATCGAGGGCTGCCTTGAATTCACGCCCGCCTATACTCTGGCTGCGGTCCAACAAGACAACCAGATCCTGATCCTTATTGAAGTCATACTCCTGAGCAGCTGTGGTTGTCAAAGGGCTGATGAGAGTCAACGATATTAACAACAACGCTGAAAGAGACAGCGTCGACATCCATGCAGCCATTGTGGTGCATTGCTTGCATCTGATGTCTTGTGATTTGACACGTGAAACTTCAAACCTCTCTCCTCTTATTCCATTCCATGTTTGCTGACTTCTTGAGCTATCAAATGCTCTGGCAGAGTCAATGCAGTTTATGCAAACCCTTCCGACTGTTTGTCCTTCGCCTGAATCTGGGGCACATGTCAGAGTGTGTCGTCCATATTAAACCGCAGTACCCTAGAGCGAGCACCTGTTGCATCTATCAGCAGTTGTCAGCTGCACCCTTTGCACAGGATCGAAGCACTGCTAGAATCCATCTCAATGGGGCAGCAGGGGCACTCAGTGTTCATTTGATCCACTGTGTCAAATGCTTTACTATTGTGTAAGCCAAAGATATCCAATAAATCCAAAGTCAGAAATTCACTGATGTGACTGGAGTAGCATTGAGCACATTGACACCGTGCAGTGCCAAAATATCTCATCAGAATAAACTGCAAGAAATTACTATGAATGAACCTGTTCCATGCAGTGATGGTGTGGTCACACTTGGCTGAACATTAACCCAACTGTGACGTGTTCTTTTTTGTGACTGGGTGCCCTGCCATTGGATTGTATGCATTATTACACACAGGGAAATGCAAATGGGATTTTTGAAAATGAAATAATGAAATAAAAAGTTTAAAAACTAATTGGGACATTTTGTTGGATAAAAACCTAAACAAAAGTCTCCTCTAATGCAATGTTTACCCACTAGGGGGTAGTCTATACTTCCTTGTTTCGTATTAACACTTTTTGTCATCTAGATGTTGAATTGTGTCATCAATAATGACAATAGTGTTGAATCATCACATTTCACACATTCACATCATTTAATATTGCTCAATTCAAATCAATATCATCTATAGCATTGTTCATTGCTTGTCACAACAAGGAGCAGGGGTGTCACTAAGGGGGACTGGGGGCTGGATGAAAAAATTAAATTATCCTTATATATAGTGATCATAAAAGTCAAATTCATGGTTTTTTTTTTCACAATATTTCAGCTATATTCAGCCGTCCTCAGGTATGAAATGACAATGCTCAGGCTGTATCTACACAAATCTATAAGGTGTAAGCATCCAGTTACCTAATGCTGCCCCCCCGGAACCCTGCCTCATAGGCTTTGATCCTCTGGGCCTCTCACTAAACTCGGGGCTCCAGCCCCCCCCCCTACCAACTTCAATCTCTGAACCACTCTTTGGTCCATCATGAAGCAAATATGAGACTAATTATCACTAATTGTTGTAATTCTGCATGTTAACGTGATGTTAAATTACTTGATTTAAGTTCATGGAATCATTAATTTTGCCCTTGAAACAGCACTTGTAATTTTGACTATTTTATCTCATGATATTGTCAAGTTCATGGTCTCAAGATTAATTAGTTCACACTAATAATTACACGTTGGAAGAAATTGCTACAATGATTGACACATTGGAATAAATTGACATAATTATTCATTGAAAGCTGGCCAAGGATTTGCAAAGGGAGCGCAAAGGGAGCGCAAAGGGAGTGCAAAGGGACCGCAAAGGGACCGCAAAGGGATCAGGGAGGAAAGGGCATTGATGCACCGGAGAATCATCGGAGATGCACTGGAGGCAGAATATCAGGGGGCCGCGTTAAGCAACCAGGAGCTTACAGGTTTTAGATGGTTGAAAATACATTCTGAGCATAATTCCATAACTTATAAAATGATAAATGAGGGCACCCCCCCTAAAAAAGATGCTCTCTCAATTGCAATAAGGTCTAGATTCTCTCTCAATCCAGTTTCCCAGAGGTGTCAGCGACATAAATATTTCAGATCTAATCACATGCCATGTTCCAGGGTGCTGCTATTAACATGCTATAATTTGACAAGTAGCGGAAACTGAGTCGGGAGGTCAGGCAAAAAACTCAGAGCTGGCTCGCTTCATGTATTTTTCTATTACTCGAACTAGTGCCTGTACTCTCCTTTACTGTGGCGACTCCTTTCTTGTTGGAGCAACAAAAGCGGTTTCGTGCGAAGGCGCAATTTACAAGAGTTTTCTTGCGGATGCACCTTTTAAGATTCACACGCACAATTGACACCGGCCATCTTAGGTAATAGAAAAGCACTCGTTTGCAGCCCCGCCATGTATAGGATCCCAGGAGCCATGCTACACTGGTCGCGACATTCTTTTTTTTTTATTACGAAAATTGGTAATGGCTGGTGACCCCACTTTGCAAGCACTCGATTGTCCTTCAGTGGGCAATTTACAATGTTCACCCTTCATACTATTCTGGTAGATTGTTAAGAATGGTAATATTTCTTTTATGTAATTGTGGAATGTATAATGAGTCATGGCTATAAAATGGCTATATAAAATGAGAAAGATACAATAAGATTACATAATCTTGATTGGATGATATGTAAGGATGACAAGATATGAAAAGATAAGATACAATAAGATAAGATTTAGATGAGATGAGAGATGATAATACAAGAAAAGATAAACATAAGATGAGATAAGATTAAGATGACACAAGATTTAGATGAGATAAAATGAGATAAGAGACGATAATATGAGATATGATAAGATGAGATAAGAATAAGATCAGATAAGAATAAGATGAGGTACGATTTAAAAATAAGGTAAGATGATATAACATAAGATATGATACCATGTGAAAAGATACAAAAATATAAGATAAGATCAAGATAAGCTGAGATAAGATCAAGATAAGCTGAGATAAGATTTAGATGATATAACATAAAATGATTTGAGATAAGATAAGATTAAGATAAGTTTAAGATGAGATTAAGATGAGATAAGATATGACAAGATAAGCTAAGATTAACTTGAGATAAGATAAGGTAAGATTACAGCTCTAGCAATTGATCTGAAGAAATCAGGTTTTTTTTCAGTGCCATAGTGGACCTATGATGTCATAGGTAGATGCTCCATTCCTCAGCACTAGAGGATATGCAAATGTTGTGCTATCAATGATGCCACAGGTCAAACCAGCCAATAGCGTTCGTTGTGGACAGTTTCATCATAGCCCTGCAGTTACATCATTGCTAGAATGGACACCTGGGGAGGGGGAACTCTGCTAAAAAGCTGTCAATTGTCCTTATGTTTGCATATTAATACCAGGTACTGTGGTAACCAACAATGAAATACAGGATTAAAGTAGTTGTCTGTTTTACACTGAGGTTTATTCACGATTGACCATATGGCCAAAAGCACAGATTAACACCTTTAGGTGTTGACAACAGCCTGATCACTCCCCCACATCCATGCTTTTCTTTTGTATTTGACCACTTCTGACTCAGACGCCTCACTCCCCAGCAAGTGGTCGAAGGCAATCCTACTCTTGGAGAAATAGTCCCCTTTGGGCCTAGGTATAAATGCAGAATTATGAGCTCAAAAAGGCATACCAAAATTTATGTGCAGTTACAACTAATTCAAAGTGCATACTTATGAAATAAGAGAAAGAAGAAAGGCCAATTAAAAAGACAACTAACATGCATTTTAAAGTCTGATAACATTGTTTGGATCAGATGTGCAATGGAGCAAAACTCCAAAGAATTATATTGTCTTGAAAGCGTTACTTGGTGTATCACACCAATTCTGAGAGTCTTGTTTGATAAACAAAATAAGATCAACTGAGGTATACTTTATTAATTTATATGAAAGCCAGCCAGAATATAAAGTAACATTTGAAAGAAGATGGGAGTTTAACCCTTGTAGCCGCAACCGATTTTGGGTACACAAAGCCGCAACAGTTTAAACATTTCACATTAAAAGTAGTATTAGTATACTAAATTAAGTCAAATTGGAGGATACTGGCAGTGAAATTGGGAACAAATAATATCGTATAGCTAAAAATATGAAATAATGTTCCGTCCAATTTTCGCAATTTTGTGCCAGTTTGATTCATTTTTGGAATATTCAGTATTTTTCAAGTTTTTTAAGGCCAAACTGTTCTGTAAATGAAAGGGATTGCCTTCTGATTTCAATACAAACCATTTAGTGGGCTAAAAATTGCAACAGATGAGAAAAGAAGCGCTGAAAATGGCCATTTTGGCCCTTGCCCTGCAAGATCCATTCCTTCAGGTGTCCATTCCGGGCAGTTTTTTGTGAGAGTGTAGGTCCTGCACTTCTATCATACCAGCTGACATTTACAAAATCATCACTCTAGGCGTTTTTGATGATGCTGAATCCATTTTTGTAGGTTTCAGATCACTAAATGGTTAATGTCACCTGATTTAAGATAAATTCATACAAATTTTACTCGAAATTCAAATGAATATCATTTTAATTTTGTTGAAATGGACTGACAGGCAAATATCAGCTCTGCAAACATACAAAAGTGACTGTATTACCATAATTTGATCAGTTATAAGTGGCAGCACAGATGCAGTATTCATCAACAATTCATATGACACTCACAAGGGTGGGGGCCTACGAGGCCCTCATTGCGGCTTTGTGTCGGAAAAACGCTCAAACTCATGCCAGTGACCCTGTTCAATATTAATACATTCTCAACTTTTGGATGTTGTTTTACATTAGTTGGACTAGGATTACACAGAAATCTGAATGCGATTGACCAAATATTGTGCGAGATACAAAAGCGAAAAGTCCCAGGGGGGCCTCCGAGGCCCCCATTGCGGCTACAAGGGTTAATATTATGTATAATTGAAAAAAGAAAAGATCGACAGATAGAAAGATAGATAGATAGATAAAATAAGATAGATATAATAGGTTGGGTGGCTTAAGGTGCCAACCTGCTCCGCTGAGGGTCTTTGCCTATCGGTTCGAACCCGGGGGGGAACCCAAAATTTTCAGTGAACCTTCATGAGTAAAATCCCAGCTGAATTTTGTTCCGATGAGATGTTAAATTGGCAGTCCCTTGTATCAGTGTCTATGCTGGGCTAGTAAAAGATCCCTCACATGAGGTAAATGTGATACTTGTTGAGGAATCCCACTCTCTCTCCCATCTCAACAATCATCCCTCGTGAGTGCCCAGAAGTGGGCTTAGAGGACTGCAGTTACCATATTTATCTGTCTATCTATCTATAATAGATATGATAGATCATTTCTATGTGCTAGATAGATACTGAAAATAGATATTATATATAGATATATAGATAGATAGGTAGATAGATAGATAGATGGATGGATATGATAGATGGATAGACAGATAGATGATTGAAAAAATTAAAGATTGATTATAAATGACTGCTGATTGATGTGCTGGTAGAGACCATTTAATATCCAGGGGGGGGGGGCTTGGAGCTTTTTTTTAAATAATTTTTTTGTGAGATAAATACATTTATTTTTGCAAAATTTTGTTGATTTTGTTAATGAAATTCGGGGACTTTGCAGGTTTAATATAAATAATTATTAGTTCTGCGTAAAATGTTCAGTGGCATATTTAGGGGGAGCCATTGGGCCATGCCCCCCCCCCTCCTCAGGCCCAAAATTAACATGGGAAAGATAGGAAGGGCCGCGGAGCACCCCGTATTCACCCCATATTATGCCCCCCCCTCAGGCCATTTCTAGATACGCCCCTGGGAATGTTATGGCTTCTGGGAGAATAAAATGTGTATATATATAAAGTGTGTCAGCTCGATGCAGATTTGTGAGAAGTTATTTTTTCGGAAATGGACTTGTTGATCAGAAACACAAATTTAGTTAAAAACCAATGCCCCAAACTGAAAATGCATCGGTCATTTAAGAAACACCTCCCCCCCCTGACTAGTTTCTCGCTGTCACCGCAAATAAATTAAAATTTGAGAAAGCATTTTACGGGGAGGGGGATGGCTAAATACCAATGTCAGTGACATTTCACTTCTCTTCAACAGTTAACATAAAAAAACCAAGATCTGGAACTAATCCTTGAGTTTGCAAATCAAGTGAAAGTTCTCATGTTGCTTGCACTCTCTCCAGGTTGCAACTGTTGTACACTTCTGCTGGACTACTTCTGGTCAAAAACAATAGAGAGTTTTGAAAGAGTTGTCAAATACAATAGAATTGCAATAACTGTGACACAACTTCAAAAGGTGTCTGGCCATATGGCCATTCGTGAATAAACCTCATTGAAAGAGACAGCCAACAAAACTGCAAACAACACACAAAATTCTTGAACTTGACAGCACTGTATAAAATCCAATTGAGTCCAGAAGCATGCTTGTAAACAACTGTGATTAATTGCAAGTTATCCTATTAACCATGCTTGGTTGAATTTCAGGTACTTTAAGTGTCACCAAATAAACAACCCCCTTCCCCAACTTAACACCTGAGTTTTTGCATTGGTATTATTGGCTAATCTGGCCATGACATAATTGCAAGGCTATGATGAAGTTGTTCACATGAAATGCTATTGGCCAGATACACCTATGACATCGTAGCTAGCACTAAAGTTGCATAGGTTCCAATGGAGTCTCATGCTATGACATCATAGGTCCACACTATGAAAAAAGATGATTTCTTCAGAGCAATTGCTAGAGCTGTAAGATGAAATGGATTAAGATAAAATGAGATGATATGACATAAGATAAGATACCACATGATAAGAAACAATAAGATAAGATAAGATGAGATTAAGATGAGATTAGACAAGACCTGACCAGATAACATTACATAAGATAGGAAAAGATTATAGATTGGATAAGATGAAGCTAGATTAGGCTGATGAGATAAGATGTGATACGATTACATGAGACCAGATATAAGATCAGAGATGAGACAAGATTTGTAAGCCTGATTTGACGAGATGAGCTGAGATAATTATGGGAAGATTGGATTAGATAAAATTAGATGATGATGAGATGTTTGAGTTGGTTTTTTTTAAAGAATACATTAGAGTCAAGGAGGGTAAATCCGTCCACTTTTGGCTGAAACTTTATTTCTAGGACAAAGGGAATAGATACAAAAATGAAAATTAGTCCACTTGAAGGAGCACATTTCGTGCTATCATTAGCATTAGAAAAACTTTGAAATACAAAAAAAATTATTGTGAAACCATAGCAACGAAAATTGAAGGTTTGTACTGGTAAATCCGTCCAGGATGCTGGTAAATCCGTCCAGGATGGACGGTAATTCCGTCCACTGGCCATAATATAGCACAAACCTATTATATCTTGTTATTTTTTTCTCGTGTTTCTATTTATTAGCTTTCAGGAAGGATTTTTTGTGGATTCTAGAATAATGGGGTACTGATTGCACTTATAATAGATGAATTAAATCAGAGAGGTCAAGTTAACTATCAAGAATTTGAATTGACTGCCTAAATTACAATTGAGAAACTATTTTAACCCAATCAAGTGGTCTAATAGCTCAATCTAATTTATTTAATCAATGTTATGCCATTTATAGATATTTAAAGTCATAAAAGTACTTTTAAACCCCATTTAAAGTGGGTGGACGGATTTACAATCACCCAGTCAAGTCATTTTTAAAATAATGATGGTAATTCCGTCCACTTTTATTTCCGTTGTATCACCTTTTTCAAGTGTTTCAATTAAGTTATCAAACAAATCCTACACGAGTAATAAGGTTCTACTTCTCATTCAACTATTTTTTTGTCTTCAATATGTTATTTCTTTATGGGAATAGGCCAGCAAGATGCCTGCAAGTAATTTACAAAATGGTTGTGATGACGTCACAGAATTTCATTGTATTTTGTCTTTTGTTTTTAAATTGACCTGAAATATCATTCAAGATGCTATTAGCACAATAAATACGACATAATTGTTTGAAAAACAAGTTTATCTTCCATTTAAAACTCACACAACTGTAATAAATGTAATTGTATGTCTGTATTAGGGGGTGGACGGAATTACCATCCTGGACGGATTTACCATCCCTGACTCTAGATGAGATAAAGTTCATTGGATGATATAAGACAAGAGAAGATAACAAATGATTAGATTAGTAAAAGTGACTGGATTGCATAAATTCGAGGGAATTTTAAGATTAGATGACATATGACGAAACAAGATAATTTATGAGATTGGACGACTAGATTTAGGATAATATGAGATATGATTAGATGAGAAAGGATTACTCAAAAATCCCCTTAAAACAAGTGAGATGATGTCATTTAAAAGTTGACGATGATTTTGCAAATAATGATAGATAATATTGTATTATAATTACAAAATGTGTAGCGAACTGAGAGTGAAAAATAACAGAAAAGATGCAACATCATCCAGTTGGATTGAAAAGTTTCTTAATATTTTTGGATGTTGTTATTTTAAGTTCAAAATAATTTCATTTATTTAATTATAGCATAAATCGTGACATTTTGACAATTTTTATAAATTTTTGTAACAAAAAATTATTTAAAACTTAGTAAAAACTGTGTAAAACAGCAATAGAAGAATAAAATTTACGTTTCATTGACTGGTGGCACATAAGACAATTTTTTTCTATCATTTAATTCACTTTTTCCAATTTTGCAGATATTTTATTTGACCAGATAGAGGTAAAATAAGTTGTTGAGTTCATCCACGCATAAACATATACACAATGGTTGTACTCTATAGTATTATACTTGTACAAGTGTGAAATAAATAGTAAAATACTAAATCTTCCATTGACTGGCTTGCCTTGAAAGCTGTTGTATACTGCATGCAATATTATCAAGTACATTTTTAAAGGGACCATAAAAAACCATTCACAGGTGTCATTGAACTGAGTCGATTCAATAAGGAATCCACACATTTATTTATACCAGGTAGTGTGCTTGTGTTTAGTTATGTGGAAGAGTATAAGATAAAAAGGACCAAAAAGTCTCTTGGTGGCAAAAAAGGTGTTGACCATAAAAAGGCATCTGACAAGTAGCTCAAAGTGCACTGTGCAGGGTGGAAGGCTCTTGCAAGTCTATGAGAGAATGGTAAAAAGCCAACCAACCATGAAAAAACCATAAGGCACACTGCACAGAAGTGGAGTCAATGTTCTTGTAAAGAAATGATTCTAAAAATAGTCCTTCTCAAGATTACGGAGCCGCCAGAGCGTGACAGCGTCACGACTTGGCGGTAAAGATCAAATAGTGCCACCGAGAATAAATCCTTTTGTTATATCATTCAAATCACCTTAAAAAGGGTCCAGATACACTTACTGATAACAAAATGTTGTATACACTATATATATACAGTGCCACCTGTAAGTAAGGGAAACAGGTGATGTTTTAACGCTGAATCAATGCTAAACATCCTCAACTAAACTGCTTGCGGAAGATAGGATGCTTATACGACGAGAAGAAAACAATGGGGTCATAAAGGATATTATATTTGAGGCATGTTGAACACAAATGACTGCCAATTTTATTTGCTCTACAAACAGTTATGTGAGAGGCAGGTTAGCTGAAACGTTTTTCAGAAAAGTAAGCCTCCAAGCTAAACGGAGGATGATAAAGGAATGACAAATAGCCATGTGCATAGAGAAATACATTGTTCAAATAGTATAACTTGACCTTCTCTGTCGGATAGTTTTTACCCAGATGGTGTCAAACCAGTTCATGTCAAACGTATCAACTAACCCACCTGGTAAGGTTAGTTGATACCCCAGGCAGGTTAGTTGATACACCAAATCCTGATGGAAAATGCAAAGAAATAGTCACATTATTCAGCCTTGGTAGGATACTATAAAGCCATACTCCTTCACCAATCTACTTTCTGTTCCCATGGATGTATATCTACTCCCATAATGAGTCTGATCTGATGGTCTAACAGTCAGGATGAAGAGATCTCAATACAAGTTCAGCCTAAGTTTCATTTACAGCGTTGTTTCATGCAAAATCATTAGTAACACTTAGCATTATGATTGTTCCGATAGGTCAGGGTTGTCATTTTGACCAAACCAGCTAACAGAGCTCTAGGTGTCTTCTGTATCAACAAACCCGTCCATTCGATTATTTCAGAAAACAGCAGTGGACTGGACTGCAAGTTAAACTAGGTCATCTTTGTTGGCTTATAAATAGACATTTTCACATACCTTATCCATATACTAAGTTATTCCAAAATATCCTTCACTTACAGCAAGAAAAAACAAAAACAAATTCACTGAGAAGAGTGATTTTTGCATTTTTTTGACATTTCTCCTAAATCTTTATTCTGATTTTACATTGACCTAGATGAGAAGATGTGTTTTTTTATTCTCCTTCTTAATGGCAACACTTTCTCAAATGACCATTTCTATGACAGGGGGTAGGGCGTATCAACTAACCTGCCTCTCCCCCACATTTATAGGTGACAAGCTTTGGTAAGTGAAGCCCCTCCCATTGAAAAAACATTGGCCTTGCATTTCACTTACTTACCAGACTTTGACTAGAGTAGCACGGGGCATGCAGCCCCCCTTAACTTCGAGGAGCGATTTGACCTACTTTTTGTGGTCGATTATTTGAATGCTTATGCTGTCAGGAAGGGATCACTTAACTCTACTGATAACTATTGAAACGAATGTCTGCCAATTTTAATAAAGGAGTTACGGCCCTTTTTGTAAAAAAATTAAATTGGCCTTCTTACCCCACCCATCGGGCAAGAAGCCCCCATATTATAATCCTATGGAAATTTTTTTTGCGAGCGCATTCAGCTTGAAAGTTATTTCTTGGGGTTCTTCTATCATTTTTAAGGCATTCTATTCACTTTTTCTGAATTTCAGAATTTTTCTGTTCATACATTTATTTTTTAATATTTTTTGCCCTTTTTCAATTTCGACCAAAATTTTTTCTATTTCGATTAGCTATCCTATCAAGATTTAAGGTAAAGTACACATTATTAAATGGTTCCTGAAGCAGCTTCGAGGCCTCAGTGAAGGGGGCCCCATGCCCCATACCATGTGGGGCCTCTCGCCCCAAACCCACATATTTTAATTTGACCTCTATATTTTGAGGTAAAATGCAAAAAACATGATCCAAATCATATAAATGTGATGGTCATAAAGTGAAGCAATGCAGATATCCATTATAATTTTAAAAATTTCCAAAGTTATTTCTTACAACCACTTTTGAAGAATTAATCAAAGTTACAAAAACCATGCACCTTTTTTTGTTTCTTTAATTACGACTATACTGTGGTGCTGGATGCCTTGAAAATTTGTGACGTCACCTAAAAAGCCTCTAGCTTCAATCCTATCAATAAGAAAAAGCACCAAAAAGGTAAGTTTAGAAATAACCCTGGGGGGGCTTCTCACCTAACCCGGGCTTCTTGCCCCGACCCACTCTATACCTAACTCTGAGAATCCTTAACCAAATAAAAATTGGCAGCCATCGTTATTCCCACATGCTTTAAATATTGTACTTTATGACCCAATATATATGATTTCATCTCATTGGATGGGAATTCAAGCTTCCTCGAGCAGTTTGGTTTGCACTGTATATACATTTTGCACCCCAACAAGAGACCGCACTCCCATGAGAGACCGCTTCATGGCCGCAGAAGGGGCGGTCTTATAATGCAGGGACCACTGTGTATATAATATTCTTGACAAATTGACAATTGGTGATGCTGGTCCAGGGGATAATTTATACTTCACAATATAACATGAAACAAGAGGACGAAAGAACAGTCATCATAAGAAGTCACAGGACTACTTATTAGTAATTATATAAATAATAAATAAAGCTTTATTGCGTGGTAACCACACAGGTTAAATTGATAAAAATATACAGCAAATTTTAATTTATCGATAATGTAATATAAAATATATATATACATGTATATAACAGTAATTAGGGGCCGACCAGAAGATCTTTGGTAGATTGTGCTATGGATTTTTGGCGAAAAAAAACTTTGTTTCCCACTTGACACTGAAAAAAAAAATTGTCAGAGTGCGTGAAAAAAAAGTTTGTTTCCAACTGCAGCTGGGATATACTGTGGTGTTAAAAAATTGTGATTAAAAAGATTAAGATTGTCGTAGTGTGCACGAGAAAAAAAGTTGTTTGTCGTCGCTTTGCGAGTGAAAAGAAAAGTTTGTCCATAGCCTACCAATCTATCATCTGGTCTGCCCTAATGACTAAGAAAGATTATTTTAAAATGTTAGATAACTTAAAATGTAATAGACATAATAAAATCAACATCACACGCCATTCTTAGGGACATTCCCTCTGAATTTCATAGCTTATATAATATATAACAGAAATGTGACCATTTTCCACTGAAAATTGTTGTAAATTGTAAGAGGCGAGACATCAATTTTCAAGGCAAAATTTTTGGATTCCATTTAAAATGTGACACGGGCAGTAAGGTAGGTATGTCATCTCTACACTCTTAACAAAAGGTTTTATATGGAACCTTTAAAGGTTCTATAAGCTGGTATAGATAAGGAACCCAAAAAGGTTCAATACTCAACTTTAAAAAGGTTCCAACAGCAAACAAAAACAACATTTAGATAATCCAGCTGCACTGAACTACCACAATGGAACCCCTTTCTCTTAAGTTGAGAGCATAGGGTCCTATCATAGGGCCTACCCACCAAGTATTGAACCTTTTTCAATTATATTGAACCCTTAAAAAGTGTAGAACTTTTTTTTGGTTGTGGGTTCTTTATATACCATCAAGAACCTTTTGTGTTAAGAGTGTATACAAAAGTATTGTAAAAATGCCACAATCATAACGAATAATCATAGATATCGCGGCTGTTAAGTAGTATGTACATACAGTTTTAAAACAATAATACCAAAGTTTTCAGGCTATATGATTGTGCATGAAATGATAATACTGCAAATTGTATAAGGGAAAGCACTGTGCAGCGGTTTGACCAACATTGAAAGCATTTAGCACATTACATACATTTTATATGGTGGGCTCTACCATACATAAGGTACAATATCAAATATATAAGGAGACCAATATTGAGTTCTAAGGCCCATAAAACTCAATATTGGTTGACTCTTCTTAAAAATTGATCAGTTGGCCCATTGGGCTATCAGCATTTCTTTCTTAACCAAAGATGACTAATTGTTAGCCCTTCTAGTCAGTATAGGACCGAGAAAAGAAGCTATGACCAACATGAAAAGAGACACAGCTGCGAGGAAATCCTTGTCAACCACAACCGGTTTGGCAGTGGTGACAGGAGAGCGAGACGTGGTCGTAATAGCGGTTGTATACGTAGTCAGGATTGTAGAACTGAGTGTGGTTGGGCGCGTGTCGTTCATGTCCACCAAGCGTTGAGGATCCCGGAATTTTGGCCAACTGATCCCCGTTGTTGAGTTACGTCCACTTGATGTTCCGTTAAAGGAGCATTTAGAGTGTCTCTCAGATGTGCAGATGGTGATGGCATAAGAAACGTTGTCAAGCGCCTGGACAAAGTCAAAGATGTTCAATGAATAATAGGTCCGCCGTGGATTTCCTTCAGTGTGGCGTCTCAACCAAACATTATCTAACGGAACGTTGTCAGTTTGATTATTACCATCTCGAGTGACACCAACGATCTCTCCGTCAATCAGTCCATAAATCTTCTGGTTGTCCACTAATCTATAATACGTCCACTCGGAGGTGTAAGACACCACCGGCTGCACCCTCAAAACAACCCCTGATGCATTCGCATGGGATTCCTTAGCCAAGAACCTAATCTGACCATGGAGAACTGGATACTGAGTCAAATCCTTGCTGTCATACACAACATCCGGGACTTCATACACATCCTTCTTATCATTGACTAGAAAATCAAGAATGCCATCATCGACAGTTTGGTTTTGATCACTGTACAATCGAACATTCCAAATCAATTCGTGGATTACAAGCTCGTCCAACAATGACAGCTTCTCGTCTCCCAAAGGATTAACATTGCGGAAACTTGCGCTGTAGTTTCTGAACTGACCCTGCAAGCTGGACACCATCCACCATCGTACAACCGCAGTGTCATTTGGACTGAGATCTCCGATGACCACATCTAGACTCGGCTGCCGAGTTCCGTTATTTATCGTTGACCCTATGATCCTAAAAGATATCATTAGACCTTTTTCGTTCTCAACAATCTCCGGTTGTTCTGATGTCATTCTTATATTTCTTGCAGAACCATACCCTTTATTTCTAATCACCACTGCCAGAGTGAACGGGACAGGTTTCTCAACTTGTTTGGTGAAGGGGTCATCAGCTGTAACATATCTTTCCCAGAAGTAATGGACAACCAACGAGGGGTCAGGTTTGACCGATATCCTTGATGGCAATAAGGGCACTTCAAGCACATAGGTGCCTGACTGATAATTCAATGTTCCAGTAACATCATAAACGACAGTCGACACAGGAGCTGCCTCGGAATACGGTATGATAAGCCACTCCAATCGACCTTTCGCAAAATTGCCAAGAGTAAAAGAGGAGTTGGATGCAACCCTCATGTCACCATGGAGTTGCGGTTGACCGAATGCAAACTTATACGTCACAATTTCTCTGGAAGTAACTTCAGTGACGGTAAGATTGACCAATATGTCTGTCAGTGACTGATCTTGTTTGTTCTCCATCTCTAAAGTGGCGAGAAATCCCTCTCTCGTCAGCGCCACCTTTTGCTGAAGCTTAATCACAACTACAGCGCACACACCCCCCTCCTCCTCCCAGTTGTTCATGCTCTTCGCTCTATTTGCAGCTTGTATGTAAACATCTACGTAATTGCTGTAGCCATTTTTCTTGGCTTTTTCATTTGCTGTGTGCAGGGAGTTCCACATTTGCTTAACTTTTGCGTAAGACGCAAAAGTGTCATTTTCCGGGGGACCCAGATTACCCTGTCTCCACTGCATAGTTGTATTTTTAATCCGTTCAACCAATCTATCAATGTCAACAGGATCAATCCCTTCCGGAATATCCTCCCAACGTATGGAAGGTAGTTTTATTACAGGAACATTTGGGTCTGATCTTGGTTCAGCATCCCCGTTAGTTATATTGGCTATGACTTCTTTAATTGCCTCGAAACACCGGTCACATTTAACGTCCAACCAATTCTGATCTCCGAGCATTTCAATCACTAGCGCAATGCTTGTGAAGATGGCCGATATGCCGTCGATCAGCAGCTGTATGAAATCGCTCAAATCGGAGCTAGGGGAGTCTCCATCTCCAATACAATGGGTTACAATGTCATAGACGCATGCAAATTTCGCAAATATCTTCCACTTTTTTAAGGCTTTGGTGAGGCTTGCTGGTGTCCCCGTCTTCTTGAAGACAGCCTTCCATGGCTCATCCAGGACACAGCTTATCCAGCTGACAGCATCCAGGGCAGCGTCGGGTCCAGGCACTTCCCCAGGCCCCCCGGCTATTGCAGGCAAGCAGCTCACTCCAGGGAGGTCTTTTGGCGATGGAGCGAGGCAGAAGACCTTTTGCAAACACTCGTTGCACAGACTTGGGAAGCTCGTGGAGAAGTCGGTGAATGATAGACCAGGAAGAGAGCAGGTGGTGCATGATGGGAATACAGGCGGTGACCACGGATCAGGCTGCGTGTTTCCGGGTGAGGAGTCCCCACCCGTGCAATCACCACATCCAGATTCGCTGCTTTCAAACAGGATAGGAATGATCCGGAACTGCCAATCGCCACATAGAAACTGGTAGACGACATTACCGCCAAACAGTAATCTCGTAGCCCACACAGCAAGCGGGGCCAGTCTCTTCACCCTAACCTTCCTCACGACCCGTACTGGAATAAGGATCGAACTCTCGGCATCAACATCTCCTAAATTATCACTGGAAATCTCAAAGTCAAGAAACGGGTGATTTGACGGTAATTGCAGCCTGACCTCTTCTGCTCTTATTAGGCCATGGTTAGTCACATTGAATTCCATTGTTGATTTCAGCCCCGATTCATAATCTGTCAAATCCACGTTGTTGGGTTCAACCGTCACCACAGGCATTGGTATCCTAGCAACGAAAGTTGTTTTTATGGTCATGTGATATGAGTCTTCAATCTGAATAGGGGTTACACCGAAGGAGTGTATCACAGCCATCCTCTCTATGAAGACAGTATGTTCCGTGTTATCCGCGGCTGGTAACACAACATGCGTCACACTATTGTGCTCCGCCCCTTGTACTCTCAACTCGTACTGGTCTTCTATGATGTCAATGAAAGTTGTAGTGCCTGTCACCTTTTGCGTCAGCTGCTCCAAGGTTAGCCCCCGTGGATGATTAATGAGGCTGACCTTAGCCCCTGCTACTAGTGGCTTATCTTCAGCATGGTACGTGAATTCGTCTTCCACTTTGACGCTGAAATTCAGGCGCAGATTTGACGAGATCCTGAAGTGATAAGGAACCACGACAGAAGTCTCTTTACTGGTCACGACGAAACTACCGGACACTACACCCAAGTTGTGATTCTCACCAATTGAAGCTTGTAATGCAAGAACTATAGACTGCCCAGGATCGAATTCATCATTGCTGGATGTCCCTAAACTCTCCAACGTCAGAATATTACTTGTCGGCAGAATGACTCTTACATTGGTTGCGGCCGTTTTCCCCTCATTGGTTATGTTGAACTGGAGGCGTTTTATCACTCCTCTCAACAGTCTGACGTTGACTGACCTTGGAGAAATGACAAAGTTTGGAAGAATCTGTTTGATATTCAAGAAGCCTGTGACAGTGCGCTTGACTCCTTCTTGTGACCTCACTATGAAGGTCAAAACGGAATAGAGAGCTCTTGCGGAGTTGACCGTCACTGTGAAGGACACACTGGCATTCGGCTCAAGTCGCGACACATCCTTAGAGTTCTGGAATCCCACCTGTACATCAACCCCCTGTCCTTTCAGTTGATCTAGATGCATCACTTCAACGGTCAACTTGGTCACGGGTCTGGAACCATCGTTTGTTATGATGCACACATTGGGATAAACCTTCGAGAAGCTTTTGAGGGCTTCTCCATAAAAATGCAAAGTTTGTGGATGGATGTTCATGCCAAGAACATCCCAAGAAGTCTGACCTGGTCCACGGTCCAATGCAGGGTGCTTGGCATGGGCCAAAAAGCGACCGTAACTACTAGCTAACGGGGTGAATCGGATGGAAAAAGAGCCATCAGACTTCGAGTAAGTGCTCATGCTGGTAGAGAAATCTCCATTTAGGATGACAACTTCAACAGGAACAATGGAGGAGAGAACATCTCTGATGAAGCTATCTTTGTCAAACTGAACTGACCCAGAGAGTACGACGGGGATGGCAGAAGAATAGACCCCTCTACCAACAGGATTCAAGGATGCCTTGTATGTTGGCCTAACGGCTAACTGCCACTTTATTTCATGGCGACCCACTTCATTGCCTGCTTCTATAACAATCGTGTGATTCCCCGCCTGAGACCGTGGCCATAAAAGTCGGCCAGTCAGGCTATCGATGTTCATTCTGTTTGGCGCCTGGACCAATTTCCACGTGACAGGAGGACTCCCTTGCTCCAGAGTGTTGTTATTCATGTAATCTTCACCTTCTTCGATGGAGACGTCTTTGACTTCAGAAATGAGTGGTTCAAACGTACGATTCGTGCAGGTATCTCCGTACCACAGCCTATTGCATTTGCAGTTGCCAAGTAGACACACTCCCCTAGGGGGAGCCTCATGAGTGCCGCAGTCTGGACACGCATCTCTCAATACAATCTCTTGGGAGGCTTCGATTATCTGTCCAGTGCAAGAGTTAATCGCTGTGAGATTTCTTACGAAGCTTGCAGGACACGCAACCTGACCTTGGATGAGAGAGTCATTGAAGATCAACTGCACCTGTGCCCATTGGTGGTAACACTCACTGACCACCGTTGCAGTGTCATTAGGGAGAGCCACGTCACGAGAACCATCGCACATGAGTACGATCCGAGGAAGATAATCCAGCCGAACTCCGGTGTCGACAGTTAGATGTTGTCGGTGGGTCACCCTGTTACCTGCAAGGTCGTGCACTGTCCAGATCCTCTTGATTTTACAGGAATCATAGTAATTCAAGTCATAGAAAGTTGGAGGACCTTTCAGGCCGGTTTCATCAGTAGCATTCGGCGGAGAACCTACATCATCTGACTCCACAGAACAATTGATAGCTCCAGTATATTGAGGTTGTATAAAAACAGGAGGTATCAAATCAATGCTGCCTGAAAATGTATAGGTTGTTCCTTCATTATTAGCCCTGTCTACAGGAGTTATACGGATGGTGTATTCTTGTCCATGGCGTTTGTACCTGTATGGGAGATAGTAATAGTTAAGTTGATTTGGATGCGAATACCTGGTAGTTTTAAATGAATCAAAAGGGGACACCCTAATTCTAAAGCTGCAGACTTCATTTTGACAGCTAAACGTAAAATAAAAGCCATACCCTCCAAAGTTAGAGATATTTGCTGGCTTGTTAAGGATCTTAAACTCTGGAGGAGTATGGTCTACTTCAAAGGCAACATGGCCGACGTATATATTATTCGCCTCGTCTGTCGCATTTACACGAAGTTTATACGACCCCTCGGGTAGATTTGGGGATGTCCAGGTTTCATTGTTGCAGATGACTGCATTCTCAGTGTCAGCACCTAGGTTTAGAAGAGTACACTCGGAGGTAAACGGCTCGTTGCTCCACCAAGTGAATGTAATGTTGGTGGAAGTGAACCAGGAGATATCGTACCATGTGTTAAACCACCTAGATGAATCAGAATGAAATGATAACGATGGAGGAGTGACATCCAGAAAGGTGAAGTTAAAAGAAAATGGCGGGACATCAGGATGGCATCCTTCGGACGCAACGAATGCTCCCTCATCAAACCTGACTTGATATGTTTGTCTTTCAGCAAATACACGTGTTCTAGACATGGTAACGTTTGTTCCGTTGATTGAAATGGGAAACCGCGAAATTTCTTCGATGTACTTAACTGTATATGAATCAAGGTCAATAAACCACACTAAAACTCTTCTTGTTGATGCTTCAACTGGCTTGTCGAATGTCAACACGAAATCTTCAGCCTGGGACCAGGGATGAACTTCAGTGGGATGCACCGTTAAGAATTGTGGTGGTTTAAATCCTACCATGAATTTAACACAACGCTGCTCACTAGCTTTTCCGATTGAATTTACCGCCAAGAAGCAGAAGAGATGTGTTCCTCTCATGGCATCGGACGGGGTCCACGTTATTTCAACAGAAAAACCTGGGTTGCTGCCGTTAGTTACCATGGCAACATCACTCTTAACTAATCCACCAGGTGATGCCGTCTGAAACTCAACAATGGACAGGTTGCTGGCGCCACTTGTGGCCATGATGGTTGTGTTGAACTGTTCACCCACAGGGATGGCTAGACACTCTCCATCTTTGAAAGTGGACTCAGAGAATTCTGGCCTCTTGGAGCAGGAATCGTTGGACGAATAGATATGCACGAGGAATTGCAAGGCAACGGAACTCAATGGGGTGTCAGAACCTGGCAGGAAATCTTCTATCATCAAAGCAGCCACTGCGTACCCAGGAGTAAGGCGGGCGGTGTACGAGATCTTGCAATTCTGTCGATCTAACTCCGCTCCAGGGAAAGCATCACAGACTCCACCACACTCCAGATAACCAACCGCCCAGCGACACCTGGTGGCATCGCCGTCTGGGTCCGTCACAGGAATGTGAATTGAGTGTTGGCAACCTGCCTGGACGCGAATCACAGGAGAAGTGACAACTTGAGGAGTTGAGTTAATTACCCCAGTGTCATTACGAGGTTCCAACGAGGACTTAACAGGGATACTCCATCTGGCGCGAAACGGACTTATCCAATTACCTCCAGTGAACGCCAAAGTAACCGATTCAGCAACTGATGTGAAATTGTAAGTGAAGCTTCCGAAACCAAAGGTCCAATTCTCAGTAATGCTGAAGTCTGTGCACTGATAGCTGAAATGAAATGGAAGAAACCAATGGGACTTTTCAACAACTCATAACAGCAGGGGAAAGTGGGGAGAACTGAGCCATTTTATTTTTTATTTTACTTCCATGAAATATGAATATTTACTAAAATGTTCTTTTATATTCAGTGTTTTATTTACTTCATGTATCCTATAGTTGTTCCATATCCACTGCAGCCTTCTTGACAAACAATTCTAGACCAATCCGTGATAATTTTTTCCGAAGACACGACCTCTTGATCACAATGGCCTCCTGCGTAACTATTTCTTCGCCAGGATATTCTGTAGAGAATTTCCATCTGCAAAAAATATTTTAGGCCTCATTGATGTTCATCTTTTAAAGCACTCTGAGGGGGGGGGGGAGAATATGCCAAACTAAATCTTCTTGACCTAAGGGGCCAGATAGATGATATATATATTTGGGGCTAGGGATTTTACCCCAGCATGCGAACGAGCGACAAACTTTTTTATCACAATTTTAATATCACGGTACTCTAGCTACAGGTGGAAACTTTTTTCTGTGTCACGTAGAAAACAAACTTCTTTTTCCCCCCAAAGATAATCTGGTCGGGCCTTTTTGACCAGATGATATTTTGAGGGGGGGGGGCCTATGGATTTTTGTTGAAAAAAAAAAGGTTTTACATGTGTAGTAGGATTTCTACTACAAATTGTAGAAGTAGAGGTGTATGCATAGTATTTGGTAAAACTGTACCGCCTTTGGATGCGAGGCAGCTGTTGGGTGTGTGTAACAAACAAGCAAAACATCTTCTAAATTTGGGTTATATGCCAACTTCGTTACATTAATCTTATGGGCTACGTGACCAAACTCACGGGGTAAGGATAGAGTCGTGACAAACCAAATTTGGGGAAGGGTCTTCCGGCTAGTACCATATTTGGCATGGGGTGAGGGTCACGTGACGCCCCAACAGCAGCCTCGTTTAAAGGGAGCGTGCGGGCTCCCTCGGCAGATTTGGATTTACTTTTGGCTTAAGACGACGTTTGGCACTTTTGTATTGAAAACTATGGAAACTGTGAAACATGATCATTGATGTAAAGCTGGAAAAGCAATAAAAGGATATTTTAACCACTATACGATCTCGTCCCTTTTATATGTACCCCTGGTACATATAATTTGGTGCCGTGACCAGGATCCAAGTTGGATTGGATTTACCTTGGATTTGCCTTGGGTGTATGATGTTGAGAGTGACAGGTGGGTCACATTTGTCTTTAACCCTCACGAAACAATGCACAAACTTAACAAGAACTTGTTAATTCTTGAGTGGAGTGTTGCTGCTGCAGGCTGTGAATGAAACCTTACACGGGTACGTTATGTTCATTGTGAGTGAACAGGTGCATCATAACATTTAATTGGAGACTACAGCTGATGCACAGTATGGAGTCATCGAAGTGCCCATGTACAGTACTAACCAGAATGGTGGACAATGCAGTACAGTCACGTGCAAAAGTATGGAGTGCAGTGTACTAAGTTGCAACAGGAAGATCTTCAGATGTGTCAGAACTGTGAGTTGCATGTAGTGACGTCAGAAGATGTCCATGACCTTTAAAGCTGTGAAACTGTCAGAGGATGTCCTCACACCAACCTACGCCACCCCAGGAGATGCAGGGTTGGACATCCACAGTCATGAGGAACTGGAAATTCTCCCTGGACACTACAGTACTGTGAGGACCGGGCTGAAGCTGGAGATACCAGAGGGAATATACGCAAGGATATCGTCGCGGTCGGGACTTGCAGCCAATTACGGAGTCCATGTCGGAGCTGGAGTCGTGGATCCCACCTACCGTGGCGAAATTGGGGTTGTTCTGTTCAATTTCAGTCAGGAGTCTTTCTGGGTTTTACGCGGCATTAAGATAGCCCAGCTCGTATTCGAAAAGTTCATTACAGCCAAGTTGGAGTTCGTGGACAACCTACAGTCTGTAACGGTGCGGGCCGAGAAGGGGTTCGGCTCCTCAGATGAGTAGAAAAATGGACATTATATAATGTGTTGCATGTAAATTGCAAGAAGGTGACTTTTGATTTGGTGGTACTTGCATTGTAGTGGAAATTTTTGTGTAACTTCTGTGGTAAAGCAGTAATCATGGCAGGACTACCACCACCAATTGCAGGCAATCTAGCAGCCCTGGACCCCGCCAATAACCAAGGTGATGCTAATGCATTGAATGAGGTCCAGGAACGCTATAATGCCTTGCTTGGCATTGCCACTAGGGCTCAACAAGAACAACAGTTGGGTAACACTTTGGATAGATTGGGTTTGCAGATGACAACCCAGGCTATATCTGCTTCCCAACAACTGTCATTTAGTGGTAAAGCTAAGGACCTTTTGACATTGTTGTCGGATGTGGAAAAACACGTTTTCCTGGCTACAGGAGGGCGCGAGGATGTTGACCTGAAAAGGGCAGCATACCAGGCGTCCAGAAAAACTGTGTCAGACTTTATCTGGGAGGTGCTCCAAGCACAGCCTCAGATTACTTGGAATGGGCTCAAAGAAAGACTTACAGAAAGGTTCGGGGAACACCTAGACCCCCAGACACTGTTAATCCGTTTACGGACATATGCACAAAGGCCAGGGCAATCTATTGCCGTGTTCAGTGAGTTGTTGAACAGAAAGGCTAGGGAGATTTATGCTGACGAAATAGGGACTCAGATTGCCCAACGTGAGCTAGTTTCCATTTTAGCCAAGGGCCTTAAGAATAAAACCATTGCCAAGAAGATTCTGTTAGAACACCCAAATAATTTTACGAATGCTGTAAATTTTGCCATCGAGTTAGCGGAAAAAGAACAGAGACTATCCGCTCATGGGCTTCGTCAGGAAGCCATGGAGGTTGACGAAATGCGTCAGGCAAAGGGCAAGAAGGGTGGTTCCTTTAAAAAGGGCCAGAAGCAGAAACCGGGTCAAAAAGGTCAGAAGGGTGATTTTTTGTGCTTTAGGTGCGGCAAGCCGGGCCACTATAAGGCGCAATGTAGGGTAAAAATCCCTCCGTCAAATGATGCAATGGATGTGTCAAACTAGTTGGCAGGAAGCCAGGGGTTGACTTCTTAGCCAGAACTAGTAAACCTTTGAGAACCCCCAGAGTGTTTAACGTTAATTATACAAATGAAAATTCTCCTACTTTACTTGTAAACATTAGAGGAAAAACTAGAAGAGCATTATTAGATACAGGAGCAGATACAGTAGTGATTAGTCAAAGGTTTTATCATGAAGCCTTTGGGAGGTCAGCTAGACCCTACACCACTCAAATTCAATTGAAGACTGCTAGTGGCAGTTATCTATCTTTACTTGGTGAGAGTTTTATACATTTTGGTATCAATGGCAGAATTTATCCTCATAAATGTTTGGTTGTGAGAGATTTGAACCATGATCTTGTTATTGGCAGAGATTTCATGACAAGGTACAATGTTGTATTGAACTTTAAAGAAGGTTTTTGTTCCATTGGCAATCAAAAGATCAAGTTGGCAAAGCATGGTGATATTAGATCTATTATAAGAACAGTCAAGTCAGTTACTATTCCCCCAAGGACATTGGTTACTGTTTATGGGCGTTACCATAAACATGCCCCAA
Organism: Platynereis dumerilii; assembly: GCA_026936325.1. Classification (NCBI taxonomy): domain Eukaryota; kingdom Metazoa; phylum Annelida; class Polychaeta; order Phyllodocida; family Nereididae; genus Platynereis; species Platynereis dumerilii. The sequence continues at coordinate 2,575,322 of JAPTHN010000034.1, forward strand.
TTGAACCAGGCTGTAAATCATTACAGTGGGAGCAACATCCCACCTGTTTTCTTAGCAAGGAGCCAGGTCTGATGGTTATGAATGGTCTGGGAGGCACAAATACTCAGCGCAGAGTGCCAGTCACTCTGGTTAACACCACTGGGAGGTATTTTAGTATCAAAAAGGGTAATGTGTTGGCCCAGATAAGCTCAGTCATGGAGATTAGCCAGGTGGCTAAGGCTCCTGTAGATCAAGCAGAACCCAACTCCCTGTTTGCCTATAAAGAACAAACACTGCCTGATATGCCAGAGGGACTCTCACGACAACAACGTGAGTCTTTGAGGGCTCTTCTGGAACGCAATATGGATGTGTTTGCAAAGAATGAGTTTGACATTGGGAGGTCGAACATCCTAAAGGCTCACATTGATACAGGTGCAAGTAGGCCTATACGTAAGAAGCCTTACAGGTCTCCGTTAGTTTATAGGGATGAAATAAAAAGGCAGATTGATGAGATGATACAAACAAAACTCATCTCTCCATCAAATAGTTCTTGGGCAGCTCCAATCTTATGTGTGAAAAAGAAATCAGGCGAGATCCGCATATGTGTGGACTACAGATCGCTCAACAAGGTTACTTCTGAGTTCTATAGGCCACTTCCAAATATTCAGGACGTTTTCTGTAATTTGGGAGGTGCCAGGTACTTTTCTTCTTTGGACTTTATAAAAGGTTACCATCAGATAGAGATGGATGATGAAAGTAAGCCAAAGACTGCTTTTGTGTGCGAACATGGATTGTTTCAGTACAACGTCCTTCCGTTCGGACTAGCAGTGGCCCCCAGCATCTATCAACAAACAATGACTCATTTGTTGAATGGGCTAAATTCCTTTTGTCTTCCGTACCTTGATGATGTTATAATTTGGTCACATTCTTTTGATGAACATTTGTCCCATTTGAATCAAGTTTTTGACAGAATTCGTAAAGCCAACATGAAATTGAAACCCTCGAAGTGTGAAATTCTTAAACCGGAATTGCAATACTTGGGACACATTGTCACCAAGGAAGGCGAACTCAAAGTTGATAAGTCCAAAGTGGAAGTAATTGAGAAGTTGTCTGCACCCAAGTCCGTGAAAGATATCCGTGCTTTCATTGGCATGGTGGGTTTCTATCGGAAATTTATTCCGCAATTCTCGAAACTCGCCGAGTCTCTTACCCAACTTACGCATAAGGATGCCGTTTTTGACTGGAAAGAGCCTCAAGAGCATGCTTTTAAAACCCTGAAGGAGGCATTAGTTAATGCCCCTGTACTTCACCTGCCAGAGCCAGGCAAGCCTTTTGTGTTGTATACTGATAGTAGTGATTCCACCATAGGTGCAGTGTTGGCACAGGAGGTAGAAGGTTCTCACAAACCTGTGTACTATTTGAGTCATCATCTGTCAAAGACCCAACAAAGGTGGCCGATCATAGAAAAAGAATGTTACTCAATAGTGTTTGCCCTAGAAAAATTCCGACCTTATTTAGAGGGTACAAAGTTCACCATATACTCAGACCATGCGCCCTTAAAGTACATAGACTCAGCAAACAATAAGAATGCTAAGTTGCAGCGCTGGGCAGTAAAGATTAGTGCTTTTGGAGGCACTATTGAATATATAAAGGGTAAAAGTAACACTGTTGCTGATTTCTTGTCAAGAATACCACAAGCTTCCCAAGCAGAGTGCAATACAGTAGAGCTTGTGGAGAAGTCATCACCGAAGGAAGACGAGAACAAGGAAGCGGACACCTTGCACGGCAAACTTGACTTAGAGAAAGAGCAATACAAAGACAAAAGACTCAACAAAATTAGGAACAATCTGAAAACCTTTGGACGAAGATCAAAGTTCTCTAAGAGCTATGTGGAAAGAGATGGTCTGCTATGTCATGTCAACAAGGAAGAGGAGGTGCGGGTAATTGTGCCTCAGCATCTCCAATCAGCTATTATCAAAGAAATTCACGAAGGTTGTATTGGAGGGCATGTCGGTCGTGACAAGACATTGCATTTGCTCCAACAGCGCTTCTTTTGGAAAGGCATGACCACAGACACCTACAATTTTATTAGTAAATGTGTACCCTGCGCAGAACGGAACATGAAAGTAGAGGCTTCTCCATTGCAGGACACCCCGATAGCCTCATATCCTTTCCAGAGGATTGGTGTTGATACCACAGGTATGTACCCTGTCACAGAAAATGAGAACAGGTTCTGCGTAACTGTGACAGACCATTACTCGGGCTGGATAGAAATTGTACCAGTGCCTGATAAGAAAGCAAGCACTATTTGCAATGTGTTGATTAATCAAATATTTAACCGGTATGGGTGGCCTAGATTCATGACCAGTGATAATGGCCTAGAATGGGTTAATTCATTGCTCGAGAGATTGACATCTCTAGGTCACATACATCATATCAAAACTAGTGTTTATCATCCTAGAAGTAATTTGGCTGAGAGACCACATAGGATGATCCATGATACTATGGCTAAGATAGCCAGGAGAGACAACTGGGACGAGTATGTTCCAAGTATTAGAGCCGCTTATAATTTTAGTCGCTCTTCGTCGCGCGGTTATAGTCCATTTTATTTGATATTTCACCGCAATCCGCACATACCACTCGATACTCTGCTAGGTGACGACGTCACACAGGGTGACGGAGATGACTTCTTGGAAAGCGCTTTGAAGCGAATGGAAGTATCTCAGAAGCACGTCCAGCAAAGGCTAAAAGAGGCCAAGAGGAAGAATAGAGAGTATCATGATGCCAGATGCCACGCACAGCCTCGTGATTTTAAAGTAGGCGACGCTGTTTATCTCTATAATTTTACGAGAAAAGACAAATTTGACCCCAGATGGATGGCCGGTTACTCTGTTGTGAATAAAACCGGGCCAGTCTCTTTTGTTGTAAAGCATGGTGGCAGTGGGAGGACCCACAGAGTTCATGCCGATGCTTTGAGACACGACAAGAGACAAAATGGACCACTCGTTTGTGCAGACGAGAAGGTGTCAACTTCTCCCAAGGAGAAGGACCAAGAATCACTCTTGGGACCTATGGAAAGTCCCACGGATGAAGAATCTGACACACCTGATGAAGGTGGAAGAGGTGATTCTATTTCAGAAGATTCAGATGCCACCGAAATTTATGAGTATAATGAAGATTCTGATGCAACTGAAATTTACGAACCAGAGTTAGCAGTGAGACCGAAGAGGAATGCAAAGGAAGAAGCCAAGCTCAAAATGAAATACTGCAAGAGCATGCGACATGCACCATTAGAGAGTAAATTATCAAAAATATTCCATATGGTTGCTGAACAATTACAAATCTAGCTAGGTTTGTGCATTGGGTTCTGAGGACGATTGTTAATAGTCATATATGCATATCAATGAGTTAGTGGCTGATGTTAATATTCAATCTACTTGCAGGAATGCAGGCTCTTATACTCCTTGTCACAGTCTACGTGGCAGCGGGAGAGCAGGAGAATCTATTTGTGAAGCACAGTGCAACAAAATTTACCAGTGAAAGCCGCTGGATAGCAGCCTTCCCGTTAGATCCTACTATCTACAGGAAACCTATTCGAACCCTTTCAGCTCATCTTGCTGAGGTCACAAAGTTTGCTCATTTCTGCAAAGAGCAGATCGCCAAACACGGTAGACAAGAACACTACGATCATGTGATGGACTTGGTTTTCAATCAGATTCACTTTGCTAAACGAAGAGTGAAGACATTGAATATACAATCTAATGAAATTGTCAATGCAGTACAAGCTAATCACACTCGTGAGAAAAGATCCTTACTACCTTTTCTAGGCAATATTTTGAACAAAATTACAGGCGTCGCAACAGAAAACGACTTAAGGGAAATCAACAATCATATCGGACAGTTGGTTAGGGATGATATAGAAATTAGTCACATTGTTCAGGATAGTATTACTATACTGAATGCCACTAAACACCGTTTGGATCATGTGTCAGACACTGTAAATTCAGTAATAGATGCGATGGAAGTATTCCAGGAGCTAGTCTATAATACCACTGACCGTATGTTTGAACAAATTAAGCATGCAGACTTGATGTTCAATTGTATGTCCCATCCTACACTTTTGTTGAATTCGTTGCTACATAATGTTGAAACAGCAGCCCTACACCTGCAATCATTGCAGACAATTATTACTGACGCCCTTCAAGGTAGATTGACAACTGAAATAATTAAACCAAACAGATTGACAGACTTACTTAAAGAGATAGACCATAACACACCTCAAGATCTATTCCTTCCTTATGATGTGGACAGGGATATAATGATGTACTACCGTGACCTCACACTTCATGTCACTATGTATGTCCTCAGATGGACTTATGATAGTGATACCCTTTCCTTTGAAATCCTTGATGTCGGAATTCCATTTCTATGAAGTTCAGTATGTTCCCGTTCCATATAAGAATGCATCTCTGTTGCTTACTTATGAGGTTCCTCATCCTTACCTTGCTCTTTCCACTGATCAGACTAAGATTGTCCATCTTAGTGAAATTGAGTATCATCAGTGTGTAGCCAACAACGATAACTTGTGCCATTTCAGGTCACCAGTTAGATTTGCAGAGCAAGTGGCAAGTGATTGCTCAACAGCGTTAATTCTGAGAAAGTCTATAGACAAATGCGTTGTGAAACTGAGGCCCAATGACCTCGTATTGCCTCAGAGTCATTGGTTAGCCAATGGCAGATGGTTGATTGTGAATGATAGCCCCCAGGTGTTTACAATCCTGTGTGTTTCCCGATCGAGTCAGACCATCACCGTTAGAGCTCCTATTGATGTTCTAAAATTACCTATTGGATGTAAAGCCCAAAGTCAGAGCATGACCATCCCAGCGAGCTACTATAGCCAACCTCACATTGATTTTGTTGACATCAATGAATTTATTAAGTACAATGTTTCTGTTTACGACAAATTGGTAGGACCAAAGGTTTCTTTGGCTGTGAACAAATTGCCAACTCATGTAAAGAATTTGGTTGAAAGTGACATTAATATTAAGAATCTAGAACAGAGAATCCACAGACACTTGGATCATGTCATGAACCCTCCGCCAAGCCTGGGCAGGTATTATTACTATGCTTGGGCACCTTTGACATTTCTGATATTGACCATTGTTATTGGAATTGCTGTGTGGAAGTGTCATAAGCTGACACATTCCAAATCATCTGTTACTAACACGAAGCAGGATGACAAAGATACAGTTCCTGAGTTGATTCCAATTCCAGATGCCCCTTTGAGGACATCTCACAGTGTATTCGGTGAAGCGAATTAAGTATTTCTTCTGAAGGATTTGTGCTAATTAACTTTGAACACTCTGTTGAAGAGATTTATGTTGTACAGGTGGGACGCTGCCTGAGCGCGTTGCCTGGTTGCAAGGGGAATGGCAGATTGGCCTGAAACCAATTCCACTTGTGACTGTAGATAGGGCCCGCGCATGTGAGACCGCAATAGGTCATGTCATTTAGACATAGGTTACCTCAAGTGAAGTCCAAAATGACCTTGAGTTATTCTTTAGGATCCTAGGAGTTAGTATGTTTTCAAAGTTGCATTCTAACTGTGTATTAAAGTTATAACTGGTTGATGTAAAAGCTATAATGATCATTGATTTGATTGTCACCCCAGGTTGTGGAGGTGCAGGCAGGCATTGTTAATGATGAACAAGCAACTTATGCTTATTGTGCGTTACTGTTGTTTTGGACATGTTTAAAGACATGACATGTATGTTTTTTGATGTGCTTGACCAGTAATTTACTTATGAGTAATATTATGTGTAGAGTGTCAAATGGTATATTATTTCATAAATGTTGACTAACTACATATGTCATTCTTGATTTTATGCAACCTACATTATTTTTTATTGATGTACTGATACCATGTATGTTTATTCTTATAGATACATTGATACTACATGTTTTATATTTTAACATGTTTCATATTTTAATGCTGATCTTGTTTATGATGTTGTTTGACAATGCGTCTTGCAATGCAAACATTTTTATACTGTTTATACTTACTTACTTGAGTGGTATACCTATGGATCCCTACCATATTTACCTTGTATAATGGGTTTTAATATCATATCTGCTGATTTAATACTGCTGATTAACTAAGTGCCTAGTAATCACTTAATCACTCTAAATTGTATTTACTGTATATCATATGTATTCTGCTGAAGTGTCTTCGTGTACGACAACAAAGTCATCTCTATTGACCTCGCGGTAAAGGTGAGAGTCCACCGGTGAGTTATGTCCTGGGACCTCTGACTCCACTTTTCTTTCAGGTGTGATCATTGTCGTGACAACACTTGAGACACTATTTTATTGCCTTGGTTGAATAATTGTAATATTAGTAATCGTGTATCTTTACATATTGTATTTAAGTGTTTTACCTTACTAAAACACTGCTGACAAAGGGAGGAAATGTAGTAGGATTTCTACTACAAATTGTAGAAGTAGAGGTGTATGCATAGTATTTGGTAAAACTGTACCGCCTTTGGATGCGAGGCAGCTGTTGGGTGTGTGTAACAAACAAGCAAAACATCTTCTAAATTTGGGTTATATGCCAACTTCGTTACATTAATCTTATGGGCTACGTGACCAAACTCACGGGGTAAGGATAGAGTCGTGACAAACCAAATTTGGGGAAGGGTCTTCCGGCTAGTACCATATTTGGCATGGGGTGAGGGTCACGTGACGCCCCAACAGCAGCCTCGTTTAAAGGGAGCGTGCGGGCTCCCTCGGCAGATTTGGATTTACTTTTGGCTTAAGACGACGTTTGGCACTTTTGTATTGAAAACTATGGAAACTGTGAAACATGATCATTGATGTAAAGCTGGAAAAGCAATAAAAGGATATTTTAACCACTATACGATCTCGTCCTTTTATAAGTACCCCTGGTACAACATGTACAACATCGTAATTTTTACTTGTGAATTGTGTTGATGCCCTTGTCCCTTAGAAATACTAACTATCCCAACTTGCGCACAACACTAAGCAAACTTGTAAGCACTAGCATGAATGGGATGTGACATTGTTAAAAAGGGTGTCTTTTTTGTTGTAAGTTCATGTGAAAGCTCATGGTTTTGCATTGAACCAGTTTTGCAATTATTGAGTGTAAGTAAAAATCATGACCTTTCACATGATCTATAAGGCATGATCAAACCGTGTGTCATCGGAAAAAAAAATACTAGAGGGACCCATGGAGTCTGGGGCATGATAGTGGAACTCTGCAGCTCTCCGGCATCCCCAAGCGCAAAACTATTTGTGGAAACATGGGGCACCATTATGCCTGTACATTGTCGATAGTGCCGGGTTTTCCGAGGTCGATAACACTGTCTAAGCAGCCTGACAGTACTGGATAATGGTGGTAATCCATGTTAAACATTCCATTTAAGGATCGGTATGCAAATCTGTAGTGTCTCGAATGATTAAAACTGTTCTGGAGCCCCGAATGCCAGCTCCATTGACTCAGCTGCGGTACAAAATATCGGAAATTTTTTCTTGGTGCGCGGGGAGGTTGGAGAGCTGGAAAAAGGAGAGTTCCACTATCACGCCCTCTTATCACTCATTATTTTCTGTTTTTCTGCAATTATTGAGTGTAAGTGAAGTCATGACCTTTCAAATCATCTATTATCACCCATTCTTTTCAATGTTTGGTGGGATGTGCCGTACCTACCATTTTGTCAGTGTTGTTTGGGGTGGGCCTCATCATGATGACAACACCTCGAAAATGGCTGCCATTTGAAGACGCACAAAACACAAGAACTGCGAATAAAGTCGACCAAATCATTTTTACAATTCGGAACGACAGCACACACCAGATTAGAGATGTAGAATCCTTGATTTCACCAGGGCAGGTGAGGAGATATTTTAATGGCAGTCAGCCACACGCTGTTAGGTCTACATCTAAATAAAAGGGGGGGAAACATACATTTAATCAAGAATAAATCCAGTATTATAGTGTCCTGTTTTTAAAATAGACTATCATAAGTCTTAATTATGGTTCCATCTCAATACACAGGGTCCTTAACTACGCCCTTAATTACTCATGCAGATAGATGTTTTCAAGTTGATTCTACTTCTCAAAGTCTCCTGACAATCACTCATAAACAAGAAATATATTTACATTGTATGTGTATATATTCGCATCATAAAATTACGATATTTATAAAATTGATACAAACCAGAAGACGGTACCAGATAGGCCAACATCCAACCGACAAGCATGTGGACAAAATGGCTGAAATAGCAGAAGCGCATTTCCAAAATGTTGCAAAATTATATTGATGCACCACTCTCCAAAGCAAATAGCTATGTGCATTTTTGTCTGGGTGTTAATGTATTTAGAAAAAGGGACTGTTCAGAATTTACAACTCAGGGGAGGGGGGGGAGGCGGGATTTTTGCCCGAGGGAGTACTTACTTTTCACACAGGGGAGGGTAATTTTTACACCACGTTTAACGAGGTATGAAATATGAACAGATGAATTTACTGAAGTCATTTTGGCATCTAGGATTTCTCGAAAAAATAATAAAACACAAGCACTTGTGCGCAGTTGCCCACAGATGCACAGGGGGTTTCAATTTTTAAGGACAACTTCTGACAAAACTGCCACCCCCCCCCATTCATAATTCTGAACGGTCTCTAATCTGAATGTATGAATAATATCATTAGAAAAAAAAATAAAATTTATTGAGCAATACCTGCAACACCTGGCAGAGCTGTAAACTAGGATAAACCAAATTTCAAAATCAATTCTTGTAGGTTGTTGACTTCAAAATCATTGGCCTATTACCAGGCCAGACATAATTGATTTCTAGCTCTCGGAATGACCGCCCAACAGCTCGACAGACAAACAAACAATGATATTTATTTACATAAATGACATGATATCTGGTTATAGCGATAAATAAATAAAAATTTAATACAATTCACACCATTTATGGGGAGACCCCTCTCTAAGGCCTATGGCCGCTATCAAGGGGCCACCCTGAAACATGACGTTAAACAATGTTAAACATCCTCAACCAAACTACTATACTTGTAGAAGCATGAATTCTCATTCGATAAGAGGAAAACATATTGGGTCATAAAGGCCAATATTTGAGGCATGTTGGATAACAATGGCTGCCAATTTCTTTTGCCATACTTTGAGTTAGGTATGGGTCAAAACCTTCGATAAGTAAGTGAAACAAGAGCCCAATGTTATTCCAATGGGAAGGGTGGCAATTTAATTACAGTGGAACCAGAATTTTAGCTAATAGCAATATGAAGAATGTACCCAAAGGACAGTGCCCCCCCCCCCATCTGTTGGATCCGCTACGCAGCTGAGGAAGCCTCATTTTCAAAAACATAATAAACAACAACATGATCTCACTTCATCTATCACAATTTATTATTGCATAACAATCGTAACAAAAAATTTGAATTATAGAAAAAAAAAACTTGTAAAAAGTAGTCAAGTTCAAATATCTCAAATTTGAAATAATATTTATGCGCACTTCTCGACTAAAAATAGACACAGTGGTTTCTCTCCCTTGCCTTGTTAACATCTTGCGGGAGCGTACATTTTTCAAACAACAAAAATATCTCATAACGCATGGCAAACTGACTCCATATAATGAAAGTTCCAAGATTTAATTTCATTTTTCTATGATACAATGACCATCATCAGAATGAAAATAATATGATCGAAAATTAAGTTAAATCATGAAACTTTCATTATATGGAGAACTTTATTTTCATCATCGAGTACGTGAAATTCATCAGCGGTTTATGTGGAAACGGACTCCAAAGAAGTCGATACAATAAACAGTAAACCAATTAACTACAAATATAGCACAAACATGAACTACTTCAATTCATGGCATATTGTATCAACATGCAGAAACATCGTTTGAAGGTTACGGAAATGTTTCACCAAATAACATATAAAAACCATACGCATCATGACAAAATTTTAAAGTGAAAACAAAATCACTTCATAAACACAGGTATGTACAAGTAGTTGAAAGATTTTAATTGTGCAAACTTCTGAAAAAACTCATTATTACTATGCTGTTATCGTACGTGTCAGAGAATTATAATTGAAATAGCACATATTTGGGCATTTATGAAAAAAAAAACAGTAAGTTCCAACCGTATGTGGATATTTTTAGTTTGAACTTTGAAGGAAACAATTTTTAGACTTCAGTGTTTCCACAAAGTTCTAAAAAATTAAATTGGAATTTAATTTCAACCATTTACTAACATGGACTTTGTTAAAAAAGATTTTAACAGAGTGTGTGTATATATACATCCAGGAAAGGTATAGGCCGATAGGGCCTACCCCAACATTAACAGGTCAATCAGGTTATTTTACAATATCATGTTTTATATTTCATTGTGCACAAGACAAACCACATTTTAATATGAAAAAAAGAGGCATTTTGATTTGAAAATAATCTGAGATTTGTAAATTCTCCATGGAATGTATTTTTGTTGTAGCATTTTACAAAATGGCTAGGATTCTTCTATAAATATGTACAGTGCATCAGCAATCATTTCAATATCATAAAGTTAAATCTATTTGATATTGACATCAGCTCAATAAAATAATCATTCAAATTTATGGGCATGCCAGTACATTTAAGCAATAATAACTCACTTTAGTATCTTCAAAACCACTTTAACCTAAATATAATAAACATTTTATCTAAAAGAGCGTTAGCACACGGCCAACATTTTCCATAGCAATAAAAAGAAACTTACAAGCGTCAGACTTTTTTCAATTTACAACAATGGATGGGGATAATTAATAATTTTCCCTCCACTGGACCCTTCAGCTTCCCTACCTAATATAAGGTTCACCAGAAAACTATTTTTGAAAACAATAGAACAAATATCATGAAAATTAATTACATTTTGGAACAGATACAGCAGTCTATTTGTATTGTGCACTTCAGCTGTAATAAGGCCAAGCATACTTATTTTTAGCTTCTCGATCAGACCAACCCAACAGATTTTCTGCCTATGAAAAAAGAATTGAGCTAACTCGCAATTTTTAATAAATTGACATTACAAAAAATTAAGATTACAGCTTCTTTTTTCATCCTACCAATTAACCGACCCTAGAAAAGTGCCTTGAGAAGATCTGTGAAGCTAAAGATCAATTATGTTTGGCCTAATATTCTATCAACATTTAAATACATATTTACATATATTTTTATAATAAATTATTTACACATGAACATTTAACTTCCAAGTTCTATAAGTCCATGAAACTTTTTATCACTCTTGAGCAATTTCATTTTCGCATGAAAATGATAATAGAAAATCATTCACAGAACTGTCTTGGAATGTGCATTGTTTGTTGCGAGTAAAAACTTCAACAATATCTAAAAATTTTGATGTACAACGTCAAAAAAACGAACAAAATATCATCCTTTAAATACGAAACAGCAACATCAGGATGTAAACAACATGGCCGCCGCAATACTTAACCAGTAGAGGGCAGCACAATAGTTAAGTCTTCAGCACTGGAGATTTAATTAACTTATTTTAGCACATGTTTCATTGTTTTTATGTTTTTAAGAACTAACTACATCACAAGTGGTAATTCTAATTCCTTGTACACATCTACATGTACAAGAAGTTTAACCAACCTGCAAAAGTTGAGACTCTTGATCAGAATGACATGCCACATGGTTTTTTGTGTCATCTTTTTCGCAAGAATACTGCTCTTTAAATTTAAGGAAAATTACAGGGTTTTAAAGACAATTTGGAATTTCTCACATAATACAAGATTTGTGGCTGAACGAATTGTCTCTTAATAGACTCTTATCCTACGGAAAACAAGACTTCAGAAGAAGGATTCATTTGAAGGTAACATATGTTTGACTTGTGACAAACATGGCTGACATCTCATCATAAGAATCAATAATCTCGAAGTCTTGATATATATATATAACAATTGTAAAATGTCATTGAATTTTCAGTATTAAGCAGTGGTAACAAGACAAGCTGGACAATGTACAGACATAGCCTACACACTGGGTATAGTAAATCATAAGTATCACAATTTGACCATTTGACAATAGAGGTCGCAAACTGTTTGCTGCACTGTCTACAAGCACACCAAAAATTGCAATGCTATTGAAGAGCTCTTCAGTAGTGTGAAAATGAGCAAATTGTTTTTGACACTTACTAAATACATGTAAGAGTATTATGTGCAATCAGATATCCATAAGGGTGAAACACCAGGCGTAGCAGTGCAAAAGGAGCTTTTTGAAAATAAGAGACATGTCCTTTAATCCGAGTCAACTGTTGTAGTGTATGGTGTGAAACTGAAGTCTTCTCCAGACGTTAAATCACGGATGCCGTCATGGACCACAGAGCAAGTCAGAGGTAATCTCTAGTGAAATTATTATGACAGTCTCCTGTCTCCTAAGTCTCAGCATTCACACTGTGTACGACAATATTCGAGTTGATTTGCGTGCATTGCGAAGCGAGCATCTATATACGTAAATTATTTAAATCCTTGAAACAAGTAATGACATCCAAATTACGTTGTTATGTCCACAGCCAGATGTTCGTATTGCAGATTTCACGTACACGCAAATGTAACAGAGACATCATGGCAATACCTAAGGTAATCCAAAGAAAAGACGCAGTAAAAATAAGCGTAGTAACATTTCACATATATAACAAAACGACCACTAAAAGGTCATAAAATAGTTCGTTGAACGTCTATAAGTTAGTCGTGTGTCATTTCAGACCGTTTTCATATTCATAAACTGGATTTTCAAAACTGGTCAAAGTTCGATGACCCCGCCCTTCAATTAACTTTTCTCGTCTAATCCAAAGTAGAGCAACAACAGGAACGCACACGACCAAAATGCTGAGGAGAACGCCGACGACAATATATTCCGTCGATTTGGAATTAGAAGACTTGCAGTCTTCACTGTTCAGCCGATCAACTGAAAAGAAAAACAAAAAACATTAGATTTAGAACATTTGATTTAGAATAAGTATTTCAAAATTACTCTGTTCATACCATTAGGACTTCTAAGCTTAGAGATACTTAATATTACACATATAAAAATATATGGTATAAATACTTAAATGTTTATTGACCATGCCTTAGAAGCCCTAATGGTTCATACAGGTCTATATCTCTCTTCTGCACTGGGAACGTATTTAAATTGATACTTCAAAGTTAAAAGAATATTTCAAACTAATTTGACTTAGGCCTACCATATGAAAAGTTTTGAAACAGACATTTTGAAAAATAAATTTCAAACAATTCAAATACTCATGAATGATTAAATAACATCAATAATATTCCTCATTAGAATTTAGATTTTTCAAAGACATCCCAGAAACCAAGCAGGGAAACTATACAAAAAGAGATGCTTCAATTATTTCAAGAAAAGCACCCCATTTTTTCCCTCATTCCCATTAACTCCTGCAATAATCTGGTCCCAGTGATCTCCAATTCTCTATGTAAGTATATGGTCTGTGCAATTGATCAACACTAGATGTCTCTGTTATGGTTCTATTTAAAAAAGGCCATCTGGTGGATAAGAAACTCAAATCTCTAGACAGAAAGTGGCCCAATATTATGCACAATGCGAGCTGCAAAATAACCCAATATCTTGGAATCGTCAAAATCCCCACAGACATGAACGATAGAATTACACAAGAAATTTCTCGATCCCAAATAGGAAACGAGAACAATGTCCATCTTGTAATTTTCTAAATTACTGTAGATAATGATCAATGAAAATAAAAAGAAACTACTGAATCGAGACAATTACTATTGACAAGGAAACAAGAATGGCGACCATCTTGGAATAGTCTGAAGGAACACCAGGAATTAATCAATCACAGCAAAAAAATTGAGAATGGCGGCCATCTTGGAATTCTAAATGAACACTCACGTCTTTTGGCTTCCATATGGAATGTTTGGAATCCCCTGAGGGGTGTCTCTATGCTTCCTGTGTACGTCCAGATACACGGATGTTCCTGCAACCATCCTCGTGTTGCCCAGTCGATGGACGGAAAACGAGACGTTGGAACAAATATTTCCGTCATCCGGAAAACTATCTCTCCGGATTTCTCTTCTGAACCTGTGAATTGAGGACATCATTTTCACACAAGCCCAAAAGAGTCATTAGAGTCTAATTTGTCTCTGCCTTTCTGGAGTCTTGCTTGTCACAACACTAGAATCTTATATGCATGTAAATGCAAGACAATTCTTTATATATGATAATTCTCTATTCAGGTTTCGGCCCGTGCATGTTTGTATAACATAAATATAGTATAGAATAAGATAGGCATAATCTTAATTAAATTTTTCATACAAATTATTTGATTAGCAAAAGTACTGCATATCGATGGTGAAAGTGCAAAACCTCGTATGTCAAAATTTTGCTATTTTTAGATTTTTGGTGGAATGACTATTTTAATATCCAATACACGTTGTCAGTTGATTACCTTGCCAGTTTGCTATTTTTGGAAGCTGTAACACACTGGTAACAGAATGATTTCACCAAACCTTGTATGTCGATATGTTTCAAAAAGTGAAAGTGCAAAACCTCGTAACTCAAATCAGAACTTTGAAGCACATATTGTGGGATATTTCAACTTTTTTTGAAAAACAATTACTGTGTTGCTTTTTTATGACTCCCAGCAAGTTTTCTGATTTAAAAAAATTTACCTCCCTATATTTGTTTTGGTGATGTAGGCTATTGAAAAAGAGAGTGCACAAAAATTTGAAAAAAATGTCATTTTCCTCATTCTTGCCATTGTAGCCACTCAATAAAATTTGATATTGCAATCTGTCATAGGCAAATTATAATTTTCACTGTATATACATAAATTGAAAGTATATTCAATGCTGCAAGTTGCTTTAAAGTGTGATAAATGATCGAGTTACAAGGTTTTGCACGGGTAGAAAGTGAAAGTGCAAAACCTCGTAAGTCGACATTTTCAATCACATCTGATGGTAACATCAATGCAAGGGGTAAACGACCTCTGACCAAAAATTTGCTACAACAGGGTGTCACTTTCTATGTATCTAGTTGGCCATAACTCACTTATTAATAAACATTACCTTAAAAAAAGACACTTGACGGTTTTTTTCAATTTCTGAAAAACAGCTTTTTTTGACTTACGAGGTTTTGCACTTTCACCATCGATATATATGTGACCTGCTCCATCAAAATGAGTTCAAAGTAGGCAATCTGTATTTTCCAAATATTGAGCGAAATGTGTCAAAAGGTAGCATTTTTATGATTTTTAGCTGTTTGTACCATGCTTTAGCAAAATTAATTTTTCATTTAAGACCATTTTGACCACAAAACTAATTTGAAATTATCTAAATTGGGCATCATTCTTGAATTTCCTAGTTCTTTTATTGTAATGGCGGGAAATTCAAGTGCCATTTCCTCAAAGTATGATGTTTCGTATCATCAATGTTTGAGGGCCATATATATATTTGGATTGGGTGGAGATATCAAGACAAATGAAACATCATTTTAAAGCCAAATTCTATTAGAACAAATTCATTTTCACAACTGAATATGATAGCAGGCCGACTTTGAACCCATTTTGGTGGAGCAGGTCACATATATGTATAGAATTTAAAGTTTATGCTCAACACAAATTGTCTGAAATAAGTTCAACAGCTGAACATGCAAATTTTCCTTTAAACAATACTTCAACAATATATATAAGAATCAAATTGTTCATACCTTTAAGTTTAAACTTGATTGTGCCCTCCCTAAACATGCCCTGGACCGCGGGAGTGGGGCCAAGTTGCACGGACTGGACCGCAAAAGAGAACGCCACCGTCTGGTCATCGTACTGGTAGTATCCCTTCCACTTACTATGGTCTATGAAGACTTGCTTCCAGTGGTAGGGTTTCTTGGTCGCTGGAGCGTCTGTCATTTCTGAAGAAGTAATTAATATAAAAATAGCAAAATTAGATGAAGTTAACAAACAGAAATAATATATGTGTGTCACAAGTAATCTTCAGGATGGAGCCCCGGGCGAAGGTACTCAGTACTCAATCAGTCTCAGTTTAGGGAAATCCATAAGTCCCATTGATCAGTTTGAAGTAATACAACAGGAATATTGTTCCGAACAAAGACACAACGTTTATACAATATTTCGACCTTTCTCAATTTTGGCCATTATCAGGAAAAGAATCATCTTTCGACTTTTATTCGGCCATCATCAGGTGCACAATCATCTCTACCTGAAGATCGCCAAATAAAGATTCAAATATTGTACAAACGTTGTCTTTGTTCAGTGTAACTTTTCTGTTATACATACTGAAGTTGTCACCTTTTGAAGTTATTAATTGATCTTATCGACATCTCGTCGAGACTATAGTTGGGTCTGAGTCTCACAGTCCAAGTATTCCAACTTAAGTTTGAGCCACGTAACGTTACTCCCCCCCCCCCCCCCTCAGAAAATATGTCATTAAATCCCTCATGTGTCATTTATGTTAAAATATCTCATTAAATGAGTTAGTGATACCACCAGAGCACGGCAAAGTTAAATAACCATCATATTATATAATTTAAATTAACTCTGAAAACAAAAATCCTCTTACCCAGACATTTTGGCAGTGCGCCACTCCAGCTCCCGTTGTCATAGCAATGACGCTCATCGTTGCCAAGCAGTATGTAACCATGGTGACAGCGATAGATGATAAAACGCGAATAGCGACGGAACGACCCGAATTTGAGAGCAGGTGGGTCGGGACACGGGGCGGGGCCGGAAGTGGTTGGACGAACGGTTGTGGCAGTGGTTGAAATGGTGGTACTCGTTGTAGATGAGAATGTTGGACGTTCCGTTGTAGTAGTGGTAGTGGTAGGTGCTACAATTAAGGTTAGTAATGGTTAGTAATTAGTACTGTTAGTAAAGGATTATAAATAATTTGTAATTGAAAAACATGTAAGTGTTAGTAATTAGAGCAGTTCTCAGTGATTTAATAAAGCTCTAGTTGCGACAATATGGAACCTCAATGGCACCTTGACATAAGTCATTTACTGTTATCAAACACAAGGACAAGATTTGTAACTTTTCTTTTAAATCAAAAAGGTAACAAGAAAAATTTATTGTTAAATTGTCAATACAATCATACGATAATCTAAAAATACCTTGTTAACTTTGGAAACAAGATCAAACATCACCAATGAAGCTACATAGCTAATGCCAAAACTCCCGGGCATGATTCAACAAACATTTCATTCTAATCACAAAGTTTGAGGAATTTATATTCACCAAGCTCGCATATAGGTGGCAGGCTACTCCAGGTGCCATCGCCCAGGCAGGTGATTGTCTCATTGCCTAGCAACCGGTATTTGTTGCTGAAGCAATTATAGGTGGCGTTAGTGCCGATGGGGTAGCGATTTGCATAATCGTGATTCGTGTCGGGTACGACCCTTCCGAAGTCTGTGATGGCTGGGGCTTGGCATGTGATTTCTGGAAGGACAGAATTATTTCAAAACAAGTTTTATATATATTGAAAGTATCAATTATTTTTTAATCAGGAAGTTCAAATAGACAACACATCATTGACTACCCAACAGGATCATTATGCATCAACTATTTAATGTAGAAGGTACACAATTATATGAAGTAACACCATAAATATTTAGTCTTCTTAGACAGTAAAAAATGTTACATCTGAGAACAGATTCTCCAATTTTTAAAACTAAAATAGTTGTTTTCAAAAGTAACATAGAAATTTGTCAATAAAAATAAATCTAATATTTATATAAGATGATTATTTAACAAATAGACTACGTATATTGATATTTTTCATCACAGGTGAATAGTGAATACGTTTTAGACACTGAATCTTCAAGTGCAGACAGAAAAAATCGGGAAATATTTCAGTGATTTTACAAGAGTTTACACAATAAGTACCTTGACAATACGTAGTGAGGTCCGACCAAAGTCCATCAGCCAGACAGACGACCTTGCCCGACCCCTTGAGCTCATGACCTGGGTCGCAGATATACTCAGCTGTACAGTTCTCATGCATGCACACCACCTGCCACTTCCCGAAGCTAACACCAGGGGGACTTCCACAGGAGGCTGCAATCAAGGTCAATTACCCATAAATGGCAACTAAAATGGCAGCTATAATACATGATAATTATACCTGTACGTGGTCAAATTAGTCAATTAAGAGTAATTAGACACTGCTTACAAGATGGTTTGTATTACATACAGGTGCCACAGATTCATATGTTTATGAGTAAGTTAATATTACGCAGAACATACTAGAAAAACTCAACAAGACAAGAATAATATGACGCTAACTTCAGAAGTTTTAGTCTATTCTGATGAATTTTCAGCCTGCAATTAGTAGCCAGTTCAGTTACTATGAATATACTTCTGGGTCCTGGAAGAGCTAGGTTGGTTGATCCTGGCTGATCAGTTGATCCCTGGCAGAACTTCCTTGCAGCATGGGGATGAACTTATCCAG
This sequence comes from Platynereis dumerilii, assembly GCA_026936325.1. NCBI lineage: Eukaryota > Metazoa > Annelida > Polychaeta > Phyllodocida > Nereididae > Platynereis > Platynereis dumerilii. Next base: position 2,593,835 of record JAPTHN010000034.1, read on the forward strand.
AGAAATCAACCAACCCCAATCTCCCTACAACTACTGCCAATACTTTTGGGGTCTCAACCATTTTATTACCCTTTAGTATGAACAAAGTTGTCCCCTACCATAGCACTTGGGAGGCGGATCACTCCATAAACCTGTGGCGGAGTTGCACGCAACCTGGGAGACACCAATCAGCGTGTACTTGTAGAGGCAGGAAAATGCCACTCGGATGTCCGTGTCGTTAAAATATTCCAATTCCGCAAGACCATAGCGAGGAGACTTTGGAGGAGGACACATCAGTTCTGAAATGAAGTGAATGTACGAATTAAATTAAATTACTAAGACAGGCAAAGTTTTTGCCTATCATAATAATAATCAGACATTTTGATAGAATTCTTGAAGAACAGCATTTAATTTAGATGATTCAAAGGAACAGAGGTGCTCAATAACTGTACAAACGAATTGAAATCATGTGACACTCAAAATGGAGGTGGGTAGAGCAAAAAAAATTCTCCTGCTAATATTATGACATGAATATTATTTCAAACCTTTGATGAAACCACACCATCTCCAATTTTGGACAAGAAATATCACCCCTAAATAATTTGTAATTCCCTAATATGTAGATCTATGTTTTTATTATGTTGATGTCCAATAATTACTTTAACAACTTGCATGCCAAATATTGTCCTCACTTGAACCCTTATCAATCCGAGCTGCTTTCATAAGGCTCAGGAAATTCTTTACTATTCCATTCCAATCTCTAATCTGTTTTTAACTCACCAACACAAATAGGTAACCTCGTATCCCATTGGCCACCAACGGAACATGTGACCTGCATTGGACCAATCAGAGTGAAGTTAACAGATGAGCAGGACAAAGCGACAATCTGGTTGATGGTGTAGTTGTCCTGCGGAGGGTCCAATATCAAGGAGGTTGAATTTGGAGGGAGGCAGAGTGAAGGTTCACCTGAAAATAAACAAATAGCAGTGAAAAATTATTTATAAGTTAACCTTTGAGTGATACAAACAATAAACATCTGAAATGATTTGACAGTTTATTAAAGGCATCCTTAATGCTAATACAGCGAGCAGCACATATAATGGATCAAATTCTGCTTTAGAGAAAAATGTCTGCCAAGATATATCTCAGTCAGTAGAGCGCTAGCCTTACAAACGAAGGACCGGGGTTCAATCCCCAGGCTGGCCATCATGTCATTCAACGACGTCGTCGTTCGCATCAGACGAAAATTGGGGGCGCCGTGGGCCAAACTGGAAACAAGTCATTGACTTGGCTACCCATGTTAAATAAAAGTACCTGTAATAACTGAATTGTTAATCAGTCAATGAAGACCTCAAGTATTGATGAAGATGAATGGATGACTTGGGCTTTACATCCTGTAATTATGCACTGTGGTAGGAAAATTAGGATGGGAGGAGTGCAGTGCAAATACTCCTAGAGCAGGATATTTTAGCCTGGGGTTATGCACTCCCGAGTTCTCGTGAACAATTTCAATCCCTGTGATCTCAAACATAAATCAAATACAAAGACCAGCACCAAACACAGAATCTCCAATATAGATGTTTGATGTTCCACTAATTGGAGATTAACTAGAGGATTAGCCCATTACAATAATTTACATCCCGATTAACCCAAGGACAGCACTAATCTCCATGTCGTACACATGTAGTACAGATTTAGAGCATGTAAAGGGAGGATTAGAGGATTAGGTTAATCCAGAGTATTCCTGCTATGCTCATCAGTATTTGGGAACAGCTTATCTAAATGCATCGTCCAGCAGCCTAATAAGTAGGCTAATACAAGACACATTGTATGAGACAGAACTGCACATCAGTGTAAAACTAATTGACACATAGATATCTACCATTGTGTCAATTTAACCCATGAAAAATACAGAAGTACATCTTTACTGCATCCTAAAGAAATATATCTTAACCACCATTCTTGCAAAAATGAATCTTCACTACCATCCTAAAAGAAATACATCTTCACTACCATCCTAAAAGAAATACATCGTCACTACCATCCCAAAAGAAATACATCTTCACTACCATCCTAAAAGAAATACATCTTCACTACCATCCTAAAAGAAATACATCTTCACTACCATCCCAAAAGAAATACATCTTCACTACCATCCTAAAAGAAATACATCTTCACTACCATCCTAATAGAAATACATCTTCACTACCATCCTACAAGAAATAAATCTTCACTACCGTCCTAACAGAAATACATCTTTACTACCATCCTAATAGAAAAACATCTTCACTGCCATCCTAAAAGAAATACATCTTCACCACCATCCTAAAAGAAATACATCTCCACTACCATCCCAAATGAAATACATCTTCACTACCATCCTAAAAGAAATACATCTTCACTACCATCCTAAAAGAAATACATCTTCACTACCATCCTAAAAGAAATACATCTTCACTACCATCCCACAAGAAATACATCTTCACTACCATCCTAAAAGAAATACATCTTCACTACCATCCTAAAAGAAATACATCTTCACTACCATCCCACAAGAAATACATCTTCACTACCATCCTAATAGAAATACATCTTTACTACCATCCCAAAAGAAATACATCTTCACTACCATCCTAAAAGAAATATAACTTCACTACCATCCTAATAGAAATACATCTTCACTACCATGCTAATAGAAATACATCTTCACTACCATCCTAATAGAAATACATCTCCACTACCATCCTAATAGAAATACATCTTCACTACCATCCTAATAGAAATACATCTTCACTACCATCCTAATAGAAATACATCTTCACTACCATCCTAATAGAAATACATCTTCACTACCATCCTAATAGAAATACATCTTCACTACCATCCTAATAGAAATACATCTTCACTACCATCCTAAAAGAAATACATCTCCACTACCATCCTAAAAGAAATACATCTTCACTACCATCCCAATAGAAATACATCTTCACTACCATCCTAACAGAAATGGGTCAAAATTTGAAAACCTTGAAATTTCAGCTGAAAAAATTTTGAAATTTTTTTAAGTCCAGAAATGCCGTTTTAAGTTGGCATTGGGTAGGTCAAACAATCAGCTATCACTGCACTGTCATGTCCAAGGGTCCCAAATGCTCTGCTGATCTGTAATGAGGTGATATTTACAGCTGTCATGTTTTTTGACTGTCATTAAAATCACACTTATAACTGAAAAATCCTGACCACTTAGGGTTAAATAATCTATTACCAATGATTAGGCAGGTAGCTTGGACATTTTAGGCCAAGTTCCAGGTCTCTAGCACCAATTATTTTTGAGATAATGCATTTTGGTCAATTAAATTTAGAATATATGTGTCATTAGCATCATGCCTATAACTTGAAATCCGCACCACTTAGAGCTGAAGAATGTATTACCAACGTATGGGAAAGTGGCTATTCTGCAAACATTTAGCTATATTTCAGATCTCTATGACCAATAGTTATTAAGATAGAAGATTTTCTTGAACTAGAAATTTACAAACAGAAACAAAAATACTCTTTTCACCAATAGTTTGGATTCTGAATAACAAAGATGATCTCCACTACCCCTCCAGTGCTCAATGTCTTTGCTGAACCAAATTTCAGGTGCTAGACAATGGTAAAATCTCACTGACACCCCATATTTGATTAGTAATCTCAGAGAACCGTCAAATTCATACTAGGCATGTCAGATGCAATGAAAATGCAAAAATTCTGTGTAATATTTAGTTAAAACATTAATTGATAATATATATTGAACACAATTTCAACTCTGTCACCTGCAACTGAATTTAATAGAGGTAAAGGAAAGAAGCCATTTTTTGTTGTGATGCTAATGACAGCGTGATGCTAATGATAATTAAGATAAAAATCTTTGTAGGGACCAGTGCAAAACTGGCAATCTGGCAATTTGTGCATGAAATGATCTTATGAACACCAGAAGCATGTTCGTATTGATTCTGGTCCAGAAATATGCAGTCAAAATAGAGCAGCAAGGCGTTTGCTAATAACAAATTAAGATAGGACAACCGACATACCAACAGAAATACTCAAATATTTTGGTTTATATAAATGATACAGAGCTACAGATAGCGCAGTTATTTTCTTGGGTTCTCAGACAACGTTAGACACAAGGTTTTCTCACAAAATGTGCGTCCCTTTCATTTTTATTAAGAAACCAAACTGGTGTGATGCTAATGACGCAATATTGGAGACATGGACACAACAACCCCCTGCTCTTATACAGGATATTATTTCAGAAATTTGAAACTGTATTTTAGAAGAGTGATAGTCAAGTCTCCATATATGGAAGAGTTTAATTGAATCAGGATCCTGTACAATTTTTTGTGATGCAATCTTTCAAAGAAAATGTTGGTGGAGACAGGCCATTTTCAGGGGGGTTGGCCACTTCAATGCTATTTTTGGATGGGATAAAAATAACCTTCCTCATATTTTTTGTGTCAGAAGTTTTGCTAATATCCTTGTCTATGACAAATGACATCAAGAGGTCCTGCATGTGCCTTTCTGTCATCATGAATTATTGTTAAACACCGGAGACAAGAGTTTCAGACTTACCAAATTTTGACCCAAATACATCTCCACCACCATCCCAAATGAAATACATCTCCACTACCATCCCAAAAGAAATACATCTCCACTACCATCCCAACAGAAATACATCTTCACTACCATCCTAATAGAAATACATCTTCACTACCATCCTAAGAGAAATACATCTCCACTACCATCCCCAATGAAATACATCTCCACTACCATCCTAAAAGAAATACATCTCCACTACCAACCTAAATGAAATACATCTTCACTACCATCCTAATAGAAATACATCTTCACTACCATCCTAACAGAAATACATCTCCACTACCATCCCAAATGAAATACATCTTCACTACCATCCTAATAGAAATACATCTTCACTACCATCCTAATAGAAATACATCTTCACTACCATCCTAATAGAAATACATCTTCACTACCATCCTAATAGAAATACATCTTCACTACCATCCTAAAAGAAATACATCTCCACTACCATCCTAAAAGAAATACATCTTCACTACCATCCCAATAGAAATAAATCTTCACTACCATCCTAATAGAAATACATCTCCACTACCATCCCAAATGAAATACATCTTCACTACCATCCCAAAAGAAATACATCTTCACTACCATCCTAATAGAAATACATCTTCACTACCATCCTAAAAGAAATACATCTTCACCACCATCCTAAAAGAAATACATCTCCACTACCATCCCAAATGAAATACATCTCCACACAATCCCAACAGAAATACATCTTCACTACCATCCCAAAAGAAATACATCTTCACTACCATCCTAATAAGAAATAAATCTCTACTACCATCCTAACAGAAATACATCTCCACTACCATCCCAAATGAAATACATCTTCACTACCATCCTAATAGAAATACATCTTCACTACCATCCTAATAGAAATACATCTTCACTACCATCTTAATAAGAAATACATCTTCACTACAATCCTAAAAATAAATACATCTTCACTACAACCCTAATAGAAATACATCTTCACTACCATCCTAATAGAAATACATCTTCACTACCATCCTAGAAGAAATACATCTTCACTACCATCCTAATAGAAATACATCTTCACTACCATCCTCATAGAAATACATCTCCACTACCATCCTAATAGAAATACATCTTCACTACCATCCTAATAGAAATACATCTTCACTACCATCCTAAAAGAAATATACATATTCACTACCATCCTAATAGAAATACATCTTCACTACCATCCTAAAGAAATACATCTTCACTGCCATCCTAATAGAAATACATCCTCACTGCCATCCTAATAGAAATACATTCTCACTACCATCCCAATAGAAATACATTTTCACTTCCATACTAGAAGAAATACATCTATACTACCATCCTAATAGAAATACATCTTCACTACCATCCTAATAGAAATACATCTCCACTACCATCCTAAAAGAAATATATCTTACTACCATCCTAACAGAAATACATCTTCACTACCATCCTAAAAGAAATACATCTCCACTACCATCCTAAATGAAATACATCTTCACTACCATCCTAAAAGAAATACATCTTCACTACCATCCTAATAGAAATACATCTTCACTACCATCCTAATAGAAATACATCTTCACTACCATCCTAATAGAAATACATCTTCACTACCATCCTAATAGAAATACATCTTCAATACCATCCTAATAGAAATACATCTTCACTACCATCCTAATAGAAATACATCTTCACTACCATCCTTACACTGGCTTTGAGGGCGTGGGTTCAAATCTCACCACGGGAACTCACTTTAGTCCGAGCCCATGGGACATTAAATGGAGGCGGGTCGTATCAAGTGTTCTATGCTGGGGCAACTGAAAGACCCTGGGCATCCCTGAATTAATAGGGTATGTGCCAGACTCAAAGTCTTCTCATCTCATCATCATACGGCGCTCGCCTGCCTCAATATAGCCCACTAAGGTGCTGCAGAGGCGTAAAACACAAACAAACAAACAAACAATCACTACCATCCTAAAATAAATACATTCTCACAACCATCCCAATAGAAATACATCTTCACTACCATACTAGAAGAAATACATCTTCACTACCATCCTAATAGAAATACATCTTCACTACCATCCTAAAAGAAATACATACTCACTACCATCCTAATAGAAATCTTCAATACCATCCTAATAGAAATACATCTTCACTACCATCCTAATAGAAATACATCTCCACTACCATCCTAATAGAAATACATCTTCACTGCCATCCTAAAAGAAATACATCTCCACTACCATCCTAATAGAAATACATCTTCAATACCATCCTAAAGAAATACATCTTCACTACCATCCTAATAGAAATACATCTTCTCTACCATCCCAACAGAAATACATCTTCACTACCATCCTAATAGAAATAAGAAATACATCTTCACTACCATCCTAAATTGACATAGACCACCACTCCATAAGAAATACATCACTGTCAACAAATTTACTAAATATTATCCCAAAATTAATCAACCCAATTGAAATCTTGAAATTGTTGCTTCGTATGCTGGTATTGAACTCAGGACCCTCCCTATCGACCAGAACAGCAACAGAGGGTCTTAACCACTGGTCCACCCAGCGCCCTGAGCCTGATAAGCCAAATACTATCACCCAATCAATATGGGGACTATAGAGGCATGTAACTGTTACTATATCAGTATGTCATTACATTGATTTCAGTGACAGGCCTTCCGGCCAGTTTTTCAGTAAATCTCAGTACTACGCAGAAATCAATTGGATGTGATCAAAATAAAGTTGTCTATAGCTCAAAGGCACTTTGGTTCAATAAATTGTCTGTAAAATTCAAATGATTCGTAATATTTGACGAAATAGCGGTGTAATGGTGCAAACAGGTTGAGAGAAAAATATGGAGGACACCGCAATGAGGTGAAGGACGATAGAAACAGCAATCCAACATAGGCCCAGGTGACCTAGCAAGAGCTGGATTTGCACCCTGGAGGGTAGGTCAAGCTGTAGCATGCTAGGCTGCCAATCGCTTGGTCAAGGGCTCGACTTCAGCTCTTGTCGGGTGACCTGTACCTATGTTGGATGGCTGCTTCAATCATCCTTCACCCCATTGCCGTGTCCTCTTCCTGTCCTAATTAGCCTATCAAGTGCATAAATACAGGACGTAAGCCCATATCATCCATCCATCTATCCCTTTGGGATTGTTGGGAATATAAAAATAAAACTCTTACCATTAGCAAGGAGGAAAGAGCAGCAAGGAAGAAGAAGAAGGAGAAGAAAGAGCAAGTCAGGTGAAGATGGTTCTTTCTTGCTCTTCATTTTGTCCGTCTCTCTGTCTGTCTAGCGCCCGGTTAAATCCATCTTCTGAAAATTGAAAATAAATTCAATTAATTATTTCAATGATACAGAATAATTTAGACCATAGAATATCCAACCAAAATATGAGGTAATTAATGTGATTTAATGACCATTTTTTAGAAACACACCACAATCATTCTCTTAATACCTTCTGAATCCTTTTATTAATTTGAAACTTCACACACATTTCCAGACTTCTAATATGACCATGCATTGAGGGTGAAAGATATTAGCAAGAAAACCATTAATTTTTCCTTGATTAAGTTCATAAGTGTATCTGAGATACTAGAGTACAGCATTAATTTACTCATCACAAACATCTTCCATGAGTTATATATTTAAATCATCAAAATGAATTTTGTGCATACTATAACATAACTGATACTTACAAAAATAATATTATATGATAATATGATAATCAGGTTAAGCAATATAGTCCATCAAATGCATGTAGGCACAATAGTCATATCATAAAAGATACTAAAATACAGGCATATCCAATAGCACAACTCTATGGAATGATGCTACACTTGGACATAGCCCACACTTGGTGACAGCTGGCCTCCCAGTCACTTTTCTAGCATCATGCAACTTTTGGCATCCTAACTTGCAGCAGGTTGTCTAGTGTTCTAGTCAGGATGACATCACTTAGGTGACGAAATCAGTATTGTGATAACAAAAATGTAGGCTAAATGAGATCTATTATATGGAATATCTATTATTTGGAATATGATTTTACTTCGAAATCAGAGAGTTTTGGTTTTTGTAATCTTGACATATGGTCATATGGCCAATAAGCTTTAGTAGGGACGCCACCATCTATCATTCTGTAAGACAATCTATCTATCTATCTATCTATCTATCTATCTATCTATCTATATTTCTATCTATCTATCTATATATATTTATCTATCTATATCGATCTATCGATCTATCTATCTATCTATCTATCTATATATCTGTCTATTTATCTATCTATACATCCATCTATTGTCTACACTGTAAGAACCTTACCGTAGAAAACTACAGTAACTACCGGCAGACTCCTTTGCCGGCAACTACTGTAGTTTTTTACAGCAACAAAAATTACTACTGTAATTCTGCTGTACGGTACTTACTGTAAAAACTACAGTAATCAATATATCTTACTGTAGTTTGAAAACGGCATCTTACCATAGTTTTTACAGTAATAGATTTTCATACTGTATAAGCATTACGGTAAATTACTGTAGTTTTTACGGGAAGGGGACCTTGTACTGCAGTTTTAACTACAGCTGATTATTGTAGATTTTACAGTAAGATTATTCTATACCGTTCAATTGCAGGGACAATTTTATTTAAACAAGATAATTGGTAAAACATGTCCATGAACAGAATAACCAATGAACTTGATGAGATGCCAAAATGGAAACAGTAGTTAAAATAGAAGAAATTCCATAATTTTGAACAGCATTTCAGACTTCAGTAAAATATCCTGTAACTGGTCCTTTGGACTCCTGAAAAAGAAGAAAATCATATGAGTTGATGAAGCATTCAAGTAATAAAGAATCAGTTAATTGAATGTTTAATGAACATACTTAGTTTATTCAACACACTTACCCAGTCAATGTTTACTCAACTCCACTGCTAAAACAAGAAATAAACATGGAGCCACTGAACAGTGCCACCTCTTCCTTTGAATAACTGTCCAAGAATGACTCTAATACAATTGTCTAATACTGCCAATAAATTCAGTTTATGTAACTGGGTCACAGTTCTGCGTCAGTGATTTTCCCTCTAATTACCCCTCTAATTACCCCTTAATTGATGCCATACTCATATAATATGCATGCAAAGTGACACCTTGTGGTATTCCTGAGAAATGACTACTAGTATACAATTGTGTATAGTTTGATATTATTCCATTTAGACCTTAGATATTATTTAGAGTGTATTTAGCAATTTAATAAATGAACATCCTACAAATGTAATACAGTACAGTTTAAAAAAATAAATAATCTAATCTAATTTGTCAATCAAATGCTACACAATACAGATTTTTTCAAAGTAATTTTCATATGTATCTCATCTTTATAAATGAATTTGCCATATTGAATCTGTAAATTCATATATTTTAGAGAATAATGAAAAAAGCCTAATATTATATAGTCCACATTTTAAATAATTATACATTTTTAAGTATTATACTAGATAGTTGGGTGAACATTGTGATACAAATACATGTATGTCTACAAAAATATTGATATGATTTTAAAAACATATTTCATGGACATAAATATGAGGGATGGCTATTTTCCAATATAATATCTCCAATTAGAACTTAATGCTCAGCCATTGCTTGTGGACATGACACATTTGGTATATTCCCTTTATAAGGAATGAACTGTCAGTACAATGGCTTAATGTAGTTATTACAGTAGTGTGATAGTGGATTACAGTAGTGGCTTGCTTGCTGTAAAATCATCTTGCTGTAATATGAAGCTCACAGTGGCTTGCTGTAACATTTACAGTAAGGCTTACGGTAGAGTTTTGTTTGCTGTAAAATCTACTGCAATTTGCCGTGATATGAAGGTTACAGTAGCTTGCTGTAACACTTACAGTAAGGCTTACAGTAGAGTTTTATTTGCCGTAAAATCTACAGCAATTTGCGGTAATATGAAGCTTACAGTAGCTTGCTGTAACATTTACAGTAAGTCTTACGGTAGAGTTTTGTTTACTGTAGCTTCTACAGTAGCTTACTGTATCAGAGTTGTACAGCAGCTTACTGTAGTTTCTACAGTAATTCACTGTACAAACTACAGCAATTTGTTACAGTGTAGGTATGCACATGTCATTTATCTATCATATCTAATATTATCTATCCTACTTATTCTGCTATCTACCTATAGATAAGAACAATTTTATGTTTTTATTCCATTTTTCCATATTATACATTTCAATTCTATCTATCCCGTCAATTCCATTCTATCCTTCTGTCTATCCTTCTGTCTATCTATTCAATATGCATCCATTCATTTTCATTTGTTAGGTCCACTGAGACCGACAGAAGCCTGAGAGGGCTCTTTTCAGGTATTAGCCCTATGCATAGATCCATTTGGAACACATGGGGTCAGAATTAGGTTTAGAGCAACAAATCAATTGGAATGTTTAGCTAATGCTGCTTGACAGGCAATGCGAAATTTTGTAAAAGAGAAATTGATCAGGCATTCCGTGCTAGGACCATGCATCATGCAGGTCCCAATGGAAATGGTGGATATGTTGAATGTGGTCCATATCGATAAAGAGGAGTCAGAATTGAACACAAAAGTAATGTAGGCCTAGTTAAGCTTTGTTAATTTATCATTTAAAATTAATAACTGTAGGCCTATCAGACAGAGAATTTTACAGTAAATTATACACCAATGAAGATTACATGAATATAAGTTCTGAAAATATTCCTTAAAGACAAATTTATAAGGACCTTGCTAGACCTATAGACCCCTATATTTAATGTGTTTTTATTCAGTGTGTAAAAAACGAAATATGGTAAATTAATGCTATTAGACCTGTATAGACAGCTGTAAACAGGGTTTATATATTTCCCTTGATCATATCTATTTACAACATAGACAGAAAGACCTATGGGAATTGATAACATTGTTCTCAATGCATTCAAATTTAAAGAACAGTTTTCATCTTAATAACAAACGCCTACACAAGCAGTAAAATGTATATTACTTGATAGGATGAGATGCTGTATCAAAGCATTATTAAACTGCATGCAGAAATTTATGTATCTGGCTGGTCTGGTCTGGAGATTAGCCTATCTACAGGCCTGCTGCCTCTGTGAATAGCTACATCTGATAAAGGTTCATTTTAGACAGGCCTTGGTCAGGGAAATAATCTAGCAATGATGATATATTTAGGCCTAGAAGCACAACACTGTCTTACCTCAGTTGACGTCCAAGACAGGATCAATAGCAGCAGCCAGGAGGACGCAGTGACGCTCCCCACAGAGCTGCTCAGCGTTCTGTGCAACGTTATAGAAGACGTCAACAACGTAGTGCTGCTGGATGGGTGCATCTTGTTCCGTTCAGTTGTTTGCACCACCATGTACCATGTGACAGTGTGATAAACACAAACGAAAACAAATCCAGTCCTTTTGAAGTGTCTTACAAGCAGGACATCACAGCATGCTGTCTTGACTCAGCTACTCCATTGAAGAAGGTATAAAACGTCTGATCTTACGCTATTCATGACATGAGGAGACGCAACGTCATGTAAATGAAGCACATTTGTTGTTCACACAGTGGAGAGCGCCTGGAGCGCACAGCACGTGCGCAAACCTGTGATGTCATCAATTTGTCCATGGTTATCCATGACAACAATCATAGGCCTACATGTGTTGTCATTATGACTTCTCATACAGCAACCAGAGCCTTAGGGCAGCAGCTCACTGAACTGGCGCATGCTAAGAAGCACAGTTCTGCCCTCTGGCGCCAAATAAACCCAAATCACACTGTGTGTGAATAGAGCAGGGGGAGGGGGATCAATTCGATTCCAGGCAACTGGTGTACTTAATGGAACGGAATGAGGCAGAAGGGATTCGATTGTGTTCCAAAACACTTCTGTCAGAGAATCACTCCCTCTGATCTTCTTCACTTTCAGGAAACCATCAATCCTAAATGGCCAAACTTCAAGATGTTATAGTACATGATGGCCCACTCCTCATGACAATTATGAGAGTGTCACTTTAATTAAAAAAACTTAATTAAATGTTTAATTAAAGTAATACAACGATGGTGAAAGTGCAAAACCTCGTATGTCAAAAAAAGGAGCCATTTTTCAGAAATTGGAAAAAACTATCATCGATCTTTTTTTATGGTATTAAAATTAATGTTTATTAATATATGTGAGTTAGGCTCAACTTGATTTATAGAAAGTGACACCCTGTTTTAGCATAATTTTTTGTCAGAGGTTGTTGACCCCTAGCATTGATGTTACCATCAGATATGATTGAAAATGTTGACTTACAAGGTTTTGCACTTTCACTTTCTTACAAGTTAGTAAGGTGCAAAACCTTGTAGGCCTAACTCAACCATTTATCACATTTTAAAGCAACTTGCAGCATTGAATGTACCTCTATCTATAGGTAAACAGTAAAAAATGTAAGTTGACCATGATAAATAACAACAGCTAGATCCAGGAAGTTGGCTACCTGAAGCTGGTTACTTGGGAGTTACCTGGCAGCTACCTGAAATGTGAAGTTAGCTACCCAAAGCTGGTTACCTAGCAGTTACCTGGCAGCTACTTAAAACTCACTGAAAGGTAGCTACTTGAACTGGCTACCTGGCAGTTACTTGGCAGCTACTTGAAACTTTGGGAAGTTAGCTACTTGAATTGGCTACCTGGCAGTTACCTGGCAGCTACTTGAAACTTTAGAAAGATAGCTACTTGAACTGGCTACCTGGCAGTTACTAACTTGGCAGCTACTTGAAACTTTGGGAAGTTAGCTACTTGAACTGGCTACCTGGCAGTTACCTGGCAGCTACTTGAAACTCTTCCTATTTCTGGCTGGTGACGGGGCCGGAATCCAACCCTCAGAAAAGCTGCAGAGCTTGGCCGGTAACGCGGCCACCTCAGTGGAAGTTAGCTACTTGAACTGGCGACCTGGCAGTTACCTGGCAGCTACTTGAAACTTTGGTAAGTTAGCTACTTGAACTGGCTACCTGGCAGCTACTTGAAACTCTTCCATTTCTGGCTGGTGACGGGGCCGGAATCCAACCTGCCGAAAAGCTGCAGAGCTTGGCAGGTGACGGGGCCAACTCAGTGAAAGATAGCTACTTGAACTGGCTACCTGGCAGTTACCTGGCTGCTACTTGAAACTCTTCCCATTTCTGGCTGGTGACGGGGGGCAGTTACCTGGCAGTAGACCTGTTGAGAATACAAACAATGAAGATTTTAATAGCCTCCTGTTTGGTTTCCCATGCTTTTGGGTATGGGGAATCCAAATATCACATTCATTTTGGTCTAGGGTGAAGGGAAACCCTGCCTCAAGAGCCCTCAACATTTGTTGTCAATTTCGACGGAAATCGCCTATTTTTCTATGATTTCATGTTACATTTTGTCTTATAACTGGATAGCATTTCATCACAGAGCCTTCAAAATAGCACCAAATGAAAGAAATTAATTTCCCTATCAGATAGACATATGATTTGTCATGAAAATGTGACACAGGAAATGAAATATTTAATTTATCACAAAAATTGGTAAAAAATGTTATAATTTCACACGGTTTTGACGTATAACTGCACATAAAATTGCTTCTAGACTCAACTCATGGCACCATATGGCAGATTTTAAGTATTATGTAGGATCAGTATCATGTTTTTTAAATTGTGCATGCTTATTAATCTCTAATTACTCATTAATGATGCAGTAACTGCAGAAAAAGTACTGAAAATGCTATGTATCGTCAGTAAGATTCATTAATAGATAACGGTACAAGCTTCAAATAATGATTAATAATGACTATAAGGATTAATTCTGACAATAATGAATTGGTAGTTACCAAGTGCTATCATACATTGAGTGTGTACCCTCAGGAATTGTCACAAATACCTGCCATTGAGATCTACCACAAGAAGCAGAACCTTTGTTCCAAAGGATTTGTTGCAATATTTTGGCAGAATATATTGTAACTTTTTATGCCACTTTCAGTGACTTCAAACTCATTAACCTCAATCTGGTTTGCCTGACTTTCCCATCAGGCACCACATTTGTTTACCAAGTAAACTGAACCAAATAAAAAACGCAAAACTATTTCCAGGTTTGAATTTGTTTTTTCAGCATATACTTAAAATGGGATGTTGAGTGTATGCATTTGTGTGATCAGGTGCCGAAGGACTCAAGTGAATAAAATCACTTAAGTGTCACAATTTTTTGCAAGTCTGTGGCTGAGTTTATCGCATTGGGGGTATGACCAGTGAACTGGGACATTAGACACCCTATAGGGCAAAACAATGATTTCATGTTAAAGCTTGAAGAAAATGATGCAAAAGGCCACACAATTCATTTCCGTTGGTGCCACCTAACTTTTTAAAAATTCGGTTTTTTTGAGAAGAGGTCAGAGTTTGTCACACTCAATGCAAGAATGAGACTATGAAAACAAGTCATCAAACAGACTATGCAATAGCTGGGGAATGAAAAAGGCTTAGGTTCTGTCAAAAAGACCTCAAATAACATGTGTAACAGCTACAGAGGTTAACATCAGTATTTTTTGTGCCTTCCTTGTGCTATTCTTTCAACCATACATCTGCTCCCATACGAAAAGCATGATGATTGCACATAGTGTACTGCTGTTTGTCCCATGACTGTTATACAGGTTGTGTGAGGTCTTTTAAAGACCCTGAACCTTTTTCACTTTATCGCATCTGTACAGGCCCTTTGGGGACCTGTTACCGTAGCTGCATTGCTTCACTGGAATATCATTGTGTGTGATAAACTCTGACCTGACTTCTAAAAATACTTAATTTTAACAAGTTAAGTAGCACCAACAGAAGTGAATTGTGTGGCCTTTTGCATCATTTTCTTCAAGCTTTCACATGGAATCGTTGGATTTGCTCTATGGGGTGCCGAATACCCTGGTCCACTACCAATAGCCCAATGTTATAAACATGGATGTAGATGTGCAAAAAAATGTCAGAATTCAGTTACTTTTTCGAAATGAGTCCTTTGACACTTGGTTATACACATGCATAAACATACCAGCCAATCTGAATCATATACAGAAAAATAAAGCCCTTGAAATAGTTTTGCGTTTTTTATTTGGTTCAGTTTACATGTATCCACGTATGGTCCAACATCCAATGGAAACAGGCAGAATGAACTGGTCAGCATTTGAGGTTAAATCGTTGACACAGAAATTATAAGTCATCCCATTCCAGAGCGCTTGGCTTCTCAATACTTTACAGTTTAATAGCAATCTCAAACTTTATGGCTGTTGTAACTTTGTCATCTGTCAAGTGTTGTGAGTACAGTGTACCAGAATATCATGAGGACAAGTCACTTTGATGGAACTGCAGAATGCACATTGTGTCCAGCCTCCAAACAGGATTCATGCCCTTGAGTTTTATAATACTTTAAGTACCAATGGGAACCAAACCCGCAGAACTCTGAGATCTTGGAAGATCAGCTTAAGAGGAAGTACGTTGCTCACACAAATTAAGGGAGCAAGAGGTTTTTTCATTATTGTTGCCAGTTATGCCTGTTTCAGGCAGATATCATGCATCAAATGTCAGAGAATATTGACATCTGAAGAGATTGGCTGCAGAAATTTAATGAAAAAACACAGGATATACCTGAACTCAAACAATAACTCTATCCATAAACCCAACCCTAATTTTAAACCTAGACGTGGGTCTGTTTTCACAAAGTAGAGGTTCTTTCTGGGACACAATGATGTTATTTTTGGTGGAATGGCCATGTCAGAAGCATTTACTATTGGTCTTATTAAAATGCTGGAATTTATCAGTATGTGAATTTCAACAAAGTAGAGGTTCTCTCTGGGACACAATGATGTTATTTTTGGTGGAATGGCCGTGTCAGAAGCATTTACTATTGGTCTTATTAAAATGCTGGAATTTATCAGTATGTGATTTTCAACAAAGTAGAAGTTCTCTCTGGGACACAATGATGTTAGTTTTGGTGGAATGGCCGTGTCAGAAGCATTTACTATTGGTCTTATTAAAATGCTGGAATTTATCAGTATGTGATTTTCAACAAAGTAGAAGTTCTCTCTGGGACACAATGATGTTAGTTTTGGTGGAATGGCCGTGTCAGAAGCATTTACTATTGGTCTTATTAAAATGCTGGAATTTATCAGTATGTGATTTTCAACAAAGTAGAAGTTCTCTCTGGGACACAATGATGTTAGTTTTGGTGGAATGGCCGTGTCAGAAGCATTTACTATTGGTCTTATTAAAATGCTGGAATTTATCAGTATGTGATTTTCAACAAAGTAGAAGTTCTCTCTGGGACACAATGATGTTAGTTTTGGTGGAATGGCCGTGTCAGAAGCATTTACTATTGGTCTTATTAAAATGCTGGAATTTATCAGTATGTGATTTTCAACAAAACTAACAAAGTAGAGGCTTTCTATAGACACAATGTAAGTCAGTGTCTTACTTACTTACTTGTCTACAGTATATCATTTGCTTGACAGTTCATTAAGATGTGATTTTATATTGTATGATTCCCGTAGGGTAACAACTACTAATAAGTGATTATATAACAATAAACAGTTAAGTATCAACTTTTTAATAAACATTTAATTAAAAACTTTACACCTTTGCATCAAGTTGAAAGAGGATAATATTACAGAAAGTATCAAATTAGAATGTATTACATTGAGTTGTGATTATCATGAAATAAGATAAAATGACAGGTTCCATGCATTATATAATAATAAAATAAATGAGAATGCATAATACAATTATGCCAGGAACTAGGATCCTATTAACTGAAAACTGTATCACAAAATAACAAAATAATATTCGCTCTGATTGACTATCAGGACCTGGACACGTAAATTTATTTGCTGTCAGTTACTTCTACCGGTTCCTCTCTTTATTTAGGCCACACACAATTGATCTCTAGCTTCTCGGATCTTCTCAAGGCACTTTTTCTAGGGTCGGTCAGTAGGACAAAAAAAAAAGGTGAAATCAAAATATTTTATAATTCGAAAAAAAACAAAAAACATTTTCAATTTATTTTTCAAATGGTAGAAAATCTATTGTGTTGGCGGGTCCGTGAAGCTAAGAATCAATTATGTGTGACCTTACTTCAAGTAGTTCCTACAAGTTGACCAGCAATTCTCCCTAGGCAATTCTCCTATTATATAGTGCATTCAGAAGGAGAAGCACAGACCCTGTTTGAATTTTGTCAAAATCGTCAGGACATCTCCAACACAATATAAAATATATTAATAAAAATAGCAGCCTCTTAAGCAGAGTTCTAACTACCATCATCATTAAAAAAACTCAGAAAAGAATGCAATGAGCCCCAGTTACTTCATCCTTTGGAAGGTAAGTTTTCAATCCGATCAGTTCCTGGTTGACATTTCTTGATACGGGAATGCCCCATGAATTGAAAGCGGGAACGAGATTTGAATCTGCAGCTTTGGAGAATGTCCTAACCCAATGGTCTATCTTCTCTTGGTCTGTGTCCAATTTTGGGTTTTCTTCGTTGTATTTTCTGAAGACTTTCTTGTAAGTCGCGAAGCCGAAGTCTCTGGCCAGCTGAGCGTAGATGCCGAGTGCCACTCCCGGGTGCTCCTTCCATTCCGTGAAGTTTGCACCTTTCTTCAAGTACTGCTTCATGGCTCCCTTTTGGTTCTGAAGCCAAGGATGCTCCCACGCGGGAATCCCAAACAACTTCTGCATCGCGTGAAGAGAGAATATATTACAAGTGACCTCCACAGTCCCGTCAAAAGTCCAAGCCCCTTCCTGCATGTTGTGACCCAACTCGTGAAAGTATCCCCAATGACCGTCGACTACTTCAACTGGTTTTCTGATGAGAAACATGTCGTTCGTTGGATCAGCCGCATCCATATGAGTCACTACAGGCCACCCACTGTGCATGTAACCAACAGTAGGTTGAATGTCAGGTACAAGCCACTGTTTCCTCTTGTTATGAAGCGAATCTCCCTTCAAATCGTGATGTGCCATGACAACTTCATCCCAAAACTCCATTATTTCTGCTGGATGGTCCGTTTCTCTGATGGTTTCGGAGGGTACAGTAATCATGATGTGCCTTCCAACAAAATCACCCCACAGGCCCGGTTTAATACGATTGGCCTCCCAGTCTTCCGGTTTGTCATCAAATTTGAATAACGGCGATTCAACGATGTCTTTCAAACGTACCGACAAGTTAGACTTTCCTGCGGGACTGATGAAGTAAATGGATCCCCCGAAAGGACTTTGTATGGAAGTTGTCCCTTGAGGCTCCAAATTTCTCCTCAGAACAATATCAGGCCACCTCTTGAACTTGTCACATGCTCCCAAATTGTCGCTGTGACAACCAACTTGGACCTCCCAATCTGCTGGATTTCCTTCCAACACATCAATAACTGCGGTGCCACCTGGTGCTAAGTATGCTCCAACAGGGTGCGCTTCATCGCAACAGGATTCAATCTTGTATGTCAAGCAAGACAAAGGTGGAGGGATTGCAAAATCCCCTGGAAAGTCATCGACACCTGGAGCTTTCATTTTACTCTTTTTCAGCACAAGATTAATGAACAACGCAGCTGCTCTATCTTCGTCTGCTTCTACCGGCCTTGTTTCTGATGGGGGCTTGCACATGTTCATGACATCCACTGAATCCAAAAGCCCCTTGAATAAATTGTCACAATCTCTATCAGGGATAGATACCATCTCCGCAATAATGCCAGGATCTAACTCGCAAATTTTCTGCTCCCCTCTTTTGCACTTCAGCAAGAAATCACCAACATGCACCTTATTAGTATGGCTCTTGACAACAGCAAGCTCACTCCCTTGGCTGTCAAAGTATCCGTCTGTCAGAAAGATCCCGAACTGTTTCAGAAAATGGTAACAAGGCAAACCATCAACATCGCAACGGTGGATCTGCATTGAGCCCCAAGGCGTAATTCCTACAATGATGCTCCCGCCTTCCGAGACAAACTTAGTTGAACCCTCGATCAGCTCGGCATCTTGTGGGTCGGATCCTTGCCAAATCAAAACGGTACCATCTGGTTTCGCATTTTTCAGTGCCGTTTTAGTCAGCCGCACCACGTTCCATTTTCCCACGTACTTTCCTTTCGTGACCCATGACAAAATGTTGCGAAAAATCTTCAGGTCATAACCCGAAACATCATTTTGCAAGAACCCTGAAAGATGGAAAGATAACAGTAACACAGTACTCAACATATGACCTTTGAAAAAGCAGGTAAGGGTGACTATTCAGTAAGATTTATGTTGTTTGAGGGGACACTCAGAGGGATACTAAAAGAGACACTCTCAAAAGAAACTCAAGGGGACACTCAAAGGGACACTCAAAGGGATCCTCAATGGGATACTCAAAGGGACACTCGAAGGGATACTCAAAGGGACACTAAAAGGATACTCAAAGGGATACTCAAAGGGACGGTCAAAGGGACACTCAAAGGGATACTCAAAGAGACACTCAAGGGAAACTCAAAGGGACACTCAAAGGGACACTCAAGGGGACACTCAAAGGGATACTCAAAGGGACACTCAAGGGGATACTATAAGGTACACTCAAAGGGACACTCAAAGGGATACTCAAGGAGACACTCAAAGGAATACTCAAAGAAATACTCAAAGGGATACTCAAAGGAATACTCAAAGGAATACTCAAAGGGTCACTCAAAGGGATACTCAAAGGAACACTCAAAGGGACACTCAAAGGAATACTCAAAGGACACTCAAAGGAATACTCAAAGGAATACTCAAAGGAATACTCAAAGGGACACTCAAAGGGACACTCAAGAGACACTCAAGGGATACTCAAGGGGACACTCAAAGGGATACTCAAAGGGACACTCAAGGGATACTCAAAGGGATACTGAAAGGGATACTCAAGGGACACTAAAAGGATACTCAAGGGGACACTCAAGGGACACCCAAAGGGATACTCAAAGGGATACTCAAAGGGATACTCAAAGGGGCACTCAAAGGGATACTCAAGGGGACACTCAAAGGGACACTCAAAGGGATACTCTAAGGTACACTCAAAGGAATACTCAAGGAGACACTCGAAGGAATACTCAAAGGAATACTCAAAGGAATACTCAAAGGAATACTCAAAGGAATACTCAAAGGGTCACTCAAAGGGTCACTCAAAGGAACACTCAAAGGGACACTCAAAGGAATACTCAAAGGGACACTCAAAGGAATACTCAAAGGGATACTCAAAGGGATACTCAAAGGGACACTCAAAGGGACACTCAAAGGGATACTCAAAGGGACACTCAAAGGGATACTCAAAGGGACACTCAAGGGACACTCAAAGGGATACTCAAAGGGATACTCAAAGGAATACTCAAAGGGACACTCAAAGGGACACTCAAGGGGATACTCAAAGGGACACTCAAAGGGATACTCAAGGGACACTCAAAGGGATACTCAAAGGGATACTCAAGGGAATACTCAAAGGGACCCTCAAAGGGACACTCAAGGGATACTCAAGGGGACACTCAAGGGATACTCAAAGGGACACTCAAGGGATACTCAAAGGGATACTCGAAGGGACACTCGAAGGGACACTCAAGGGACACCCAAGGGATACTCAAGGGACACCCAAAGGGATACTCAAAGGGACACTCAAGGGACACTCAAAGGGATACTATAAGGGACACTCAAAGGGTCACTCAAAGGACACTCAAAGGAATACTCAAAGGAATACTCAAAGGGATACTCAAAGGAATATTCAAAGGAATACTCAAAGGGGTACTCAAAGGTACACTCAAAGGAATACTCAAAGGGACACTCAAAGGGACACTCAAAGGAATACTCAAAGGACACTCAAAGGAATACTCAAAGGAATACTCAAAGGAATACTCAAAGGGACACTCAAAGGGACACTCAAAGGATACTCAAAGGGACACTCAAGGGACACTCAAGGGATACTCAAAGGGACACTCAAGGGATACTCAAAGGGACACTCAAAGGGATACTCAAAGGGATACTCAAAGGAATACTCAAAGGGACACTCAAGGGACACTCAAGGGATACTCAAAGGGACACTAAAGGGATACTCAAAGGGACACTCAAAGGGACACTCAAAGGAATACTCAAAGGGACACTCAAGGGACACCCAAGGGATACTCAAAGGGTCACTCAAAGGACACTCGAAGGAATACTCAAGGGACACTCAAAGGGATACTCAAAGGACACTCAAAGGGACACTAAAAGGGACACTCAAGGGACACCCAAAGGGATACTCAAAGGGACAGTCAAGGGACACCCAAAGAGAAACTCAAAGGGATACTCAAGGGACACTCAAAGGGATATTCAAAGGGACATTCAAAGGACACTCAAAGGATGCTACAAGGAATACTCAAAGGGACACTCGAAGGGATAGTCAAAGGGACACTCGGACACTAAAAGGGTCACTCAAAGGAATACTCAAAGGGATACTAAAAGGGACACTCAAATGGGCACTCAAAGGAATACTCAAAGGGACACTCAAAGGGACAGTCAAAGGGATACTCAAAGGGACACTACCTAAATCTAAAGGTGTGCATTCTATTTTGTTTCAAAAAGGCTGCAGAAAATAACACAATAACACACACAAAGAATGTCTTACACTTTCTGACATATTCATCATGGCTGAACACAACAATCCTCCCTTGGCCATATTCTGCAGCAGATATCAAGACTTCTTTTGCTGAACGACCTGTCAGTATTGGTTCTGCCTTTGCCCCACATACCACTTGCAGTCCTGGGACTCCAAATATTGTGATTTTTTCAACACCATCCAAAATATTGTCTCGCCATTGCCGCCTGTCATCTGCTGTTGCCATTACAGGAGTTTTGGGGTCAGCCTGCAAAATATCACTCGGTTAAATAGACTTAGGATTATTTTCACACATACCACATAGCCTAAATTCATTTCAAACTTTTCAAGACACTCATGTGATGGATCTATAGTCTATACGATATCTAATATGAAATTTTTTTAATCATAAACCAAGTTGCCCCAGGAATCATGTCTCTGCAGTCAGAAGCCTGTAATCCTGCTTGGAATCACCAGATTCTTGTTATGTTTCACGGAGTATATTCTGCTGTTATTGTTTCTGTGTAATTGATATAGAAAAAATGAACACCAGTTCACTGTGAAAAATGCACTTTGTGACTCATGATATAGCCGATGAAGAGTCATGTTCTCTACTTTCAACATGGGAAACATAGAGGCTGTTTGATTAGTCATGATCAAGAGAAGCCATTTGACTTCTCATAACAGATTTTAGATTGAAAATCGTATGCATAATCCTTTCATTTGGCTGTCACCAACAAGAGGGATAAGTCTTCTTCAATCAAACTAACATTGAAAGTATTGGGTTTGATCATGACAAATCATCAGTATGATGACACGCGAAGTGCCATTTTCACAGTGCAATAATACTCTTTTTCGGTATCAAAGTGACAGGCTGTATTAAAGATTGAAAATATGTAGCCTAGTGCTACACAACATGAAAGGTTCTTCAGTATAATCACTCACCATTTGCCAAAAAAAGAGCTTTATCTCTCCTCCACATTCAGATTATGACTTTTTATCTGTGATATCTAGGTCACTCGGGTTTCCAGAAAGTTTTCCGGCTAAAAAAAGACAAGGTTTGAGTTTTTCTTATCTTAAAGATAAGTAAAATCGCAGGGGCCGTTCAAGAAAATGTCGGACGAGGGGGGGGGGGTTATAAACTAAAAATATTGGGATTTTAATATTCTGTGCTTACAAGACAAACTAGAACGGGCACTCAGAGAGCACATAGCTCCCCCCAGCTAAAAATCCACTACTGCAATATATGCTGCAATGCAATCGCAGCATTGACTGCATTGAAGTAGTTTAATCTTATCATTTAGGCGTAGGAGTCATAGTCATCAGCAGAAAAAATATCAGGTGGATTAAGAAACTCATATATATAAATGAGCGCTCGGAAACTGTAAAGAGCTCTGCCTGCTCTCATGCAGTGTGTAACTTTGTATTAAAATCCAGAGTTGATCATGACATTGTGGAATACAATAAATATCAGGGCATACCTGCACCTTCTGTCTCTGCTGTGCTTTAATTGTGACTAGTTACAAGAGTATTCTTAAGAATGGAATTTTCACTTATTTTCTGTATATCTATCTATCTAGTTACCTATTTTTCTAGCTATCTATCTACTTTCTTTGTTTTTCTTTTTCAAAATAAAAATTCTGTCCTTTTCTTGTACAGTATGATAAAGTAAATGACTTTCAAGTGAATGGATGGATGGATGATTGGGGCTTTACGTCTTGTATTAATGCACTTGGTAGGCTAATTAGGACAAGAGGAGGACACGGCATTGAGGCAAAGGATGATTGAAACAGCCGTCCTACATAGGCCCAGGTGACCCGGCAAGAGCTGGATTCGAACCCTGGACCCAGCGATTTGCAGTCCAGCATGCTACCACTAGAGTGACAGACCAGCCCTCCCACCAGAAAAATTTAATTCACAAATAAACTCAAGATTACTCTGGTAAACTGCCATTAATTGCATTTGATGATTGATCACACTGACCAAAACCAATCAAGAACCAAATACAATGGAATTCTATAATTAGCTGAATCAAGATTCACAATTGCTTAATTAACTACAAAGAAATATAATAACTGCAAGTCAAATCATGTGTATACCTCTGCGCAGTCCCAAAGCTGTTGTTGTTTTCAATGTTGAACCATAGAGAATCACATTGAGCCCTAACTCTCCAAAACTGCAGCTGATGTGTTGCCCCCACCAGATGGCAGCACTCTGAGGCATGTTTACTTCCTGTCGTCTGCTACACAGTGCAAATGCTGCAATGCGCAGCTATGCTTTCAGCTGCCTCTACAGCAGACTGGGTTCAGAGATCCCAGAGCGTGCCATCTGGCCACACTTCACCCAGCTCCACCAGTGCACCCACTGACCTATATAGCAGCACCTGGAAGAGAGCATCAGCCAATCAGAACCAAGCAGCCAGGAGCAGTGCTGTCCCTGCTGCCCATGCAACTATCCCTCCCTGACGACCAAAAATAACACCACTGTGCCCCATAAAGAACCTCTTCTTTGATGAAAATCACATACTGATAAATTACAGAATTTTAATAAGACCAATAGTAAATGCATCTGACATGGCCATTCCACCAAAAATAACACCATTGTGTCCCATAGAGAACCTCTTCTTTGATGAAAATCACATACTGATAAATTACAGCATTTTAATAAGACCAATAGTAAAAGAATCTGACATGGCCATTCCACCAAAAATAACACCATTGTGTCCCATAAAGAACCTCGTCTTTGATGAAAATCACATACTGATAAATTACAGAATTTTAATAAGACCAATAGTAAATGCATCTGACACGGCCATTCCACCAAAAATAACACCATTGTGTCCCATAAAGAACCTCTTCTTTGATGAAAATCACATACTGATAAATTACAGCATTTTAATAAGACCAATAGTCAAAGAATCTGACATGGCCATTCCACCAAAAATAACCACTGTGTCCCATAAAGAACCTCGTCTTTGATGAAAATCACATACTGATAAATTTCAGCATTTTAATAAGACCAATAGTAAATGCATCTGACACGGCCATTCCACCAAAAATAACACCATTGTGTCCCATAAAGAACCTCTTCTTTGATGAAAATCACATACTGATAAATTACAGCATTTTAATAAGACCAATAGTAAAAGAATCTGACATGGTCATTCAACCAAAAATAACACCATTGTGTCCCATAAAGAACCTCGTCTTTGATGAAAATCACATACTGATAAAATACAGCATTTTAATAAGACCAATAGTAAATGCATCTGACACGGCCATTCCACCAAAAATAACACCATTGTGTCCCATAAAGAACCTCTTCTTTGATGAAAATCACATACTGATAAATTACAGCATTTTAATAAGACCAATAGTAAAAGAATCTGACATGGCCATTCAACCAAAATAACACCACTGTGTCCCATAAAGAACCTCTTCTTTGATGAAAATCACATACTGATAAATTACAGAATTTTAATAAGACCAATAGTAAAAGAGTCTGACATGGCCATTCCACCAAAAATAACACCATTGTGTCTAATAGAGAACCTCGTCTTTGATGAAAATCACATACTGATAAATTACAGCATTTTAATAAGACCAATAGTCAAAGAATCTGACATGGCCATTCCACCAAAAATAACACCATTGTGTCCCATAAAGAACCTCTTCTTTGATGAAAATCACATACTGATAAATTACAGAATTTTAATAAGACCAATAGTAAAAGAATCTGACATGGCCATTCCACCAAAAATAACACCATTGTGTCCCATAAAGAACCTCTTCTTTGATGAAAATCACATACTGATAAATTTCAGCATTTTAATAAGACCAATAGTCAAAGAATCTGACATGGCCATTCCACCAAAAATAACACCATTGTGTCCCATAAAGAACCTCTTCTTTGATGAAAATCACATACTGATAAATTACAGAATTTTAATAAGACCAATAGTAAAAGAATCTGACATGGCCATTCCACCAAAAATAACACCACTGTGCCCCATAAAGAACCTCTTCTTTGATGAAAATCACATACTGATAAATTACAGAATTTTAATAAGACCAATAGTAAATGCATCTGACACGGCCATTCCACCAAAAATAACACCATTGTGTCCCATAAAGAACCTCTTCTTTGATGAAAATCACATACTGATAAATTACAGCATTTTAATAAGACCAATAGTAAAAGAATCTGACATGGCCATTCAACCAAAAATAACATCATTGTGTCCCATAAAGAACCTCTTCTTTGATGAAAATCACATACTGATAAATTACAGAATTTTAATAAGACCAATAGTAAATGCATCTGACACGGCCATTCCACCAAAAATAACACCATTGTGTCCCATAAAGAACCTCTTCTTTGATGAAAATCACATACTGATAAATTACAGAATTTTAATAAGACCAATAGTAAAAGCATCTGACATGGCCATTCCACCAAAAATAACACCATTGTGTCCCATAAAGAACCTCTTCTTTGATGAAAATATCATACTGATAAAATTTCAGCATTT
Source organism: Platynereis dumerilii (assembly GCA_026936325.1). Classification (NCBI taxonomy): domain Eukaryota; kingdom Metazoa; phylum Annelida; class Polychaeta; order Phyllodocida; family Nereididae; genus Platynereis; species Platynereis dumerilii. Next base: position 2,620,619 of record JAPTHN010000034.1, read on the forward strand.
TAATAAGACCAATAGTAAATGCTTCTGACATTGCCATTCCACCGAAAATAGCATCATTGTGTCTAATAGAGAACCTAAAGTTTGATGAAAATCACATGCCAGACAATGTCAGCATTTTAATACGACAAGATAAAACAAGTATACAATATGCACCTCTATCAAATTCAACACAACTTATAGATCTGAAACTAAAAGCAATAGGCTATGAATAATCATGAACAGCCCGGATTCTTAGAATTTCAAGATACCCTACTTAACATTTTTATTGTATAACTCTGTGATATCAACTGTATGGATAAATTGGTTAACCACAAGCTACCACAGTAAAATATTTTGATACATGATAAAAAAAACTTCAGAGAAAAACAACAATCTGACAAGAATATTCTTTTAATCTCTTTTTCAAATAATTGAAACATGATATCACAATTTATCTTCATATATATCACAAGCCAGTGATTGTTTAGTAATCTGTTAATTTGTATAACAAATAAACAATTTGTTTGTTTAACACATCTGAAGCCATTGATCTTTTGCTTCACATCAACAAAGGATCAAACAAATGCAACTATGAACTTTCACTCCTTCTTGGAACTAATATCTATCCAAAGAAGACAGAAATTGATTCTCAATAGTCAATAACAGAACAAATATCAGAATTATGAGATGATGGAAGATGCTAAAATAAGAGACTGTAGAAATACATACAGAAACAAGATGAAAGACAAACAGACAATTAACATACAGTCACATAATGAAGAGCACCTACAGAAACAGAATTATGCAAAAATATGCAGATGATATGCAAATTATATGTATATTAATGCAAATTATATGCATAATGTACAAATTAATTGCAAACTAATTATATGCAAATGAAATACAAATAATATGCATACATGTAATAATATGCAAAAGAAATGCAAATTATATATGCAAAATATGTGAATCAGTTATGCAAATTATATACAATTTCATCACAAAAATATGCTATTAGACATTGAGTAGAGAGAGAGAGACCTTAGACAGGACATAATAGATATGCATACTACATTCATAGTAAAACAATTACAACAAAATAGACTAAATTAAAATACTGACATTGTACCATTCAACAAAATGAAACAACTTTAAAATAACAAGATTACGGCAATACAACTTATCCCACTCCCAGATTAAACCTAATCAATTTTGCGTAACAGTACACAAATCTAGCATGTGCCTTGTTTTAATAAAGTGAGGTTATTCGACATAATATGGGGTTACTAAATAATAGGAGCACACTAAAACAAGGTGGGGTTAGGTTACTTCGAATAGTGTGAGGTAACTCACAAATATAATTGGGGTTACTTTAAATAATATGGGGTTACTTAAAATAATGTTGGGTATTTCAACTTTACCCATGTGTGGTTTATATAAAGTGAGGTTACTTTAATATAATGTGGGGTTAAGTTAAATACTGATTTGTTACTTAACATAAAGTGAGGTTACTTTAAAACAATTTGCGGTTAAGTTAAATACTGTGACATTATAAAACATTAAGTGAGGTTACTTTAAAACAATTTGCGGTTAAGTTAAATACTGTGACATTATAAAACATTAAGTGAGGTTAGTCAGGTTACTTTAAAATAAAGTGTAATGAACTTAAATTTGATTTTACTAAATATAATGTGAGGTTACCCCCAGGGGTTACCCCAATCCAAAGCATAATTAGAGGTTGGAGAATTCTATCCTAGGTGAATATTCAGTGAATAACTGAGAGATATAATAACATGAGGTTTATAGTAGTTAGTGTATGCTTTACAGAGTAAGTTTGTATCCTTTATAACATAATAAATCTTAACAAAATACTGAAACAGTATCTCAACAGAAACAGTAATTCCAATGTCTAGGGAAAATTTTACACTAAAACAAACATTCAAAATAATCAAAGAATAATGCACTATGTGATATCCAGCACCGTGTGTATATGAAGCACTATTTACTAAAAATAAAGTAATCATTTTACAAAAATAGACACAATTAGGCATCAATGAAATCTTCATCTTCAGCAAGTTAAATCATACGTATCCACTGGAGCTATTAAGTTATCTATTTCTTTTAAAATTAGCTTTATTCTTCAAACCAAATTAAATCAAAACATTTGGCTAAATGATGCTTATTCTGCAAATAAAAAAAAAAATAAAACGTTTGACAGTTTCTTAATCACAAATACTTTACACAGAACAAAATGTTCAAGAAATTTACGCAAATAAAAGTAATTAACAGCAGGTCTTTGTGACACAAGTACCTAATTTGTAAATGCATTTCAGGCCAGATATTCAATTTTTAGCTTCTCGGATCGACCAATCAATCGAATTTCTGATTATGGAAAAAAAATTAACTTAGTACCAACAATTTTTATTAAATTGACATAATAAAAAATAGAGACAATAGCTTCTTACTTTTCATTCCACCAATCGACCCTAAAAAATTGCCTTGAGAAGATCCGAGAAGCTAAAGATCAATTATGTCTGGCCTTTTTAAAAGAATGAAATGTATTTAGCACCAAGGTGCATCAGTGAACTTGGTAAGCAGACAAATGAAAAGTCCCTATCAGAACTTCTCAACTGTCTGCATGAAGCAAAGAAGAACAAAGTAAAAGTCCATAAATCAAGACACAGCACTTTAACCCTTACTGGACTGAAAGGACATTTATGGCATCCCTAGCTAGCTGCCTGAGGGACCATTTATGTCCCTAAACAACAGCTTGTGACGTCACAATCGTTCTGGGAGATTGTTTAGTTTGAACAGCCCAGTCCAGTAGGGGTTAAGACATATATACCAATCACAGAGCGCAACAAGAGACGTAGCAGCTCAGATAAGAATCATGGAATCAAAAGCCACTTAATCCCTTCTTGCGCTCACCAGTAGGTATGTGTCAGTATGTCATAAAAGTTGTAAGAGCACCATGAACAAAATTAAAACAAATCCTTAAACAAAAAATAAAGAGTATTGACTAATGAACACTTTCACTTCTCTTCGAGTAACCTTTTCATATTCAACATTGAAATAAATGCCGTATTCTTGGCAAAATATAGGTTTTCATACGAAAATTTCAAATAATTGCACTCAAAACTGATTGCTGGTTTACATGTATGCCGGCCTTAGAATTGATGTGATACAACATGCTTGCGACATCTGATTATAATCTGCAGGTGGCCGAACACTTTTTTTAAATTTTTTGTTAAAACATCTGCACAATTAGACTTTACATCATCAAAGCTTGTTAACATTTAATAGTATATTAATACTGAACATATCATAAGAATTTGGCAAAACCTATCTAGAGCCAAAACCTGTCTGACTATATAACAATAATCTCAAGCGAGTCTTTGAGTTTTTGGAAAAGCAGCAGCTTAACAAAAGAGCGTGTCAAATGCAAGCAGATTGTCAATGTTTTAACATACACAGTACATACATTGATAAATTTATTATATATATAGCTCATAACTTCAAATACAAATCTTTCACCTCTTCAGGATCCATAACATACAACTGATATATACATAACATTTTACAAATAATGATCAACATATCACTAACAAAATCAGTTTCGATACTACCAAGCTCCCATCAAATAAAAGTGGAGTCAGTCTGAGCAAGAGCATTTTTAAAAGGAATGGGGAGACCGGGGCACGCTGGACCATAAAAAAAAAATTTCAAACTTATTTTTCTCCACAACTATAGAAGGTAGATCGACTTGGTTTGGCATAAGGGTTTTGTAGATGTTCAGAAGTCAGTCAGTAAAAAGTTTTTTCAAATATTTAGAGAAGTTTTTGATTGAGAGCCAAAAAATACAAAAGCGGGCCCACGTGCCCGGGTCTCTCCTACAGCACAGTTCAAGACCAATATGAGAGAGAAACATTGCGTTCTACCATGCATGAGCTAATGACAAATAAAAGTACAGTAGACCTTCACCTTACGAGGCAATAACATATAATCAACAACAAATGGGATGGGAAGGCAGTGGGGCTTTACATCTAGTATTTTTGCATTACCGACATATGACAGAGTAGGCCTATAACAATAACATCCTTAATGAGGTAAACAGCTGCAAAGGTCCACTCTGTAGATGAAGTTTTTCAGAGCATTAGGAAGAGGTAACGACTCGACTTTTGGCTTGAGGACACCTCGGCCGAGCAGTTTTCGGATCTTAATTCTCGCTTGCAGGAACAGGCTCAGAGGGTTGGTGGCTAACGCGTGAAACTGTTGCAGTTCGCAGGGCATTTTTGTAACGTAGATGTGTTCAAACGCAACCAGATTGAACGGCAAGTTGGGCAATTCGTCGATCACCTGTTCGCCCTTTTTTACTCGGTCTACATACCAGTTATCAACCGCCCTCAATCCACAAGAGAGCTCCCACATCGATGCCATGCTGTAACCAGCAGCGACCAACATCGTAACCAAGAAATCATCGTAGCCGATCTTGAGGGCGGCGTACATGCAAGTGTCTGTTAACTGGCCATGCAGGGGAGCATTGACGTCACAGTTAACCATCAGCAATAACTGGGCAGCTTTCATATTCCTTTTCTGGATAGAGTACACAAGAGGCGTGCTATGTCCTTGGTACAGCTTCTCCATACAACTATCGACCTTATCTAAGTGGCAAAGGAGCAACCTCTGGAAAACTGACGGGTCCCATTCGTCTTTATCGCTGTGAGTAATGTATGCATGTAATAAGGTCATACCTGTGTCGTAGGTGTATAATGTAGGCTCCACAGTGCATCCGCGATCTAGCAATTTAATGATTAATCCATTCGCACAGTTTCTCACAGCGATTCGTAACGGAGTTGAATAGAAGTTATCGGTCGCGTTCAAGTTCATTTCACTTTCAATGCACGTATCTAACACAGTGTCAATGAAGTGATCATACATCTTCACAGCTTCATTCGTGTATAACTTGTTGGCGAGTTTATGAGCGACAGATTCACCAATCATGTCTTTCATCAGCAAGTCAGCTCCGTAACGGCACAGGATCAGGAATCCACGTAAGTTGCACGATTCCACAGCGTGCATCACAGCTGTTTTGGAGAACATTCCGGATTTATTGGGGTTAACTCCTGCTTTGAGAAACTCCTCAAGGATAAAGTTATGAGCAGGTATCCGCACTAGCTTTATCAGAATCGTCTCTCCTTGGTCGTTTGTGTCATTGGGGTCAAAGAACGTCACAAAGTAACTTCCGAGAGCAGTCCGATTCACGTCACTACAGTAGAAATTCTCGTTCCGGACAGCTTTGTTGAGAACATCTAACCAAACCTGGCAGTGCTTCTCGTTTAACAGAACGCCAAAGCAAGTATCGCTTTCAAGCAAAGTAATGACACGTTCTAAATTGCCGGCTTTGGCGTAACCCTGCAGCTCCTTAATACACCGGGCAGTCATGTCGACCTTGTAGTCAACCAGTTGAAGCATGTCTGCTACAACGTCATAGAAGTATTGGTACAACTCCAGGAGAGCATCCATCCATGCGGACTAACATCAATCAAATCGGAGTGGCGAGGTGAGTAACGTTAAATTTCCTCCAAAAAATTAAACACCTACAAAGAAAATATCGCAAATTAGTGGTAGCCTATTACTCACAATGAGCAAAATAATCATTATTGTTGAAATCATGTGGAATTTAAAGTTCGAAAGGAGCTAAATTAGCATTAGACCTAACATTGGTAATTTTAGTATTGGAAAAGTCGAAATATCTTACTATATAAAAGCCACTTTTTTTTCACCCTTGACCACCAAATTCGCACATTGAACTTATATTGTCATACTAGGGCTACAGGGCTTCTTTTTTCCCTTTTCCAAAAAAAAAAATTCACCATTGGGCCATGCCCCCCCCAGGCCAAAAATTAACATGAAAGAGATAGGAAAAGCCGCAAAGCGCCCCGTACCCCGTATTCACCCCATGTAATGGCCCCCCCCTCAGGCCATTTCTAGATTCGCCCCTGGTTAGAACCCTCAAAACCTGTGTCTAACTAATACTTAACCAGGTAGAAACAGAATTTGCTGGCAAAAGATGATTGAGTTTCTTAATTAGGAATGCTCAAATAACTAAATTTTAAAAAGTTCAATGACAAGTGATGTGCATAAACCAAGCAGCTTTGTCAACTTTTTTATATGTGCGTGATCTATAAAATATACCTTAATTGTAGGCCTATATCAGTTCCAATGCACAAAAGTCTTCTTTTTTTGTTTTTGTTTTCACTCACCAGAGCTTTCACCTATATCCAATAAACTTCTTCAGAGTTCTTCAGGTGTCTGCTGTGAAAGCTTCTGGTGAGTCAAAAATACAATGGGTATATATACATAAACTTGAAAAGAATTTCCATGGCAGGATTAGGCTTAGGCCTACGTAGTTCAATAAGCTGTTGTCACAGAGGTTTTAAAAGGTCATTGTCTCTTTGAAGTGTATTGGTCAGCAGAGCTATCAATAGAACTTATTAGATGAGCCACCTAGTTACACTTCTTTAAACTTCTTTTACAGACAAACAAACAAACAAACAAACAAACAACACATCAATACTTAGTTCAAAATAAACACTACAAGGAAAACACTGAGACAACATTGAGGCAACAGCTTTATAATCTTCCTTTCTGGCAATTGCAAATGCTGACAGTGACAAAAATGATTATACCATTACCAGGTGATACAATGTAATATGAATGTATCTTGATTGAATAACTAAACTTGCAATAAGCAGATTAGGTAAGACAAATAGATAGATAAGATAGAGATAGATTGATAGTAGAAAGATATAATGGTAAGTGGACGAAGTGCAGCCCTCTAAGCCCATTATCATTGCAGTAGCTATTATAGACAGTTATGGTGCCTGGATTGGCCGGGTTTGGACTTCAAGAAAGTCAATGCAATTGCTACGAGTGTAAACACTTTTCTCAGCTGCTCAGAGTCTCAAGTAATCACCGGAGATAAGGCCACACATAATTGATCGTTAGCTTCTCCGATCCTCTCAAGGCACTTTTTCTAGGGTCGGTCGGTAGGACAAAAAAAAAATTTTTGTAATGTCAAAAAACTTCTTTTTCTTTTCTGTCGGCAGAAAATCTATTGTGTCGGCGGTCTTCGAAGCTAAGAATCAATTACGTGTGGCTTAAGACAGGCCTATACATATTTTGTTTCAACATTCTCGCCCATTCTTAAAGAGGCACTGTCCCACTGCCACTTCCTGCTGGGTTCAGAGGATGGATGGATGATTGGGGCTTGACATCCTGTATTTATGCACTAGGTAGGCTAATTAGGACAGGAGGAGAACAAGGCAATGAGGCAAAGGACTGGGTTCATAGGAAAGAACTCCTTATAAGTTCTCAGCAAAGACATGGCATGCATCACCAATATAATTCAAGTGGCTGGCGTTAAAGTTTTCAATGTAACTGTTGTCGTTACATCCAGATCCGGCAAAAGCCCACTCGAAGTAAAACCAAGGAGGTAGGGGATTTTAAATTTCTTATTTTCATTAAATCTACAGGCCTGGTTCAAGTCAGGGAGGGGGGTATAAAAGGTAGCAGGACGTTTCACCGCTGGGACGTTTCACCATCGGCAGTGTGAGACGTTTCACCGCCAGTTAATTTCACTATTGAGTTATTAAAGTACTTGAAAAGTATCACTTAGTTGATTGTTTTAGTGAATATTGTTATCCTTCATTATTCTAGTGATAACATTGTTCATTTAGTTATGTTATCTTGTTACTTTGCATGTATTTAGCTACATGATAGCATGTGAAATAAAACATAACAAAATGTTAGTCCATTCGCTACAAAGTAACAAAAAACTTAGATAATCATAGATCATGTAGATTGAGTAGCAACACAGACAATGTTTTTTGTTTAATTATGGCTTATCAAGCTAATACAAGGCAATTATTACTTGGCTAACATTGTTATAAACCAGCGGTGAAACGTCCCACTACTGCCGACGGTGAAACGTCCTAGCGGTGAAACGTCCTATAATCATCTAAAAGGCTTACTGTAAAAGAAGCCACGCCGCTTAAGCCAAGCCGCACAAGCCAAGCCGCCTTGCAGTGCTGCATTTGACCCCAGCAGACCAGTTCACCCCTGCACTCCTTTGATCTGCATCCTACCCTTCCCTGTCATCTGATGGGTACATCACCACGGTGAAGGAGTAATTCCGTCATGCAGTGCATGTGCATAAAGGAGCCAGTGTGTCCGATACAAGATAACTCATCCTCCGTACCACAGAAGGCTCAAAGTGCAGAAATCAAAGCTATGGTAAATTGGTAATAACTGAACTGAGCAGGTATTTAGTACAGATCTGCAAGTTCACCAATTCAACATTGAAGCTCCTCTGCTTTGTACCAGTTGGATTGCGAGGTCGTGATAAAGTATCATGTTTTAACATGTAGTATAAAGTAGCTCTTTAATAAAATAATAGTCAATTTTAAATTAATCATTAGTTATTCATTACACAGTTGATTGGCTTTCATACCTGTAGGTAACTTTATGATGGGACTCACGCAAGGTATTTACACACAGACTTTTTATTATGCTAAAGTTAAGACTTAGCTACTCTGGTTATATTGACAGATAAGATAGATTCAAACCACAAAATATAGATAAGAAAATAGACAAGACAGAGAGAGAAACAGAACATCCTTGTTTCAAAGCACCATTTCCTTCTTCCTTCCTCTCAAGCTATCTATTTGTCTGTCTATCTGTCTATCTGTCTACCTATCTATCAATCTATCCATCTATCTACATATCTATCTATCTATCAACATTTTCTCTTTATTTTATGCTAAAGTTAACGTCTAATTTCAGCAACTCGCACATAGGCCTACTATATGGGCACTTTCTGGAAACAAAACTGCCATTTAGACCCTATACCAAATGTGCCAGCAATCTGGGGGGGGGGGAGTCCTTAAAGATCTGGGAACTTTTTAATTAAATTGAATTGACCTTGAATTCAGAGAGCCCCATTGCCCCAATTATGAATCCCCCCCGCCCCCCCCCAAAAAAAAGAAGTGCAATTAAACCTAAGTACTTACTAGTTTTAGTGAATGGTTTTATCAATCATTATGCGCAATTCTGAAAACTGAGCACTTCAAAAGTTTTTATTTATATAAAAAGGCCTACATAAATAAATATTGCAAAGTTGAGTTTGGTCTTTGTTGCAAAATTAAGCTTCTATTTATTTATATTTTTTTCATTAATGACTTCGGAAAAGAAGAAGTCCAAGAAAGTTAGACAGATCATGACAGTACCAGTAACTATCATGGAGAGATAAAGCACAGAGAAGTATAGCATGTATAGTACTTATAGTACCTTCTATAGGTTGCTTCATACAAAACACTGATGTGGATTACTGATGGCTATCTCCAATTCTGCTGTTACTTTCTTAATGTGCATTTATATGCACTTCAAAGTTCAAACATCTACAGACCACATGTCAAGAGCATTCTGCTCAGTGATGGGACACTGGGATAATGGAGCTGCAAGACAGACCTCAACTGCTAAGGACTTTACCTGCATGTCTTTACAAAACTGCTGTTGGTGATAGGCAGGGCAGTGTCATCGGCAAAAAATATTAGGCAGTAGAGGGACTCACGTGGTCTGGGACTTCATATGGTATCAGGTGTTGGATTTTTACAATCACTGAGGTCTCAGGATTACACAATTACAAAGGAGTTGTCAGTTTAAGCTTGGACTAATTAACCGATAACCGATTATTTGTCAAATCAAAAATGCATGGCAGGGATAGCATTTCATGGGCAAATTGGTTTTCAGTTTTCCCCCCCCCCCCCCCCCGTTTTGAAGCCTATATTTTAAATCAAAATCTAGGCAGTCTTTATAGGTCAATTCCCCGGATCTGCCCCTGCATTTGGTTTTTTACCCGAGGCAGTACTGCCTCCGGGTATTGTCGAAGTGCATGACCTACATGGCCAAAACTTGCATTTGCCCACACGGCTGCATACAATCTTTGTCTTAGCACAACTCATCGCATTTCACACCTGTTGCTGTCAAACTATACATGTTGCTTTATTTCTGCCTAAATTCGGGAATGACAGAAGTTCAGTCATGTGCATTTCTTAAATCCACACGAAACAATGCTTTTCGTCACCTGGAAAAATAATGCTAACCTCCTGCTCTCCGACATGTTTTGATCTGAGCTATAAGTAGGCCATATGTTTTCTACTAAAAGGGGTGTTTTAAGTGTGACCCAAGCTGTCATCATGTGTCACCAGGCATAAATTGTGAGAATTGGTCCTTCTTGATGTAGACCTACCTCTGGAATTTATCATCAAATCCTGTTCTTTTTTACTTTTCTGTACTTTCTTATCTGGAGAGTGGACAGGGAGGGGGTGGCAATATGAGGGAAGTGGTATGTAGGCTGCTGGAGGGTAATTGGCATGTTTACCACGGCTGGATCAGATTCCTTTGTCCTAGCACAACTTAGTCTGTGTGGCATGTCTACCCTGCACACTGCACATATACCTTTATTTATACCTATATTACTTCATTATTGATAATGGATATCATCAGTACCTCAGGCACAGGTATGCAATCTCCGAGCGCTTATTCTACTTTCTTTATATATGAACGAACTGAACTATGCCTCCAAGACTTTCTCAGCTGATTACAAAGGTACATAAATACAATTCATGGCAATTCAAGTCCATTCTACTTAATGACATGACATATCTTATTTTTCTTCACACATAATTGGTCACTTGAACCATTCCGTCTTGTGGACTTTCTTTAGTAAAGCAACCATTTTCGTAACAAAGTCATTTGTCTGCATATAGCCGAGGGTTTACGTGCTTGCACGGTATTTTCTTATTTCCGTATTTGCACATGCACTGTAAATTAACCGTGTGCAGATTTTCAGTTTAGAATACGATGGGGAAAAACAACTGCGTTTCAATTATGTATTACTTCAAAGTGCAGAGCCTAAAAATGCATGTATACCAAAAAACGACAGTTTTTAATAAAATTTTGGCCTACAGTGACATCACCGTAAAAAGACAGCTTTTTTTCAGTGTAGGTGTTAGGGCCTACTTAATTGGGACGAAAAAATGAATACTAATTCTATATCTATAGGCCTATATTGATAACAACATATCTCAACAACCATATCGATGGTGAAAGTGCAAAACCTCGTAAGTCAAAAAAAGCTGTTTTTCAGAAATTGAAAAAAACCGTCAGGTGTCTTTTTTTAAGGTAATGTTTATTAATAAGTGAGTTATGGCCAACTAGATACATAGAAAGTGACACCCTGTTGTAGCAAATTTTTGGTCAGAGGTCGTTTACCCCTTGCATTGATGTTACCATCAGATGTGATTGAAAATGTCGACTTACGAGGTTTTGCACTTTCACTTTCTACCCGTGCAAAACCTTGTAACTCGATCATTTATCACACTTTAAAGCAACTTGCAGCATTGAATATACTTTCAATTTATGTATATACAGTGAAAATTATAATTTGCCTATGACAGATTGTAATAACAGATTTCATTGAGTGGCTACAATGGCAAGAATGAGGAAAATGACATTTTTTTCAAATTTTTGAGCACTCTCTTTTTTAATAGCCTACATCACCAAAACAAATATAGGGAGGTAAATTTTTTTAAATCAGAAAACTTGCTGGGAGTCATAAAAAAGCAACACAGTAATTGTTTTTCAAAAAAAGTTGAAATATCCCACAATATGTGCTTCAAAGTTCTGATTTGAGTTACGAGGTTTTGCACTTTCACTTTTTGAAACATATCGACATACAAGGTTTGGTGAAATCATTCTGTTACCAGTGTGTTACAGCTTCCAAAAATAGCAAACTGGCAAGGTAATCAACTGACAACGTGTATTGGATATTAAAATAGTCATTCCACCAAAAATCTAAAAATAGCAAAATTTTGACATACGAGGTTTTGCACTTTCACCATCGATATACATCTATGCATGTATAATAATATACAATTTGGTAATTTATTTTATGTGTTCAATTAAGAAGGGATTTATTTTAGTTATTTTTCACCTGGTAGCACTTGTCAAAGCGACCTCAGATGTTATTACTTTTCAGGTGCCCAATAGACCCACAAACATTATCCAAGGGTCAAAAATTCTACAGCCAGAATATTATGAACTTGCGTGGTCAATAGCATAGCTACACAGTATAGGCCTATAGACCATGCTTTGATCTGGACCGTGGGGTTGTAAATCCATGGTATCTGCTTTCTGATCTGTATCCAAATTCGCCACAGCTCAGGCCATCAGGTGGGGGAATGGGGGGGGGGGACACAGTCAGGGTGAGGGTGGCTTGTTTTTGGGGTGCAAGGCGGCTTGGCTTGTGCGGCTTGGCTTATGTGGCGTGGCTTCTTTTACAGTAAGCCGTATAAAATACCAACCCCCATCTACCCTTGATGATTGCAATTGTAGTCTGTAGACATGGTAGGCCTATAAATCTGAGAAACCAAGCTGTGAACTCGAAGAATCAACACAGCTATTCAGCCAATTGAACCTGAAATTGCTGAATAGTACTATTCTATACAACACTTTACAATGAGTTGAGAAAATCAAAACAGAACTGTTAACCCAATCATTCAGTTGGGCCAATCTGAAAAATTGCAAAAATATGTAGACCAGTCTCAAACTGCCAATGTGAATGAATGGTCAGCCCACCCCACTCAACTCACCACTAACTTCTCCTGGATGTTTCAACAGCCTCTCTGCCTCCAAATGATGCCTTGATGACGCACTGGGGCGTCCCCAAATGATGAATTTTCCTTGCATCAGCAACAACAAAATACTTTGTTTACCTTGCCTCTCACAGATGCTAATTTCCAATATTTTAATTTTTAGTTTTATTTAAAAAAATACATCAAATATATACTAACACGACATCCATATCTATTTTGTATATTTTATTGATCTAAGTATATCGATACAATGGATAGTCTTTTTTGGCAAATGCTTCATTTAGTTTATCCAATTTATGCAAGATGGCGACTCACCAAATTTTTATTTCTTCTCTTTGCCGATAGGATTTTACTTGGGCGGATTCTGGGAATCAGGAAAGGGGGCCATTTTTTAATGAGTGGCCGGGGGGGGGGCTGTGGGCATTATTATGTAATATTTAATTAAAAATAGTAAAGAAATTGCCCCTTTTTTTGCATAAACATTTTTTGATCACTTTTTCCACCAAACCAGTGGCGTCCCTACATTGGGGGGGGCACGGTGGGGGGGGGGGGGGTGGCACGTGCCCATATTGGACCTGTGCCCCCCCAGGTGCCCCCCATATGAACTTTCCAACTCTGGCTAAAATATACAATTAGTATTGCGGGTGCCCCCCCGGAGAATCGCGTGCCCCCCAGGTGCCCCCCGCCCGCTCGAGACACCCCAGTTACGCCACTGCACCAAACAGTTAATTTGTACAAACTGCTTGGGCTTGGGGGGGGGGGGGGTACTGGTTGAATTTTTAAATAAAAGGTGACAATTTTCATATGGGGGGGGGTAGCCCCAGGGGGGGGAAGCACATCCGTTGGGCATAGGTTGTCAGACGCCAGCCACGCCACAGTCGCCACTGGGTTCGCAAAAATCCAATTTACTACATGTATTTCATTTTCTGTTAGTTCCCCTTGCTTTAATTTTCAATTATGTGAGTTAATTTATAAAAAAGGTAAATAAAAAAAATCTTTGCTTTGACTTGATAACAATTTCTAACTTTTTTTAGGACTTCTAATCATTTTTTTGTTTTTGGCATGCAGCCATGATGCAGGTTGTAGTCAATTAGCCTAATTTTAATTGCTAAAAATTAGTAAAATGTGCTAAATAAAATACGATGTAGACTCACCGACCTTTTCAAGATTTTTCTTCAATGTCAATTGCTTATGATCACAGGTGGGATGAAGAGCTATGAAGAGAGCTGAAGAGTGGGATGACAATTCAAAGAATTTTTTTTGTCAATGCTCACTTGACAATTTGACATCTATTCACTATTCACAAGGATTTTCTCAAAAAAATTAATTACCAACAACCCTACAGAGCATGGCTAAAAAAAATTGTCATCCATAAAACCATAAAATTGAGTTCTTCTCCCCACCCCCATTAGGTGCCTAAGCTGGATCCGCCAATGCACGAAGCACTATGACCCCTATCGGCGATTTGCAGAACTATTTAATTGATTTTTGCTTGTGCGCATGCGCGAAGAGCGCGCCACGGTCCCAGGGTATAAATAGGGGTGGGGAGCCCGCAGTAGGAAGACGGCCATCACAGGCCGCCTTTTTCAGGAAACCTTCAGAGAAAAATTGTATCTGGGGGTGATTCTGAAGTTAGAACCGGCTCAATTTCTGTGCCGGTTTATGAATCATCACCCGAGGAACATTTTAGTATCAATTTTCAGAAGGTTTGAGTGTTTAAATTCCTGAAATCGGTCGTCAAATTTGAGCGTACTTTTGAGGGCAACATCGCATTTAAACCAAGATGGCGTCCCTGACTTCAGACTCGAGCGCTCCGCTTCGGAACGTAAAAAGGGTCCAATTCGGCATCCTCAGTCCTGACGAAATTGTGGGTTTATCTCCAATTGTTTCATTTGTAATTTAATGTCGTTTTAAATGTTAAAACCTGTTTTGTTACCTACCAAAATCTTTTCCTCGTGTCGTAATTTCATTACAAAACTTGTGTAATTTACTGCAAATGTGTGTGGAGTTGTGGCCTTGCATTTTGTGTATTGGCCAAAAATAAAGTTGTTGATTTCAGTGTTTCACTAAGAAATGCTATCAGTATAAAACATTGTTTTGGGTGATGTAGACTTGAAAATTCAAACTTTCAAGCTCACCTGTGAGGTGTACCTTTATATCAGTTTATTGCCATTTCAAAGCACTGTTCACATGTTCAAATTTCAATGGTAAAATGACATATGCTCACTAAAGAAGTTCATCCATTTGATAGTAACAGGATGTTCAGTGAAATTATGGCATTGCCACTGGGAAAAAGGTTCAGTATAGCTTATGCAGCTGCTTAAAAATTGCTGTTGGTGGTGAAATACCATTCAATAGCTAACTTATTGATTATAAAGTATGCCCCAGTATTTACATTGATTGATAGGCACTTGAGATTTTATCTGAGTGTATACTCTAATTGGATTAGCACCGGCTCGGGTAATAGCCTATTTTTGGGGATTATATGATTTTACATAGGCCAGTTAAAATTTAATCTTTAATTGCAATATAACTAACAAGCCTGGGTTCATTAACCCTAAAACAAAGTCAACTCAACATAGACTCTCCAATCAATGCCTATATCTAAGGTTAATCCCCCATGTGAACAATTTCAAGTCCCACTTTTCGTTGAAACTGGTAAACTTTCATTTAGTCCTTCAAATATAATGGGCATCAACCTGCTTGATGTAGTTCTCTAACTCTGTGCTATGCTTGAAGTTTTCTCTTAGCTGGCAACAGCCCAAATAATTTTCCCTAGTAACATTCTCTAATTTCATATCTTAGAATATCGTCCTGGACTTCCTAGCACAGGCGTTAAAATCAGGGGGAATACTATTTGGGCAAAATTAGGGCAGAAAACCCAATCCCCATTGTCCAAATAATGCATTGACCCCCCTCCCAAAATGAATTATCTACCCTATGTCTAGTCATCTATGCTTCCAAGCAACACACTTATAAGCAAAAACTCCCCTTGTCTAATTTCAGAGGCGTATGTCAGTCACGGAAGGGGGCATCAAATATTCCGAGACAACGGAGGGCGGTCGACCGAAACTTGGCGGTCTTATGGACCCGCGTCAAGGTGTAGCAGACCGCGGTTCAAGGTGCCAGACGTGTGCTGGAAACATGGCAGAATGCCCCGGTCATTTCGGCCACATAGAACTCGCCAAACCGGTCTACCACATTGGCTTCTTGACTAAAACAATCAAAGTGATGAGATGCGTCTGCTTCTACTGCTCCAAACTGCTCGTCGATCCTGTGAGTATACACATGACATGAAAGAGAAAAGTTTTTTGCTGAATTCTTAAATAAATTAATATATAAAATAATTAACTTAATTGGCTGCTTCAAGGCAAGAGCATTTTATCAAAACCCTCAGGTTCTTCCCGTACTCAACTTTCTGGGCTGAACCTCTCTTGACTTAGACTAGTTAGTGTGTATTGCATAGGTTTGAATATGAAGCTGTGAAATTCATCGGCCTAATCAAGTTTTGTGCTTTGGCCTGTGTATGGGCTTGTCTCAATGTGAAATGCTCATGGTAGATTGGGTGTTGTAAGTGTGTAACTTTGTAATTATTGAATATTTATGTGAAGACGATTCTGTTCCCTCCCGAAATACCTGATTGGTGACTGCTTTTAAATTAACATGCCGGAGGCTTCAAATGCTTTCATATTACAAATTGTATTTCCTGTAATTTAATATCTATAAAATGTTCATTCCAGACTCACCCGAAAGTGAAAGACATCATGAACAAGTCGAAGGGACAGCCGAGGAAGAGATTGGCCCATATTTACGACTTGTGCAAAGCGAAGAATATCTGCGAAGGAGGAGACGAGATGGAGAAGAAGAACGAGACCGCCCAGTCAGAGAGCACCGAGGAGAAGAAGGTGATGATTTAAATAAACACTTGAATAGTACGAGGAAAATACACCATGTGAGATAGTGACTTAATGAGCCCTTTAGATATTTGTAACTCTGGCTTTGTATAACACAAACTTCAGTGGCTTACAGAGAGTCTTTACAACCAACCTTTTCAACTGGCTTTGAGGGCGTGGGTTCAAATCTCACCCTGGGAACTCACTTTAGTCCGAGCCCATGGGACATTAAATGGAGGCGGGTTGTATCCAGTGTTCTATGCTGGGGCAACTGAAAGAGCCTGGGCATCCCTGAATTAATAGGGTATGTGCCAGACTCACAGTCTTCTCATCTCATCATCATACGGCGGTCGCCTGCCTCGATATAGCCTCCCAAGGTGCTGCAGAGGCGTAAAACACAAACAAACAAAACAAACAACCAACCAAATCCATTGAAGTAGATTTCTCCCACTTGTTGTGTCCACCTTGCTGGCTCACAAGTTGCAATTTATGCCTTAATTTAATTGAATACACAGGAACTTCCATCAATTATAGCTTTCTCCAATGAAAGTTTTGCATGTGCAAAGTTATAATGAAGTTTAAAGAATACATTTTTTTAGGCGGAAATGGCATATCTTTGTGATTTAACTGTAAGATGAAACTTTTATGACACTCATGGCCGCTTAAGTTATATTTATTTGATTCTCCTTTTCAGTCACATGGCGGTTGTGGTAGATACCAGCCCAAAATCAGACGTATCGGCCTAGAGCTCACTGCTGAGTGGAAGCACGTGAATGAGGACTCTCAAGAAAGAAAAATCCAGTTAACGGCGGAAAGAGTCCATGAAATATTCAAGAGAATCTCGGATGAAGAGTCCATTGCTCTTGGAATGGACCCCAAATTCGCTCGGCCTGATTGGATGTTGATGACGGTTGTTCCGGTTGCTCCTCTTGCCGTGCGGCCTGCTGTGCTCATGTTCGGATCAGCTACGAGTCAGGTAAGACATTATCTTTTTCTTGTGCTGTTTGTATTTTGACATTGCTTTAGATTATAGAATATGGTAAAGAGTACTAAATATTGTATATGATATATCCAACCTGATAAATTGATCATTTTCAAGGGCTAAATTTCATGCCAAAACTTTGAAATATATTCTCAAAAAAGCTGTTGCTACTCGACTAAATTTTTCCGACTTTTCTTGTAATTGTACTGAAAGAAACTTGTCAATTCAGGCGGTTTGACATTGAATAAAACTTGTACTTTTTCATGCTTAGTATGAACCATGGCATGTGTAAGACGACTTTGACCTATTTCTCCTATATTTTGTGCTCATTTCAGGACGATTTGACCCACAAATTGGCAGATATCATAAAAGCAAATAACCAATTGAAGAGAAACGAACAGAATGGAGCTGCTGCCCACATCATTGCTGAAGACACGAAAATGTTGCAATACCACACTGTCACTCTCATGGACAATGAGATACCTGGCGTACCTAAGGTAATTTAATATTGCTAACTACTAATTAGTCTGATTCTGATACCTCAGTGCAAATCTCATAAAATATCAAGTAAATCTTACAAGAAGAATTTCTGCAAATTTTACACAAGTGTAAAAAAAGGATATATATTTATCAATGGTGTATTTAGGGGGACATTGGGCCATGGCCTCCCCTCGGGCCCAAAATTAATGTGGGAGAGATAGGAAAAGCCGTAGAGCGCCCCTTAGTCACACCATGTAATTTCCCCCTAAGGCCATTTCTAGATACGCCCCTATATTTTATCAGTGGGTGTTTCTGAAATGTTAATATTTATCACGCATTGTTGATGCCGATACACAGAAGATTTGAACTGATATCTTGTTATTTTCCAGGCCTGTCAGAAGTCAGGCAGACCGCTCAAATCAGTGAAACAAAGATTAAAAGGAAAGGAAGGAAGAGTGAGAGGAAACTTGATGGGAAAACGTGTGGACTTCTCCGGAAGAACTGTAATCACCCCAGACCCCAATCTGCGTCTGGATCAGGTCGGAGTGCCCAGGACGATCGCTCAGAACTTAACCTTCCCGGAGATTGTAACTCCTTTCAATATTGACAGGTAAGGGACGTCATCCGAACATTGAGTTGCTATAATTAGCGGAACAAGTGCTTTACAGTGTAATATCTGACCTATTAATCAATATCATGTTATCATAAGAATATTTGTTTGTGAAGGCGAACTTGTGGCAAGTTTACAGGCTCAAAAATAAGTATTGTTGACTCCTTCTCCAGATACTAGCTTTGAAGTTCCAAGGTATTCATAAATATTGCTGTGTAGAATATATATAGGCAGTTAAAACTGATTTCTCCTGAGTTTGTGAGCTTTGCTTGAAAGTTTCTTCATAGAAGACTTAAAGTGAAGACATTTCCACGTTTCTCTTTAGGGCTATTCCATTTAAAACTCCCTTGGTTGGGTTGATTTATTTTTCGTAAGATGGATTATGGGTTTGACGAAAATTTGGTTCAAGTATATGGAGGGATGCAATAGAAATTGATTTAGATGTATGGAGGAGACCTGAAAAATTTTCCCCGCAAGATTTTAAAACGGAATAGCCCTTATTGGTATTATTATGAATGAATGTTAAGATCTCTTCAATATCACAGAATTAAAAAGATATATATTTGTGATTCAGACTGAGCATGTTGGTGCGTCACGGTGCCACCCAGTACCCGGGAGCCAAGTACATCATCCGAGACAACGGAGACAGAATCGATCTGAGATACCACCCCAAGGCGTCCGACCTCCATCTGCAGATTGGATACAAGGTAAGGAGAAGAGACTCACTCGATTCGCATAAATCTGCATCATCGTTGTGAATTTCGGGGGGGGGGGTGTTAGGCCGGTTAGCTTAGTGGTTACGTACTGGGCTGCTAATTGTTGGTTCTCAGTTTCAAATCCAGCTCATCCTGGGTCAACTGGGCCTCTTGTCGGACGTCAGTTTCAATCACCCTTTGCCTCATAGGAAAAATTTAATTGATGTAAAACTTTATTTCAGGTTGAAAGACATATGCAAGACAATGACTTTGTGGTGTTCAACCGACAGCCAACTCTCCATAAAATGAGTATGATGTGTCACAGGGTCAAAGTCCTGCCCTGGTCTACCTTCCGGCTAAATTTGAGGTGCGTATATGAAAGAAATCCATGAATAAATCATCATGTTTCTTAGAGTCTGATTTTGCTTTAATTCCTCTCCTTGTATGCTTGCTGAACTTACTTGTCTGTTGACTAAGTTTTTGTTGTCACAAGAAAAAGGATAAAGCCAGAATGATGATTTTTCACGTCAGTTTGATGCCAAAGCTGAAACCATTTGTAAATATCGCTAAAATATATCTGACTGGCAAATCCTATATGCTTTACAGAACTTGCAGAGCTCATGTGGGTCAAGGTTGTTACAGAACAAAATCTTTCGTCATTCCCAGATTGCTGCAATACTTTAATGAACAACTCTATAACAAAGTATATGGAGTTTGAGCTAAGGCCACACACATAATTGATTCTTAGCTTCGCGGACCCGCCGACACAAAAGATTTCCTGCCGATGGAAAAAAAATTTTTTTTTTTGTCCTACCGACCGACCCTAGAAAAAGTGCCTTGAGAAGATCCGAGAAGCTAAAGATGAATTATGTGTGGCCTAATCGATGTTATTTAATTCTTATTACAGTGTAACAACTCCCTACAATGCTGATTTTGACGGAGACGAAATGAACCTCCATCTTGCCCAGTCTCTGGAGTCTCGGGCCGAGATTTCTCAGTTGGCCCAAGTCCCTCGAATGATCATCACCCCCCAGTCCAACAGACCCGTCATGGGTATCGTGCAGGACACGCTCTGTGCTGTAAGGAAGATGACGAAAAGAGATGTCTTCTTGGACAAGGTGGGTTTTGATAAGTTGCTAGATTTCCTTTTGAAGTTAATGACTCGCAATGAGTTTGTAGTAACTAAGCAATACATTTCCGTACCTGATATATAATATGCAATTTGTACTGTACAAATAGCAGTCTTTCATGCTATCAAGGTATCTTATGTAAATATAAGTTATATAAACCTATGCAAAACACATAAATTTGTAGAAAATATCTCTGATTAGCAAAGCCAGAATGATGATTTTTCACGTCAGTTTGATTTTTCATTGGAAAACAATTGTAAATATTGCTAATAATACTGACTGGCTACGTCAGTGTTTAATTTCCCACTTGATCTTAAAGATAAAGTATTACTAGAAATATGAGCATACTCTCACATTAAGAAAATTTGAGGTAATTTAGGTCTTTCATAAATCTCCCAAATAAATTAATAATAATTCTTTCTACTACGATTAAGGGGGGATGGTTGGTCTAGTGGTAGCGTGCTGGACTGCCAATCGCTGGGTCCAGGGTTCGAATCCAGCTCTTGTCGGGTCACCTGGGCCTATGTTGGACGGTTGTTTCAATCATTCTTCGCCTCATTGCCGTGTCCTTCTCCTGTCCTAATTAGCCTACCAAGTGCATAAATACAGGATGTAAAGCCCAAAACATCCATCCATCCTACTACGATTAAAAATAACTTTTTGTTATCAATTTTCAGTCGGAGATGATGAGCCTGCTTCTGCATCTCGAAAAGTGGGACGGCCGCCTTCCTCAACCGGCCGTCTTGAAACCTCGTCCTCTTTGGACCGGGAAACAACTGTTCTCTCTTATCATCCCTGGACGAGTTAATTGCATCAGAACTCACAGCACTCATCCCGACAGTGAAGACAAGGGGCCCTACAAGTGGATTTCTGTTGGAGATACCAAGGTAAGGGGCTGCTGGATAGTAGGAAGGATCTCCTTAGGAGGGCTGCACTGTGCCAGAATATACATGTGTCCTATGTTATTAGTAATATGGTTGTGTTGGTACTATTGTCTGACACTGCAAGACATGCAGCTATAATGATGATACCCACGTCAGTTTGATGTCCATTTGAAAATAAATCACAGAATCGCAACTAATTTACTGACGGGCTTGTTGTTGGACTAATTTATTTGGGGTTGGTTTAACTGGTAAGAAATTTCTAAGAAATAAACAAGGATTGTTTCCTGAAGCTAAAGAACTTGTAAACAATTGAGATTCTAAGAAATATTTGGTCTTGCCAAGTAGTGATACTTGGATCAATGGTTCTGTAGTCGTTCCTCTTTAAGTTGAAATGCCGAGTGATAATGCGGAACCTCTTGTATTTATGAATGTGTCAATTGTGTTTCTGATGTTGTTACAGGTGATAGTGGAGGACGGGGAGCTGGTCTGCGGCATCATCTGCAAGAAATCCATTGGAGCATCCAGCGGCTCTTTGTTGCACATCTGCTTCATGGAGGTGGGTCCGTTTGAGACGGCCATCTTCTATTCCGACATCCAGAGAGTCGTTAACAACTGGCTGCTCATCGAGGGAGGCTCTATCGGTATCGGAGATACCATTGCTGATAGGTCGACCTACTTGGAGATCCAGAACGCCATTAAGAAAGCAAAGGTATTTGTTATTTTATAGAAATAAGAATTTGTATAGAGCTGGTTCCAGTAGGATTGATAAGACATTGGACCTAGATCAATTCATGTTTGACAGATGCTTCATCCTGTGCCTGGAGTGCTCCTTGTCTCATCACCATGGTCCCTGTCTGTCATATAAACATTGACCGATGAAGACTTATCAGTGTAAAAAGTCCTATAACCCATCCACAGCACTGCCAGCTGCTGATAACGGCCAAAATATAGCCAAATTGTTGTTGGAGTGATCATAACGAGCTACTTAAATCTCTTAATCTCCCAGAGACCACTGAAATGATTCTTAAATATCACACTTCGGCTTCAAGAAGGGAATTAATTCAATGTGTATATATTGAGGATAAATGAGACTAAGCCAACATTTGATTACATTCTACTCCATCTAATTTCCAGGCCGATGTGTACGAGGTCATTGAAAAGGCTCACAACGACGAGCTGGAACCCATGCCCGGAAACACGTTGAGGCAAACATTCGAGAACCAAGTCAACATGATCCTGAACGACGCTCGTGACAAAACGGGAGGAAGCGCTCAGAAATCTTTGTCAGAGTTCAACAACTTCAAGTCCATGGTAGTCGCGGGATCCAAAGGATCCAAGATTAACATCTCTCAGGTGAGGATAAGTGCCAAACCATCGCCACGGCAACCGTCATTGTGACAACCGTCACTGTGACTAACATCACCATGGCAACTATTTACATGGCGACTCAAAATTATGCAGAAGCTTAAGTGAAAGTTGTAAATCAAGAAACAATTCAAAAATAATGAATAAATGTTTCAAATTTGTATGCTCTTTGTTCATATGAGACTACTTCGTATTACTTACACATTCCTAACATATTTATGTTACGCAGAATGTTGTTTCCCCTATCTTCACTGTGAAAGGCATTGTGATGTTGCCATTTACCTATATATAGATCAAAATATCTTATTATCATGAAAGCTAACACCTGAAGTTCTGTCTCATCTTCTAGGTTATTGCCTGTGTGGGTCAGCAGAACGTAGAGGGTAAACGAATCCCGTTTGGCTTCCGCCATCGTACCCTACCCCATTTCATCAAGGACGATTACGGTCCCGAGTCCAGAGGATTTGTGGAGAACTCGTACCTTGCCGGTTTGACCCCGACAGAGTTCTTCTTTCACGCTATGGGAGGAAGAGAGGGTCTCATTGATACAGCTGTAAAGACTGCCGAGACAGGTGAGTGGAGAAACGATAGGCTACAATAAATCATAAGATACTATGCAGACGATACAATACATGCATGTTTGTTATACTTGTTCACTAGACTATCTTGGTGGTAGGATTTACCGCGTGTTCGAAAACTCCCAAAAGAGCCAGGATGATGATACTTCACGTCAGTTTGATTTCAAGGTTGAAACCAATTTAATTCGCTAAATTCTGACTGGCTCTATAACAATGCGTACATTTCTGCTGTCTGCACAATCAGATCTTTATTTTACGCAAATTTACACTTGGTTGCGCTGTTAGTTCTAATTCCGAAAGAAGAATTGAAAGAATTTTGATGAAAAAGAAATTACTCAAATGTAAAATTGACTTATTATCCCAGCCCCATTTGATATTATCATTTTCGCCTCCATTCGACACTCATTTTCGCCTCCATTCGACACTCATTTTCGCCTCCATTCGACATTATCGTTTTCACCCCCATATGACATAACCATTTTTCGCCCCCAGGATACATTCAGAGACGTCTGATCAAAGCTATGGAGAGCGTACAAGCGAAGTACGACGGCACGGTCAGAAACCAGATCGAGCAGCTGATCCAGTTGAGATACGGAGAGGACGGATTAGCCGGAGAGTGGGTCGAGTTCCAGAACATACCTTCGTTGAAGCCGTCAAACAGAGCGTTCGAGGTCAAGTTCAAGTTCGATCCTACAAATGAGAGGTGAGCAGCACTTTAAATTCAACGTCCTCAAGAATACAGGGTTCCTACTCACACAGTCTTTGACAATTCTGAAGTCCTTCAGCAAAAGGGATCCTATCAAGTCATGGGGAAAGAAGTTGTTGAGATTTGTATTTTCATCCTGAAATATTCTCAAAATAATCCTTGAACCTATTTGTTCATGCCAGAATGATGATACCCACGTCAGTTTGATTCCAATATTGAAAAGATATCCCAGAATCGCTTATTACATTACTGGCTATCGCCTCATTTATCACCGTCTTAATTAGCCTCCTTAGTCATTCATCAGTTCTAACCAACCTTGGTGTCCATATTATCATCCATCCATCACAACTAATCAAACTTGATTTCAATTTGACTTGTCTTGAACCTCTCTGTCGTATCTCTCTAGGTTCATGAGGAAATGTATGACTGAGGAAGTGATCAAAGACTTGGCAGGGAACACGACAGCCATCCAGACCTTGGACCACGAGTGGGAGCAGCTGATGTCCGACAGGGAGCGCCTCCGAGGTATCTTCCCGACAGGAGACGCCAAGATCGTCCTCCCTTGCAACTTGAACAGGTTGATCTGGAACGCTCAGAAGATCTTCAGGATCAACATCCGAAAACCCACGGATCTGCATCCAGTCAAAGTGGTCGAAGGTGAGGATTCCGCAGGATCGATTGCGAATTTAAGAGATTGATTGATTGATGGATTGAAAATAGAGATTAAGAGATGGGTTGTTTAGGCTAAGAATTGACTTATTGTTTATGGTTGAAATTTACTGATTGATTTACTCTCTAATTGATTGACTGACAGATTGATTGACTCAGTGATTGATTGACTGACTGATTGACTTTCTGACTGATTGACTGATTGATTGACTGCCTCTCTGATTGACTAACTCTAATTAATTGACTGTAATTGATTGACATTGACTGATTGATTGACTGATTGATAAAGCTTCTCTGATTGATTGATTAACTCTTTAATTAATTGAAAAGACTATAATATATATACGTTCTATGATTATAGACACCGACGTATGTTGTTGATGATATTGGCAATTGGGGAAATTCCAGAACGTGAATTAATAATAATTGTCATTTCTGAAGAATACTAATAATATATCTTGCTTCATTCCAGGTATCAGAGAACTGAGCAAGAAATTCCTGATTGTCAAAGGAGAAGATAAGCTGAGTATTGACGCCAATATCAACGCCACCATGTTGATGAACATCCTCATCAGATCTCGATTGTGTGCCAGAACTATAATAGAAGACGACAGGTTGTCCTCCGAGGCATTCGAGTGGCTTCTGGGAGAAGTCGAGTCTAGATTCAACCAGGCTATGGTAAGGATCTGAACGTGTATGCTTAGAAAAGATATTTTGCTGTAGTTGAGTTTACTCTCAGAGTCGTGTCATCATTGAGTGTACACTCAAGAGTCGGACATCATTTATTTCTACGTAGAAAGGCGCAATTTATTTCTAAGTAGGAATGCGCATTATACATCTAAATAACAGGAAATAGGGTCACCTATAGATTATAATTATTTTGAAGTATGTCCACATTTATAAGTGGTCAGGCATCCAGTTCCAACTTTGCCCTTTTAATATGATCGATAGACTAAAGGAAAAC
Source organism: Platynereis dumerilii (assembly GCA_026936325.1). Lineage (NCBI taxonomy): Eukaryota > Metazoa > Annelida > Polychaeta > Phyllodocida > Nereididae > Platynereis > Platynereis dumerilii. The sequence goes on from JAPTHN010000034.1 coordinate 2,646,270, forward strand.
CTATAAATTTGATCAATTTCATGACCAAGTCATTATGGAAAAATGAACAAGAAAAAAAAAAAAAAAAAAAAAATGGAGGCGATTTTTAAAGCAAATTCAGCTTGTTCCACATATTTCACCCCATCTACATTTAATTCGGCCCGATCCCGCAAAAAGCGTCCCGTTCAGCAACTGCGCATCCGCGTTTTATTACGAAATCCCGCGGCCGGCCGTTCCGCAAATTAGGCCCGTCCACATTTTACTACGACGCTGGCCACCCGTTCTGATGACGAAGTTCCACAGGCTCATTCTTAAATCTTAGAAAAAGCCTCCTGTCGGGAGGCCTGTGGCCATCTACACAGAGGCGAGTGGCTCTAAATAGAGTAACTAAGACTATATCAGCGAAGGGCTGATGCATCGCCTCTAAAAATTCTGTACTATTATTATAGATAAAAATACAAAAGATATTTGAAGTAATTTGGGATATTTTATGACATAGATGTTGTACTCTTGTATTATTTCCAATGGAGCTGAAAATTAATAGATTTTAATCAGAATATTTTTATATTAATCTCAGGTCACCCCTGGAGAGATGGTGGGTCCCCTTGCCGCCCAGTCCCTCGGAGAACCCGCCACCCAGATGACACTGAACACTTTCCATTACGCCGGTGTATCTGCTAAGAACGTCACCCTGGGAGTACCCAGGCTGAAGGAGATCATCAACATCTCCAAGAAACCTAAGACACCCTCCCTCAGTGTTTTCTTGATCGGCAAGGCAGCTAAGGACGCTGAAAAAGCAAAGGTATGTGAGAGATTTGGTTGATACTTGTCATATGTAACAATGTTTTCTAATATTGCCAGTTCAGTGTTAGAGATGTGGACATGGCTCTGAATTATCATCCGATACCTCAAGCCTTCACAGCAGAAATCAAAAGGATAGACTCGCGAATAGACTCAAGAATGGTTGAATACGTCACCATGCTATCCATTGTGTGATTCAGGTTAAGCATGACATATTCCCGACATTTCTGAGTCTGCATTTGGCTGCGACTGTAATAAACTAGTAGTCAGTTGACTAAATTTTGGCATTTGTTCATGTGTCAGGAATTGTGTCATTCTTTAAAATTTTGACTTTCAAAAATTATGAGTGTAATTTTGGGAACTGTACATCTGTTTCACAGATTTAAGATTCTAAGTTAATTTCCCACATTTCGCAAGATTATGGTTACGCGTGCCCTTGATTCTTTGTCAAAATGATGATACATATGGACAAAAGAACTTCAACCTTCATAAACTATAACTAAAATGTTTGTTATGTTTACAGGACGTCTTGTGTCGATTGGAACACACAACTCTCCGCAAAGTCACGGCAAACACGGCCATTTACTACGACCCCGACCCTCAGAACACAGTGATCTCAGAGGACCAGGAGTTTGTCAGTATCTACTACGAGATGCCTGACTTCGACGTCTCTAGGATATCGCCATGGTTACTGCGATTGGAACTGGACAGGAAGAGAATGACAGACAAGAAATTGACGATGGAGTCCATCTCGGAGAAAATCACGGCCGGATTCGGTGACGATCTCAACTGCATCTTCAACGACGACAACGCAGAGAAGCTCGTCTTGAGAATAAGGATCATGAACAACGACGAAGGAAAAGGAGATGTAAGTCTGCTTGATAGTTAAGCTCAATCTGTACAATTGTAATTGATCTTTAGCTTCTCGGATCCTCTCAAAGCACTTTTTCTAGGGTCGGTCGGTAGGACAAAAAAAAAATTTTTTTAATGTCAAAAAAAAATTTTTTTTTTTTTCCATCGGCAGGAAATCTATTGTGTCGGCGGGTCCGCAAAGCTAAGAATCAATTATTTGTGGCCTAATGGTGATCATGATTTACTTAACGATTAAATTTATTTTAACTTTCAGGAAGAGGAGCAAGTTGATAAAATGGAGGACGACGTTTTCTTGAGATGTATTGAGTCCAACATGTTGACAGACATGACCTTGCAGGGTATTGAGCAAATCGCTAAGGTAGGTTAAGTCCTTTCGCTCACCTCATTACAAAAACGACAATCAGTACGTCTAAAGTCCCCTGAGCTGAGAGTGCAAACATCCAACTAGAGATGCCGCTCTCAACTCAAGGGAATCCGTCTATAATATTACGTATACTGGTAGGAGACCACTTGAAGTCATCTGATGTGCCATTATTTCATTAAAAGACCACCAGTAATAGAGGTTTCGGTTATAATGGAATAGTTTAATCCATGCTATTAAAATATCTTTGGAAAACGGAAAAGGGAGATTAATCGGTTTTAGACGACCCTGGTGTCCCATGTTATACAAACATACACAGTTAGAAAAAAGATTCCACTAAAAGAGAGTTGGAGCCTGCTTTACCTCGGGACAAAATTGCTGGGACAACAACCGACAGGTTTCATCCCCAATCATCTGCATCTGGGTTGAATAATTTTTTCAATTTTGTCTCTCCTTGCAGGTGTACATGCATTTGCCCAAGACAGACGACAAGAAACGAACGGTCATCACAGATGCAGGAGAGTTCAAGGCAATCCAGGAATGGATGCTGGAAACTGACGGAACGGCTCTCATGAAGGTGCTGAGTGAAAGAGATGTAGACCCCGTCAGAACCACCTCTAACGACATCGTGGAGATCTTTTCTGTAAGTGTCAAGTCATCGAACTAATAACCCTTGTTCATGGCAGAGTCATCAGACCAGCAACCCTTGTTCTAGTCATACAATGTCATGTCTTATATTGTGTGCCTAATTGTAAAAGATAATTTTTCAAGGTGTATTCAATGATTTCATTGTAATTGTGAATGGAAATGAATTGGCTTGATACGTTCATTGATATGAGAAGTCTTCAATTTTGCTCAGTCTTTGACAATTATATTGATCATTGCCTATACACTCCTTGAGTTAAGGAAAGATCAGAGTGCATGTCATCTAAAACTGTGTCTTAAAAAGTGTCTTGACAAATTTGTCGCCATCAATCTTGAGAAAACTGTGTAATAGCTGTCATGCCTTATGAAATTTTCTCTTGAGACAGAAACGGTTATCTCATGGACTCTCCCTTCGTTTTGGAGCTTGATATCATGATATAATCTCGACTGTAGTAGTCTGTGTATTAACTTCTCTGCATCTTTTAACTTGCAGTGCCTTGGTATCGAAGCCGTGCGTAGAGGAGTCCAGAACGAGATGTACCATGTGATCTCCTTTGATGGATCTTACGTCAACTACCGACATTTGGCCCTGCTTTGCGACGTCATGACGGCCAAGGGTCATTTAATGGCCATCACTCGTCACGGAATTAACAGGCAGGAGACCGGAGCCCTCGCTAGGTGCTCTTTCGAGGAAACGGTAAGTCCTAGAAGAATTATATGAAGAAGTTCTTGTAGGTGTTATTGTTAAGAATTCCAGCAACATGATAAAATTCGCTATTGTACAAGGATAAAATTTTACCTAGGAATCAAATTGCATAAGAAATTGGCTCCAGGATAGGTTGTCATAGGGATGAAATAGTACTAAGTTAACAGTTAACAAGAGAGAAAAACAGTGCAACTGTATGCTCACTTGCGCAGTGGCAAACACGACTTGGGATACAAAACTTCAAAATTCTGAAGGATTATCAATTTCTATCTCCAGGTTGATATTTTGATGGAAGCGGCTGCCCATGCTGAAGTGGACCCTGTCAAGGGAGTTTCGGAGAACATCATGTTGGGGCAGATGGCGAGAGTTGGAACGGGATACTTTGATCTGTTGTTGGACGCAGAGAAGTGCAAACACGGAATGGAGATCCCAACGAATGTCGGCGGAGGCATGATGGGGCCATGTAAGTGCCATTATTTCTTGTGTTTTGTGTTATCTGTGAAGATTTATGTAAGAATTTTACGGAGTTTCATATTGTCAAATACATTTGTGATCATTTTATGTTTCAGTGGGAGGTGGCGGCATGTTCTTCGGCACGGGAGCAAGTCCTTCAAGTATCGGCTCTCCCCAGATGACGCCATGGCAACAGGGTGCTACCCCATCATACGCCCAAGCGTGGTCTCCAGGCGTCGGAAGCGGAATGACTCCTGGACAAGCGAGGTTCTCACCCAGCGGAGACAGCGGGTTCAGTCCCGGATACAGTCCAGCGTGGAGTCCCCAACCAGGATCGCCCGGATCCCCCGGACCAAGCAGTCCGTACATTCCCTCACCAGCTGGTGCGATGTCACCAAGTTACAGTCCTTCGTCACCAGCCTACATGCCCAGTTCGCCAGCTATGACTCCTCAAAGCCCTGGCTATTCACCAACATCACCAAGCTACTCGCCATCAAGTCCTGGGTATTCACCTACATCGCCAAGCTACTCCCCGACATCACCGAGTTACTCGCCGACGTCACCGAGCTATTCTCCAACAAGCCCCAGCTATTCCCCTACGAGTCCAAGCTATTCGCCAACATCACCAAGCTATTCCCCAACATCGCCAAGCTACAGCCCTACTTCACCAAGCTATTCTCCCACATCGCCAAGCTACTCGCCTACGAGTCCATCTTATTCACCGACGTCACCAAGCTACTCACCTACAAGCCCCAGCTACAGTCCTACGTCACCAAGCTATTCCCCGACATCTCCCAGCTATTCCCCCACTTCGCCTAGCTACTCTCCAACGAGTCCTAGCTATTCGCCAACTTCACCGAGCTATTCTCCTAGCTCTCCAAACTACACACCCAGCTCACCCTCTTATTCACCAACCTCACCATCCTACAGCCCCACTTCTCCTTCGTACAGTCCGACGTCACCAAGCTACTCGCCAAGCTCTCCACAGTACGTGGCTCACAGCCCAAGCTATTCACCATCCAGTCCGAGCTATTCCCCAAGCTCTCCGAAATATTCACCAACAAGTCCAAGTTACTCGCCAACGAGTCCTTCATATTCACCAACTTCTCCCCAATATTCGCCAAGCTCTCCCCAGTACACTCCGACATCGCCAAGCTACTCGCCATCGAGTCCGAGCTATTCACCAACAAGTCCAAAGTACACCCCGACGTCACCAACCTACACACCGACTTCGCCAAAGTACTCCCCCGCATCACCCGAGTACAGCCCCTCTTCACCGCAATACAGTCCAAGCTCGCCACAGTACAGCCCTTCATCGCCACAGTACAGCCCCAGTTCACCACAGTACTCTCCCGCTTCACCGTCCTACTCGCCATCTAGCCCCAACTATTCGCCAACAAGCCCGACGTACAGCCCCACAAGTCCCAAGTACACCCCCACAAGTCCTACATATTCACCCACAAGTCCTAAATACACGCCCACGAGTCCAACGTACTCGCCCACGACGCCCAAGTACACCCCAACGTCCCCGGAATATTCGCCAGAAGATGACGACGATGATATGTAGATCATCAAGTGCAATCAGTGATCAATCGGTGGCAATTGATTACCAATTAGTGCTAATTAGCCACCAATTGCACTTTATTGCCTATGTATTGCTAATTGCAATGAGGGACAAGACTGACATTGGACTGACATTGATTGTAAACGATGCATATTGTTTTACTATGTACAATGGCAATTCAGTACATAATTGCAGTGTGACAATAACTGTTATAATACATGTATGCATCTCAAACAATCGGCTTATGTGATACTGTAAAATTTGTTTTAAAACGGCAAAAAATAGGTGAAGGTGAGAACAATGTGATGTACCGCTTTTCATATCCAGTTTTAAGTGCAGTGATAAGATTAAATGAGTGTATCGTTAAAATATTCAATATATGTATTCATATATGTATTCAATATATTGTGGAATTTGTGGTATTGGTTATATTCTGTTTGTATAATCATATATGATGCATATTCAATGTGTGACTACCTGTATCTATAAATATGCATGACACAACAAAAAAACGTCAAAACAAAAAACGACTGAAGTTGTAAAACATTTTACAGTTAGGTTTGTAAGTTGGTGCACTTATATTACTTTTCACCTGAACGCTAAGATCTATAGATTCTATACACCTGAAAGAGGCTTGTTATATGTTTGAAATATTATTTTATTTATTCAAAAAGGACTGTTTGCTAATTAGGCTTTTGTAATGATCTTGTAAATAGTAGACTATAGGTAGTAATTGATGTAAATATGAAATTGCAAGAAGGAAAAACAATTTTGAAAAGTTATCGAAAGAGATTTCAGTTCTTTTCAGTGATATGAGCTCTTATTTGGTGGCATTTATGAAATTATGATTGACTACCACATTCATGTGCTAAGAATTAGGCCTAAGAGAATATATTTTAAGAGACAGAATGACTTGTCATTTGTTATGACATTGGCCTGACAGATTTTATGTTTCACTAAAATATATATTGTAATTGCAAGATGGTTGATAATTGCATTTTATGGAACATAATCGTATGTACCTTAATTTTCATTGATTTATCTTGGCAATAAATTATGAAATCATATAATATATTTTGTTTGGCTTTTTCTGTGTGGTAAATTTTGAAGTTCTAGTAGGCGCCATGGAACTGGAGACTGGGAGATGTACAAGTCATTGAGAGTCGTTACTTGACACTCAGGCCTATCAGAAGTGATTTCTGTCGCTATCTTGATCAATGTTGGCCAATGGTAAAGCCCGCAGCTGAGGGCTATTCCATTTAAAAGTCTGGGGGGGGGGGGGGTGGTCGGGCTACGATTTTGACCCCCCCCATGCATCTAAAACAATTTTTTTTACCCCCCCATGCATTAACTTCGATTTTTTCACCCCCCGTACATACATTAAATAAAATTTTCGCTATTACATTGCGTAGGCCTGAATAGAACGGCAGTCCCCCCCCCCCATACATCTAAAGTGAATTCTGCGAGTGCCCCCCAAGCATCTACATCGTATTATCGCTCACCCGTACATACATCATACGAAAAATAAATCAACCCGACCACCCCCCCCCCCCCCCCCAGAGTTTTAAATGGAATAGCCCTGAATATTATGAACATTCTTTGCTTTCTTTGGAGTACCTTCAAAAGGGCATAAACTCAACTGGATGTAGTTCTGGCGATACATTATTCCAGCCCGTTTGTTTCCAACGTTGTTGCTGGGCAAGTAAAAAGATCCCTCACATGGTGTAATATCTGTTCAGGACTCCCGCACGAAGTCTTTTACAAGGAATCAGAATTGTCTTCATACAAAACATGCTCAGGTTTCCCGGAAGTTGCCAGCGTCAATTCTCACAAATGGTGAGGAATATGAGGGTCACGTGTTTGTTCCACTAATGAACTGGTTCCTGCTCGAGCATTCTCACAACGTCAGAGCCTCTCATGCTCCCTGGCACAGCTCGCAGTGACAGACTCTGACTTGTGAGAATGTTGCTCGAGTAAAGCTCACCAGTTCTGGTCCATGTGGCCGTAAGTTCTTCCCAAAACAACATACATCGTTGATATCAGCAAGGAAAATATATGTAATCTTTTGTTAAATTGACAAACAAGAAACTTATAATCATGCATTTTACTTTTATTCAACTCTCACACAGATTGCAGAGTATAATTATCAACAGCTGCCCAAAAGTTTATAAATAAAATATATTAATACTTTTATAAAATGTACTGCATGAACATTAGATAGGGCGTCACGCATTTGGTTAATAACTTATTAAATAGGCTACTTCATTCTTACCAATAATGTCATTCAAATTTAACATGAAATGTATATTTTATTTGTATGTTAAATTGCACTCTTGGAAATCTGGTATCACAGTTTCTTTTATCAACAGTTATAAATGATATTTTAAATAGTATTCCAAGTAAAAATGCATGCATATTGCACAATTTTATGGAAAAGATCAATAACAAATGCACCAGACAATACGATTTGATGAATTAGTTGATGTAAGGTTAAGACGTCATGACAAATCCAAAGTTGCTTCAATCAAATCTTCAAGATCTTCTATTTCATCTCGTAATGTTTTCTCCGTTTCTAATTTTTGCAGCTGAAACAAAAACGCAAAGTATGAATTAATTTTGAAGATGTCAATTGAAACAGCAATCCAACATAGGCCCAGGTGACCTGGCAAGAGCTGGATTCAAACCCTGGACCAGTGATAGGCAGACTAGTTAGTGTTGGGTATTGTGAGGATTTTGCGATACAATAGTTTAAACGATACTTAGTTAGCAATACAATACATGAACGATACATACTATCAAGTGAGGAAACGATTCAATACATTGCCAACAATTGAGGTGCACGATACAATAGTATTGCGATAGGTAAATCACAGGAAAAAGCTTGAAAAACATAATTTATTATGGTATCAATTCAACATCATTGCTGTATGAAGTTAGTATTAGAGAAGTTGGGTAGAAAAATATTCTCTATTTCACAAAACTAAAGCAAAAAAGTTGCGATTTTCATGGATTTCTCACAAGATAGAGGTGTGATGCATGTCAGAAATTAGCGGAACTATGCTTTTTAGCAGGTTTTACTATCGTGATAATCGTGATACTTGCTGCCTTTGACAATAGTGTGTCGTGATATATCATGCCTAATTTTTCCTCACGATAGTTGTATTGTGACTGCATTGGCGATGAAGTATCGAGATAGTGATAATATCTACCCAACACTAAGACTAGTACGCCATCACTAGAACAACCCTCCCCCTAAATTCATAGAGATAGATAGATAGTTAATCTGATGATACAGACAAATCCACACAAACAAACCTGGTTCTTCTCTAGAGTCTGCCCTGCTTCTTGTTTTGCCTTCAGTTTTTCAACTGCCTCTAATTTCTTCTTTAACTTTTTGAGTTGTTTCTCTGGTTCAGTGAGCGAAGAGTCTTTTCCGTTTTCTTCAGCATTTTTCTCCTCTTCTTCTGCATCTCTGTCTTTCTGGGCTGAGGGAGCTTTATTTGCTTTTGTGACTTCAGTCAAACTTGCTAAGATCTTGGCATATTCCTCCTCAGGAAGATCAGTTCTGGAGAACACAAAAGAGAAGATTAAAAATTAATGGCCCAAGGACAAAAAGACGCAAAGTGCATTGTAATTTCGCAAATGATATAAGGCCACACATAATTGATTCTTAGCTTCGCGGACCCGCCGACACAATAGATTTCCCGCCGATGGAAAAAAAATTGAAAAAAAAAAATTTTTTTTTTTTTTGGACATTAAAAATGTTTTTTGACCTTTTTTTTTTTTGTCCGACCGACCGGCCCTAGAAAAAGTGCCTTGAGAGGATACGAGAAGCTAAAGATCAATTATGTGTGGCCTTATGCAACAAAAGTCCTATTTATAGTTCTTCTTCTTACTTTTTTCCATGGCACAAGTCATTCATTATCCACACTTGGTCCCGCAACTTATTTGCACGTGGATGGTCCTGGAAGAAATTTAATTCTATAAGCACACTGATCTTGCTGTGGCAACAAATATGAGAAAATATAATGAAGTTGTGATTTGGTTTTTACCCCGTCAACTTTGGCCTTTTCGAGTTGTTCTTTCAGGAGTTGGTAAACGTCCTGGTACGAATAATCTTTCGCATCTTTGTTTTTCTTTCCTTTCCGTTTCTGATTCTTCTTAGCTGATTTTGACGTGGCACTTGCATCTGGAAGAAGGAATATGAAATCAAATGAATTATCTTCGCTGTTGAATGATTCACCAAAGTCGAAGAGCTCAACGGAGTTGACAAGAGTTTTTGGAAAGGTTGCACCAGTAACGTGGGTGACGAGGATTTGTTTTTGAACACACCAGACTCAACCCTCGTGTTTCCCGGTACCAGAACAGCGGATCTTAACTCGAGCAGGAACCAGTGATTGTCATGTGGTACAAAACTCGTAACCCCAGTTGTCCCAATATCGGGGAGTAGCCGGAAACAATACACTCGAGAATTGACGCTGTTACCTCCGGGAAACATGAGGGTCGAGTCTTGCACGTTCGGAAACAAATCGCCACTACCTGTGTCACCTGTCTTACTCGTGCAACCTTTCCGAAAACTTGATAACTCGCAAGGCCAAAGTAACCACTAACCAGTCGCAATTTAAGAAAGTTAATTATCCCATGTAATTTAAGAAAGTTATCCCATGCTTTCATTTTCTGGGGCAAGGGGGCCTTGTCTGTCTGAGTCAACTCTGGCTAAGATGAGGGTGGATATATTCTAAAGGCAGCAATAATATCCAGTTTGACAGCTGCAATTTTGACAGCTGTCAAAACAAAACAAAATCAGCTGGTATTATCGCTCACCCGGACGTGTTTTAGACACTTTTTTGAAAGCTTGGACCTGCAAAGATTGGCTTTAAAAGTTTCCCAAGTCATCATCGACATTACAAATACCATCTAGGTGTAATTATTTAAACAATAAACAGCGTAATTGACTTTAAATCAACAAAACAATCAACACGCACCTGCCATCCTGGATTTACGAATGTTTGGACTTCGCGCCGACGAGCAAAGGACTTCACACGTGGAGAGCGTTTCCGGTTGAAAAATCTCTGCCATGAAGAAATGTGATGTTGGTAAATAAATGGTGTTTTTACTCTTTAATTCTCCTCAATTTCATTGACAAAGCGTTTAATTACTTAGTGTATGTAATGCTGCATCTTTTAGGATCATTGGCATGCTGAAGTTGGTTGAATTCGTTCACGAAATTGGTTAAAAAGTTGTCAATAAATTTCCTGTCGTTTTTCCAACGAAATAAATTTCTGAATTTCTGTAAATTTCAGAGCTCACATTGAGTGATGTGTCTACTGATTGGATATGAAGCTGTAGGAGAATGTCTTGTGTAGAAACTGCAATGGAGGAAGTCGTTTCTGGCTGGTGTCAGAGCTGTGAAGACCTCAAGCAGGTAAAATCATTTATGACATTTTTGATTCAATGCAAATGTCAGAATTGAAATATTGTTCAATCAACTTGTTGATTTCACATGAATCCACAAAATATGACAGTCCTGTGTCTGCTTGGCTGATTGACAATTAAGTTTGCCACGCTTTGCTATTAGTCTTTCGTTTTCAAGCAAAAATTTAGCAGGCCCTGCCAGAGGTTGCTGGCCACTCTAATAAGATCTCAACTTTGGAACAGTTAACACGAATCTCAGATGTCATGTGAACCATGTGTTGGAAAACAGCAGACTCAAACGTGGAGGAGGAGGCGTCTCTTGAGAAGAAGAGAACTTGTGATTCTGACCCTTAACCCTTAGAGGACTAAAGGGTCATTTATGTGCATCCCCAGCTTACTGCCTGTAGGGCCATTTATGTCCCTAAAATCTGCTGTTGTCCCTGATGACGTCACAATTGCTGGATTGCTTTTTTGGGACAGCTCAGTCCAGAAAGGCTTAAACCACTGGCACTGAGAGACTCTTATAGGTAGTAAGCATCTTGCCTCCTCAGCAGCCTACCTGGGTTCAACTCCGGGTCGGGTTTGCTCCCCCTAGATATTACAACAGCATACCTTTCTCCAATTCCTTAGGGAGATCTGTAGCTCAGTTGGTATTGCAGTGGGCCAATCACTTGGCGCTGGGTTCAATTCCTGCTGCGGCCCAGTCGGAGTCACCTGGACTTATGTTATACAGCAGTTTCAATTATCCTCTGACTCATTCATGTGTCCTTCTCAATCGTCCACCCTTTGATCGAATAGCTCTTTATTCTATTTTCTGCCACAAGAACTCTTGGCCTGTATTTAAGAAGTTAAGAGAGATTGGCTATACACTCTACTGAACCCTGTTTCAGGCAGCTTATTGCTGAATGTAGTTGAAAATCTCATAAAATAAATTTCCTGTGATCCTTAAGTTTGTCTACTGTCTCATTGCTGTGTCCTCCTCCTGTCCTGACTGGCATTATGGAATGCGTAAATGCAGGACGTAAAGCTCCAATCATCCGTCCTTCTCCCACTTTCTTCGAATAAACTCCCCTGCTTTATTTTACTTTTGGTGCTATATTTCACATAAATTGTTAGGTGGAAATATGATACGAGTAACAACTTAAACAATCAATCCCGCTTCCAAATTAAATATGTACACCCCAATTACTGAACTTTACATTTGTAACTTTTTAAAACTTCCTTTTTTGTGTGTATCCTGCTAGGCCCAGACATATTTGATTTTTAGCTGCTTGGATCGACCAACCCAACAGATTTTCTGCCTATGGAAAGAAAACTGCAAAAATACAGGACGTAAAGCCCCAATCATTCATCCATCCATAGCCTATAGAAGAAACCGTCAATTTAATAGAAATTATTAGTTAGCCCTATAATGTCAATTTGACAGTCTAAAAAATATAACAACTTTTTTATCCGACCGACCCTACAAAAAGTGCCTCAAGAAGATCCAAGAAGCTAAAGATAAATTATGTCTGGCCTAATAATGTTCCATTCTTTTTTTAATCAAATTAATTTTTACTTCCAGGAAGTTGAGAAACTGAAGGCTGAGCACGCTCTGAATTACAAGGCCCTCAAAGAGAAGATTATTTCCACCGAGTAAGTCCCTAATTCAAGTATTGTTGACTTTATATTGAATGCGTGGGTGTCAGAGAGTGTTAGACTAGCACTACAGTCTATAATGTACATAGTGTATACTTGTCATGATCTATCAATTGTTAAAAATCTTTCTGTTGCAAAATAGCATTGTTTTTATGTACATAATATCTTTTTTGTTGATGCAATTTTGTAAATGTTGTGTTTCCATGTACATTCTCTCTTTGGAGGTAAAACAAACAAAATTGTAATCAAATTCAATGGACTAATATAAATGAATTCTAATGATAACTTGTCATAAAAGCTTTTCGATGTCAAATTGTTAAAATACTCAAACTGTTCCAAAAATGTTTTTCTTTTTCTTTGCAGCAAACTCATCAAGCGATACACTGCCAAGTGCCAAGATATCCTTTTGTAATTAATTTGAAGATTTTGAAATTAATTATTCAAATAATGAATAATAAATATTAATATTACTTTACGAGTTTACATATTAATTCAATCTTAAAATATTCTGTGTCCGCCACCTGTAGTGATTGTATTTTACGCCTGAATGGATATTATCTTTCCCCCATCACTGATAGCAAATGGGATAATACTTATAATGGATTGATTAAGAGTAATTTTGAAAGATTTAAATATTATTGTATGTCGTAAAAATATCAAAACATGAATAGTAATTTATTTGTTTCCTTGACGTTCTTCACAACATGACAGCCAAACGAAGAAACTGGAAGAGACGACAGAAGTTTTGCAGAATTACAAGAAGTGAGTCAAATATCTCCTTAATTATGATTATGATATAAAATTATTAAATTCCTCTTGTTTATTTATTTATGAGAAAAGTGATAAATTAAGCTTATTTCTTAATTTGTGTTTTTAATGGAGGTGTGAACACACCTCCATTTATGCAGTTGGGAGAATGGAAGTTTTGGCGGGAAATTCAAAATTTGAGCATTTTCCGAATGTCTTTTGACCATAACTTGGCTATTTTGTTTGGAATTGTTTTGGGTCAAGCGAGCTATCTAACTTGATAATAGAGCTTGCTTCTGGTATAGGAATGAAGAGCAGGCGTGTTGTAATTTGGACGTGACTTTAGCTAGAATGCATATATAATGTGTGTCCTGTTTGTGTATTGGGCAGTAATGCCAGAACTATGGCTTGTATGTTTAATTTTTTTGGCACGTTATCGTATCTTTTATCCAAGTTATACCTTTTTGGGTTCTAGTCCTCATGACATTATTGCTTTTCTCAAAATTATTGAAAAATGTTAAAAAATTTTTTTTTCTGGAACTAAACTCAAAAGCTGCTGTGCTTATGTCATTGAAATTTCAATATATAGTATGTATTTAATGATGGTCTAAATGTTCTGAGAGACAGGGACTGATGAAAATTCACCAAAAATGTAAAAAAAAAAATTTTTTTTTAAAACTATGTGATTCAGTCAATCTTGCCGTTACATCTATGAAATTTTCTAGTTAGCTTTCTTTTAGCATCTCTTGGATTGTTAACCAGGGGTGTCGACTAACGGTCGCCCGATCGCCCGAGGCGAGTAAATATTAGTCAGGACTACTTATTTTAATCCCCTTACTAGTCCGACAGGCGAGTAAGATCACAGAGATCAAAAGATAAGGCTCTGAGCTGAGCGTTCACTCAACTTGACATGTAGATTGCTGCTGATTGTTTACCAATTAGGGATCTTTTCCTTGAGATTTTTTTGCTGTAACTTTCTTAATTGTGATTTTTTGGCTCTGGAAACATTGCCATTGTTAATTTTTCACAAAATAAAGTGAATTTGATATGAAAAACATAATACCAAACAAAACATTTTTGGGCAAACATTTAACTCTCACAAGTGCTTCAGCAATGACCTTAAATCTCATCCAGGAAACCAACTATTTGGCAACTTGACAAATATTATTGCATTCTCAGTGATAGGGCCCTATTACTTTTCATGCTGGCACTATAATCATAAAATTCAAGATAAGTATGGTCATACAGTACTATGAAAAAGTATTGAGCCACCCTCACTTTTTATGTTTGATTTCCAAACCATGTTTTGAGTCCAAAATAATGTAATTTCAGTAGTAGCCTTTATAAGTCTTCAGGAATGGCAGGACTGGTTCTCCATAACAGCGTTCATGAAGCGTTTATAAGTTGGTACTTGAATTTACTGATGAATTTGACTGTAATCATATTTAGACAATAAGTATCTACCTTCCTACCAACCCAACTACCTACCTATGGGGAGTGAGTGAGCGGGTTTGTGTTTTATGCTCCTTCAGCTCCAGTATGGGCTATTTAGAGGCAATCTGCCTACCTATTGATATTGTAAGGAAGGGAAAACAGGGAGAGAAGAAAAACACAAGAACTGGACAGACAATAAGTGACAATAACTTTTTTTAGAAGTGAGGGATTGAAAAGACTTTTTTGGTTGAAACCGGTGTCAGGAGGCCAGGAGAGACAACAGGGAATGTAAAATAATGCATAAATGTCAGGGTGACTCAAGAATTTTGCACATGCAATAGGCCTACGTTCGAAAAAAGAAACAACTTCAGGCCACCAGGTCAATACCCTAATTTTCAGGCCCTGTTTCGTCTTTCAGCCTTTCTTCAGATTCTTCTGCATTATTTTGTAGCCCATAATTATATACACAACGCAAGTCAACGATAGTGTTCCTTCAACTGGTAAATTCTTGTCATTGTGATGCATGCGATTCAAGACTACTAAATTTTATTCAGGACTAGTAAATTTGTAGGGCTACTAGTCCTGCGGGCGACCACAAAAAATTGCTTAGTCAACACCCCTGTTAACCCTACATGATTTTTTTGTGAAAATCAAAATACTATAAAATAAAAAAAAGATTTTTGCCAATTTTCGGACATTTCTGTGTGAAATGCCAAAATAATAAGTTGTGAGAATTAAAGCATATTATAGTTAAACATACTATGAAGGAATAATCAAGGCTGTTGCATGAGTTATTGCAAATTTAAGATTTAAAATGCAAAAAAAAGGTTAAAAATGTCTTATTTCCTCCCCATTTTCATTTATGATTAATACCAGGCTTTGGAATATTTAGCAAAATAAACATGACAGTGTACACTGTACACATCAGAATCATGCTAATTTTGAGCAATATTAATTTTCTTATTCAAATCAAAGGTTAATATTGGAAAAATTAAATGAATATCGATGGTGAAAGTGCAAAACCTCGTATGTCAAAATTTTGCTATTTTTAGATTTTTGGTGGAATGACTATTTTAATATCCAATACACGTTGTCAGTTGATTACCTTGCCAGTTTGCCATTTTTGGAAGCTGTAACACACTGGTAACAGAATGATTTCACCAAACCTTGTATGTCGATATGTTTCAAAAAGTGAAAGTGCAAAACCTCATATCAGAACTTTGAAGCACATATTGTGGGATATTTCAACTTTTTTTGGAAAACAATTACTGTGTTACTTTTTTATGACTCCCAGCAAGTTTCCTGATTAAAAAAAATTTACCTCCCTATATTTGTTTTGGTGATGTAGGCTATTGAAAAAGAGAGTGCACGAAAATTGGAAAAATTGTCATTTTCCTCATTTTTGCCATTATAGCCACTCAATAAAATTTGTTATTGCAATCTGTCATAGGCAAATTATAATTTTCACTGCATATACATAGATTGAAAGTATATTCAATGCTGCAAGTTGCTTTAAAGTGTGATAAATGATCGAGTTACAAGGTTTTGCACGGGTAGAAAGTGAAAGTGCAAAACCTCGTAAGTCGACATTTTCAACCACATCTGATGGTAACATCAATGCAAGGGGTAAACGACCTCTGACAAAAAATTTGCTACAACAGGGTGTCACTTTCTATGTATCTAGTTGGCCATAACTCACTTATTAATAAACATTACCTTAAAAAAAGACACTTGACAGTTTTTTTCAATTTCTGAAAAACAGCTTTTTTTGACTTACGAGGTTTTGCACTTTCACCATCGATATAATGGATTTTCAGATAATCGTACATCAGTCAATTTTGGCCTGGTGTATCAAATTTCCTGCAAACATGTCTGAATTTTACTCTTTTATACCACTCTACGTCAAATTTTATCAACTGGAAATATACAAGTGACTCTACAAGTTAGCTGGTTGTGGTATTATATGTCGATTGACAGGTGTATAGAGCAGCATATTATTAAGTAAGATCGTTATTGACATGGTAGTAGGGAACTAAGCAGGTCTCAGCAATATAGGGAGTTACTTTCATGCAAAGACTAAAGAATTATTGGCTGAGTGCAAAAAATTAGTAGATGATTGTCCTTCCCCTGCATTTCTATAATTACCTTACAGGCCAACCTACTTGGCTCAGATTGGTCCAGAAATTGTCTATTCTTAACAAATTCCGCCACCTCCATTTTGAACCCCTGGGTTCTTGTTTTTTTTTATTTCAGTGATTGCGAAAGTTTTGAAACTCAGCTGAAGGATGCCCTCGAAGAACTGGGACCCATGAAGCAGGTCGGTCTGTCCGTCTATCTATCTGTGTGGCTGCCTGTCTATCTGTCTATCTGATTAGCTGTCTATTCATCTGTTATTCTGTCTATATGCCTATTTCTACTTTTGTCGTTCTGTGTATGTACAATTTTCTCTGTCTTTCCTTTATTAAAGTGTCGTCCGTCTGTGTATCTTTCTATATATCTGTGTAGCCATTTATCCGTCTACCAATATATTTTTCTATGTACCATTCTACCTGCCCTCTTTACATATTTTCTATCCTTTCTGCATTCTAACTACAATCTTTTCTACTTTATCTATTTATCGGTCATTGTTCCATCCATCAACTAAATCTTTATCTAGTTATCCGTTATAAATTTTGCTTTTATTTATCTTTTCTTTCGACTGTTTTCAGAAAAACCAGAAGTATGAAAAGCTCTGTTCCCAGTTGGAGAAGAAATTGGAGAAGTCGGGAGTCAAGTTAGAAGCGGCCGAAGTAAGTTAACTTAATTAGGCCTAAATATTAATAATAAAGTATCGCAATGTCAAATCTTTCGTCTGTATCACCTGGGTTTGATTCTCGATCCGAGCAACCCAACTTCAACACAAAGCCTTTTGTGAAAAAAATCAGACACACCCACAATGCTGGCCAATGAACGGTGACCAGGGTGCCCATCGATCAAGGAAAATAGGGAAAACAGGGAAATGGTGAAATAGATTCCCTGCAGGGATAAATCAGGGAATTTGGAATTTGACCTCACATTCAGGGAATTGTTGGGTCCAGGGTTCGAATCCAGCTTTTGCTTGGGTCACCTTGGCCTATGTTGGACGGCTGTTTCAATCATCCTTCCCCTCATTGCCGTGTCCTTCTTCTGTCCTAATTAGCCCACCAAGGGCATAAATGCAGGATGTAAAGCCCCAATCATCCATCCAACCATATTGCCCATGCCGATATAATAACTTTAAAAGTTAGTGCACAAATACAGGATGTAGAACCTCATCACCTCTCCAATAAATGTGTTAATTTGTTTCTTGCAGACGGCCCAGAAACAATATTCTTTAGCGAAACAAGAGATCGAAAAAAGTTATGAACAGGTGAAGGAGGAAAAAGGAAAGTTGGAAAAGCGGCTGAAGGAGTTGGAGGCATTGTAAGTATTGGAATCTGTCTTCAAATTGCAGTAAGATGGTATTAAGACCAAAAACTTTGCAGTGTTGTAGTCGAGGCCATGACATCTGAAGCCGGACCGAAGCATTAGCCTCCGAGACTAAGGAATGTTGATATCATTGTCGAAATCTTCTGGTGTTCCCAAAAAGCACCCTGAGTGCCAAAAAGGTGTCGCCACTGTCTATTGTTGTGTAAAAGGTGTAATTTATTGTTGTCTGATTTGTTGGCAGTTTTGCGTAATAACGCATTTTCGGAAAGACTTGCACTAGTAACACGGGTGACTCGGGTGACTCTAGAGTGACTCGTGTTTGTTTCCAAACATGCACGAGGGTAGCCTGGAACCAGAAGAGGAGAGCATCACTCCAGCAGGAACCAGTTTGTCACGTGGTAAAAACTCTCCTGACCCTGGTACTACTCTCTGATATGAGGGAGTAGCCGGAAACACTACACTCGAGAACTGACGTTGGCACCTCCTGGAAACACTGAGGGTCGAGTTTTGCATGTTTGGAAAGAAACCCTCGTGACTCGTGTCATTCGAGTTACTAGTGCAACCTTTCAGAAAATGCCCCTTCTGTCGATATACCACCCTCACAACAACAAAAATAAGCCTCTGCCAATGGATTTTAACATGTGGATTTTTATTTTTTGCAGAACGAAGAAAAATGAGGCTGCCATGAAAAAACTGCAAGGTAATCATAATTTCTCTATTATTTAGTTTGCACTTTCTAATTTGATTTCAGTGATTCTCAGGCGTACCGTCACGCAGAAACAATTGTATCATATTTGGGGCACATGCTAAAATTGCTATTGTCAATAGGTGCTTCTCCTTTAAAATTTGGTGGAAGCTAAGCTCAGTTGGTGACGCACTTGGTTGCCAATCGCTGGGTCTCGGTTCGGTCCTGCATTGGCCGTGTCACCTGGAGTCAGACAGTCCCGTACATACGTTGGACAGTAGTTTCAATCTTCCTTCCTTATTGCTGTGTTGTCCTGTCCCGATTGGCCTAGCATGTGCCTACGTAAAGCCCCAATCTGTCATCAGTCCTCCATTTAGATTTACAATGGTGATTTCGGGATTTTCGGATAGATAATAATTAGGGGTGCAACGATACACCTATCCCACGATACAATGCATACCTCGACAGCGTAGCCACGATACGATACACGATACGATACAGGCTGCAGACAGCCAAAACCTTGCAGCTTACAAAATTTGCTATTTCCTTCAGGAGGCAGTGCCATCTGTGCAGGCTAAAATTTGTGAGGCGCCTATTTCTGAGACACATTACGCCATCCGTGATTCAGATTTGCACAATGTGACAATTTTGAAAGTTGTTTGAGGTGTTTCCAGTGGATTTGTAGGCTTTTGCAAGGGTTTTTTCAATAAAATATGTATCTCGGTACATGACCTACGATACGATAGGTGTATCTTGAGGCAAAATATCGCGATATATCGATGTATCGAAATTTCGTGACACCCCTAATAATAAACCCCCTCCGGCCTCTACCCCACCCTCCTCATATTTTAACACTTCAGTTCGGAATCGGGTGGCATTGAGGATATCGTCCTTTTGTTCTCCATGTAAATAAATAATCTCCAAAAGATTCCAACCCACATGATGGACATTAAGGTTTGCTCAAGTACAGCATGCAGTGACTTTCATGTGCAGATGTCACCATAAAACTTTGACCTCCTATCCTACTTTTTATCAGGGTTCTCTTTTACAATAGCTTTAAATCTGTAGGCATTAATTTATTTTGTTGAAATCAATGGAATTTACTTTTGACCATTTGGTTCAGTGCAATTTGCTGTAATGTATGTGTTTGCACAACTTTGTTTTGATTGGGGTGGTGTTAATGATTTTGGAGTTTAAAGCCCTCACCACCGGACACTAGATAAATCATGCGTGTTTATAATGCGGACCACTTTGGGATGAATGAGGACTTGATCGGCTTATTTTAAAATGTTTCCTATTTAATCTCACAAATTCCTCATAACTCATGTTTCCTAACTATTTCCTGATCACCTACCCCGGGAGGAGGGATGGTCTAGTGGAAGCATGCTAGGTTGCTAATCGCTGGGTCCAGGGTTCGAATCCAGCTCTTGCCGGGTCACCTGGGCCTATGTTGGACGGCAGTTTCAATCATCCTTTGCTTCATTGCTGTGTCCTCCTGTCCTAATTAGCCTACCAAGTGCATAAATACAGGACATAAGGCCCCAGTCATGATCCATTCATTATGCACGAATTTATGAGGTTTTAGTGCAGAATAATCTGAATTTATATGAGCGCAGCTCATGGCTGCTGAAGGCAGCCATGAGCGAAGCTCACTTAGCACAAGGACAGCTCATTCTGTGTGGTGCTCCTGTCTACAGTGACTGCCTGAACAGGAAGTGCCTGTAGTTACCATAAAAGTGGAGCTAGTAGTTTAGTCAGAGTTTAGTTTGGTAAATAATTAAAATACCTCAAATATCTTCCAAAATAGTTTTAAAATTTCAGTCTTGTCATATAACAACCTCCAATGACATATTTCAGGGATTTAAATCAACATGTGTATCAATATTGGAAATAATTATTTCCATACCCCTGATTGTAAGAAGTGACTGAGAATTAAAAGTCAACACAAAAGTTAATGACTTAAATGGCTCACCAAGTAAGAAATGATAACAACACTTAAGGTTACATAATCTTCATTAACTATCAACAAATTATGTAACAGTCTAATAGTAAACAGTCATCTCAGAATAGCTATGGTTTTATCTAAGA
Source organism: Platynereis dumerilii (assembly GCA_026936325.1). NCBI lineage: Eukaryota > Metazoa > Annelida > Polychaeta > Phyllodocida > Nereididae > Platynereis > Platynereis dumerilii. Next base: position 2,667,106 of record JAPTHN010000034.1, read on the forward strand.
ATATCCAGTGGATATTGATCTCAGTTATGTAACATCAACAATTTAACATAATAGATCCAAATTTATAGATCTAAATTTAACATAGATTTGAATTACACAGCTGTCAGTGCAATCTGTCTATCTATCTATCTATCTATCTATCTATCTATCTATCTATCTATCTATCTATCTATCTATCTAATCTTATCTATAGATCTGATCTTATCTATCTATTCTATCTATCTACCCATTTGCCCAGTCCTTTAAAAAGATAAATTGGCCTTCTGCATGGAAAGTTGAAGATAATGCAGTAGTTCTATGACAATGCTGCGCAAATTTCATGGCAGTGCCATTTACATATTACTCCGATGTTGGTAATGAGACTTAGCTTTGATAATGTTGTTGACTTTTCTTCGGCCCTGTTGGAAAGATCTTTCTATGCAGTGTTACAAAATGTAAATGTTTTAAAACTAAACAGACCTTAATCTTATCTTACACAGAAGTGCAAATTTATTCTATCGAGGAAGTCAGTTAATGTGGTCAAGTGAGCCTCATTCTGGGCACAATAGGCATTGTGTGAAAATAAGTTAATAAGCTATTTTGACATCAAATTGAGACTTTGAGAAATGTGGAAGCAAGCTGAAACGTGTAAAAATAGGCCGGATACTTCAAGGACAAGATCTGGGTACATGTGTAAGAAGTACATGTGTCAGTAATAGGTGACATACATATATGTCAACATGCCTTTGAATAGGTTTTGATCTTAGCCCGAGAAAAAAAAAGGGAGTTATACTTAATGACTTTCCCTACTTGTGTCAAAAGAGGTGTCTACTAATTTCATTAATTCGAAATGAAAAAAAACAACTCAAATCTGAAGGGCTTGGTTAAAGAAAAACAAAAAAATGGCCTATTTACGTTTTAATTAAAAGGTCATTTGGATTTCACTCAATTTTCATTTTAAAAAGAATATTAAATTTCAAATGAAAAAGAAGGGAAAAAATAGCATAGTCTCTTTGAAATGAAACACAATTCTTATTTTCCTTGGCCTTAAATAGAAATTTGACAAAGAGAATGTTTTCAAAAATGGAAGCATTTTATTCCAAGCCTCTGATAACAACTTGTAAATAACACAGAACTTTTTACATTTTTGCAAGTGGAATCAAATACTGTGTGCAGCTGTAATGCAATTGGTTAAGTTTAAGTACATAGGCAAACATAGCACATACGGCCAAGTGAGTTTTAAAATACACATGCAGGATAAGATTGTTAATTTATGCAAATTTATGCAAGATACTGTGTTGTACAATGAACTTCAAGAAAAAATTCTATATTTATAAATGGCTATACAACGGAATATCATCAAGATACATCATAAAGATATATTCTATGAGATACCATCTTGTATTTTGAAAGAAAATGCACTTAAAAGCAAATAATTATATTTTATGATAAAAAAGGGTTCTAAATTGAATTAAAAATACCTTCATACATGTTCAAGAGAGAAATGCAGTTTTACTGAAAAACTTTACAAAATATTCTTGAATTTTTGCGAGAAAGCTTCTTGAACAGTTGAGGCTTAAAATATTTTGAAAGAGAATAGTGGTTTCCAGTTTAAAATTTTAATTGTCAGGGAGGCACTCCTTGTCAATAAGTCGTTAGGAAGTAGCGAGTGCCCCCACCCTCCGAAATTAAGTAAATTTATATGGTTTAAGTACAATAATTCAATAGATATATTATAATTATATGCTAATTTATTATAATGAGATGCAAATTTATTATAATGAGATGCATTTGGCATTTAGTGCACTGCAGAGATAGCGCATTGAGCAACCAGCGAGTCTTGTCTTGAGATTTCATGATTGTAGATTCACAGTTAGAATTCATAGAAGAATAATAGCTATAATATAATACAAGTAATGCAGGGCTCAATGAGTTCATGAAGTGACCTCACCCACGTAACGTTCGTCAAGGTGGGGTACGTCTTTGTATTGCGTCTTGAGTTCTCGTTTTTGTTTGAGTTCCGTGCGAATTAAACAAACGCAGAAAATAACCATCAGGGCGGCTAATACGGAGAGTATTATTATACCCTCTCTTAGATAGGTGGGCATGACGTATACGCAGATGAAATACGACTCAGATTCGTCCCCTGCCGTGCAGTAGTAAGTGTCTGTATCGTTTACGATGGCATCTTTAATTGAGAATTGGCCGTCGATGATTGTAATCCTGCCATCTGTAGAGTTAACTAAAACAGTCCCGTTTGAATCGGTCCATTGCACTGTTAAATTCACGCTCGACTCGCACGTCAAGTCGATGTTCGATCCAGTTGTAAATTTGTGGTCTTCTCCATTGATGGTAATATTCTCGGAGGTCGTTCCTTCGTCCGATTCCTCACAACCCCAGCCGTGTACTATCCAGGGGTGGTATAGAACGAGGGTAAAAGCAAGGAGGGTAACGTGGACCCTCATGGCGGGAGATTTTAGCGTCCGTCTGGAACAATAATATTCCGATGTTACTCTACGTCGCGCAGTAGAGTGGTAGGCGATGTCAGCTGATCATCGTACAACTGTCATTTACACGTTATCTGCAAAAGATAAAACAATATAAAGAAATAAATCATTTGATCAAACGAGTCTTCACAACATTGAGCCAAAAAAGCAGGAAGTCTACAGTGACTTGACACATTCTCAAATTATCATAAACTACTCTACAGAGCTACTGTATTGCAGTCTATCAATATGGCATTGATTAGAAGTGATTCGAATTGATATAAATTGATTGACCATTGTGCAAATAGTCAATATTAGCACTTACGACGTTTCTTCAATCGTCAAGTGTTTGTAGACACCTAATAGGACAATTCAAAGTCGTATATCAATCAGAAATGATCCGAATAGCCGACTCAACATGATATGAATTGTTGATAATATTAATGGCATATGACTTTGACCTTAACACCTGTTAATAAACCTTTTCTTTATCTTTAACTCTTTAAAGTGGATCATTTTGAAGTCAGGTGAAAAAAATACCTCATAAAAAATTGGACTTTTGCCTTTCCCATTGCGAAATGCGAAAATGAGTTTTTATGGCTGTTTTTATAGTGTTGTTCTAAATTAAAGACCGATATTTATTGTCTTTTTATGTCGAGTTGCATAAATGAGATTAAAGGATAAAAAAAAACCAAGGCATTATATAAGTCAAGAAGTTTTTTTGATAGAGGTTGAATTTGATTAATTATTTCAGTGAACGTCATGCACTTGATACCTTTAGAGCATAATATGTTATCTTACTTAGTCATACATGTACATCTTAATTCTAATTTTGAGAGTAGGCCTATGATGCTTCAAAAGAAGCTCCTATAACTTTTGAGAGCATTTCGGTAAAAACAAATTCTAATTTTGATAGTATAGTGTTTGTTGAAAGAAGCTCTTCTAACTTTGAGAGCACTTTGGTTGAAACAAGTTCAAACTTTAATAGTTAGAACACCTAACTTTTTTCCTTTAATTTTGAGGGCATTTTGGTTAAAACAAGCTCTAACTTTGAAAGAAACTACCCTAACTTTGAGAGCAGTTTGGTCAGAACAAGCTCTAACTTTGCTTTGAGAGTATGGCATTTCAAAAAAGATTGAACTTTGTGGACATTTTGATTAAACAAAGTTCAAACTTTGATGTTATGGCATTTTAAAAGAAACTCCTAACTTTGAGTGCATTTTGGTTAAAACAAAGTTCAAACTTTGATGGTATGGTGTTTCAAAAAAAGCGCTAACTTTGAGAGTATGGTTTTTCAAAAGATGCTCCCAAGTGTGAGAGCATGCTGGTTTAAGAAAAGCTCTAACTTTTAAGCAAACGGGTTTTCAAAAGTAGTTATGAATCTTCTGTGGAAAATATGTACACTGTACATGTATACAGATTAGTCATTATTTGTTAGCCATACATTGTGTAGCAGATTAAAAATTCTAGTAAACTTGGACAAAATTGGCATACATATACATTGAGATTATTTTTTAAGAGGCTTAATGAATCAATGGATTTTGTAGGTCTATTATTTATTGTCTTTGTTATAAATATAATATATTGAGCTTGCAGGAATAAATTGATCTTGCACTCAGTACTGTGTATAATTATAGGGGCCCTCTTATAACATATAATCCTAGTTCATGATATCATCATTTGTTAAATTTTCCTTGAATATGTTTACAAACTATAATTTTGAAAAGTCCTCGTTCAAATGTTAATTTTGATTTAGTTACAGGAAGTCCACAATGTTGTCCCAAATGTTGATTTGAATTAGAATGTTTTAAATTAAGTTTTTGCTGCATTGTGAAGCTTCATTGATAGAGTGTGTGTGTTTGTGTTTTACGCCTCAGCAGTACCACTTCATTGGTACAAAAGATAATACTAGTAAAATGTTATGAACATGTACCTTTATTTATTTGTGAGGCCATTAACGTGATATGACAGTAATTTTCTCAGGGGCATAAGAGATTCATCTAACTCTGACGTTAGTGATGTTTTGTCTCGTGTATTGTTTTATCGTGCAATTTGTATAATCTACATTTTAAGCGAAAAGAGCACAGAAAGCTGCAAATGCTGCAGTCTTTATGCACTCTTCTAAGTTACCATGTCTTAGGTGTCCATGTCAGGTAGGGTAATTGTTGTGTAGCACAACAGACACGGAAAAGGCCTCTGTGGCCTTAAAATCCGCATTATCTCTTAATCTAGATTAATTGAAGAGAGCTCCCTACAAGTATTTCCGTAGGGGACAATGATATAACACATTTATATAGATAGTTAGGTTGGAAAGTGGAATATAGACAGACAAAACACAGAATAGATAGTATCATATACATTGGTAGAGAAAGATTGATTTCAGCATTTAGCAGACGCATGGATAGAAGGAGATAGATGAACAGATAGACAGACGGATACGTAGACAGATTGGTAGGTCGATAGATGTAATTGAAACGTAGATAGATGTAATTGAAACATGTTGATAGAATTGGAATTGAAACAGAAAGCTTGATTGAGATCCGTAATAAGTACATGTTTAAAATGACTGTTACGATTTTGAAAGACAAAGAACATCCACTGTACTGCCAGTATAAATACTTAAGATCTGGTAAAAGACTAAATACACCTGTACAACGAACAAGCAGATGTGGTCATGCTTTTGTACCATCTAGTATCGGATATTATGATTTTGTGAACAAATAATGTATATCTTAGCTTAATGTAAATATTTACATCTCAGTATTCAGTTTTTCAGTATTATTTATTTTTAAATCAGTATTCTTTATCTCTAATCAGTATTACTACCATGATTGTTTTGTATGTTTTATGTTTCACACTTGTTGACTTGCACTGTAAAACCAAAAAGAGTTTCTCTTTTTGAGATTGAAATAAAGGTTATCGTTATGTATAGACACATTGATACATGTAGAGTCTACTAAAGAGACAGCTTGATAGTCTTAAGACAGATAGGTTATTCGTGCTTATAATCCAAAGGCAGTGTAATAGATCTGTTGGATCAGTCTTCCATTTCGCTTTAGGGAGTGGAGCACCTCATTAGCAATCAATTATATCTTAGAGGGGGCGTCTTCTTTATTGATCTTTATGGCGAACAATGTTCTAATATCTATTCCACTTTCTTAAGATGTTATTAGAGAATTTTGACAAAATTGTGTCTTGCGTCAGATTTTTTATGGTATTTATCACATTTTTATCTGTGATTTTATTGGGGCTTAGAACCTTTACTGACATAAAATCAATTTATTAGAGTTACCTGAATGAACTACTGTATTTAAAATGTCTTCGGAGAAAAAATAAGAAGTAGTGCTATTTATTAATCACATAAGTCATAATGGAAATCTTCATATGTTTGTAAATTTGAGTTTACATGGCATGAATATTGTGTATATAAGACATGCTTCTGGTAGTGCTACCGTCTGTTTACTGAGGACTACAATACACTGAATACAGTGCCAACAATACTCATATGATACCTGTATATTCTGTGAAGACACTTTCTCAAGGCCATGGAGAAAAAATAAACAGTAGCTCAGTCAATTAAAATAAATCTGATATAAATTTGATGTAATAGCATTCGTAGTACATACCTGTAATATATGTTATGCCATAGTTGTATTTCTTGTGCAGTAATGCTTCAATGCTATCAGGTCAGTCACCTTGTGCAGAATGAATGCTTCTGCTTCTAGCAATCACATGACCTAGATCTAATGGGGCCCTGGTGGGAGTTTTGACATGCACATTCTATTCAGAGGCCCCTGATGGGGGTGCTACTGGAATTGTGTCTGAACTTCTGAAGTTCTTTCATTTGGCAATCTTCCATCAACTTAACCTACATAGACTCTATATCACTCACTATATCATGCAGTTCATTGTATATGAGTATCAACAATTGTCAATATAGATATACCCCCCCCCCCCAACTACTGCTTGCAAGTGGCTCATGTATATGATGTAATAGATATAATCTAATGTAGGGTCAAGGCTGTGAGCCAGTCAAGGATTTGTATGCTGTACAATTAGTATTGTATGGTCTATTGTATAGTTAAGTATATACTTCTGACATTAATTGATTCAAAATGGAAGCCTGATGGATTTGATTTTGCAATATTCAGATGACAATGACTCGAAGAAAAAAGAATTGGCGACGACAAGAAAGGAAAGCGCATCATGGAAAACAAGAGCGGGTAAATTTAAGGTATGGTGTTCGATTTTATTTGTTGATTTAATTTAATGATTTTTTTGTCAAAGCTGAAGTTATAGCTACAATTCGTAATTATAACTGAAATTTTTATATTGTATTGTGTAAAAAGAATATATACTCTTTGTTTTTTCATTATTTGAATTTTTCTTCCTTTTTTTTCCGCAGATGAAATCGGAATGTTTTACTGAACTACTACGATCTCATGGTATGTCTCATTTAAATTTTAAGAAAATTAAAATCTCCCATTTTATCCACAATATTACGTCGTAATAAGCAACTATCGCCAGAGTCCGCGAAAAGTGCCGGTTTTCCGGTCAAAACCGGCAAAAATAGCGTGTGACCGGTTAAAATAGAGTGGTTACCTGCCCAAATGTCCGATGGGTTGGCTGGAGAGTCAATGAGCTGATTCAACAGCCAATGCAATTAGTGCTGGCCTTTGAAATCGCCAGTGCAATTGAAAACTTCAATGACACAAATCAGGCTGCAAATTGGTGTCAGATGTGTCAAATGGATTGCTATTAAGCAAAAGAAGAGTCAAAAGCTCTGCAAATTGCAATCAGCATCATCCAGTATATATACCATTTATAAGGTTTGAGGCCCTGCAAGGTTGCAATACAGGGTTCGAAATTAGCATGAATTTGATGGGAGTCAGTCGGACTCCTATGTTTCAGATTTTGGGAGTCCGTATGAAGATGTGGGAGTCCGAAGAAACATGAGAATTAGTATTTGGATAGGTGGATTTTTTTTAGAGATTCGATATTGAATATTTCTTTATCTTTGGTCTCCGAAAACATCAGTCTATTAGTTAATATAGATATAGGAAATATGAAATGGTTTACAATCATTCAGAGAAGACAATCTGCCATCAATCTGTATGTGGCTATAGGCTTATCGCATTGTACAATTGGCAGCTCTGTTATTAAGAATTTCAGCATATTTGAAGGCAAGGTAATTAATTGCACTTCAGGATGCCTTCAGACATGGCAGTCCAATACAAATTTGACACTTCCAGAACAATCCTAAAAACAATCACACACTTTTTAATTGGTTAATTGATCTCAATTGGATTGCTTACTTCAACTTACTTGGGTGACACAAGGGGGTCTGGAACTGAGTGGGATGCATTACATCTTAGGTAGAGGGGGTCCAAGGACAAAATTAATATAGGAGTCTTTGTTTCAATAATTTAGTATTAAATAATTTGGTAATTTTAAATGGACTTGCAAATTCCATTTGCCTTCTAGTTTTCTAGGTTTTTTTTGCAATGTTCTGGAGAGTGCAAACCTGAGTTACCTAACCCATTCATTCATTAGCTCGAAGTGACCAAAGAAGTCCTATCAGCCATTCACACCTCTGATGCTTGCTGAAATGTGATGATTGCAATTCAATCGATTGCATATATGTACCCCAATCCTATGTGTTGATCCCAATTGGATTGATGATGTTAATTGGATTGGATGACACTGGATAGCTGAGTGGGCTGCATTCAAAGCCAATTGCTATTATTAACAGCCCCAAATTGCCGTGAATTTGGCTGCATTTCAAGTGTAGGAGTCCCACGGACTGCTTACTGCTCACAAAGAGGGAGTCCGTGAACAAATAAAGGAGTCTCGGACTCACGGACTCCCGCTAATTTCGAACCCTGCAATATGAAGGTATGTTTCATGGCAGGGGTTCTGACGGGTTTTCTGCAGTAATACAAATTGACTTATACTGTTATGCACACCAAAAAATGATAGACAGCTTGGGACAAATACTTTTAAATGATCATAGAAATAAATGTTAAATAATCAATATGGAATAAACCGTATCTGGTGCAATTATACCAATATAATTATATTAAATAACACACTTTTGAAATTTTGTAGGCTTGTACATACAGGTTTAAGATTTTTAATTTTCTTGACAGCAATGAGTTAGTAGGCTCTATTTTTATTGGAAGAAGTTTGGAGTAACTTTTAAAATTAAAGTTACATTTCTGAAGGCACACAAAATCAGGAATAATAAGTAATTATTTTGGAACTTTGGACTAATAGGATTTTATTCGGTCAGACAGGATTTCATTCGGACAGATAAAATTCAAGATCTACCTGCCCGAATGTCCTGTGTGACAAAAGCACTTTTCGCGGACTCAGGCTATCGCATGTTTTCTTATCTTTCAACCGGTGATAATTTTTGTTGCCTTTCATACTAGTTGCATATTCGGTGGCCTCTAAATTTGTTTTCTCAGCCTTGTGTTTAATTTCTTCGCGCTATAAAAATGCAATAAATACCCTTGATATTTATTTATAGAATGTCACGTGTATGTTGTTGACGATAACATAAAAACAGCATGTGACTTTATCTTTGAATTTGCCTGATTATTTTTATGGCCTTTTACGACGCCTGGTACAACTTGTTTGATTTGCATTAAAACTACATGACCAAATCAATCAATAAATAATTTTATCGATCATCTTAATGTATACATGTACTGACATTCAAGCTAGCTTGCTATCTATTCATCAATCTATCTGTCTTTCCTTCTTCCTTAACTTTCTCCGTTTCATTGCTGCCTTCCATTCTTTCCTTCGTTTTGTTTGCCCTTGCCTTCCTTCCTCTCTTTATCCCTCCCTGCATTCTTTTCTTCCCTGTATCCTTTCCGTCTTTCCTTCATTTCTTTGTCCCTCTTCTTTCCATTTTGCCTGTTCCTTTCCTTCCTCCTCTCCCTACTTTCCTTCTTTCCTTTCTTATTTCCTTCCTTTCTTCCTTCCTTTCTTTCTTCCTTCCTTTCTTCCTTCTTTCCTTCCTTCCCGACTCCCTCAATCACCCTTTGCCTCATTGTTGTGTCCTCCTCCTGTCTGAATTAAGCCTCCAAGTGCATAAATACAGGACATGAAGCTGCAGCCATCCTTTCTTCAATATTTTATTTGTTCATAGATCCCTGTCTAGCTATTTATTTGTCTATCTATATCGCAGGATTGCTCAGGGAAGGCAGACAGATGTACAGTCATTGGAGGAGAGAAAGAAACTCCACTTTTAAATTGAATGATTCCTGGAATGACTCGTTTGAAGAAGAAGAAATAAAAGAAGAAATTAAGGAAGAAAATGAAGAATGGAATTACATGGAAGACGCAGGGCAGGGTACGTCCGCTGGTGGAGGTATGTACACTTTACTGGTTTTGAGATGTGACATTTTTAGGAGTGTCTTTTGGTGATTAAAATTTTTGATGATTCACTTAAACGTAGTCTAATATATTGTAAAATAAGTACATGTGGTAAACAAAAGAATTATTTCTAATTTTCAAAAAATTGGAGAGAAAAAACTTTTTTCGTATAGTACACTCCTGGGCAAAAAAAATGGACCTTAGTAGAATTTGCTTAATTTCAAAAGGCTTTGATTTCTATGGGAAATGCACAACAACAAAGCTTCATTCAATGTCAGTCAATCAATTATAACATTATCTTAGTATGAAATTACTTTTCCTTTTGACGTTTTGAGAATAACACATATTTTGCCTACATTTCTTCATAACTTTCTGAGCCAAAATGGCTTTATTTTCCCATTGAAATTTCACTGCTTTCCAAAGCTCCTTTGTGTCACTGAACTTGTGTCCTCTCAGATTAACATCAAAAGTCAAAATGAAAAGAAATTTCATACTAAGATAATTGGGCTATTGATTGACTGACAAGAAATGAAACTTCGTTGTTATGCATGGAAACAGTGTGAAATTCTACGAAGGTCCATTTTTTTTGCCCAGGAGTGTATAATGGAATTTATTTTGGAAATTTATTGTCATATTTTAATTGATGTAAGTAAGTTATGTCATAGCATTTGATGAAGCATTATCCATTGTCATACTATAACTACTGCACATTATTACATGTACATATAATGTTGTGCATTTCAAATTGTCATTGATTAATTATGTGAATCATATTTTATCTTCATAACAACAAGATCCCAGTCATTGATTAATTATGTGAATCATATTTCTCTTCGTCACCTCAAGATTCCTCAAAGAGAAGAAAAGATAGCCTGGTGGAGATGATATTGTCGGAAATGATTCCGGAAGCCGAACCGGACCCCTTGGACTTCTCTATGCTGATGCCTCTCAGTCCTGCTGTGTCTCCTTTGCGGAACTCTCCAAGCTCCGAGGTCAGTTTTGAGATATTTCTTTTTCTTTAACTTTCAATCAACAACAAGAGGTATTTGATTTGTGAGAGGGGTGGGTTAGCTCAGTAGTAGCCTGTTGGGCTGCCTATCGCTGGGACCCGGGTTCTAATGCAGCTCCTGCTTGGTCACCTTGGCCTATGTTGGGTAGCAGTTTCAATCATCCATGCCTCGTTGCTGTGTCCTCGTTTCCTAATTAGCCTACCAAGTGCATAAATGCAGGACGTAAAGCCTCAATCAATCATTCATCCATGTGATATGTGTTATTTTGTTGAGTGACAAAATAAGAGGTAAATTTGTATAGGTTGGATTCTAACCAAAGTGACCTTATATAATTTTAAAAATTACGCATACAAGAGTCTGAACCTTGTAGTGCATCAAAGACATCAGGCTGCTCTTTGCCTGCAGATTACTTTATTTGACTATAAATTTGAAACAACATGCAAGAACAATAAAGACTTGAAGCGACATTTTCTGGCACTTACCCTGTTTGTATATCTTTATTCCAGGATGAAGGTCAACCGTTGACAAGTGACGATGATCTCAACGATGTAGTAGACCAATTGGAACGATCTATGTTGGATAACGATAACAGGAAGAGCAGAGGGAGGAAGGGGAAGGGAAAGAAGTCTACGAGAGGGAAATTAAAGGTCGTGGAAAGTACACTCGGCCCTCTGGGGGTCCTGGAAATCCAGGAAAGTCTCTCGGACACGGAACAGGAAGCGGAAGGAGATCTGCCGTTCACGAGGGTCGGAGTTAAAACGCGGAGCAATTCACGGACCCAGGATGATGGAGTTTTTAAGGAACCCCTTCCCGTTTCTCCGTTCCGATCGAGAAAAAGAAGAGGAGCCTCGATATCAGTCCTTGATTCGCCCTTGTCTAATACAAGAGTCACAAGATCGAGTAGTTTCCCGACGTCCGTTTTACCCCCTCCCAGAGTGCCACCTATTGTTCCTGTTACGCCAATCGTAGAAAAAGACTTCAAAGTCGAACCAGTGCCAAGTACTTCAGAAAAGAGTAATGAGAAATTAGAAGAATCAACAGAAAAGCAACCATGGAAAGTGGATAAATCAGAAAAGCCAGAAAAGGTCGATAATAAATTTGACTCTAACAAAGAAAGAGGGCGGTCGTTAAGGAAGAGGAAAGGAAGTTTAAGTGATTCCGACGAAGATTTGACAATTTCTCGTCGGTCGCTAAGGTCGTCATCAACGTCATCAGATGAAGGTTCCGGAGAAGAAGGTCAAAGGTCAAATAGAAGGTCACCGAGATTGGGGTCAAGGTCATCGAACGTCGTGTCACCCCCGAGTAGATTAGCACGATCAAGGAGGCCGAATTTTAACGAGGATTCTTCAAATAACAACCAAGATAACGATAAAAAGGATCTAAAAGATGGGGAAAGATCGAGCGAAGGATCCAATAAAAGTGACCTCAAATCTCCCGCTTCTAAATATGCGTCAAAATACCGAGGATTCGTCAAGGGAGGAGTGCTGCTACCTGGTGTCAACCAGCATTCGGAACTTTTCGATTCTGATAAGACGGATGTTAAGGATAGTAAATGCTCAAAGGATGGTAAAGATGAGCTTGGAGTTAGTCCAAGAAGAGAAAAAGATAAGTCAAAGTTAAATTCAGTAAAATCTCCAGAAAGAGACAAACGCAAAACTGATGATCTACAATCAAGTCTCAAAGATACAACATGTGAGAACTCGGCAAGTTTAGGAGATATCACAAATGAAAGCTCATCTACACAAGAAGATAGTGCCATGAAAGACGATACGAAGGACTCAAAAAGTAAATCGAAAGTTCTCCGAAGACAAGATTCTATCCACAGTGAAATCTCCAGTAGAGGGAGCAACTCTATGTGTGAGGCTGATTTTGCGGACACTGATGAAAATGATGTTGAATGTGACGAAAATAAAACTGATAATAGTAGTCAATTGGATAAGAATAATACAGATGCAAATAAATTAGATGAAGTAGGTGAAGTAGATAGTGAAATAACAGAGACTGGACCAAGTGAATCTATAGTTAAGGATGCAGAAAATACAATGGATGCTGACTGTGATAATACAAATCATGATCTCTCAATTAGTTCAGATAGCAATGTTGTTGTTAAGAGCAATAAGGACATTAATGGTGCTAAACCTAACAGTATTGACTCAGACGAGCATTTGGACAATGTTGTTGGTGAAAATGTTGACACTGTCAAAGACAATGTCAAGTCTACGAGTAGCTCAAAGGAAGTGTGTATTGAAGAGCATGAGCAGAGTTCTGATCATTCAAGAACACCAAGTATTTCTCCGGATAGTTGTGAAAATGATGTCAAATTGGACGAAAATAGTTCCACGAGTGATTCTCAGAAGAAGATCGCCACAGATTTGCAAGAACAGGATAATGAAAGTAAATCAGGGGAAGATACGCAACAGGATAAGAGCACCCTTCAATTTGCTTTTAATGATCTGTCCAATCCAGTTCCAAGTACCAGTGCCAATTCAAATCTCGCTCGATCGGAAACTGCTATAGTCAAAGGAGTCCGTTGTAAAGTGGTCACAGATTCGTCGCCTGCTTTTACGCGATTGGTCAATCAGGGTTCTACAGGATTCGTGCCGATCTGCGCGGGTGATCTATTGAGTCCTGTGACTCCCATGAGTCCTAATGCCGGCCCCCCTATGAGTCTTTTACGGCCAGAGAGTGAAGATTCGCGAGCAGAGTCGAAAAGTTCAGAAGGATCTTCGGAGATGCAAGGGTTGATGAATCGGCAATCGGGTAGCATGAGTCCAAGGGGGAATGCCAGCAGCAACACGTGCAGTGCAGAGGTCAAGTTTTATAGCGAGGGGCCGCAGGATGAAGGAGAAAATGGACAAGATCGGAATGATAATGAAATTAATGAAGTTGAAAATGAAGTTGTCGAAGAAAGTGATAATGAGAGGCGAAATGAGTCGGATGATGAAATAGAAGATGCAGAAATTAGAGACGATGACAGAGATGATGACAGAGACATGGAGGATATAGATGAGCCCGCACATGGTGACGATGATGATGATCTGCCATTAGGAGACTCCGATGATGATATGATAGGCAATATTTCAGATGAGCAGTCCGTCCTCTCATCTTTACCAGCCTCCGAAGCAGGAGATGAAGGATTAGACGAGCAACTGAGTCCTGTATCATTTCTGTCAACGTCTGGTAGTTCACGATCATTGCCGCTCTCTCCTCTGCCTTTGTCGGATACGGAATCATTATGTGATCCTATCTCGCCTTTGCCGCCCACCCCAGAAAGACAGTTGTTACGCACTCCTACACCAATAGATGGCACCAGAGTCTCCCCCCGACCGTCGTGTTCCAATCAACCATGCACCCCGCCGACTCCCAACACGCCCCCTCAGGTCCAGGCATTGGCGAAAGAACGCAATCCTGTGAAACTTCTGGCCATCAAGAATCTGCAACGTCAGTTGTCGTCCGAAGGTCATGAGGAGCAAGCGAATCCAGGGGCTAAAGCTGCGGATCCAGGGGCTAATGCTGCAAATCAGGGGGCCAAGGTTGTAAATCCAGGGGCCAAGGTCACACCAGCAAAATTAGGTCAAGGTCGCAAGAGGAAGAATGCAAAGAGTCACAGCAAGAGCCAGGTCAAGGGTCAAGGGAAAGTGAAGGCTGAACCTGTAAATGAGGTCAAAGGTCGGGAAAGTACTCAGAATGAGGTCAAAGTTGAACTGAAAGATTCTTATAAGGAAACGAGTGATCTGGAAAATAACAATAAAGTCGATGAGTGTCGTACGACTGCTGTTAAGGAAAATGGGGAGGATGTTATCAAAACGGAACCATTGAATGAGCAACCAATCGGAACAGCGAGGGGCCGCAGAATATCTCATATCTCAACTGATCAGAATAAAACGACGGCCCAGATGCTGCAGCAGAAGGTCATCCCTGTTGTTTCAAATAAACGGAAGTCAATTGAGAAGTCAGTCGCAGTTGAAGAGGTGAAGCCCGAGCCATTGGCTGAAATCGAGATGCCGGCGCAAGTTCGGACCTTCAAGAGAAGAGTCTCCAGGTTCGGAAAACGACAAATGGGGATGGAAAAATCGGAATCGGTCACTTCTAACGAAGACGTCAAGGTCGAAGTCAAAGCGGAAGCTCCTGTTGTTCCTGCTGTGTCAGAAAGCATGAAAAAGAAACAATCAACCGTTACGTCAAATCAAGGGCAAGCTAAGACGAAAGAAGAAAGTGTCTCGAAGGCCGTACCGGAAAAAAGAAAACCAGGAAGACCCGCTAAGCGAAAAGCAGAGGAGACCGCTACTACAGTATGTGCAGTTTCAATTCTTCAACTAAACTTGATTGTTGCAATGTAGATTTAATTGTGTCATCATTTGATTTGATTAAGTTTATTGTACAATTCTTCATTAATGAAAGTTAGAATGATAAATTGAGAATTAGAAATTTTCATTAAAGTTAAGAAATGTGAAGAGTTTGACATGAGTTAAACAATTAGAAAATTTTGAATGTAATACTTAAAATTAGATAAATGTGCACAATAAGATTACCTTACGTGGCTAATGAATTATCAGATTCCTGATGTGTTTCAACCATTTACATTTTTGTATTTTAGGTGGTCAAGACTGAGACGGATCCTCATCAACCAGGAGAGTCTACGAGCTCATCGGAAGGAAACGAGTCGCCGAAAAAGCCTCGCCCGAGTGAGTTGAAAGCGGTCGAAACTGAGCTCCAGTATCTGGTCAGGCTGAAGGGGATGAATCACAAGATTGTGGCAGATCGCCTCGTCAAAATTGGATGCAGTTCCGAGCAGCTCGTTCAACACATACTTGCCGTAAGTGAACTTAAGTTTGATTTTGAGATTATTAGTTGGTACCTCAGTTTCTCATTATTTAACCCTCGTTAGTGGTCAAAACCTGTCTTGGAGGGCTGCACCTTGTAGAGTTCCAGACGTATGTTAAATTGTACCATATCAGTGTTAATGAGAAGTAAAAGATCGCTCACATGAAGTAAATGTGCAACATGTTATTGAGGTTTCTCTCATCCCGTCGAAACGCACCTTTCAGACCAGTTTGACTTGGTCTTATATTTCGTTTTTAGACAAGAGCTATTTTCCAAAAAGAATCTACTTGCAATCTTTTTGTGTGTAAATTTAGGATACAATTACACTTGCTGAAGTCAATAGGACTCTGGAAATACTCATTTAGACCTAGCTTGGAATAAAATAAGGTCATGGTTGTTTTTGAAAATGAATAACTCTTCAAACTATTTTCACATTTTTTCACATATTTGAAGTTTTGCACTTATTTGATTCAGATTCTGGAAAAGAACACATGTGACCTTCTGAAGATTCTATTGGTGGAGAGCAACAAGGTCAAGGACATTCGGTTGCGGTCGTCATGGAAACCCATCATGGCAGACCACGAGGAGAAAATCGTCCTGTTGATTTTGCATCTTGGTGCTGTAATGGTGAGAGATGATTGCGGATTTTCTAATCTTTCGTCAATATTCTTTAGTTTAGCAAGAAAATTAAAGTTGCTGTGCGTCTCAAAAAATAATTGCCTCTGTGAGATAAAGTCATCAATTGAAATGAAATTGGACGTTATTGCAGTGCTAGTCACACAGCAACAATTAAGAGGTCTACCTGCAATAAGTGGAAGCGCCCAGATAAACTTCATCAATTTTATAAGTGACGAGCGAACTATATATTGTTAGATGTTACTTGAGCAACATCTGAGCTGAATGGCGTTCAGATGAGATGTTTTAGAATTGGCGGGCCCTTGTATCAGTTTCTATGCTGGGCAAACGATGTTCCCACTAATCTGTGACATGTAAAAATGTATAATACCTCTTTGCTTCCTCTTGCTCATCTTGTCTCGGGGGGGGGGGGGGGAGGGTTGGTCTAGTGGCAGCGTGCTGGACTGCCAATCGCTGGGTCCAGGGTTCGAATCCAGCTCTTGCCGGGTCACTAGGGCTTATGTTGGACGGCTGTTTCAATCATCCTTCGCCTCATTGCCGTGTCCTCCTCCTTTCCTAATTAGCCTACCAAGTGCATAAATACAGGACGTAAAGCCCCCATCATCTGTTCATCTTGTCTCGTCATTCAACCCTTGTGAGTGCCAAGAACTGGCCTGAGAGGGCTGCACTAGCCACTGTACTTACCTTTTGCATTAATCATGTCATGTATTTTCTTTCAGCCCACTCTAGTCGAAGACTTCTTAGTGAAAGGAGGAAAATTCATAAAGAGCAATAAGGTTGTTCCTGCCTCCGTGTCCGTAAGGTGAATTAGCTTTGATATTGAATTTTTAATATGATATTGAGTCATTAATATGATGAATGTTTGTAGTATTAGACTTGCTTTGGTTATGGGCTGTTCTGTCCTGATTAGGCATTGGTCGGCTTTCGCCAAAATTGTTATAGAGTCTGCCCCCTCCAGCTATGGTAGAGGTCCAGAATATTGGCTGCAAATTGTTAAATTCAAAAGAACATAAATCATGAAGGTTATAAATAATATTACACTTTATCTCAATGATATTCAATTATTCATTGACATCTAAACATCGTGATGAGATATGTGTGCCAAATTGAAAAAATGTAGGCCTACATGGAATTACTGCTTTTAAGAGTAACTCATGGGAGTAAGACCAAAGATAAACTATATCACGCCACACTGTCAGCCTTCCAAATTAATTCATTTTGAACATTTCTTTTCGTCTTTTTCAGTCGAGTGATTGCCGGACTGCTGCGTCAAGTGAACGACAGCCAACGTCTCCGTGTCATATTGTACGATTTCTTGATCGGAAGCACGAACGGGTATCCGAGTGTCCTGGTCGCCATGGTAGGAGTGTGGCCCCTTCCGTTGGCTAAACTGGACAGGCGGCAAGGTATGAAGAATGATATCAAGTAACATGACTTGAGAACACCCTGCTCTCTGTCTCTTTCTCTCTCTCTGTTTATCTCACTCTCTCCCATTTGTTAAGTCAAACCTCTTGAGCAGTTCTCTTCCTGTCCTTATATGTTGCCTCTAAATAGCCCACACTGGTGCTGATGGGGCTTAAAACACAAACTCACTCCTGTCCTTATATGGGACTATTAGGCCACACATAATTGATTCTTAGCTTCGCGGACCCGCCGACACAATAGATTTACTGCCCATGGAAAAAAAAATAATAATAAATTTTTTTTGACATTGTAAATTTTTTTTTTTTGTTGTCCTACTGACCGACCCTAGAAAAAGGGCCTTGAGAGGAATCCGAGAAGCTAAAGATTAATTATATGTGGCCTTATTAGCCTACCGAGTGCATAAATACAGGACGTAAAGCTGTCCCTCCGTGATACCCAGCGAGAAGGCCTTATAAACCTACAAGCTGTTTCTGTATCAATCTGTTCAAAAGTGAATAATGAATAATTTCCAAATCTCTCGGTATGGTCGTTACCTCTTATCTCATTCTCATAAATTGCTCCACAAATGAATTGTGTTGATACCATTTCTGTTTTTGTTTTGGTGCACAGCTCCCAACATAGTTCTGGATGCGATGGAATTCACTGTGATGTCCAAGCTGTGCGGTCAAAGAGTGAAACATAACAAGGTAAAAAAATTAGAAAAAAAAAGACAGAACTTGTTGTAATGAGAACTGTCTGCTAGTCCGAGCTTTTGGTCCCAGAGATGCACAGGGGCAGTTTCAGAGTCATAGAATCTTCCCTATTCTGAACTCAATTCATTATTTTGTCAGTGTTACAGAGGTCAATCTGGTTCAAAAAGACCATGTGTTTCCCTGATGTTGCAGAGTTATACTTTTAGGAATTAAAATTAATTAATGATTTATAAATGTATGTTTCAGATCGTCATGTGCCTGCAGAACTTGCTGGGTTGGACAGAAGTGTCCCTGTCTCTCGTTGGAATGGCCCAGAATCTGATTTCCAATTTAATGGCGGCGGAAAATCAAGGTAAATAGCAATTTAAAAAAAGGGTCCTGTTCTTATTCCTGGACTGTCATTGTATTATATCTATGCCTAGGGAAGTACATAACAGATAACAGAAAACAGATCGTTTATTGGTCATGAATATGAATTACATGAAATTTGACTTGGTAAATGACATGAGTAACAATACAAGATTAATTTAGACATACATATTTAGTAGATTGATTGCGACTGGGATAAAAGTTTTGCTGAATCTGCCAGTTCGTATTTTAGGTACTCTGAACCTGCGTCCACTACGTAAGAGCACAAAATAGCAATTTAGAGGGTGATTTTCATCCTCTTGTACCTCCTTAGCCATTTGTTTGAGCCTTGATTGGAAGAGTTCTTCATTAGAGTCTATTAGTTGTTGTTCAGTTCGGCCAATTAACCTTGTACAGATTTTCCTGGGTTTATGAAGGATCTGGCACTGTCTCTTTGTTAGTGACCTGAAGAATGCCACATTGGCATACATTAATACAGTTACAATCATACAATTAAAGAATAATGCTATAATCTCCTTGCTGACATTGAGACTTCTCATGACTCGAAGGCAATAGACACGCTTGTTTGCCTTTTTAATCTGAGCCTCGACATGTCAAAACCCAGGCAGCTACAGAGCAGCGCCTCTATACATGTGACAAGTGCTGACAAAGTCAAATGAACATTCTTTTGCTGTCAGTGCCTATCATAAACAGTCTATAAGTCTCTCTCTCTGTTTTAGAATTATCGAATTCTTGTTTTTCAGGTTATGAAGAGTTACTCTGTTGCCGCCTACTCTTAGTGGGCCAGACATGGGAGTGGATCAACAACCAGTTGATCCTGGGAATGATGTGGCCGCACTTGCAGTCCTGGGTCGGAGGCCAGACCAAGATCAGCGACCAGACGCTGCAGAATTTGCTCTCACTGCTTGGTGAGTGCCTTTAAGATAATTTATAGATCCTTCGCCTCATTGCTGTGTCCTCCTCCTGTCCTAATTAGTGTACCAAATTTTTGAGTTCCAGTTCTTGTTGCAGTTGATGACCCTGTTCATAAATTTATTCATTTTGGTTTGTTCTACAGGAGAGGCTGCTGCAAAGTGTCCTCCTGCTTTCTACACCAGCATCGAAGGATTAATGAAGACTCTGTCTGCCCTAGCTTCCGGTCTGCCAAGAATACAAGGTAGGTGTTTATGTGATTCTGAGGAAGCTTCAGAAATGGTACACAAAAAAAATTTCTGAGAGTCTTTCTAGATCTTTTTTAAGTAATTTTGACTTGGGGCTCTTTTCATGCTATCATAAAATAAGCACTCGGGGAGGGTACGCTCAGTTGGTGGTACACTTGGCTGCAAATCGCTCTGGTCTTGTCACCTGGGCCTATGTTGGACTGCAGTTTCAACTGTGCTTGGCCTCATTGCTGTGTCTTCCTCCAGTCCTAATTCCTCCATAGCCCGCTGGGCTATGGAGGATTGGACGGCTACGCCAGCTGATCCGTCAGCGTTCATTTCCGACATTCAGTAAACATGACATAGAGTGATTTACGAAACACACCTCAAATTTTTCCCTCCACCCCTGCACACACGACATCCTAAAGGGTCAGAGTGATGTGGCAGATAGATCAGGGATAGATCTATCTGTAGCGACTGTAAATCGATGTCATCAATGCCGAGAATAGTCAGAAATCGGGCATTTTCTGATGCGTTTTGACACAGCGTCGCATCAGAATCATGTCCGATTCAATATGTCTGCCTCTGCCTGTCTCTAAATTGGCCACCGAAATGCTACTAATTCATTGTTGGCCGACGTCATGGCCGGCGTAGTCTGGCGGATTCCCGTCGGAATGAAGCGATCTGATTGGTCGGTCTGGCTGGATCCCGAGCCGCTTGCAGCGCCGCACGGCGGATCCTGCTCCAGGAACGACCTCTGGCGAGTAAATTGAGACTTGACTTCGGCAACCGTCGTAAACCTCCGGATATTTCCGAAGATAGCACGTGCACAACAACAATTGAACATGTCACCGACTTGTTACAGGCATCATCAGTGATGAAACGTATATCTCTGTGGTTTGGATTACTTACGACCAGGTTGTCAATGGCCCGAAAAACATCGCAAGTACAACAAGTGAGTCATTCCAGCTCCCGCTCATGCATGCGCGGTCCAATCTAGGATTCAGGAGCTTTTCATATGTGATATGTGGATGGCGCGGTCCACATTTTTTGTTCTGATCGACGTCATAGGGGATCAGATAGTGGGGGTCTGGAAAATTTTGAAATATTAAATGCTCTGAGATGCATTCTGGGGCATTTGAAGCCCAAATAACCTTGTCAAATAACCCCCCGCCTTCTTCTACTGTCAAGGCCACATAAGCTTGGACCAATAACTCTGAAGGACAATCCACTTCACAAAACGTTCACTTTTGTCTGAGAATCTCTGCTAATGATGTGTGATATCTCTTATCTAATGAGTGGCACTTGTTGATTTAACCCCCTTTTTTTTTCTTGGTACTTTTAACTGAATATATAGGACTGTTGGGAGGTATATTATTTGTGGTGCGGTGTCTTGTCTTAATTAAATACCTTAATTGATTAGAAGAAGACAGTTTGCTTTCATATACATGTAATTTTGCCTGTTGGACATTGGGTTGGCTTCCAAAATTTTTACCATAGGCTTTTCTTACAATATTCAGGTACTGGTAGTCTCATCCTAGGTGTTTGCCTTAATATGGATTGACTGTCCTATACACAACCCACTGCCCCTGTATTTGATAGCTGAAGTAAAAATACTATCACCAGAATAATGTGCAAGCACTTTAAGGTCCAAGAATTGTCATCAGCCTTTGGTGAAACTTAGGAGAATTTCTCACTGATAGATAGCAATAGTTGGCTGCAATTCAACATAGCGCTGAAAAACTCAGAGTTCAGTACATGAATTCTATCTATCTATCTATCTGGCTAGTCTATAGGATGTGTTATTAATTTAGTTGATTCCAATAAAGGTTTAGCACTCACAGACATTTACTTAGTATGAAAACATAAGAAGTTTCTTATGTTGGATGATATATGTGCTGTCCATAGGCTATTCCTATACCCTGCATTGAAATGGATATATTCCTTCATAAACCTAGGCCTGTGCCAAACTAAAAAAAAAGAAAAAGGAATGTACCTTAGCATAAGATGTCCATAGCCATGATGTCTCCTTTGTCTGCTCTGCTGGAAGTGAATGATAAAGTCAAATGCCTCCAGTTATATACTATGCAAATAGTTCAACTAGTGTCATCATGATTGTAATTTGTCTAAGCTGCTGTCAACTTTTAAAGAAATGCTCACCTGATTGCAATTAACTTGAGCTGCTGCCAAATTTACTAAAAAAGCTCAGCTGATTGCAATTGGCTTGAGCTCCTGCCAACTGTCATGGCAAAGCTCACCTGATTGCAATTTCATCAGTGTGACACTCAATTAGGTTGATTACAAAAATTTGTGTAATAAACTACAATTAACCTAATATAATATAATGATTAACTTATTCTCCGTAATACAATTAACCTGTATACACCTGACAGGTCAATTGAATGATTGCCCTTGAGCTGCTACCAAATCTAAATGTCATCAGTGGCACTTCGAAGTAAGTGCCTGATGAAGTGTAATATCTGTTTGCTTTGATATTAGCCTTGTTTTGTCAATAATATACATTCATGTGCCATTGAAACACATGTATCATCATATTATGTTACTCTGCATAATTCACTTTTTTACATGGCTTATCAACCCCTACAAACTGTAATTTCTCTCAATTTTACATAAACAAGAGAAGGTGCCTGCAGTGCAGTGCATGACTGATAGTATTTACAACAATTACAATTACAAGGTGCTGACTCTATCCTCCAAGGTCCATTTTGTCCTTTTCTTGTCATGCTTGGAAAGGAAGTTAAGGAAGCTGGCATACAAATGCCTTTTCAAAGTTGTTGACTTGTTCTTTTAAATCTTCATGAGTTCCTTGAATTTAAATTAGTACTCCCAAATCATATTTTAAAACATGGATGCTGTTGGGAGCTTCAGACTGACCAGCTTAGTACATAATTGCCATGGCTATCAATAGGCCATCCTTATCATTGTTTTTGAACTCTCTTTTCATGCATCAAATTTTCCTTATGTCTTATGAAAAGTATGCACATGTATGCAAGCTCTTTCTACAAATTTGTTATGGTTCTTTGAAGCTGGTTCTATTAATAAGAGTTTATTATTCCTCCTAAAGTTATGTTTCCCATTGGACTTCAGCTGCACAACTGTCTGAATGTACTTTGCTGCTTTGTCGTTCAATGCCTTTCAGGTTATACTCATCAGCTTCAATTGTATTCTAGTAGGAACAGGTAGCCAATGAAATTGCTTTCTGTGTTGCCCTACACAGTCTTCCTGTCTCTATGAGACATATTCATTCAGGGATGTCCAGGGTCTTTCAGTTGCCTCAACATAACTTTGGCCTAGGGGGACTGGGGGCAACCCAACTATCCGGCTATGGAGGTGCGGATTCCATCCGCTGTCTAGTTAGCCTACCAAGTACATAAATACGGAACATAAAGCCCCAATCATCCATCCATAGAATAATCGCTGTTGTGGTTTGTTTGTGCTATTATTACAGCCATGGAAATGCGCGTGGTTATTGAAATGCACCGAAATTCTTCTTGTGAGGTCATATACCCACACTTTCCATGTTGTACTTAATAAAAGAGAATTATTTGTTTATCATTTTCAGTATCCGACGAAGTGAAGAAGACTTGCCTAAAAGCATTACTGGAGCTGTCTCCGTTTGACCCACTTATGGTGGCCGCGACCTGTGCTAATTGGGTCAGAGATCATCACCATGACTACAATGTAAACGCCGCTCTGCAGCAAAAAATCAAAACGTTTATAGCATTCTACAAAACTCGCCTACAAGCAATAGATTTGACTGTTTTTAACCTTTAATTTATTTCCATTTATTATTATTATCTATTGATATATGTTTATTTTTTTAACTCAATGTGGTCAAAACTATGCATAATGTTTGTTTGTTGTTAGGTGAGGTAAATTATACGGAATGTTTTGAAAGCGAGGCTGCTGTGTTGAGCCTCAATATCATGTGATCATGTTGTTAAGCTCAAGTACTGCAAAGTATTATCTGCATAACCATTAAATTTGTACTTCCCAGTATCTTCTCAAGTACTCTCAAGTTCTGTACTTATCAAGTATTATTGTAAGTACCAAAAGTTCTTTTATAAAATTTGTAATTTGTATTGTTCGACCTTTTTGAAGGGTTTTCTGAGACACTTTTCCCATCTGCAAATCTGCTGTGATGTTACCTTAAGAAGGAAAAGCTGCTTGTTTCCTCTTTGTTAATAAATGTGTAAATATGGATATCTATTATTTAAAACCTACTTCTGAATTGTCTTATTTTGAAGTTGTTTATTGACTTGATTGGTCATATGGGATTTCTGGTACTTTTTCGACTGGATGTGAGGCTTTCATCTTTTTAAAGGGCCACAACTCCGTTATAATGGCATTGGATAGTAAATGCATTATCAATCTGACAGCATGCAAATCAAAATTACAAAAAAAATAGTCACAATATCATAATTCATGTTTTTATCCAGCACTGTACAAATTTTGAGCACTTATGATCTTTATTTTCTACTTTCTCCTTTTCTCTCTAGCAGACCTACATTGACATAATATTCAACTGTTGAATGAGTCAATTACTCGGCAGAAGCAGAAGCATGTGAACATAAGGCAGCTATATTTCTGCATCAGGAAGGTATTTGGTAGGCCAGAGACTCCCACTTTGATTCCAAGAAGTTTGGTTAAAAGATAATTTCATTTCCTTTAGCTTCGGTGGAAAAATTTGACAAGTTGCCGATGTGCACATGGTGAAGCACTTGTTCTTGGCATTAGGGCTTTATATCCTGTATTTGTGGTTCATTTTTTGCACCGATGAGGTTCAATAGGACCAAGGTTTCCAGAGACGTGAAGTGGTGTATTCAGCGTTTAGGCAAGATTTGAAAACGACCCCATTGTCTAGATTCATCTAATGATAGAAAGATGGATCACTCAGTGTTAATGAAAATTCCTCATGTAGAATAATTATTGACATGATCATACAAACTAATCTTCAAAATCAAATGGAGACAAGTAAAGCTGGTGATCTTAACCATTAGGTAACCCAGCTGTATAACTATGACACCATAGATGATAGCTATCGTGACGACGATGTGCACTCCTTGGCAAGGTGCAAGAACATTCAGAGTAAAGAAACAAATTCAATGTTTTGGGATGAAAAGAAAGTTTATTCCTCTCAGTGAAAAACAACAGTAGCCTAAATAAGCTTTATTCCAACATTGACAAGCACACTCGGTACATACTCAACAAGTTGTGAGTCATCAGTTACTGATGAGTCGTCATTCAAAATCATATATATTTCTTCCTCAAGTTCACACTCTGGTGAGAGACCATGCAATAATTTTTAGCAAGTTCCCAGTATTATTTACAGGTTACTACAGGGTCCCCACCGGACAGGGAAAACAGGGAAAACAGGGAAAATGGTGAAAAAAAATTCCCTGCAGGGAAAACTCAGGGAATTTGAAATTTGACCTGAAATTCAGGGAAAACACAGGGAATTTGGTTTTACGTGTGGTAATGCGTGAAAAAAGCCCTCTATTTGAAGCAAAAATCCACAAAAGTCATTGTTTTTGGTTTCCGATTAGCGACGATATTGCCGCGATAACACAACGCTAAGCCCGAATAAGGTCAGGGAAAATGTCCGGTGAAACAGGGAAAAGACAGGGAATTTGCTCGCCAAATTTCAGTGGGTACCCTGTACTAGTACATACAAAAGCAAATTTTCACTTGTTTCATCAAATGAAATCAATAACCAAAGAAGGGAGGCAATATAAAATTAAATCTATAAATAATAATTATTGTTGAAAGTTTCTCCTAAATTAAATTAAATGCAGCACAATTGACAATTACATATTTCAGCACAAGGAAATGGCCCCATGAAGTAAAATGAAGAATTGAAGAAATTCCTTAATCAGTATGTCCAATTTGTCCCTTTTCCCTTTTTTCCTAAACCCAAAATTCACACCGGTGCAGTTTAACAGACTGCTACAGGACTAGCTGTCCAAATGGTCATGATAAATGTAAGAAATGCAAAATGAAGGTTATACGTGACATACAGGATATATCCTATGTCAGTATGTACGATGAATGAATAACAATTTGATTTTCATGATCATGAATAAAGTCAAAAATAATTGAAGTGAACCTTAAAATACCAGAGCTACACTCCTTAATAACTTATTTAGAAGTCATTCTATATGGCTGGTTTATTTGCACAAAGGTCTTGAACTCTCGAAAATTTCAGTTTTTCTCTCATCTGTCATAAGCCTCCTCAGCTTTCTGAGAGTTCAAATCAAATGCAACTCGTAAGTCATACTTGGAAATTGACTTGCAAAGATAACGATTAAGCTGGCAAAAGTTTTAGGCCTACCCCCAATTTACTTGTGAGAAGAAAAGAAGTTATCAGAAGAAACAAGTTATTTCATAATTTGAAAGATTTCTTGCATTCGATTACTTACTCAACTCAAGCCATGTATTGCATACAATGCATGGGCCTATTTCATTGATGTTTTACGCATACTTACTTCCCGGTTAATTTAGCGATTCCCTTTCACAATTTGAAAACTCTCATTCCTTTAGAGTCTAACAAAACCAACAGAAATTCATGATTTTATCATGGAGGTCAACATGGTATATAAACGGTACTTCACATCAGTACCAACATTAACTTTGATCCAACATATCTCATGTAAAAGTCTTTTTAAATTGTCTTTATGGCAAAAATAGCAGCTTTCGTTAAAGAATGTCCATATATGGGCACGGACATTCTATTCTAATTCCACTAGGACGTCGTCTTCTCCCACTGTGTCTCCTGCTTCTACGTGGACTTTCTTTACCTAAAAAAAAAGAAGAAGAAAACTTTAATTTTAAGTGAGACAGGGTTAGTATTACGCTGTTCATTCTTAAACAGACAATATAACCATAGAAAGTGCAGAGTCAGTAAAACAATCACAGTTTTTGAACCTTCCCCCAATTCACTAAAGAAAAATAGTGACACAGGAATGCCCCTCGTTCGACAAGCTGACATGTCAGAGGAAGCGCAGCA
Source organism: Platynereis dumerilii (assembly GCA_026936325.1). NCBI lineage: Eukaryota > Metazoa > Annelida > Polychaeta > Phyllodocida > Nereididae > Platynereis > Platynereis dumerilii. Next base: position 2,694,079 of record JAPTHN010000034.1, read on the forward strand.
AAAATTGATGATGTCACGGCAAGTCTCGTAGAAACTCGTTGGCCCCGAGAATATCAGACAGAATTCACTCGCAAGGACAACTTAAGTACCCACAGATGATTGAAGCATTCGACGACACTTACTATTCCTGTCTTTGCGGCAGACATAGAATTCTGCATCTTCATAGCTTCTAACACGCAGACCTCCTGGCCCTCCGACACCTGTGGATAAAAATAATTCAAGTGAGTATCTAATTCTATTCATTATTATTTGTTTATGTCTGAAACTTGTGTTGCATAAGATAACATTGCTAATTCAATGTTTTATTGCAATGATCACTAATACAGTATATCGCAGATAAACATTCTTTGGAACCTCGCATACATGTTCATCAAATATGCTGCCCAGAACAAACTTTCATGTCAAGTGCACTACATTTCAAGGTAAGCCGAAGTTCTATTCCTTGTTTTGATTCAACAGTATTTACAGATGAGGAAAAAGAAAAAGAAGACTGGCTGAAAATTGTTATCAAAACACGCAATTAATCTTGCATATCATAGACCTAGTAATACCAATGTATTTCTCAAGCATCTATAATTAATTATAATTAATTCCTGATGCAAATAACTTATATAATAACATCTCCCTTTTCTACTCACATGGTCTCCCTCCTTGACTCCGACAGATTTGACAAGTCCCGGCATTGGGGCCATCACAACCGACGACAAATCCACCACCTTCTTCTCTGGCATATACTTGCTGTAGGCTGCTAGCCGCTGCTCAAATACATGCGTCTTAAACTGAAACAGACAGATAAGCGTTAAATGCATGCTGAGGATTATTACAGTGGTTGGATAGATTGCCTCGAGAGAGTGAAATAATTTTTCAAAACATTATCAAGGCCGGTCAGCAGAATATTGATTTTACATTTTGGCTCTCTTAGTATGTGTATTAGGCCGCACATATTTAATTTTTAGCTTCTCGGTAAGTCCGACCCAACAGATTTTCCGAGAAGCTAAAGTTCAATTCTGTCTGGCCTTTCTGCATATTTTATCATTGACGTCAACATTTTATTCAACTTACCGCTGTTCCCAAATACTGCAATTTGATGTGTCCTGATGATTTCTTAGACAATAACTGCAAAAAAGGTCAGAAAGTTGTTGCTTACCAATTATTTTGATTGAGTTATTCGGAATGACACACAGTCATACACTTACATTCACACAAAAATGTTCAACTGTAAAATGCAAATCGATAGAAGCTTATATGAAAAGTATAATCTACATTAATCCGTCAATTCACATTCTGGTGATTGTAAAATTATTACTTAAAATTTCTTGAAACTTTATAAATTTCTCACGACAAATTCATTAATTTTTGACCTCCAGAGAGCAATGAATGGATGGATGATGGGGCTTTACATCCTGTATTTCATCCGGAGAGCAAGATGGACAATTGAACATGTAGTGCTAAATTTAAACGTAGATGATTTAATTGTTCTACCTGGAATGTGACAGGGCTGCCGTTGATGACTGCACTGATGACTGGACTGGCAAGGTTGAAATTGTCTAGAATTGTGAAAGTTCCGTCTCCCAGATTTACCTGCAAAATTAACAAGCAATTCAAAATCTCAAACAGCATAGTCCATTCAGGCTAGCCTCTAGGCACAGATGTGAATTAATTGATGCATTAACAACTTTAGATACAATATGGCCGACAATATCTCTTTTAAAACAACTTCCCTGCGATGTAAACCAAGTTACAAGCCAGCGAGCAACCTCAGGCTTCTTTATCTCAAGTTAAATATCCTTCACACGGGGTAAATGAGTAAAATGTTGAGGACTCCCACTCTCTCGCCTATCTCATCAATTATCATTTTGTAACATGATCTATTGTTTCGTTCATATGTACTGTACCTGCCACTATGGAGAAATAAATACATACAATCAACCCTGATGAGCACCCAGAACTGGTAGATATATCTACCAGCGGTCAATTAAACTTCAACTGGTAATACAACTCACCACGTAAGCGTTCTCTCCCACTTGTACAGAAACAGGCAGCACTTCCTTGTCAACGGTCACCTCCAGTTGCCAGCTCGACCTCCCTTGGTTGTGCAAACTCTCACTGCAAGTTAAAAACATTGTCTTTCACAATTGTATATTTTCCTTACACAAAGGTCTGTTTTTGACTCACCAAAGAGCTTTCAGCTCTTTCCCATGGCCTTCATCAGCTGTCTGAGCATGTCTTTCATATCTTACAGTTCGTGTAGATTTGGCATAACTCACACCTAATTCACAGAAAAAGAACATAAACTTCTGATTTTTTGGTAATTACCTCGATACGACAGTCCTATCTCTGGCGTCCATCTTGGCATGGACAATCGCAGCAATGGCCGCCAAATACTGCACTTCATGTTTCTTTAAATTTTTACCTGAAGGAAATACAACAAGAAATGAACTTTCAATGTGAAATTTATTATTTTCATACAGAACAATTGCAGATATATTTCAATCAACGAACCTTTAAATCCCTCGGGATAGACCTCCGGCAAGTAATTTGTGCTGATATCTCCCTTGACAAACTTTTCTTCTGTTATGATGTCTCTCAATAAGGGAATATTATGTGTAACACCTGCAACAACAGTGAATTTCATTTCTATAATTGGTTTGATTCAATTAAATCAATTGACTGACTGAAATATTAAGACTTTTCCAACCAAAGACCTTGGGGTAAATTAGCAAAACAAGTTTTATTGAAACTATTTTTAATGGAGATGTGTACACATCTCCATTTATGCAGTCACATTGACAAAATCGACAGTTTTGGCAGGAAATTTGAAATTTGAGCATTTTCAGAATGTCTTTTGGTCCCTGTCTTGGCCATTTTGTTTGGAGATGTTCGGGTCAAGAGATGTGGATAACTTGATTATAGCGCAATCATCTGGCATGTTGTTATTAGGACGTGACTTCCTTTTATATCTTGCTTGGATCCACTGGGGTGGCTGCACACATTGTGTATTGGCCACTGTGCCTAAACTATTCCACTTGTATATATATGATATTTGGCACATGAATGGGTCTTACAGCATATATGTGACCTGCTCCACCAAAATGAGTTCAAAGTAGGCATTCTATATTTCTCAGAAATTAGCAAAATGTGTCAAAAGGTCACATTTTGATGATTTCTAGCTGTTGGTACCATGTTTTAGCAAAAGTAATTTGCTTTGATTATTTAAGACCATCTTAACCAAAACCGGATTTTAAATTATCTAAATTGGGCATCATTCTTCTGTTCTTGATTTTCTTAATTCCTTTATTGCAAAGGCGGGAATTTCAAATTCCATTTTCTGAGAGTTGGATGTTTCTTATCATCAATGTTTGAGGTGCCATATCTTTGGATTGGATGGAGATATCAAAACATACTAAACATCATTTTAAATCTCAATTCCAGTAGAATAAAATCATTTTAAAAACTAAATATGATAGGAGGCTGACTTCGAACCCATTTTGGTGGAGCAGGTCATATATGTTCATTTTGGTGTTCGTATTCAAGCAATTGGTTGAGTTTTTGTAAAATATTGAAAATATTCAGAAACGGTTATACCTATGGGCATGAAATTCTACCATCATATGCATTAAATATCCTTAATGTTCCTTTTGGGGGTCTAAATGCTCTTATACCATTCGACACCTCTGTCAGCCAATCATGAGCCAGTATTTCACTGCAATAAAACCCATATTCTTTGTTGTCCAGTTATCCTCCCATGGGAGAATAATAAGTGAAGCTGTGAAAAACCACAGCAACAAACGACAAGTTTCAGTTTCGTCTTATGGTATAAGCCAGTTATTCACCGCGGGATCGGCAATATGTGTTTATCACAGCTCGGGCTAACGCCCTCGCTGGATAAATCACATATTGCCTCTCCCTAGGTGAATAACCTATACTTACAAAAATTAATAACAGTAAATTCAGCAAAAATGTGAAAAAAAAGTTATTTTTTCAATGCTCTATGATTCTGTCAATTTTGGAGTTATAGGCCTACTGCGGAAATTTTGCATTAGATGTCTTGATTATACCTCTTTAAACAAGTAAACTCATTTTGAGGGCCAATCTTACGAAATTGTCATAAGAACCAAAAAACTGGGGAAAATGAGGATTTCTGATATTTTTCTCAAATTTCGGTTTCTCAAAAAATTAATTGTAAACAATAAAATGGTAAACTTCAACAAATATTAACCTAATCATATTAGCAAGTTACTTTGTAGCCATATATCTATATATTTTAGTGTAAAATTTTCTTGAAATGGATTATTTTGAAAATTCTGAAATTTAGCACACAATATAAACAAAACCTGGTTCTGGCCACTCGGGGAAAGTCTTTTTGGGGGATATGAAGTATATAAGATACTATACCGCCTCCATTTTGAACCCCTGGGTTCTTATATTTTAATATTTGCACCCCATAGAAATTAAAACATAATTCATGATTTTTGCTCAACCCTCCTTACCTCTAATTACGTAAGAGTCTAAAGCTTGAGCCATCGTGTCCAGCGACTGTTGTCTATTGTTTCCATAGGTTATGAGCTGAAAATTATCAGAAGTACTTTTGTAACATATCAATTTTAAGAGCCTTAATTTATCAAAATAAATTCACGACAAGAGTCAACCCACTTACTTTACAGATCATGGCATCATAATAAATACTAATTTCGCTCCCTTCTTGGATTCCACTATCGCAGCGTACCTGAAAATTAAAATTTAACTCATACAATAAATCTAAATGAAAACAAATCGACTTAAAGAGAAAATCGCAAGAATATTTCACTTAAATATTAGGGTGGGCTGAAAAAAACTATATTTGGAATTTCAATATGCCGGTGGTATAGAAAGTTGGCTATGGCCAAAAAATGGTAATTGGTGCAAAAAAAATTTTGTGGCATGCGACTTGTGCCGGGCCACTCCGGCTTTTATGAAATTGCATATTTTCAGCCATTTCGCATGCTTTTTTAGACCATTTTTTGGCCTGAGTCAGCTTCCTTGGTTTCAGAAGACTCAATGGCATACTTAAATCTTCTATGAAGGCCATTTTGGATATGAAACACCATAAACAGGTCGCTTATATTCAAGATATAGCCATTTCTAGGTAAATGTTGGGATTCAGAATTTGGCTTTTTTTGCTAAAAATTGCCCGAAAAATGTGAAAATGTCGGAATTGACCCTACAAAAAATGATTCCAAGGTAATTGTAATTACCCCGAGTCCTCCCCAATGCCCTAAAAAAACATTTCCAGTGTATTATCTTCATCAATTTGTGGTTTTAGTTTCCAGAATAGGGGCAATTCCGTAAAGTCAGATTTACAGATTTGACACTTTAGCAGCTTGTGTAGCCCTACCATTACACCTCAGTTATTCCATTGTTACATGGGGATGAGACCAGGTAATAGGGGTATCAGACAAGCTATCAACCAAAGCTCCAAGTGCAATAGGAGCTGAGCTACAAGGCGAAATGTCATCTAGTCGGACGTACTCACTCGCGGTACATTCAATATGATGTTCGACAAGGTGACATTTTGTCTTGTAGCTCAGCTCCTGTTGCACTTGGAGCTTTGGTTGATGGCTTGTCTGATACCCCTATTACTTGGCCTCATCCCCATGTAACAATGAAATAACTGAGGTGTAATGGTAGGGCTACACAAGCTGCTAAAGTGTCAAATCTGTAAATCTAACTTCACCGAATTGCCCCTATACCGGAAACTGAAACAACAAATTGATGCAGGTAAGTGTTTTTTAGGGAGCTAGGGAGGACTCTTGGTAATTACAATTGCCTTGGAATAACTTTTTGTTGGGCATTTTTGATATTTTCAATTTTTTTGGGCAATTTTTAGCAAAAAAAAGCCATATTCTGATTCCCAACATTTACCCAGAAATGGCTATATCTTAAATATAAGCAACCTGATTATGGTGTTTCAAATCCAAAATGACCTTCATAGAAGATTTAAGTATGCCATTGAGCCTTCTGAAACAAAGGAAGCTGACTCAGGCCAAAACATGGTCAAAAAAAGCTTGCGAAATGACTGAAAATATGCATTTTCATAAAAGCCGGAGTGGCCCGGCACAAGTCGCATGCCACAAAATTTTTTTTGCACCAAATATCATTTTTTGGCCATAGCCAACTTTCTATACCACTGGCATATTGAAATTCCAGAAAAAGTTTTTTTCAGCCCACCCTATTAAATATATACACAAGGAAATATAAGTATGTCTTCACTTACATTGGGTATATGCAAAGGTTCTACATAACGTGTTAATCTTCCTATAGATGGCAGTCCGAACGCTTTGTAAGGATCCTGAAAATGGAAGGAATTATCAAGTTAAAGTTAAGTTTGATTACAATAACACAAGGTTTTATCAACATTTGCAGAGACAAATACAAGTCTCATTAACGTAAAATCATTACGTCCTCACCTCAGCATAGACTCTGCATTCTAATGACCATCCTTTGATGGGGATGTCTGATTGTTCATATAACAATTGATGGCCTGAAATAGAATAAGAAATAAAATAGTTCGGACAACATGGTATAAATTCATCTAACGTTATTACTCAAATCTCACAGCGCTACTATCAGAAACTGGTCAGGTGAGCTTGAAAATGAAATATCTTTTGATGAATAGCACAAACTTCAGCAATTAATGAAAGAATCATTTCAGTTTCAATCCAGAAGACAACACTAACAAAGTCTACTCCTCAAATCTAATTTGCATCCAATTTGCATCCAATTAAATTATTTGCATACACTGACCTTTTCCGACCCTGATCATCTGGTGGACGAGATCGACTCCTGTTATCTGTTCTGTGATTGGATGCTCCACTTGGAGGCGAGTGTTCATCTCCAGAAAGTAAAAGTTCTTTTTGGAATCAACGAGGAATTCCACCGTACCTGTAATGGCAGAAGATGGATGGATGATTAGGGCTTTATGTCATGTACTTATGCACTAACTAATAGTAAGTGCTGCCCCTCAGTACCAGTTCTTGGTAAATGAGATAGGAGGAAGAAGAATGCTCACCACTTCAAAAGATTTACAAGAGTAAAATTTACATTTTAAAGATTTCATGGACACTAATAATTTCAAAGAGTTAAACTAGTATCAGTTCTCATACCTGCGGAGTTATATTTAACAGCTTTGGCAAGCGTCACGGCCTGTTCGCCCATCTTTTTTCTCGTCTCAGGGTCCAGGAAGGTACTGAGAAAGAAAACAGTACACTACTGTAGTAAGCCTAGTGGCGACATCTAAGGTTTAGTGGACTGTATCGTGGCGTCACCTGTTCTGGATGTCCTTTTGACATATATATATACTAATTATGTCTTATTCCTTTTAAAGAAGAGTCCTTGTGGTTAGAGTTATATTTTCAACCTTTGTTATTGACTAGTCTTAAAAGTAGTTAGGACACTTTTGAGGTGTTGTTAAGAGTTTTGGTTTTGGTTTTGGGAAGTAGTCTAACTTCCACTTAGATTTTTTTTCTAATGATTAAACTTCATGTTTACAGTAGTCTATATTTTACTGTATGGTTTAACTGTTTAAACTTTCTTATTGTGTAACCAACTGTTTGACAAGTAGTTAAAATGTTACTGTAAATTTGTTAATTAGTTTTTTGTAAAACACTTATTTGTTCTTGTAAAATAGTTGACAAAAAACTTAGTGTGAAGGAATGTAGTAAGCCTAGTGGCGACATCTAAGGTTTAGTGGACTGTATCGTGGCGTCACCTGGCGGAGGGGTTTTTGCATCATGGCCGAAAGTTGAACAAGAAGCTTTTCAAAGCACTGTTGGAGTTTGTTGTCTTTCTACAAGTTACTACAACTACTATTCATCAAGGGTGAAAACATACAAATCAGTCAAGTATCAATAGGAATAAGTTCAAATCATTGCTACCCCTCCTTGCCATTTACCTGGGAGCCTCTTCAATAACTTTTTGGTTTCTTCGCTGGATAGAACATTCTCTTTCATTCAAGTAGACGCCATTGCCATGAGAGTCGCAGAGGACCTGGTAATGAAACAACCAATTATTTGATTCTCCTAAGGACTATAATATCGGCTAAAGCAAACCTACGTAAAATCACAAAGTTTAAACTGCTCCTAACACAGCTATGTAAAAGTTTCAAAAGTTATAAGTACATGTCCGCACCTGTACTTCAATATGTCGGGGATTGTCGATGTATTTCTCGATCAACATTCGGTCGTCTCCAAAACTTGACTTAGCCTCTTCTTTTGACAATTTATAGCCCTTCCTGGAAAGAGAAAAATAGCAAAATTAGGGATGGGTTTGGCGATTAGGTTTAGCATTTTCTGAAGGTGAAAAACTTCAAAATTTAGAACTTGGATGTTATATAAGGTAATATTGGTACCAAAAGTTTTTGAAATAAGTTCGCAATGCCTCTTCGAAGAATAAGTAGTGTACAAATGTTGTCAATTTGAATAAGGGGGTGACCATTCAATAATCAGGGGGGTTTGGAGTTTTTCTTTGCTTGAAATTATTTATTTCATGGTGTCAGAGGTAGTAATTTAATTATTTCAAGTGCGCAAAGTTTCTGAATATCACATCCTAAAACCTCGTTAAGAAAAACACCCACCAGAAATGATTTATTTCAAGACTGCCCAAAAAGAATTTATTTATTTCATGAAAACTGAGAAATTATTAATTAAAATAACACCCCAAGCCAATGGTCTCTCCCTAAGTGATTACTCTACCTTGTTTCATCGTCGTTCCATGCCACTCTCATTCCTTTTCCTCCTCCACCAGCTGAGGCTTTGATCATCACCGGGTACCCTGAATACAAAATGATACATTTGGCACACTGAATACATATATGTATATATATATATACATATAGATAATACAACTTACCGACTAGAGGCTTATTATTCTGGTATACATGCAGATAACACAGATTTAATTTAGAAGCAGCTGTGATTATGATTCAAATTGTAAATTGATTCTATCAGCATAATTTTTCTTATTGCCACACTAGCAGCACAATTCTAAATTGCTCAACAACCATATCTTAGATAGATAGATAGATAAATAGATAGAAAGATATGGTAAGTGCAGCCCTCTAAGCCCAGTTCTGGGTGCTCATGAGGGTTGATTGACGAGACAGGAGAGAGAGTGGGAGTCCTCAACATGTTATACATTTACCCCTTGTAAGGGATCTTTTACTTTCCTAGCACAGACACTGATACACGGGAGCCACTGCAACCACAGTCAAAACCAAGTAAATAATACTCAGTGACAAGAAAATTCTTACCAATTTCATTAGCGACCTTGACCAAATAAGTTGATTGAAACAGCACACACCCGCTCGTCGAGAAAACAAAAAGAAACTGGCGAGGGTCACGTGACCGGCGGATCATGTGACAGCCTCGCTTTGGGTTTGTTTATGTTGTGCACAAACCGTCGTTTAGGTAAACCAAAACTAACAATTTATGCACAACAAACACAAACGTAAAGTTTAAAAGTTTTATTTGAAAAATAAAATTTTAAAGTTTGGAACAATCGGGGCTACTCACTCGACTAGCAAAAAGACACACAAGGCCGGGCAAAAGCCCAAAACCCATCTAGCAAAAAACACAAGGCCGGGCAAAAGCCCAAAACCCATCTAAACTAAAGTTAAGCTAGTTAAGAGCCTGGTGGCGAGCAGGAGGTTGAACACGTCCGAGGAGGCGAACAAGCTCGACTGCGAGGAGGTTGAACACGTCCGAAGAGGCGAACAAGCTCCCAACTATCTAAGAATACTAAACAAATGTGAACTAGAATAAACTTGGGGCCAGATAGATGCCCAAGCGAACGAGTTAGGGAGTGAGAGCCCCAAGTTAATTTAGAGATGACATTTGTTGTTGGGCTTTAGAAAGGGACTTAGAATGGGTACGAATGTATCGTGTGTAGCAAGATGAATTCCATCTGCCGAGAACTTGGAGTAAATGATCCTGAACACCGGAGGCAGCACCTGAGGTGCAAGCACCTATTCTGAAAGAGTGACCACTGTAGTGTGAATCATTGTAACCCGCAGCAGACAGGGACTGCTTGAGGAAGGAAATGAATGTAGTGCGAGATAAAGGAGAAGAGGAGACTTGATGCTCCACGAAGAGAGGAGAGTCAGGAGAAGCGCCAAGGTCGTGGCGTAGTTTGAGGTAAGTAGACATCAGAGACACAGGCTTAAGAGGATCAGAATTGAAAATGACAACCGGGACCCCTTTTGAGAAGGGATCAGTTTTTGAGGTGCGTAACAAAAGAGTAAATTTTGACATATCATGCTCAAGAGTAACATCTGACATAATTAAATGAGTATTTGACATTGAATTGACAGTAAATTCGCCACTTCTCAGAAAACCATAGAAAGCAGTGCAGAACACTGCCAATAACATTGTATCAATAAAAGGTGAGAACAAGCCATTGGATAAACATGAACACAAATGTTGCAGCACAGTGAAGGTAATGGGCAAGCGCAGGCCCTTATTCAAATTGTCCTGAGTCTTTTTCACAGCACGCAGAATGTAAGATAATTGCAAATTGTCACACAAAATGTCAGTATTGTTAGACTTGATATAATGAAATCTGATGCCAGCTAGATAGAGCTTAATAGTATCAAATCTGAGATTCAGTTTAGACTGGCAAAATGTCACAAAAGCAATAAGAGTCTTCTCATTGACATCGGGCAAGGAACCTGGCCCCGCGGAACAGCCATACGACATGGCTAGGAAGCGTAAGAATGTGGCCAAGGCCGAGTCGTAGGTGGCCCGAGTGGACTTGCTAAGGGCATGGTCCCATAGCAAGGTAACGTTCGAGGCTAGGCCAGCATCATGTCTTTCCAGGGGACACAAGGAGTCGGGGCTGGGTCCGCGAGGGGGGCCAGGCTGAAGAATCTGTCCATCTGAAAACGAGAGAGAGCATCGGCAATGTCATTATTTATGCCAGGAATATGTTTGGCATGCACAGTGAAGTTATACAAACAAGAATGAAAGGTCAATTTGCGCATCAATTTCATAATACTGGGGACTTTAGAACGGCCTTTAGTGATAATCTGAACAGTAGCTAAATTGTCACAATAGAACAAGATGCGTTTCTTAGTCCAAAATTTTCCCCAGAGCACGCAAGCCATAACAATGGGGTACAGTTCACACAGGGCCATGGATTGTTTCTCGAGAAAGAAATCCGGGGGGAAGACGGCTTGGAACCAATGTTTTTTGTAGAAACCACCGAATGAGGTGGGTGTAGCGTCCGTGTACAAGGTAAGGTCCGCAGCCAGCGAAATGTCGTCGTCGAGAAAGAAATTGGCACCATTCCAATGTCTTAAGAATTTGGCCCACATAGCAAGGTCCGAGCGGACGTCAGCAGTCAGAGTCACATGATGGTGCAACTCCTTGACCGTTGTAGCCAATCTGATCAGATGAGACACGAAAGATCTGCCTGGACGGATGACCTTGCTGGCGAAGCTCATGTGGCCCAGCAAGGAAAGAAGTTCACGCTTTGAACAAGTTCGACGGGCAGCAAAAGTCTGGAGAATATCGAGTATCCTGACAGTCTTCTCAGGGGGAAGTCTAGCTTCCATCCTGACAGAGTCCAAGGTAATGCCAAGATAATCCAAGCAAGTGGAAGGGCCTTCGGTCTTATGCGGAGCAATAGGCACCTTGAGAGAATGAAAGATGCCCAAGAATTTGTCTCTGATGGGGTCAGCATCCGCAGTGGGAGGAAGGACCACAAGGAAGTCATCCAGCAGGTGCAAAATGTTCTCAATACCATAATTGTTCTGAGCAATCCAACATATGGCAATGGAAAGAGTGTCAAAAATTTTAGGACTGGAGCGACTTCCAAATACCAGCCTTGAATAAAAATAGAATAGGCCATCCCACGAAATGCCATGAAAAGGCCATAAGTCCGGGCGTATTGGCAAGAGCTTAAAAGCATCGGAAATGTCTGTTTTTATTAACAAAGATCCGGGACCGAGCTTTTTGATCAGGTCAATGGCATCATCAATGCGAACATATTGTAGAGAATGTGCCTCTTTGTCAATTAGGCTGTTCAGGCTAGGGTGTTCAGAATCCTTGTGGGGGGCTGACATATCCACAATCAAGCGTTTTTTCTTTGAGTATTTGTGCTCAGCCAGACCGATGGGGTTGATTCGATAATCCTTAAAAGGAATAGTGTCAAATGGGCCGAGCAAAAACCCTTTGGAGACTTCCTTCTCCAGAAGAGCCTTGACAGAGGAAGGGTCCTTTAGGCCTGACTGCAAGTTTTTACACACGAATGGCTGCTCAGGTAGTGAACGGAAACCCGTATCAAAACCAGAGACAAGCCCGGTAAGTAGATAATCCACAAATTCCCGATTGGGGTGCAGTGACAGTTCTTGGGAAAGTAAGTCGACATGAATGGGCGTTGACGGCCCTGCGGGTATCAGGCCTTTTTTGACTGAGGCTGCGGTTGGGCTAAAGGGCAGGATGCCTGGGGGTGATCAGCCTTGCATGAGGTGCAGATGTGAGCACGTTGGCACTTGGGGGCACGGCAGCCATAAGTGGAGTTGAAGTTGTTGCAGACCTCTTTCTGCTGGTGGAACGTACGTGGCCTTCCGTGGGCGTCGACAGTACGATCTGGGTTGGTATTTCGGTCCGTCGCTTGAGCAGAACCACGATCAGTAAAGCGACGGTCGCTCTGGCGGTAGCGCCCTCCAGAGTTCTCCAGGTCAGCTTGGCAGAAGCTTGAGCTGTGGGTAAAACTCCCGCAATACGAGCAGGAGTTGACCGGTTTACCCACAAAGATATTGTTGTGGAGCTGCTCATCTCTCACCGACCAATCAACAGCAATATTGTCATTTCGCAGGTAAGCAGCAGCTTTTTGGGAGAACTTGCAGTGATACTCGTAAAATCCGAAGCCAGGATGCCGAGATGCCATGCCAACAATAATTCGCTGGTATTCGTCCAACTCCGGGCGTCGGTGGGGAAAGGAAGCACACATTACGGCCTTGTACAGAGTAAACGCCTCAATAAACTGCCCTATTGTTAATGGCTTGTTAGGTGCTTTGGTCTCTTTAGTAAGGTCAATCCTCTCCGAGTTGTCCCCGGAACCCCGGAAGTAAGGAATCAAAAGGGCAGAAAGGTTTACGTCCCTACCTTGGACAATGGCCTGTCGCAGAGCCGGGGCAACCGTGACAGCCTCGGGCAAGGTCTGAATATTGTATCCGTATCTGGTGCGGACAGCTCCTGAGAGAGGTCTTGAAATAGGACCGGCCGTATCGTAAGGGCTTCCAGCTGCTGCACTTGGTGTGGCTGCCCCGAGCTGGGAGTACGCTGAAGACAGACTGTATTCGCGAGGGTAAGCAGATCCAAACTGACCAAACTGACCAAAGTCAATGTTTGACAGCTGTGGTGAGGGCTGCTGACCATGTTGTTGTTGATGTGACAGCTGGGGCCTGTGATCCTGATCGGGACTGTGAGGATGTACCGGAGGCTGTACAACACTGACATCGTTAGTGGGGGCTTCCGTCGGCTGTGTTGACGAGTCTCGGGCTTCCAATCGATCTATACGCTTGTGTAGAGCATCCAGAGACTCCATAATATTGAAGACAGCATCCTCCAGGTCGTTCCCGCCATTTGTCGGAGGAGCGGGCGTTGCATCTTGGGATAGCGTGGGAGCGCTCCCTGAACCGGCTGGGGGAATCCCCGTAGCGCCCGAAGCCTGGGCTTCTTCAATCGCCTTTTTTAAGACCGGGCGTCGAACATTAGATGCAAAACGTATGCCCAATCGTTTGCATTCCTCCTTCAGACGCTTTAAAGTCCAGTTTTCCAGTAAATCCGGGTCGTAGGGCGCTGTGCGAGACGAGCGGGCCGGTCGGCCACGAGGTGTTGGCGCCATTTTCCGAGTGTTTACAACGTGACGCTTGGATGCGCGGCGTAAAAACGCACGCAACAACGTATTTCGTGAGTGTCAGAGCGTCCAGCGATCACATAAAGCTTCCCGGTAAAGTCCAGTAAAGGTTAGACCAGCAAATCCCGATTGAAAGTGATATATTAAGCCAAATAAGTTGATTGAAACAGCACACACCCGCTCGTCGAGAAAACAAAAAGAAACTGGCGAGGGTCACGTGACCGGCGGATCATGTGACAGCCTCGCTTTGGGTTTGTTTATGTTGTGCACAAACCGTCGTTTAGGTAAACCAAAACTAACAAAATAATACTCAGTGACAAGAAAATTCTTACCAATATCATTAGCGACCTTGACAGCATGTTCCACGTCCTCAACCTCCCCGTCAAATCCCGGAATCATGTTGACCTTTGCCGCAGAGGCAATCCTCTTACTCTCGATCTTGTCCCCCATGGCGCTGATGGAGTAACTGCTCGGGCCCAGGAACACCACTCCTTTGTCAGCCTAGAAGACAATGAGCAAGATGGATGATTGGGGCTTTATGTCCTGAATTTATGTGTTTTTGATCAAGTTTGGGAGAATATCATGAATCACTTACCAGTCTTTTGGCAAACTCCATGTTTTCCGATAAGAAACCATACCCCGGATGAACCTGGACGGAAAAGATTACAATTTTGATAATTCAAGTCAAGAATGTTACATCTCAAATTATAACGCTGCATTATGTAAAGTAAATGTGCAAGCATGTTCAAAAGCATGCGACATAATCTCATTAACCCCATACAACCTACATATATTGATACCTTTGGCGTCTATCAATGTCAATAAAGCAGACAAGAAACATGGAAGTAGAATAGTTATGGTAATAATTATCGACTCACAGCCTGGGATCCGGACTGTTCAATGACACCCAAGATGGCGTCCATGTTGAGATAACTCTTGGCGGTGGGAGCGGGACCAATGCAGTACGCTTCGTCTGCCATTTTGACATGGCGCTGCAGAAGAATACAAGAATATCATATTTCTTCCAGTAATCCAGAAGAAATTTCAGAGAAACATTGACACAAAGAAGGAAAATCACTCACAGCAGTGGAGTCGACATCGCTGTGAACGGCAACTGTCTTGATTCCTAGTCGTCTGCAAGAGTTGATCACTCGACACGCGATCTCCCCTCTGTTGGCAATCAAGATCTTGTCAAATTGCTGAAAAGTAAATAAACCAGAAAATAGAGAGAACAAATCAGATCTGTGGTCTCTTGCCAAAAGAAAGATGCATCCCGCCCCATGGCTCCCTCCCTCTGGCCTCCCTCGTCCAATGGCTCATCCCTCTCACTGGCCACTCTCACCCTTTGGCTCCTCCCTCCCTCTGATCACTCCCGTCTTGTGGCTCCTGCACCCCTCTTGCCGATCCCGCTCTGTTGCTCCACAGAGCGGGAGTGGCCAAAGGGAGGGAGGAGCCAAAGGAGGGAGTGGCCAGAGAGAAGGAGGAGTCACAGAGTGGGAGTGGTCAGAGGGAAGGAGTCATCAGAGGGTTGGAGGAGCCACATGGAGGTTGTGGCCAGAGGGAGGGAGGAGCCACAGAGTGGGAGTGGCCAGAGGGAGGGAGTGGCCAGAGGGAGGGAGGAGCCACAGAGTGGGAGTGGCCAGAGGGAGGGAGTGGCCAGAGGGAGGGAGGAGCCACATGAAGGTTGTGCCCAGATGGAGGGTGTGGCCACAGATTTGGAGTGGCAAGAGGGAGGGAGTGGCCAAAAGGATGGAGGAGCCAAAGGGTGGGAGTGGCCAGTGAGAGGGAGGAGCCACAGAGAGGGAATGGCCAGAGGGAGGGAGTCATCAGAGGATGGGAGGAGCCACATTGAGGTTGTGCCCAGAGGGAGGGTGTGGCCACAGAGGTGGAGTGGCCAGAGGGAGGGAGTGGCCAAAAGGATGGAGGAGCCAAAGGGTGGGAGTGGCCAGTGGGAGGGAGGAGCCACAGAGAGGGAATGGCCAGAGGGAGGGAGTCATCAGAGGATGGGAGGAGCCACATTGAGGTTGTGCCCAGAGGGAGGGTGTGGCCAAAAGGATGGAGGAGCAAAAGGGTGGGAGTGGCCAGTGAGAGGGAGGAGCCACAGATTGTGAGCGGCCTGAGGGAGGGAGTCATCAGATGGTGGGAGGAACCACAGGGAGGTTGTGCCCAGAGGGACAGTGTGACCGCAGAGTGGGAGTGGCCACAGTGAGGGAAAGGCCAAAGAGATAGAGTGGCCAAAGGGATGGAGGAGCCAAAGAGTGGGAGTGGCCAGTGAGAGGGAGGAGCCACAGAATGGGAGTGGCCTGTGGGAGGGAGTCGTCAGAGGGAGGGACAAGCCAGAGAGTGGAAGTGGCCAGAGGGTGGGAGGAGCTACCGGGAGTGTGGCCAGAGGTAGGGAGTAACCAGAGGGATGGATTGCAAAATCGAGGGAGGAGACAAAGGGAGTGGCCAACGAGAGGAGACAAAGCGAGTGGCCAGAGGGATGGGCCAAAAGGAGGGACTAAAGG
Source organism: Platynereis dumerilii (assembly GCA_026936325.1). NCBI lineage: Eukaryota > Metazoa > Annelida > Polychaeta > Phyllodocida > Nereididae > Platynereis > Platynereis dumerilii. The sequence continues at coordinate 2,710,482 of JAPTHN010000034.1, forward strand.
GAGGGATGGGCCAAAGGGAGGATCCACAGAGGGAGATGGCCAGAGGAAGAGAGAGGCAAAAGGGAGGGAGGAGCCATAGGGAGAGAGTGGCCAAGGGAGGGAGGAGCAAAAGGGAGGGAGTGGCCAAGGGAGGAGGAGCCACGGAGTGGGTGTGGCCAGTGTGGGGGGAGCTACCAGGAGGGTGTAGCCAGAGGGAGGGATTGGAAAAGGAAGGGAGAGGCCAAAGGGAGGGAATGGCCAGAGGGGGGAGTGGCCAAAGGGAGGGAGGATAGACAGATATGGTAAGTGCAGCCCTCTAAGCCCAGTTCCGGGCGCTCATGAGGGTTGATTGATGAGATGAGAGAGAGAGCGGGAGTCCTAAACATGTTACACATTTACCCCATGTCAGGGATCTTTTACTTGCCCAGCATAGACACTGATACAAGGGCTGCCAGTTTAACATCTCATCCGAACGACATCCAGCTGAGATTTTTCTCATGAAGGTACACTGAAAATTTTGGGTTCCCCCCTGCACTGTGCACTAACGAAAGGGGTACCCTCGCCATCAGGGTCGCCATTACAACTACTGATTCGTGATTTTAAAGTGAAATTGCAAAAAATGTAGAGGGAGTTAGGTCTTCAAATTTTGAAGGTGGCTGAAATGGCTTGTGGAAGGAATGATTGCCAAGTAACAGGTTCAGATATACAAGATGAAGTAAGACATTTAGGAAATTAGAAATCACTCGAGGTGAGGGTACCACAAAAACCAAAAAATGGCAGGGCGAGGGTACCAGCATTTTGGCGAGGGTACCAACAGAAAATGGCGAGGGTACCAACAGAAATGGCGAGGGTACCAACCCGGAAGTGGCGAGGGTACTGCAAGATTTGGGCGAGGGTCATTTCCGGTTGGCGAGAGTAACCACCAAGGCGAGGGTAATGCAGGATATTGCCTGAACAACCAAAAGCAAACAGTCAAGGAAGAAAAAGGCAATGAATCAGCTTATTCAATTTGCTCTTTATTGCAATAGATAACAGCATTTGCTGACACATGATTGCACTTCTTTGAATTACCAGCCAGGAACCCCAATCAAGAACATAATTGCAATATTACCCTGTCAATAAAGGAAAATATTAAAATCAATTAACTCCAAATGAGAATACAGTTGCACAACAGCATTCCTGTCCATTTTACCCCACAATGGAAGTTAGTGCAATGCATATTTGACAAATTTTGGTACACATCTAAAAATTAAAACAACCAGATGGAACCTTAGAAACATACTTGACTGTGACAACTGGTTGTGAAGCACAGATGAAAACCAGTTAGTTTGCAAGCCATTGTTATAAAAACTCCTAACTCTAAAATCTGGCAAGAATTGTGTGTCTAAGAGGAGGATGGGCAGTCTCAGACAGGGAGGACTTCAATTCAATGACCACAGATATGTACACATTCATACCCAAGATGTGGCAGGCAAACACGGAGGAAGAAAGTTGATCAAAATGACCTTTATCCAAACAGTATACCATCCAGAGTAAAACTTACATGAATGATTATTTTCTCCCTGTGCACACTGCTGACAGGACACGATCTGAGATTATCATGTTTCAGTCATGTTTCAATTATTATGCAGCAAACTATTGCCGAGAGCTAAAATCCAGATATTAAAGATATTAGTAAACTAATATTTGTTATTATACAATAATTATACAGCTATTCAAGCTTTCAGCGTTATAAGGTTGATGCATGTGTCTTTAGATACAGAGGAAATGAATTATCATAAGGAATATATATAAAGTGCATGTTGACGCCTAAAACAATTTCGAATGAGATGATAAATGGGTGGTACATTCAAATGAGATCCTTTTAAGTATCTGTGAAACTAAATGAAGAGAAATCAGCAGTTTTGATGAGCATTCCATTTTCGGGTCTCGTCTCCAACCTTCCATTCAGCAAATTCAATAGTTGACCTTGTACATCTCACTTATTTTGATAATGTTGTGGCATGAAAATCATTATTTCCTTTATAGTATTTGCATATTTTGAAGAAATTTGATTTTATTTTATTTTATTCAACAGCATCAACAAAGTACAATTGTAAATGCATAACTAGTGGGAGCCAATTCCAAAATCACATGACAAATTCTAATTGACATGCATCAACAGGAGTTATCACAAACTGTTATACATTGTTTGTTACTATTTGTGCTTTTAGCAGTTACTCAGTTAGACAAAAGATAGGTGTAGATAAGAATCTGCTACTTATAGAACCAACAACACCCAACAATAACTGTGAATTTTGAGAAAATGTTTTTCATAATCAACTGTCAAATTGGATGGAATCTGTGAAAAATATATCAAAATACACATGTCTTGGGCATTTCTTTGATTTGTCATATGCTAGTATATAGGTGCACTGAAGCCATTTGCTAGTCCTGAGACATCATGTCTCTCAATGATCAGTATGGCCGCCTATGATATGACCAGCAGAACCTCACACATCTTGGGAGATTGGACATAGTAAGCAACCTCATAGTCAATGCTTAATGAAAAGAATGGCATGGTTGGTAAAACTACTGTAAGCAGTCAAATTCTGTAATCATCATGCAGCAATACAGGACAATGTATGACAGGGGTAAGGCTTTACATCACAAACATTGTTGAACAAGGAAAACAAAACCGGACAGGGACCACGGCTATAAGGCGAAGTACACAGTCTCACCACAAGATAAAACATCTCTGTGTGTTACACAGGTATTTGAGAGCAACTATTTACAGGCGATTTCATTACCATGTGATTCTTGTCATTCACACTTGACTGTGAGAAATCAATGCTAAACAAGTACTTACTACACTGTACGTTTGATATATCAGCTGTGTGACGTTCTGTTGGATTTGAACCAATCAGATTAACCAAAAATGCCACGTATTTTGAGGGTCAAGAACCTTAGAATCGTGTACTAATGAAATCACCTGTAATGAAATATTTATCTATCTATCTGTCTATCTATCTATCTACCTATCTCTCTATCTATCTATCTATCTATCTATCTATCTATCTATCTATCTTTCTATCTATATCTATCTATCTATCTTTCTATCTATGGTATAAAACTAATAACATCAATATTTCTTTTTATAACAATGCCAAAAAAGAACCATTTCCATTACAGAGATATTAGGTGGTACCCTCACCATGACAAAAATTGAAAATGGTGTTACCCTCGACAGGTGTTTTTGGGTACCCTCGCCCTGACCTTACATTTTGATTGCAAAATATGCTAATTCTGTGACTCATCACACTTGGCAGACAAGACCCCGGGTTAGTTTAACATTCAATCGATATGCATGACCAAAATAGGCTTTGGATATGATATAATAAGCTCAGGATGATAAAAAATTACTTTGAATCGAGATTTGCAATGGCTGACCTGATGGCGAGGGTACCCCCATCGTTAGTGCACAGTGCCCTGGTACCCAAAATTTTCAAACCTATGCAGGCAAAGACCTTCAGCGGAGCAGGCGGGAACCTTAACCACTTGGCCACCCAGGAAGGTAGGGAGTGGCCAGTGAGAGGGCGGAGACACAGAGTGACCTGAGGGAGGGAGTCGTCAGAGGGAGGGAGGAGCCAGAGAGCGGAAGTGGCCAGAGGGTGGGAGGAGCCACCGGGAGTGTGGCCAGAGGGAGGGAGTAACCAGAGGGAGGGATTGCAAAAGGGAGGGAGGAGACAAAGGGAGTGGCCAACGGGAGGAGACAAAGCAAGTGGCCAAAGGGATGGGCCAAAGGGAGGGACCAAAGGGAGGGACCAAAGGGAGGGACCAAAGGGAGGAGCTACAGAGGTGGACGGCCAGAGGAAGGGAGAGGCCAGAGGAAGGGAGGAGCCAGAGGGAGGGAGGAGCCAAAGAGTGGGAGTGGCCAAAGGGAGGAGGAGCCACAGAGCGGGAGTGGCCAGAGGGTGGGAGGAGTTACCGGGAGGGTGTGGCCAGTGGGAGTAACCAGAGGGAAGGGATTGGAAGAGGGAGGGAGGAGACAAAAGGAAGGGAGTGGCCACAGGGAGGAGCCAGAGAGGTAGTGGCCAGAAGGAGAGAGTGGCCAGAGGGAGGGAGGAGCCTCTAAGTAGAAGTGGCCATAGAGAGGGAGGACTCACAAGGAGGGTGTGGCCAGAGGGAGGGCGTGGCCAGATGGAGGGGGCGGTCAGAGGAAGGAAGTGGCCAGAGGGAGGGAGGAGCCCGGGGGAGGTTGTGGCCAGAAGGAGGGGCCTTCCTGCTTGTTGCCCCTTCCCCGTGGCCACTACCATGCTAGGAAGGAAAGTTGGGGACGGAGCAGGTCAGCTTGGGGCAAAATTGTTATGCCCGTGTCTCACACTAGCTAGATCACACAATCATGTTCCTATTTAAGGTGGCTCGATACTCGTGAACTTTCTAAGATAGGATTTCTTTAAAATAGTTTAAAATGATCCAAAATATAGTTTATAGCAAGGATATGTAAACAAAAGTGGTCGCTACCAGCCTTTCTTTCAAAATATTTGAGGTTATGTAAAAGAAAGTCAGTCCACGCAAACCTGAAAAACTCAATTTTTTCTTTATTTTTTTTACTGTGAAGTTTTCCCTGCCATTCAGTGGCCATTCATCCAATGTTATTAAATGAAGCATGGAATTAAAGAGGAAAGGTTGATGGAAAAGCTGACCCAAATTCCATAGAAATATATTTAGTTTAAAGATCTTTTCTAGAGGTTCGGAACAAAAGTTTCAATTTTGAAAATTAAATATTTTTTTTATTAACCACAGCGCAAAAAAAAAATGAAGAGATAGAATTCTTTGTTTCTTTGTCATTTGCTTCCAAATAAAGTGAGGAACAATATAATGATACAGACATATGGCCGAACGGGCCTGGATATTGCTACAAAAATTTATTTATGTCACAGAGTCATTTTTAAGAAATTAGACATGCTTGACGAAAATCGCATACAAAAATGTTCTACTAAAAGTAGAGAGCTGAAAGTCTGGTAGGTTATAGTCATCTTCATGGCGCATCTTATGCTTTAAATGGGAAGTCTCTAATCCCAATAGAAGTGGCGCAAATGGCAAACGAAGCGGACGACGCATGGAATTGTCAGAATTAAAAAAAATGCTGAACAAGTGTCAGCAGAGCCATCTTGCTGTGGTGACGTTACGATAGATAGGGCCTGCCTGGCTGCGCGTAAATGTGCGTAAATGACACATTTACATGAGTAGCGAGCCACCTTAATGTGACTCAACGAAGAAAATGTATCTCCGGTTGATCTTATCTTCCCAATCTATTTCATCTCTATCTCAAGTGTATCTTCAGACTCAAGATATCAGCTAACAAGAATGTACATTGAATAGTCATTCACATTTTATAAACCACTAATTAGCAGTTTATTAGCATATTTCACTGGGTAATACACCCGTTAGTTAGTAATTTATAAATCAAAGTACCCAAACATCTTTGATTCACCCACCTCCTCATTTTTGTCAAATTTGTCGTTCCAGTAAGTGTCGGAAGAGAGAAGTCGGTATGAGAAGGAGAAAGTTCTGGCTCCACTCACTTCCACTGGAGACTTGTTCACCTGGAAGGTAATTAGCAAAAGGTTGTGAACCAGCAATTAAAAAAAGGTCACGCATACATTTAAATTTAGGAAGGGGAAAGATCAGACAGAAATATTTTCCAGGAATCCAAGGGGATTTATTGTGCTTTTTGTGCATAAAAAAGCAAATCTGTGTAGCCGCTCATCAGGATGGGGATAAGAGTAGGGAGAGGACTTACTTTTTACAGAAATTTGGAAAAGAGCAGGAGAGTGGCAGTGATTTTTTTACGGATTATCGCAAAAAACTACCCACTAAAGAGAAATTATGAATGTCTCTTAAACTCAAGAAGACTCTCCTGTCCCTCCTCCAGCCATATCTTCAACCTTGATCTTTAGTTTTAAACTCAAATGTGCCTCTTTTCACTGCCGATTGAGTAAAATCTGTCATGTGGACTCCAGGAGATGATAAAGTTCTATTGATCGAGTTAAAGCGCCACACATACTTTTGAGTCAACAATGACTGTCTACATAGTAAAATGATCACAACAATACTATTTAATATGGAAAGACAAATTTACAAAGAATAACTCCAAAATTTGTATTGTATGATTGAAATTATTCCTTGTATCTGTGGACTCAATTAAAAAATTTGATCTTCTTTGATCATCTAATCAGTGATCAGAGGCGTAACTAAAGGAGCTAGAGAGTGGCAGGGGGGGGGGGACCTGGGGAGCTCTGGGGGATATGTTTTTTAAAACCTGAGTCACAATTTTCATATGGGGGCAATGTTCTAATATGTAAAATATGGGGGGAGGAACATCCCCCGCTGCAGAGGTCCCATAACTAAGTCGTAATTAATGTTCAGCAAGAGATTTCCATATTTAACCAATAAGGTGGGGGGGGGGGGGGGTCAGAATTTCTTTTAAATAAATCATTAATTTTCTTGGTAATTTTTGATGAAATAAATAATTTCTGCCAGTGGTAGGCCTATTATATTTGGGCAGTGGCGTAACTTGGCGGTCTCAAGCGGGGGGGGGGGGGCACCTGGGGGGCAAGCGATTCTCCGGGGGGGGGGCACCCATAACACTAAGTGTATATTTTTACAAGGTTGAATTTCATAATGGGGCACCTGGGGGGCACCTGTGGGGTCACAGGTCCAATATGGGGGCACGTGAAATTCGTGAATTAGGGGATGCCACTGTATTTGGAATGAATGAATGAATCTATTTTATTGACAGAAAAAAGGTCAATATTGACCCACATGTCATTACAACAACAAATACAGAGCTACATATTAACTACTACTACACAGACTACAATAAGACTACTTATACAGTACATATATGCTTTGCCTGGTATATCAGTACCTATAAATCGCAAATTTGAATTTATGTATATTAGTGTAATTTGCTTTAAATGTAAAAGTCAGTGTCCACGTTATGTTACAGTATAATATTACATATCACCACAAGTTCAAATTTTAAGAGTAAGTGTTCGTATCATTGATTTGAAAGTTCATCGTAACTCAGTTGTATGTGGCAGATTTTGTGTATTACAGTCATTGATTATGTTAAACATAGCAATAAGTGATACTATAGTAAATTAAGAATATTACAAAAAGTACAGCAGCGGGAAAATGTTACAATGAGCATTACAGCAAGTAGTGATAATAATAAAATGGTTGATTGCATATAATAATAATTATGAGTAGAATGAAAGGAGCAACAGCAGATTAATGATCAGATTACTCAAATACAATTCTCACTAACTTAGGACCATAATAGGAATGATTTATAACTATTTTACAGGCACAAAACATTGTCATAGTACTACAGAAAGGAACTAGCACACAGTGGTAGCAGCACACATGGTCTAGTGAGCACACATGGTCTTGTGTCAATACATGACTTAATAACAGTAAATGATTATATAATTGACTTTCACATATAATTTTCAATATTATAGTAGAATAGAATTAAAAAGAGTAGGTGAGTATTGAATTTAGCAGATGAAAGGTTCCGTTAAGGCAAATATATAAGATAACAGAAATAAGAAATATCCAACAAAATATAATTGTACTATCTACAAATTCAATGCAATTGTTTACTAGCGCACTAACATGGCATTTCAACGAGCACACAGTGGTATTAGCACATATACTTGGTTAAGATTAAGTAATACTGTTTAGTTTATATCACAAGGTTATATGACACTTTTTACAAGGATTAATTGAAAGATCATAATCAGTTTATAATCACCAAAATAAAAATAATAATTGTCATGATATATTGGACGGCATTCATCTGGCTGGGTGGCAAACACCAATCCCAGTTATAGATGTGTTGGACGGAAGGAGTGATGATGCGGATGGCGAGCATGCTTGCATGATGCGAGCAATGCTCCAACTCACTGCCCCACAATTTCATTTTTAAGGAAGGTGCATAGGTTTAGTTTTTTAATGGTGAAAGTGATTTGCATTTTGACTGCATTTACTCAATGGTTATTGAATTTTGGTTTCTTTTGTTTAGGCAAGTGAATATGTATTTTCCTAGTGCATTGGTTACAATTTTGTTTTTGCTTTTCATAATGCTAATGAATTTTTCATCTTCATCTTGGTTATTATGAGATGGGATCAGAGCTGTTATGGATTCAAAGAGAGTGTGACGCTCGTTATTATAAAGGGGGCATTTTAACAGGAAGTGTTGTTCCGACTCAACCTCATTCTGCGTACAGTGAATACACAGCCTGTTTTCTGCCGGAGTTTTGGGTTTGGTATACCTGCCAGTTTCTATGGCCAGGTTGTGGGCACTTATTCTGAATTTAGTTAAAGCTAGCATGTGATTTATATTAGTTGGGGTGGCCAGATATGGTTCCAATCTGAATTGTCCTTTAAATAGTCTATAGGTTCTAAGTTTTGGATTAAGATTTACGTTATTGATGTTATTCATGGTTTCTGTCATGAAGGATTGATGTATTCGCTCTTTAAGTGTGGTGTATTGTTTATTTGTTACAAATTGCTCATGCCATAATGGGCCACTGTTACTTTCTAGCAGGATAGTTTTTAATGTTGTGCACCAGTTAGTTTGTCCTGATGTTTCGAGAGTTTTTAAGATATTATATGCTTGACGGACAGGATGTGTGGCGTCTAGTGTAAGTATTCTTTTCCAGTAATTGATGACTCTACATTTCATTTTCAAACTGATTGGGAACCTGCCTAGCTCTGCATACAGGGCTATAGTTGATGTGGATGTTTTTGTTTTCAGCGAGTTTTTAATGAATGCTAACTGTATCTTTTCAAGATTTGTCATGTCTTTATTTTGATACCATACTTCTGAAGCATATTCCATAATGGGGCTTATTTGAGCATCAAACATTTTCAGTGCCAGGGAAGGCTGTAACTGACCTATTGTGTTACGGATATAAGAATTTAGAGCGAAGATAGCATTATTTGACTTTGTTATCAGGTTCGGAAGGTTCTTCTTGAACATATTTTTATCATTAGAGATAATTGTTCCCAGATATTTATACTCATTTGTTAGTTTAATTTCCTCATTCCCAAATTGAAATTGTTCGGTTATTGTGTGTTTTGAGCCTATCACCATGACATTGGTTTTTGCTAGGCTGACTATAAGGTGCCATTTTTTGCAAAACTCATACAATCCATCAATTAATTTCTGGAGTCCTACTGCCGAGTGTGAGCAGAGGACCATATCATCGGCATAAAGAATGTAGCTTATCAAGTCATCGCCAAGTCTAATTCCTGACTCATTATCAAGGTAATACTTCAGATCGGTTAGGAACTCTGTAAATAACCGTGGGCTCATCATTCCTCCCTGCAGGTATTTCGCGTTTGAACAAATACTGCGGGCGTTACCAAGTTTCCGGCCAAGGAAGATTACAACACCGGGACACCCCCCCCCCGGAAATTAAATACCCCCCCATAATATTTAATCTCAATCTGTGCATTTATAGTTGAGAAGTCAGAAGTAATATTCAGAACTCAAAACCGTATGCTTATGTCTGAGGCCACGGACTGACAGTCAGCTGATTAATTGCAAGTGCCCCAAAGAAGTAAATTGAGCAGATCGACCAGTCATGATGCAGATGACAATGAGATTAGCCTGGCTTAATTTTTGACAGCTACCCTGCAACCCAGTCCTGGTATTCAGTGGCGTCCCTATGGGGGGGGCACGGGGGGGGGGGGGCACGTGCCCCCCCATATTGGACCTGTGCCCCCCCAGGTGCCCCCCCATATGAACTTTCCAACTCTGGCTAAAATATACAATTAGTATAGTGGGTGCCCCCCCAGAGAATCGCGTGCCCCCCCAGGTGCCCCCCCGCTCGCGAACCCCCAGTTACGCCACTGCTGGTATTTAACTGACAGTTGCCAGTACTTCTTTTCTTTCATGACAAGCAACTAAAGTAATCTAACTCAAAACAAAACAGGGCTATGCAGTTCTGCAGTACGTTGCAGCTGCTGCAACATGCCTGCAACCTGGCAACTGTGCAAGGCCTGCCAGGCATGCAAAGCAGAAAGTTCAGTGAAGAAGCCCAAGGTCAATTCGCCGGTATTGCAATTAACAGGGCAATTAGCGCGAAGCCGCTAGCACAGATTGCAATTAGCATGTCGGGCTTCCTTTTTGTTTAATCAAACAAGATAAACTCACCCTGTTAGAAGCACAAAGGGGAAAAAATCGCCGAGCAAGGCTCGTTGCAGACAACACTCGCAGGGAAGCCATCTTCTCTGCGAGATAATGCGAGAAGTGCGCAAGGATAAATGTGATGGTCTAATCAAATAGTCCTTCTAAAAGGGCTTTTTCGCTGAGTAATTACTTCTAATATTTACTCAGAGAAGAGCTTGAATTTTCTTTTAGCATCTATTGAAAATGAAAGGAAGCCAATCGTGCAATGGCAGTGAATATTAGCCACAAAGATGGCCTCATTGCATATGATGAAAATGCCGCACTACTTTCCTTCTGATCCATGAGGATTGTCGACCCTTGTTTACGTCCGATTCTGACGGAAAAAGATCAAACGTGGCGGGTTAGTCGCCTCCACTGTTTGCCAGTCTTGTAGACAGTTTTCCGGAGATTAAAAGGGGATAGGTGAGTTGTGGGATGCAGGCATTTTAGCTTCAGACAAAACATTTTCTCGAAATGGAATGTCATGCAGTCGCCATTTTGGTGGCTGTCATTTTGGCCATTTGTTTTGAAACTCGCCGGGAAGCTCTGGTAAATGGTGAAATACACTGAGATTTTGCTGAGGTATGCAGAAGATGCTCGGGAATATGGAAATCTACCAAGTGTTAGTCATTATTTCGTGTTTTGTTCGGTCTTATGTCGACCGGCGTTTGCCCTGTTCTGGTGAAAGATGTTCAGTGATTCAGATGTCAAACGTCAACAAATAGCTGTCAAAATAGGGAACTGTCAAACTTGCTAAATTCCTTGGCAGTTCACCAGTGGTTTCATAACTAGTGGTATGCATTGGCTGTTTATTGGACTTTATTTTATAGTTATTCCTCAATAATTGATCTAATAATGCATGGATGCTGCATAAAGTTAAGTCCAGTTTGCTCTGGGAACTTTTCTTCATGTAAAATTACACAATACACTAATTTAACTAAAAAGTCAGACAGTTCAGTGACTCCAGTCAGGTGTGAATTGAATTATTGCTGTCTTGTTGAATAATATTTTATTGCACAAATGCACTCAGATCAAGCCATCAAGGTCACCGAGTGGCAAGAAATAGAACCTGTTGCATTTTAAAAAGCAGTGTCTCAGTTCACATATTTGTAGCATAGACCTTTTTTATTGGCTCAAGTTGAACAAGGAGCTGTGAAAGGCTTTACTACAAGCAGTTAGGACTTCTGTTGGTTTTATTGTGTAAAAATGTTGTTGATATTACAATGAACTGACTGGAGGAGTTATATGATCCACTAATGGAGTATGAAAGGAATTGGTTTTGATCATGTAGATCTTCAGTTGCTGAAGTTTCCCCAACTTCTAAGATGTAAGGTCTCTTTAGATGACTGGATGGTGGGTTGGAGGAGTAGTTTGTTGAAAGAATACATTACCACAGATGGCTCCAGAAGCGCCCCCCCCCCTCCGCAAGTTTTTGGTAAATTAAAAGAACCCATCTGATCGGAGCCAAGGTGTTAAGCAGCCAAACAAAAACTCCTTGATTGCAATGAGTAAAGGTAGACTAAGCTTCAGTTAATTGCAATTAGGCTTCCTAGAGCTCTTTTCCAAGTGCCATGTGATATCATGTATGACCATTTGTATAAATTTAACTCTGATCCACTTCGATACCATTGGTTAAAGTCCTTTAAAGGAAGTTATTTCATGATAATATGTAGCATATTTTAACTTTTGATGCTTTGATGCTTTTCATTAAATTGCTCCATATCAATTTTGAAGACTGGTGGCTCTAGATCAAACCAATAGGCTACAGAGCTCTGAAAACGTGGTGCCATAGAAGTAGATTTCTAGCATCGTGCTGTTATATTGCACCTTGCTATAGGTAAATCCAGTATTTCACTAATTTATAAGTGTAGATTGTGATTGAAAAGTTTCATTGGATCTCTGAGAGGAATTTGAAAAGGGTTCTTTGAGTTAGATCCATGGAAGTTTAATTTCTGACAGTTTTCTGTCCACTCAGCGTTGATTAGGCCACATATAATTGATCTTTAGCTTTTCGGATCCTCTCAAGGCACTTTTTCTAGGGTCAGTCGGTAGGACAAAAAAAAAAGGTGAAAAAAAAATAATTTTTTAATGTAAAAAAAAAAAAAGTTTTTTCAATTTTTTTTTTCCCATCGGCAGGAAATCTATTGTGTCGGCGGGTCCGCGAAGCTAAGAATCAATTATGTGTGGCCTTAGTTTTAAGAGTGTAGGCCTAGCTTAGGACTCTGAAGGCATTCTCTGTGAAGCAAAAGTGCATGTCAAATTAAAATAAAAATTATTTTGTGTTTCAGGGGGAGAAGTTAAATGCCTGTGATCTGGGAGTGATCTTGTTAATCCGTCGCCATGACAATAGCAATGAGGAACTCCGGAGGGGAGTCCCAACCGGAGACCCCGGGACAACCGCTGCCTCAGGGCAACCAGGTCCAACCCGCCCAGCAACCTGCCCAACCGACACAAGCCAACCCCCCTGCAGAGAATGAAGAGGGGGGCCAAGGAGACCCTGGCAAGGTTACTGGGGACGATGCGGAGCCAGTATTTCCTCACGCGGAACTGGCCAAACTGGATGAGATGATCAACCGTCCGAGATGGGTGGTTCCCGTCCTGCCGAAAGGAGAGTTGGAGGTCCTGCTGGACGCTGCTATTGAACTCTGCCAGAAAAGTAGGTTGCTCTTCTTCTGTTTTAAAAAAAAAGTATGTTACTCTTTTTCTGTTTTATCTAGAACTTATGGGTTAAATGAAATCTATAATAAAATTCAATACACAATTCCACATGTATTTTGGTCAAACTCTCAAGAAAGAACAATAAATGGTTGGAAAATATTGCAAGTCTTCCAATATGAGAATTGACTGGATTCAATTGTCGTCATAGCATGAAAGAGGATATGAACTAGTAAAATTGAGCTTGAAATCTTGGAGGTGAACATTTCAAACAATGTACTATTTAAAGTCCATTTCTCTTGTGAGTCTTGTTGAAATCTACCCCTTTAACCATTAAGCCAGTTATTTCCTCATTCTTTACTTCCTTTTAACAGTTTGGTGGCCAAAATTAAATGCAGTGATTATCAGCACACAACTGCTTCAAAGTATAATTGCATGGGCTAGCACATACATTGTATGTAATGTTAGCCCAGTTGCTATCTCTGTGGGCCGCCAGTCGCAGGGTCCTAGGTTCAAATCTAGCTCTGGCCAGGCTAAGTTGACATTTGTTCGGCAGGCATTTCAATCATAGTCTAGTCATGTAGTCTGTTCTGGCCTGCCAAGTGCATAAAGACTGAACATAAAGCCTAGGGCTTGGCGATATATCGTTTTCAAACCGAAATCGCGATGATGTTTTATGACACATGTATCTGTTATGATATTAGGATGTCAATAAAAGTTTATATGATATTACAACTTGCGATATGCATATCGCCGAAATTTGCAAATTTCGGTTCCGCACGATCCGCATTTTAAGGGAAAATCCGAATCCCGCAGTCCGCATGATCCGCGTTTTACGTCGTCCCGAAGTGCCGTGTTTTCAAACATGGCTGCCATGCTGCTTCTGAACTCAGCATTTCCTCACTTTTAAAGGCCTAAAATCCTAATAAAACACTTATTTCATCCATATCTGCACGTTTGGAAGATACATCAGTATCTATTTGAAGTATTCACATGCTGATTATTATGGGCGGTGGCCAAAGGCCATCCCGCCCATATTGCTGTAGTGTGAGGTTTGGTCGTCTCAGTTGTCCTCCCTATTGACGATGATTTCACTTTGCACAGGCTGCCCCAGACTTCCAGTATGAGTCAAATACATCAAATACCTTGACATCTCGCCAGGCATAACTTATGAGTGACCTTGACCTACATCTGTGACCTTGGCGGCCATATTTGTGAAAAGTTTGTGTACAAGATAACTCAATTTCTCTTAATCCTGGAATCTTGATACTAGCAGGGATTGTGTATGACAGCAAGACCTTGAATGAGTTCTAACATGAGTGACCTTGACCTACTTCTGTGACCTTGGCGGCCATATTTGTGAATATCTTGTGTGCACGATAACTCCTCTTGTATTTACACTGGGATCACCAAACTAACAGGGATTATGTATCATTGTAAGACCTTGAATTAGTTTTTACATCAGTGACCTTGACCTATATCTGTGACCTTGAAGCCATATTTGTAAAAAGCTTATATACACGACAACTCCACTATTATTCTCCCTGGGACCACCAAACTCACAGGGATTTTGTATCACAGTAACACCTTGAATGAGTTGTAACATGGATGACCTTGAACCATTTCTGTGACCTTGGTGGCCATATTTGTTAAAACTTTACGTAGGCCCTACATGATGACTCACAAGCAACAGAATCTATGGTGGTGGCCGTGGATAGGAGTCGAGGTGGATAGGAGTCGGGGGTGGATAGGAGTCGGAGGTGGATAGGAGTCGGAGGTGGATAGGAGTCGGGGCGGCGGACAGGAGTCGGGGGCGGCTGATAGGAGTGGGGCCGGCGGATAGGAGTGGGGCCGGCGGTCAGGAGTCGGGGGCGGCGGACAGGAGTCGGGGGGCGGCGGATAGGAGTCGGGGGTGGCGGACAGGAGTTGGAGCCGGCGGACAGGACACTTAAACTGAAATATATACCACCATCACCGGTGCTCAGCAAAGCACTCGATGCCTTAACTACCGCCCATTGCACACTTGTGTGCCTTCTAGTTGAAGATTAAGGTTTGCTTTCTTTAGAATTAGGCCTATTGAAATTTCACTGCTACGTGGCTGCCAGCAATGCTTGATTGGGACTGTAAAGTGTAATCAACTGATCAATACACATTTTGAATGTTTTGATGTTCAATTACTGGCAGTCAATTAAGTTACTCAACTTTGAATTATCTGTCTAATTGCACTCTAATGTGTGTGACTTGTAATGACACTTCATACCAATTCACTGTTTCAATCAGATTAGGCCTAAGTGGCATTCGGGTGCATTGGCAGCATTGCAGAGACAAAACTGCATGATTGCCCTTAATTGATAACATTGACAGTATTGATATTGCAATAAATATTGATATCGCAATATATATCGATATTGCAACTTTTTCTGCATTATCGCATATCGCAAATTTTCTCTATATCGCCAAGCCCTAATAAAGCCCCAGTAATCCATTCTGTCCCAATTAGCTGACTCTGACAGTACAGGATGAAAAATCGTGCTGTTTTTAGAGATGCTTCTCTATTGTGGGAGGAAGGTTTGCAAACTTATGACAGCTGGCTAGGTCAGGCTGTTTCACCTCTGTGATTAAAACTGCATATAGTCTCAACAAAATTTACTCTTGTGTGGATAAACTTTTGGTGACTTTCTGAGATGATAAATTTAATAAAGAAAACCAACAGGCTGGCTTTCTTCAGGTCGAAGTTCAATCACAGCAACGTAGTTAACTGGGTCAAAGCTCACCTACTTTTGCCATAGTTGACAGTTGTATATAGTTACAGAGACAGATAGGCCTAAATCTAGATCCTTGCATGTGTAGATAGACAGACAGGAAAAAGGGTAGATAGCCAGTCTATCTACAAGCATCTCTTAAAGTGCTTGCACGTTATTTTAATACACTTGTTTTGCAATTTGAACATCATACGTTTCGTCATACTTATCAGATGCTGATACGAAGAGCGAAGCTTGTCAGAAGTTTTTCCGAGATGGATTAACAACTTCCTTCACCAAGATTTTGACAGACGAGGCCGTGTCTGGGTGGAAGTATGAGATTCATGTGAGTATGAGATGTTATAATTCGTCTTTTGAATATTCATGAATGGATTTTGCAAACTTTGGTCACTAGGTGGCTAACTATGCCCATGGATTCTATCTCACAAGTTACAACCTTTCAGGGTTCGAAATTAGCATGAATTTGTTGGGAGTCAGTCGGACTCCTATGTTTCAGATTTTGGGAGTCCGTCTGAAAATTTAGGAGTCCAAATGTTTAGTATAAGTGTTTAGATTGGCGGATTTTTCTAAAGATTTTTAATAAAATATTTCTTTACCTTATTTCTCAAAAACATCAGTCTATTACTTAAAATAGATGAAGGAAATATGAAATTGTTTACAATTCTCCACAGAAGACAATCTGCCATCAATCTATGTATATGTATGTTGCTTATTGCATTGTACAATTTGCACCTCTGTTATGAAGAAATTCAACATATTTGAAGGTATGAAAGTTAATTGCACTTTAAACATGATTCCAATGCAAATTCAAATGACCCTTCGAGAGCAATCCTAAAAACAACCACACCCTCATGAATTGGTTGAATGATCTATCTGAGTGGCCTGCAGAATTAATTGGCTGTAGAATCTTGTGAGTCACACAGGCTCCTTACATCTTAGCTAAAGGCAGTCCGTGGACAAACATAGGAGTCTTTGTTTTAAATAATTTGGTAATGAATTTGTGTTTATATTTATAAGTCAACCCAAACTCTGATATCATTTATGCCAATGAAATAACCCTACTACCACATGGACTTGCAAATTCCGCATGCTTTCTAGTTTTTGTTACAGTGTTTTGGTGTGTGGACATTCAAACTTAAAGTGAGCAAAGAAGTCCAATCAGCCATTCACACCTCTGATGCTTGCTGAAAAGTGATAATTGCAATTCAATTGATGGCATATGTGTACCCCCATCCCATGTGTTGATCTCAATTGGATTGACTGGTGTCAATTGGATTGGATAGTTAGATGACTGACTGGGCTGCATTCAAGGGCAATTGCCATTATTTAATTGCCGTGAATTTGGCTGGATTTCAAGTGTAGGAGTCCCACGGACTCCTTGCTGCTCATCATATGGGAGTCCGTGGACAAATAAAGGAGTCTCGGACTCACGGACTCCCGCTAATTTCGAACCCTGCCTTTGATCTTCAGTCTTTTTGGCCTGTAGAAAGGTCTTCAGTGTAAGAAAACGAGACTCGTAAGTTTTCTGTCTATTTAACGTCTATTTACCATTTCACTTGCAGAGATGTATTATGAAGAATGCTGAACGTTTAGTTGAATTGTGCTGCGTCAAGATGAGCCAAGACTGGTTCATCCTCCTTGAGTTGCTCGCCATGGTTCTTAACCCTTCTTGCAAGTAAGTATCGTCTTTTACTAGCTTCTAGTACTCTTTAGTAACAAATAGGGCATGTTTTAGGGTCCTGAGAGGCACCGTCGGCTGTTTGTGGGTACACCATACTATAAGCAGTATGGAATTGCAAACTGTTTGAAACATTATAATGTTAAAAAAATATTAAAAAATTTTGAATCATGTCCAAAATTGCGTTTCTCTAGTCAATTTCTCAAGTGGTTTCTTCATGAAGTTGATAATTGCCTGAAGAATGTTGTACTGATTTGCATTCATACGTGTTACTAATACAGAAGTTGAATAAACATTATTTCTGTTCAGCAGATTTTCCGGATTGATCCTTATTAATCCAATAATCATTTATCTGGGGATTTAATCAAGTACTAGAGTAGATAGTTAGTAAGACAATCTTTAATTAGTTTGACTAACATTAGGAAGGGTTGGGTTAATCTCCTGAATGTCGGGTATACATGCAGCTCAAGGGTCTTGGTAAATCCTGAAAACTCCCTATCAAAAATGTTTGTCGGGAATGGTGACTCAAAAGTTTATGCTCTCACCTCCGTTCCCATTAGTTAAATTTCCAAATTGATGAACTTGTATTAAGGCCACACATAATTGATCTTTAGCTTCTCGGATTCGTCTCAAGCAACTTTTTCTAGGGTCGATCGGTAGGACAAAAAAAAAAAAGCATGCAATGCATGCACCGTGTCCTCGAGCAATTTAATAATCCAAGGTTATAACTCAATGGGATATGATCATTACATTAACACATCTCTGTAAATTGTTAAAAGGTGCATTTTATCTATAGATCTATCAATCTACATATCAATCTATCTCTGTCTATCTATGTGTCTATCTGTCTATCTTTAGTAATTGGCTGAAGCATAAATCTCAGGTTGTGGTGCACCCCACTTTGTCTCAGGGCGGAAGGGCCAAAGGGAAGAAGAAGAAGATGCTTCTCAGAAATCGTCTGCTGAGCAAGGAGGAATTTGGGGGATTAAAGTTAACTATTTAGAGCAGTGAGACATAAGATTAAAGCCAGGGCATCTAGTGCAACAGTGTAAACACTGGGCATCATGATGGCATCATAACTTTGGGTTGTTCTTGCATCTGTGAAATGCTTTTCGATCCACACCAACTTTGATATGACAATCCCATTGATGACTACAAAGGGCCCGAGGCCCTGCTCTCGGACACAAAAAAGGTGAAAAAAAATTTTTTTATTATGTCAAAAAAAAAAATTATATTTTTTTTTTTCAATTTTTTTTTCCGTCGGCAGGTAATCTATTGTGTCGGCGAACCGCGAAGCTAAGAATCAATTATGTGTGGCCTAAGTCTTAAAAAAACAAGACTGTCTCCTCTGGATATGGCAAGCTTTGAAATCTGCTGTACCTGTTTGTAATTTGTATGTTCAAAGGAGTGGCACTTTTGTCTCTTGAATAGAAGGGAGGGTTGGTCTAGTGCCAATTTCTGGGTCCAGGGTTCGAATCCAGCTCTTGCCAGGTCACTTGGGCCTATTTTGGACGGCTGTTTCAATCAACCTTATCCTCATTGTCGTGTTCTCCTCATGTCCCAATTTGCCTACGATCTTATGTTGATGTCTTGAATCTTGACGATCTTTTCTTTTTTCAGGTTCCACTGTTACAACGGCACGAGGCAGTCAGAAACTGTTCCCCCAGGATCTCAATTAGCTGAAGATGAATTGTTTGCCCGCCCCCCTGACGCCAGAACCCCCAAGGGCTGGCTTGTTGATCTAGTCAACCTGTTTGGCAAACTGAACGGATTCCAGGTGCTGCTCGATAGATACGTAAATGGTCCTGCCCTCTCCGTGCCTATTATTGCTGCTTTACTAAGGTAATGGAAACAGATTTATACTCTTATATTAAAATAGTTAGCTATTTGATATTGACCTATAGCAAATTTATCATTTATAGGTTTCTGAGTCTTACAAGAATTAACATTCTCAAGCCTTTAAGAATAGTATGCTTGAACCTTTCCACTGATATCTCAAGCTAACAATTCTTGTCCATTATATTTTGAATTGTTAATATCAGTTTATCTGGACGGAAGTGATAATAGACATCACAATATGAGCATAACTTTTCAATAGAAAAGCTCAATTACGGGACATACTTTTACAAATTAAATTGGTAGTCTTTTACAAATTTATTTCTCATGTACCAACCTATTTTATTTAATTTTTCAGACCATTTGGTCTTTGCTACGAAGTCCTCACTCCCCACACGGTCCAAGAATACTTCATGCCGATCGTGGAGATCGTTCCTAAATTCTTAGACGGACTGACAGACGAAGAATTGAAGAAAGAATCAAAGACAGAGGCCAAGAATGACGCTCTGTCCGGAATCATCAAGGCCTTGAAGTGTCTTGTATCCAGGGTCCCCGATCAAGAGGAGACGATTAAAGAATTGGAGATATTCCGACTCAAGATGATTTTGAGGTATAGTGTTTCGTTGTCATTTTGATTAAAAATTTCAATGAGGAACCACTCAAAAGTAACAGTAAGGTTCCTTGGAGTGTCGACTTAGTATCCTATGGATCGGATAGAATTTCCAGCGTGGACTTGCTACGGCTTCTGAATATATATCTCTTAACAATCTGTCTTTAATTTCTTTCACAGACTTCTCCAGATTTCTTCCTTCAACGGCAAGATGAATGCCTTGAATGAAGTTAACAAAGTGATCACATCCGTCTCCTACTACACGCACAGACACAGCCAGCTGGAAGACGATGAATGGCTGACTGCTGATAAGATGGCTGTGAGTTACCTCTTTTGCACTGTTCCCAGCTATATGCAGCATGATATATTAGGGAGAGGGTTAGCTTAGTTGGTACAACACTGGGCTGCCAATTACTGGGTCCCAGGTTCAATTCCCACTCTGGTCGAGTCGTCTGGACCGATGCTGGACAGCTGTTTCAATCATCCTTCACCACAGGGGTGTCTCCTCCTTGCCTGATTAGTCTCCTACAGTGCATAAATGCTGGACATAAAGCCCAAATCATCCATCCATCCTTATATAAAATGTATGGATCAGTCTATTCTATCCCATCCTATCTGTCTGTCACTTTCCATAATTCCATTTAAGTTGTTCATCATCAATTTTGTGTTCTTTATTACAGGAATGGATTCAGCAGAACAACGTCTTATCAATTGTACTGAGGGACTCGTTGCATCAACCTCAGTATGTCGAGAAGTTAGAGAAGATCATTCGATTCATGATCAAGGAGAGAGCACTGACCTTGAATGATCTAGATAGAATCTGGGAGGCGCAAGCCGGAAAACACGAGGCTATCGTGAAGAATGTGCATGATCTGTTGGCTAAATTAGCGTGGGACTTCTCGCCCGATCAGTTGGATCATCTGTTCGAATGTTTCCAGGGAAGCTGGACGAACGCCAGCAAGAAACAGAGAGAGAAACTCCTAGAATTAATCGGACGTCTAGCAGAAGACGATAAAGAAGGAGTTATGGCTAATAAAGTCTTAGGTCTCCTATGGAATCTAGCTCATAGTGCTGACGTCCCTACAGATATCATGGACCAAGCCCTGACGGCCCACATTAAGATTCTCGATTACAGCTGCTCGCAAGATCGAGACTCCCAGAAGATCCAGTGGATCAACCGGTTTGTAGAGGAGCTACGGAACGAGAAATGGGTGCTACCCGCTCTCAAGCAGATTAGGGAGATCTGCCAGCTTTTTACTGAGGTTAGTGTTGACATTGTTTACCTTTTCTTGATAATTGATAATGCTGTATATTGAAAATTTTAGCATTGAAAGATAATAAAATGCTAGGAATTTCTCCATAAAAATATGAAGTGCTCTAATGTTGCATTGGGTGATAGGCCTAGAATGAGTAAAAGTATGATTATATTTAAGAATTGGTGTGAAATCAATTGACCCTCTGTTTTAAGTGGAAATGCTTGTAGATATACAACCCTCGTAACAGGTTGTGAATTTTTTGGACTTAGGTGGTAACTGTGACCAAACAAAATTATTTTATCCGAAGCACGATGCAGCCGAAGTCCACAGGATTTGCTGAACATAAAAAGTTCCAAAATTCTACCACTTTTAACAATTAATGATCACAGTTATCCAAATCTAATAAAAATCTCTCTTTCTAGGCTCCACAGAACTTCACACATGGTCAGAGAACACCCCATGTCTACTACCGCAACCAAGTGATCAACCAGCTACAAACCAATCACTCGATTGTGATGCTCGTGGCCTACAATCTCTCAACTTACATGACCAATGCTCGTGCGTACGCCAAGGAACACCCTGACGACGACCCTGCTACGATATTGCCAGATGGGCGTTTTAGTCACATCCAGCAAGTGCAGGAGAGATTGAAGTTTCTAAGGTAGGAATTATGAAGTTTTGGCCTACTTATATGTTGTTTAATTTTGGAAGTGTGAAATTTTAAAGCTAAAGATCAAGCAGTCACGCTATTTAAACTCTGGCTAACAAATTTTACTGATATTTTCACAAGGATTTACATGATTGTGGTGAAATTTATACCACAAATTCAGACACTATGGGGGAGAGGAAGTCGGCACTGTTCGTTGTGGGGATATATTTTGTTGAGGAAAACTTTTCTACTTCAACGTAATTGCCTGCATGTAAAATATGTCACTTACTAGCTACACTCTGTTTTCTTTTAGATTTCTGTTAAAGGACGGCCAATTGTGGTTGTGCGAACCGCAAGCCAAACAGATCTGGCAGTGCCTGGCAGAGAACGCCATCTATGTGACGGATCGAGAAAACTGCTTTAGGTGGTTCTCCAAGGTGCGTTGTTTGTTCTAATGAACTTTTTATTGATTTTTCCTCATCTATTTTTTCACTGTTTTGACATTTTGTAATCTATTTCTCACAGCTTATGGGAGATGAGCCAGATCTGGACCCTGAAATCACGAAAGATTTCTTCGAAAACAACATTCTCCAATTCGATCCGTCTCTACTGACTGAGAATGGCATGACGTGAGTAAAGTTGGCCTTTAAATCATTCTGCTTTTCCGAAAGAAAAAGTTAGAGATGAAAATCCTTATGAGAATCTTGTTTCTTTGCTTTTTCAGTTGTTTTGAGAAGTTCTTCAAGGCTGTCAACTCCAAGGAAGGGAAATTAATAACGAAGAGAAGAGGAGGGTATCTGATGGACGATCTGGAGTTGATTGGTCTGGAATATTTGTGGAGGGTGAGTGTCTTGTTTTATTAATTGGACTGTCATTAGTTGTTGATACCATAATCTGATTGTTTCAATCACATCTTTCTTCTTCAATAAAGGTCTATATTGTACCATTTTGGATCATATTATGAAAGTAATTGTAGAGGGACATTTTATAAGTTACACAAAGATGGCATATAGAATATAATACATTGAAGTGATGAATGATTCGGACCTAAAACTATGAAAAAACATTATTTTATGCAGAATTGTAACAATGACTCCACCTTCTTCCTAAACAATGATGGGTTACAGTGCTTCGTCTTCTGCTGACTTCTTATTCTATTTCAACGTACAATTATTTTTCCTCCTCCAGGTTGTCCTATTTAGCCCTGACGAAGTAGCTGAGAAGGCTATCTTCTTATTGAAGGACATTTACACAAACCTAGGACCTCGACTGCAAGCCAATCAAGTAGAAATCCACGAAGATTTCCTCCAGTATTGCATGGACCGCTTGAAGGCCAGCTTCGACACGATTTCCGTGCTCCAGCAGGACAAAGATAGTTTGAATCGCGTCCACCAGGAGGCCCACAGGATGATCCGCGTGATGACAGTCATGAGGGAGTACATCGCGGAATGTGATGATGCGTACGGAGAAGAGAGGGCTATTCTGCCTCTCGGAAGGTTAGGAGAGCTAAGATTGATCTTGATTCGCTACTGCAAAATTAGTGGATGTTGCCTGTTGGATATTGCTCCCTACCTACTTTATCGTTTGCCTCATTGCCGTATCCTCCTGTCCTAATTAGCTTACTAAGTGCATAATACAGGACGTAAAGCCCCAATCATCCATCCATCTCAATTCACTTTATTCGGTGTCTTCAGAACTTTTCTGAAATTACAAAATGGTCCTCATGAATGGAAATGGTATAGGATCTCTTAAAATTGATTACTATTTCCTGTCAACTAGCATGTGATGTCTTTTCCTTAAAATGATGAGTCTCAGACAGTCCTTAAATTCTCAATTCAAGATTTCGTTTGTTCAAACACCAAACAAAATTCAATTACTCGCTATAATTTTGTTCAAGCTAAGATTACAAGAGTTATAATTTCAAGAACACCTGCAGTTCTTGTCATCGTTTAGCAAATTTACAATTTTACATTCAGATTGTAAAATAACTTCATCTCTTTTCCTGTGACTATAAAAGTTTTCTGATGCTAAACTTATTTTAACTCTTCTATCAACAGAGCGTGTAGAGGGAAGCAGGTGACTCTCCTCGTGAGGTTCCCCAACCAAGGAAGGCAATCGGAAGATCTGGAGATACCCTCCCACACGAATGACACCATTGGGTCTATTAGGAGACAGATTCTACATAGGTAGGTTTTAAAACTTGATTTGTTGTGAGTTGTGCTCTTTCTACAAACTCTCGGGCAGTATTTTGAGGCAAAAAGGCATTGTGGGCATTATTGTTGTTTGGTAAAAGTAGGGCTACATTAAATTTTCTATCTAAAAATGAAAAATGTTTGCACCCTTGATTCATGAATTCTTCTGTATTCAGTTGAGTTTACTGTTTTGACCCTTCGGCACGAAGGATGGGATTGGCTCAGTTGGTAAAAGTCTGAGCTTCCAATCAGTGGGTTATGGGTTCAATTCCAGCCTTGACTGCATGTTGGATGGCAGTTTCAATCCTTCACGTTGTTGCTGTGTTCTCCTGTCTTAACTAGCTTCTTCAGTGCATTAATACAGGACGTCAACCTCCCAATTATCCATCCTGCCATCTATTCCCAACTCATTTCTTTGTCTATTTCCATAAAACACAAACTCACTGACTTTGTCCATTTCCAGAGTAAAAGCCAATAACAGTAACTTGAAAGTCGACTTGATCGTCAACGGAGAAATCCTCGACCAGAACGACGACCGCAAGTTAGTCTCTCAAGCCCAAGTGCGAGATAAGACTCTGATCACTGCTAAATTATGCCAAGTGGGCTCCTCCATGCCTTCTAGTCCAGATAGTAGCAGCGATAGTTCTACAGGATCACCCCATAACACTTACGACGGTCCGAACGTAGAAGCGGAGAACTGTCTCCCCGGAGTCCTCATGGCGAACGATAAACGCTACGCTGAGTTCATGTTCAAGTTAGCCGATCTAGGAAGTACCTTGAATATCGGACGATTGCGGGAATGCGCTCGAGCGATTTTGAAGATCATGCCTGCTGGTGAGTTAATGGGTTCATTCCTTTATCTTGTGTAGTTATGATACTTGACTTTACTGAATACCCTTTTCCAGTGTCAACAGTGCATGTTTCTTTTTATTGGCCACTTAAGATTGACTGTACTTTATGTACATATATCAAATACAGATATACGGATGAAAAAATTTTCTTGTGTATGACACAACCATTTGGGTCAAGTGACAGATATATATCTTTGAGTTAGATCCAGAGATTTTGGTCACTTCTCGCTAGAATACAGTCAGAGATCCAACGAAACTTGTCAACCACCTGCAAAATCTTTTTCCCATTTGTGATGGCTAGGTAATCGAATGTTAATCTGCTTGTAAGTGAAATACAAGTTAAGATTGTAACTTGACTTCTCTCAAAATGTTTTCCGTATATTTGCAGACAACTTCACTGCTGGGGAGCTGCAGGACGTCTGTAAGGAATACATCAAGGCAGGAGAGAAAGGAACTTGTGCCGAGTTGGAAAATATCTTCTTCGGCTCCTCTCCTTCTAAAGTCCTTTATAACTTAGAGGTGAGTAGTTGTTCTCTGCTTTTAATTTTGGAAAATGTGCTATTTATAAGCGTTACCTCATTGATACTGAAGGTTCCGTTGTATATTTCCGTACCTACATTTTGGTGGTGCTAGACCTTTATGAAAAATCTGTGTGAATGACACAAATTTTGACTAGACTTTGGAGATGTATATTCTTCATGAATACGTTTAGGCCAGACATAATTAGACTAGCAGGGCTAGTCTTTAGGGATACTAGGTGTCGTCCAGTTCCGAGTCTACCATCTCCATGGCAACCACAGTAGTAGTACTGTCTATTTACACAAGGTAGCTACACTTTCTTCTTCTTCTTATTGGGTGTTCTCTCCTGTGTTTTGGAGCTCCCCTATTGATAGTTATGATATGGTCAATGATGTCAATCAATGTTAGTCAGCGATGTCAGCCGGGATATCAACCAGTGATATCAACCAGTGATGTCAGCCACTGATGTCAGATGGTGATGTCAGCCGGTGATGTCAACAAGTGATGTCAGCCACTGATGTCAGCCACTGATGTCAGCCGGTGATGTCAGCCACTGATGTCAGCCACTGATGTCAGCCACTGATGTCAGCCACTGATGTCAGCCACTGATGTCAACCGGTGATGTCAGCCACTGATGTCAGCCACTGATGTCAGCCACTGATGTCAACCAGTGATGTCAGCCACTGATGTCAGCCACTGATGTCAGCCACTGATGTCAGCCGGTGATGTCAGCCACTGATGTCAACCGGTGATGGCAGCCACTGATGTCAGTCACTGATGTCAGCCACTGATGTCAACCAGTGATGTCAGCCACTGATGTCAGCCACTGATGTCAGCTGGTGATGTCAGTTGGTGATGTCAGCCGGTGATGTCAGCCAGTGATGTCAGCCGGTGGTCAGCCACTGATGTCAGCTGGTGATGTCAGCCGGTGATATAAGCCACTGATGTCAGCCGGTGGTCAGCCATTGATGTCAGCCACTGATGTCAGCTGGTGATGTCAGCCACTGATGTCAGCTGGTGATGTCAGCCACTGATGTCAGCCACTGATGGTAGCCACTGATGTCAGCCAGTGATGTCAGCCACTGATGTCAGCCGGTGATGTCAGCCACCGATGTCAACCAGTGATGTCAGCCACTGATGTCAGCCACTGATGTCAGCCGGTGATGTCAGCCATTTATGTCAGCCACTGATGTCAGCCGGTGATGTCAGCCACTGATGTCAGCCGGTGATGTCAGCCGGTGGTCAGCCATTGATGTCAGCCACTGATGTCAGCTGGTGATGTCAGCCGTCGATGTCAGCCACTGATGTCAGCCGGTGGTCAGCCACTGATGTCAGCCAGTGATGTCAGCCACTGATGTCAGCCGGTGATGTCAGCCACTGATGTCAGCCGGTGGTCAGCCATTGATGTCAGCCACTGACGTCAGCCACTGACGTCAGCCACTGACGTCAGCCGGTGATGTGAGCCAGTGATGTGAGCCAGTGATGTGAGCCAGTGATGTCAGCCACTGATGTCAGCCACTGATGTCAGCCGGTTATAGGATGATGTCAGCTGATGAAGTCAGCCAATGATGTCAGCCGGTGATGTCAGCCGATGATATCAGCCAGTAATGTCAGTCAGTGATGAGCTGAACAAACTGCTGATCGACCCCCTGCTAGTCTTGCATATTGAAATATGCTCCCATCTAGTTGATTCTTAGCTTCGCGGACCCGCCGACACAATAGATACACTGCCGATGGAAAAAAATAATTG
Organism: Platynereis dumerilii; assembly: GCA_026936325.1. Classification (NCBI taxonomy): domain Eukaryota; kingdom Metazoa; phylum Annelida; class Polychaeta; order Phyllodocida; family Nereididae; genus Platynereis; species Platynereis dumerilii. Next base: position 2,737,447 of record JAPTHN010000034.1, read on the forward strand.
AAAAAAAAAGAAAAAGTGCCTTGAGAGGATCCGAGAAGCTAAAGATCAATTATGTGTGGCCTTAGTTTAGGTGTGTGTCTTTGCGAAACAAGACTTTATTTTAAGAATTCTGTATGACAAAAGCATTTCTCTGTTATCTGTAAATTGCAATGTAGTCAAAATATAAAAAAAATTCGTTGTGCCTCATTCTGTTTCTGTCACCATAGCAACAGTTGTTATAGTACTTCTCTATTCTCCCACCAGGTGGCGTACGCCCTGCTGATGCCAGCCCAGAACCCCTCGTCCAAAGAGGCGTTTGATTTCCAAGTGAACTTTGTCAAGAGTGGAGGAGTTCCAATTAATCTCGCGATGCTCACTAAAAACAACTTCCTCAGCAATGCTGACATCAACACAAAAAGGTGAGGAACATGATTTTGTAGTTCCTTGCTTAGTTTTTAGCTGAATGATATTGTTTGGTTATTAGTTATCTAAGTGCAGTGTCTATATTATTCCTAGTATATGATTTATGATAATGCAACATATTGGTTGTATATTGTTGCAAAGACTGGCCTTGTAATTGGATTGGCGGAAATTATTTTCCTTTGTACCTGCTATTGCGGCTTATCTATAGATAATTGAAAATGGAATGACTTATTGCAATCCAGTCAAAATATTAAAATCTATGATGATTATGAGAATTTGCTAGTGTATGATTAAATTTTGCTTAACGCTTCACTGCTTCCAGAGTCGTATTCACTGTCAATTTCAATAGTTTCCATTGTTGCTATCTTTTGTCCTCCTTCCTGCTCTAATTACACTGGCATGATGCGTAAAATAATACACAATCATCCATCCTTTCGTTGTTGCAATTATGTCAATTTGAAAGTTATTAACTTTATTTTTGTTTGTCTTTCAGGTCGTCCTACTTAGTGGTTCTGAAGATGTGCAAATTGCTCCTCGCAACAGTTAGTCACGCCCAGGTGCAAGTTGTTGCAGACGCCTGTAGTCAATCAGGGTCTTCAGGGCCGAGCGAGGGATCGGGGATCACACACGCTCAGCATAACCATGCGGTAAGGATTTAGATTATACTGATCCTTTATTATAGTTGCCTCAAAGGTCTTGAACAGTTAATGTAGGATTATATTTTTGTTTCACAAGAGGAAATGTCACATGACGTATCCAAAAAAAAACATGAGATAAAAGTATAAACAATAACAGAATAAACATGCACTAAAAATAAATTAACTTTAAATGCCGGCTGCCCATTGTATCAGTGACTGTACTGGGCAAGTAAAAGATCCCTCACATGAGGTTAATGTGTAACATGCAGAAGACTCCTTATCTCTCTTCCATCTTATCAATCAACCATTGAGAGCATCAAGAACTAGCCTTGGAAGGTTGTAGCCGCTGTACTGTCCATTCCAGATTCCTATCTGTCCCTGTTCTATTTCTAAAGATGCTCACTTCTTTTATAAATGTACATTTATTAAATTTATCAACTGTATTTTATCACTTTTCAGGTGGTTCTCCAAAACGCCCTCCCTTTCATCCCCAACCCGAACGCCGAGTGCATGACCTCCTATGTCGCTGGTCGACTGGGACAATATTTAGGAAAATTAGCCATTGGCGTGCTGCCTGACATCAATACTATTAAAGCCATACAGAAGATTTCGTGGAGCAGTAGTGCCTCCGCTTTGCAACTGGTCCATGCGTCCAATGATGACATTCACAAGGCTCACGAGAAGGTAAGATTGTGTTTTGTCACTTAAATGTTAGCGATCTCAAGATTAATTTTCTTTCTGTGTTACTTAATTGTAGTTTGATTGGTAAATTCTGTTGTCAAATTCATTTGCTCTGTAATTTGGAATGATTTCCTGTTATTTTTTCTGCGGACTCGGGTGTGTAGTGAGAGAAAGATAGACAAATTCTGATACGAGATTCTGTCGCAGGCTCAAAATAATCCAAATTGTATGCCTGTCAATAATTCTAAGTTCGGAAGCATGTGAATTTGTAACCTATGTAGTAATAGCCACGTACCAAATAAGCAACTCGGTTATCAGACGAAGGAGAGACAACTATTAGGGTAGCACTTCACTGTTATAGCCTAAGATGCCACTTCTACCCTTGGAGCTCAAAGAGTTCAGTAATACTTCAGTTTAACCATACCTTCGCATGGTAACTTGTGGTCTAGAATAGTTCGACCACATCTTTTCATGATTAATCATTCAGTATATCTTTTTACAGATGTCTCAAGAGTCGACCAAAGTGGGTGAGCAGGAGGACGTGTGTGTCTGCAGAGAGGCCTTGGAGGTCCTCACGATATCTCTAGCTCTCTGTCCGTCCGGATTGGACTCCTTGAATAAAGACAAGGCCTGGCAGACATTCATCATCGACCTCATATTACTCTCTAGGAGCAGGTTAGTGTATCACTGATGTTTTCGGGGGTTCTAGGAGGGAGGGGGAAGCTGGAATGTATTGTGAAAAGTCAAAAATGTGTATAGGTAAAACTCTGAACTCTTTTGGCTGTGTCGTTATTCAACTTTTAGTGTGAATTTCTTTCGTGCTGAAAAACGGAGGAAGGCCTTTCTTATTCAGTCGAACGTCATAGCAGAAATTGATGTGATTCTTTCTGTCAACAAGGTCCCTACCTGTTCTATTAATAATATCCTTACTTGGGTGCCTCGATATAGTCCAGTAAGGTGCTGCAGAGGCGTAAAACACAAATACACACCCACTTAAGCCTTCTCGGTGCATAAAAACAGTACGTAAAGCACTGTCATCCAGACACCTGCAGATCCCGAGGTGGTCAGATACCTAAGAACTGTCACCAGACGTCTCGTTGTCTGATTGTAAAACGAAGCTCGGTCGTAATATCTGAAAATATTTTTTGCTTCTAGATCTGTGCGAGTGTCAGCAATGGACCAGTTCTTACTGACAGCCACGAAATGCAGTGCGGGTCAACGACCTCTCATCTTCTTCATCACTCTACTCTTCACTGTGTTATCTGTGAGTATTAAACTTCTCCATATTATTGCTTGATATAAAGGATGGTTAGAGTTAGTTCTGGTTTAAATCATGTCTTCTTTGGGGAAGTATTTGGCAGATTAGAGCTTAACCAATCTCGAACGGGGCCCAGGCCAGGGTTTGCAAGGTCAGTACGCTACCAGCTTGGTGAACCCCCCACTCCCCAGTCATGCTAGGAGTGTGTTGATTTGTAAAGAAGTTGTGAGATTTAGTAGAAATTCTGCCCTCTACTAATAAATAATCTGAAGATGAAGTGAAATTTGTGATTTTATTATTGTAAAAAGAGCTTTTGGAAGTCAATGAGACTCCCAGAAATTTCTGTCACTTATAAATTAGAAATTCTGACCAACCTTATTACAGTAAATGTTCATAACTATGAAATTCCTGCTCTTTTATTCTCAGGACAAAGCGAAGGAATACGCCAAGCAGTCTCACGAATATTTCCAACTCCTCTGCCGTCTTCTGAACTTCGCCTGCAACAGCCAAGCCCAACTCTCCACGGCCGAGGCCCTACTCAACAACGAAGTCCTCTGGCTCAAGAAAGTTAGGGTAGGTTCATTTGGTCAATAGACTTTTTGTGTTTCACTGGCTTTACTTGGAATTTACTGCACTCCACATATGTCTATCTTTGTCTATCTTCCTATATATCTCCCTGTCTATCTTTCCTTCTATTTATCTGTCTATTGATCTGATTAATCTATCAATTTACCTTTATATAGATGTAGCTTTCTTATCTACTTAAATTTAATTTGTCTATCTGTCTATCCATCCATCTATGTATCTGTCTATCCATATATGTATCTATCCATCTATCTATCCATCTATCAATCAATCTGTCAGTCTGTCTATCTATCTATCAGTCCATCCATCTATCCATCTGTCTATTCTTCTGTCTATCTCTATCTATCCATAAGTACATCTATCTTTATCTACCTGCTTCTGTCTATCTGTCAGTCTAATAACAATATATAACTTATTCGTTTCAGGAAGTTGTGCTGGGAGCGGGAGAACTACAAGTGGAGGATTCCCTTCTAGAAGGTCACTTGGGGGTCACGAGGGAACTATTGGCGTTTCAACCGGCCGAGAAGAAGTATCACATCGGGTCGGAGAACGGAGGAGCAAATCTCATTAAGGTACGGCCGAGAGAGATAATCTCGGAGATTGGCCGAGAGAGATAATCTCAGAGATTTTTTGTCAAAACGAGTTTGATGTATTTGTAATTATGTGGACCCCATTGCTGCGAGAGCAGTAATGCCACTTCTGATAAGAGAGTTGATAATTCAGCTGATGAATGTGTGAGTGCTCACTGCTCAGTATTATATTGAAGTATCCTAATATTGTGGATGCAGAGCAAAATTGTAAACATGTAAGAATTGTAAGATAAAAATGTAGAATGCCACATTAGTTTATCATGTATGGTCCCTAACCCACCACAATCCTTAAACGTGTTTATGGACTATAAAAATAAATATCTTATTCCATTTGAATTTGTAGGAACTAGTTGAAGATTTCATCTGTCCAGCTTCGAAGATCGTCATCCAGTGCCGTAAAGCGAACGGGGAGCTTCCTTCTGACCAAGCGATTCCTGTCTGCTCCACCCCACTGACTGTTAACGCAGCGTTCGATCTGCTCGTGGCATTGTGTACGGGGTGTGTGCAGAATTTGAGGTGTCTAGCTGGAATGCTGACGGAGATGTACTATTCCGGCAGTCAAGGTATATCTCTTTTTAAAAATACTGAAATATTGCTCTTATTATGGAGCTTTTTTTTTTCGGTTTTATCAAAAACTTGTACAACTATTTGAAATAGAAAGATAGCTCAATATTTTTATCAATGAATGAATTCTTACCTTATAATTATGGTAAGGATGTTAATTTTGAACATTGAATTATAATTATTTGGTATGTGCAATCGACCTTACTCGTTTACTTACAAATGACGTTAAGTTGAAATTTTGTTTTTCAGTACTCTGCATCTAAATTGCCTTATTAAACTTTGTTCTACCAAGTGCCTAACTGATCATAAATACAGGACGTAAAGCTGCAATCATCCATCTTTGTTAAAGTTTTTGTTGCTTTTCTTTTCAGCTGGCCAAGATCCTCCTCTCGTAGAATGGGAATACTTGCCTCCTATTGGTCCACGCCCTCACAAGGGGTTTGTGGGATTGAAGAACGCTGGAGCTACGTGCTACATGAACTCCGTCTTACAACAGGTACTTGTTAAATTGGTCTATCACTTGATCGTCAATTAAGATGTGCTGAATATATTTGTATACTTGTCTGATAAGTTTCTTTGGTTGCTGAAGTTTATGTCTCTAAATAGCCCAATCATGTGCTGATTAGACGCAAAACACCCACTCACTGGTTATTGAAGTTATTTTACCTCTTTCTTTCAGCTTTTCATGATCGACCCCATAAGGACATTCATTCTAAATGTAGATGGCGCTGCCGAGGACTTCGACGAGGATGATGGGGAGAGATGTGAAAATGAGGTAAGAGAGTTATCTGATCACCTCTTTATCATAGCAACGGAAAAAAGTTTTGCCAAGTTTAATGTGAAACTATTCAGCAGTTTGGGCTCTGGGCTTTTCGATGGAGTCTTTTGCGTGGACTAATAATGGAAAATTGCACTTGTACTACTGTCAATCGACAATGTGAACCGACTAATTAGAAACTACCCATAAGTTCTTTATAGTGTTGTGCAGGTGATAAAGTTGTAATATCTATAACTGTTATAACTGAAATTAACAGCAAAGGAATTAATGAATTTTGATTTTCAGAACAATGTAGAAATGTCGGAAGTAGAACGTCGAGACGAAGAAAAGCCGATGAGACACGAAGACGAGCGAAAAGACTACAACCAAGGGGTCTTGAAACACGTCCAAGCAATCTTCGGCCATCTAGCGTGCTCCAAGTTGCAGTACTACGTGCCGAGAGGCTTTTGGAAACATTTTAGACTCCTCGGAGAACCAGTCAACCTCCGAGAGCAACATGACGCTCTAGAATTCTTCAGCAGTCTAGTCGACAGCATCGATGAAGCCGGGAAAAGTCTCGGAAAAACTCCGATCTTAGCTAAAATCATGGGAGGGTCATTCGCCGACCAGAAGATCTGTAAAGACTGTCCTCATAGGTGAGTAGATAGTTGGTTGATCTGTTTGTTGATCTGTTTGTTGATCTGTCTGTTGATCTGTCTGTTGATCTGTCTGTTGATCTGCCTGTTGATCTGTCTGTTTAGCTGTCTGGTGATCTGTCTGGTGATCTGTCTCAATGTAGTTGTTTGAACTAATGGTTTAGTAGCCCTGCGGTTTTCTGATGTATCACTATCATTGGAGGTCCTGGGTTCAATTATCAGAAGAGAAATTCTCAAGATTGTTGCAGATTTCATTGTCTGCGGAAGTACCGTATATGCCCACGTATAAGTCACACTTTTGATACCCAGAATTTCGACTCTTGGAAGGGGTATACATGTGTTATATGTGGAATGTAGCAAATTATGCTTCAAACTAACTGACTGTAATCGGGAGTAAACTATGCTGGTCCATGCTGTAATGAGGGGGGGGGATGGTCTAGAGGTAGCGTGCTGGGCTGCCAATCGCTGGGTCCCGGGTTCGAATCCAGCTCTTGCCGGGTTGCTCGGACCTATATATGTGGACGGCAGTTTCAATCTTCATTTGCCTCTTTGCCTTGTCCTCCTTATGTCCTTATTAGCCTTCCAAGTGCATAATACAGGACGTAAAACCCCAGTCATCCATCCATCAATCATATCTTGAACAATTGTTTGATTTCTATTTGTATCTTTCAGGTATTCCCGAGAGGAGTCGTTCACCACCTTAAACGTGGACATCAGAAATCACCAGAATCTGCTCGAGTCATTAGAACAATACGTCAAGGGAGACCTACTGGAGGGGGCCAACGCCTACCACTGTGAGAAGTGCAATAAAAAAGTGAGTTGAATGTCTCCTTTTCAATTCTGCTATTGTTAATGAGATGCTTGTCCCTGTAGAAGACAAACCTCCGAGAGCCTGAGAATGCTCCGAGATAAGAATGCATTCTGTCTGGTCAGAGCGTTTTGAAACAATGTGTCACTCTTTTCTCATGAATTGAAATATTTCTTGATTGAAATGTCTCGCATATTATCCATCGTCCGAGAAAAGGTGGGGGAGAGTTAGTCTAGTGGTAGCATGCTAGGCTGCCAATCGCTGGGTCCAGGGTTCAAATCCTGCTCTTGCCGGGTCACCTGGGCCTATGTTGGACGGCTGTTTCAATCATCCTTCGCTTCGGTGCTTTGTCCGTCTATATCCTAGTTAGCCTACCAAGTGCATAAATACAGGATGTAAAGCCCCAATCATCCGTCTGAGAAAAGGTAGTCTCACAGTACAGTTCTATCAAAGGGACTGTTTCGTATAAATCTGTTTTGCAGTTGTGTCCTTTCTAGCATTATGCCATAAAGTTGATTACATAGATATTTCTTTCTATTTCAGGTTGATACTGTGAAAAGATTATGCATCAAAAAACTGCCGCCAATTTTAGCCATCCAATTGAAGAGGTTCGATTATGATTGGGAGAGGTAGGCTCGATTGAATTCTTGAATTGTTCAACTTATACCATTTCATCATAACTTTGTCCTGTTCTTAAACCAATTTCTCCTGTTCGTACAAGCTTATCAAACTGCATAAATACAGGACGTAAGGCAGCACTGAAGACCCAATCATTCGTCTATCCATGTATCACATTCACATTGTGTTTTTGCTTTCAGGGAATGTGCGATAAAGTTTAACGACTACTTTGAATTTCCACGAGAGTTCGACATGGATCCATATACTGTACAGGGTTTAGCCAAAATAGAAGGTGCGTATGATTGATTAGGCAATGTTTGTTACAGTTAGAATCCCTTGCAATGTGGTGATTCATGAGCAGGTTTTTTGATGTGCTGTGTATCCATTGATAACTTTGATTTGCACTACAGCATCTTTTGATCAGTACCAATTCCCAGAGCTCTTGAATAAATTTCTAGAGTAAAAAAATTCTACAAAAATAGCGAAATGCACGGTTATAGAGCAGGGTCAGGAGAACATTTTCAGAGAAAAATGAAAACATTCGGTTGGAAAATTTTGAGTTACATTGATTAAACATCTTTGTTTTGTCACACTCATAGTTTCATGCTGATATGGGAGTGCTGTGAATTATTTGCAAAATGTTCGATAAAAAATGTTTGCCGATATTGTTTGCAGGTGAAGTAATAGCGGATGATGGAGATGAAACAGAGAAATTAGAGAACACATGTACGAAATACAGACTAGTAGGAGTCGTGGTACATAGTGGACAAGCCAGTGGAGGCCATTACTACTCTTATATCTTACACAGGTATGTCTCGTGTTTAGTTCTAGATTTATTTTTGTTTGGGTGTCTTTAATTGGCTGTCTGATTTACTTACCCTGGTAAACCATTTGGGGGTAAAGGGTGTATAGTTGTGGACATCAATCAACCCTCGCAAGTCTCAAGGATTTGAGATAGGACCCTGCCCAATAATAAAAGCTATCCTTTACTATGGGTTTTGAACTGTGTACGGCCCCAGGGGTCCTATTTCAGGAGAATACTGCACTATCACTACATTTAGGTCTTGATATCTTTTTGATTGGAAACTTATCAATGTTTTCTTTTCTTTGTGACATTTCAGAACGGGAGACGGCCAAGGCAAGTGGTACAAGTTTGACGACGGAGAAGTCACGGAGTGCAAGATGGAGGACGATGAAGAAATGAAGAACCAGTGCTTCGGAGGAGAGTATCTGGGGGAGGTGTTCGACCACATGCTCAAGAGGTCAGAGAGATTCAACAGTTATTTTCCTAGCCATTAACGGGGGAGAGTTGGTCTAGTGGTAGCGTGCTAGGCTGCCAATCGCTGGGTCCAGGGTTCGAATCCAACTGTAGCCAGGTCACCTGGGCCTACGTTTGACGGCGGTTTCAATTGTCATTTGCCTGGTTGGCTTGTCCTCCTGTCCTATTTAGCCTACCAAGTGCATAAATACAGGACGTAAAGTCCCAATCATGCATCCATCCATCCTGGCCATAAATGGTTAAGAGTGCTTGTTTGCACAACCACTGGCTCTGAGGGCGTGGGTTCGAATCCCACCCTGGAACTCAATTTAGTCCGAGCCCATGGGACATTAAATGGAGGCGGGTTGCATCCAGTGTTCTATGCTGGGGCAACTGAAAGACCCTGGGCATCCCTGAATTAATAGGGTGTGTACCAGACTCACAGTCTTCTCATCTCATCATACGGCGATCGCCTGCCTCGATATAGCCCACTAAGGTGCTGCTGAGGCGTAAAACACAAACAAACAAACAAACAAATCCTGGCCATTAACCACACTCACATTTGCTGAGGCATCTTCCATGTTGCTCACGAAAATGGCACAAGTTTGCCTGCAAATTAACCACACGTGTGTGCATTTTACCCAAAATTCGCCACTGTGGCTAATAGCATTTTGGTCATAGGGAAAACACTACATTCAACTTATGATAATATAGCATGATTTTTATATTGAGTCCGAATATAGAGCACATTCGGGATATAATCTGCTTGTTGAAACTCACCATATTTAACAGCTATCGCACCAATCATAATCGTGTAAGCCTCTGGACGATTCATGTGTCTTATGAACTAATCCGTGATCTGTAGCAACTGTCCTAATTTTGGAGTCAAGCTGCTACTTATTTGTTTGGGTGAAACAAAGAAATCTTGTGTTGTCCTTTGATATTTTGTTAGTACGTCCTTGCATGAATGTTCATTTCTGGTGTCCTGTGATGACAACCAATGCAGATGTTTATTAATTCTGATCAACTGTGATGATCTTTGATAAGTCTGAGGACATTGAAAGTATTAGGCTTGTGTTTCTTTGATTTCATCATTTAGTTTCGTCCTTTGACATTTTGTTAGTACGTCCTTGCATGAATGTTCATTTCTAGTGTCCTATGCAGACGTTTATAAATTCCGATCTATTGTGATGAGCTTTGATAAGTCTGAGGACATTGAAAGTATTAGGCTTGTGTTTCTTTGATTAATCATTTGGTTTGGTCCTTTGATATTCTGTTAGTACGTCCTTGCATGAATGTTCATTTCTAGTGTCCTATGATGACAACCTATGCAGACGTTTATAAATACCGATCATTTCTGACGATCTTTGATAAATCTGAGGACATTGAAAGTATTAGGCTTGTGTTTCTTTGATTAATCATTTGGTTTGGTCCTTTGATATTCTGTTAGTACGTCCTTGCATGAATGTTCATTTCTAGTGTCCTATGATGACAACCTATGCAGACGTTTATAAATACCGATCATTTCTGACGATCTTTGATAAATCTGAGGACATTGAAAGTATTAGGCTTGTGTTTCTTTGATTAATCATTTGGTTTGGTCCTTTGATATTCTGTTAGTACGTCCTTGCATGAATGTTAATTTCCTGTGTCCTGTCATGACAGCCAATGCAGACGTTTATAAATTCCGATCATTTCTGACGATCTTTGATAAGTCTGAGGACATTGAAAGTATTAGGCTTGTGTTTCTTTGATTTGACCATTTGGTTTCGTCCTTTGATATTCTGTTAGTACGTCCTTGCATGAATGTTCATTTCTAGTGTCCTATGATGACAACCTATGCAGACGTTTATAAATACCGATAATTTCTGACGATCTTTGATAAGTCTGAGGACATTGAAAGTATTAGGCTTGTGTTTCTTTGATTTGACCATTTGGTTTTGTCCTTTAATTTTACTGGCGTCCTAGCATGAATGTTCATTTCTGGTGTCCTGTGATGACAGCCAATGCAGACGTTTATTAATTCCGATCAACTGTGATGATCTTTGATAAGTCTGGGGACATTGAAAGTATTAGGCTTGTGTTTCTTTGATTTGGTCATTTAGTTTCGTCCTTTGATATTTTGTTAGTACGTCCTTGCATGAATGTTAATTTGTGGTGTCCTGTGATGACAACCTTTGCAGACGTTTATAACTTCCGATCATTTCTGATGATCTTTGATAAGTCTGAGGACATTGAAAGTATTAGGCTTGTGTTTCTTTGATTAATCATTTGGTTTCGTCCTTTGATATTTTGTTAGTACGTCCTTGCATGAATGTTCATTTCTGGTGTCCTGTGATGACAACCAATGCAGATGTTTATTAATTCTGATCAACTGTGATGATCTTTGATAAGTCTGGGGACATTGAAAGTATTAGGCTTGTGTTTCTTTGATTAATCATTTGGTTTCGTCCTTTGATATTTTGTTAGTACGTCCTTGCATGAATGTTCATTTCTGGTGTCCTGTGATGACAACAATTGCAGACGTATATTAATTCCGATAATTTCTGACGATCTTTGATAAGTCTGAGGACATTGAAAGTATTAAGCTTGTGTTTCTTTGATTAATCATTTGGTTTCGTCCTTTGATATATTGTTAGTATGTCCTTGCACGCATGTTCATTTCTTGTGTCCTGTGATGACAATCTATGCAGACGTTTATAACTTCCGATTATTTCTGATGATCTTTGATAAGTCTGAGGACATTGAAAGTATTAGGCTTGTGTTTCTTTGATTAATCATTTGGGTTTGTCCTTTGATTTTACCGACGTCCTTGCAAGAATGTTAATTTCTTGTGTCCTGTGATGACAACTAATGCAGACGTTTATAAATTCGGATCATTTCTGACGATCTTTGATAAGTCTGAGGACATTCAAAGTATTAGGCTTGTGTTTCTTCGATTTGATCATTTTTTTTCTTCCTTTGACATTTTGTTAGTATGTCCTTGCACGCATGTTCATTTCTGGTGTCCTGTGATGACAACCAATGCAGATGTTTATTAATTCTGATCATTTCTGATGATCTTTGATAAGTCTGAGGACATTGAAAGTATTAGGCTTGTGTTTCTTTGATTTCATCATTTGGCTTCGTCCTTTGATAATTTGTACGTTCTTGCATGAATGTTAATTTCCTGTGTCCTGTGATGACAACCTATGCAGACGTTTATAAATTCCGATCATTTCTGATGATCTTTGATAAGTCTGAGGACATTGAAAGTATTAGGCTTGTGTTTCTTTGATTTGACCATTATTTTTCGTCCTTTGACATTTTGTTAGTACGTCCTTGCATGAATGTTCATTTCTGGTGTCCTGTGATGACAACCAATGCAGATGTTTATTAATTCTGATCAACTGTGATGATCTTTGATAAGTCTGAGGACATTGAAAGTATTAGGCTTGTGTTTCTTTGATTTCATCATTTAGTTTCGTCCTTTGATATTTTGTTAGTACGTCCTTGCATTAATGTTCATTTCTAGTGTCCTATGATGACAACCTATGCAGACGTTTATAACTTCCGATTATTTCTGATGATCTTTGATAAGTCTGAGGACATTGAAAGTATTACGCTTGTGTTTTTTTGATTTAATCATTTGGTTTTGTTCTTTAATAATTATCATTCTGACGTCCTTGCATGAACATTTATTTCTAGTGTCTTGTGATGACAATCTTTGCAGACATTTATAATTTCCGATCAGTTATGAAGATCATTGATAAGTCTGAGGGCATTGAAAGTATTAGGCTTGTGTTTCTTTGATTAATCATTTGGGTTTGTCCTTTGATTTTACCGACGTCCTTGCAAGAATGTTAATTTCTGGTGTCCTGTGATGACAACCTATGCAGACGTTTATAAATTCCGATCATTTCTGATGATCTTTGATAAGTCTGAGGACATTGAAAGTATTAGGCTTGTGTTTCTTTGATTAATCATTTGGGTTTGTCCTTTGATTTTACCGACGTCCTTGCAAGAATGTTAATTTCTTGTGTCCTGTGATGACAACCTATGCAGACGTTTATAAATTCCGATCATTTCTGACGATCTTTGATAAGTCTGAGGACATTGAAAGTATTAGGCTTGTGTTTCTTTGATTTCATCATTTGATTTCGTCCTTTGATATTTTGTTAGTACATCCTTGCGCGCATGTTCATTTCTGGTGTCCTGTGATGACAACCAATGCAGATGTTTATTAATTCTGATCAACTGTGATGATCTTTGATAAGTCTGGGGACATTGAAAGTATTAGGCTTGTGTTTCTTTGATTTCATCATTTAGTTTCGTCCTTTGATATTTTGTTAGTACGTCCTTGCATGAATGTTCATTTCTGGTGTCCTGTGATGACAACCTATGCAGACGTTTATTAATTCCGATCTATTGTGATGAGCTTTGATAAGTCTGAGGACATTGAAAATATGAGGCTTGTGTTTCTTTGATTTAATCATTTAGTTCTTCTTTTTGATTGAGAGCAGGATTGGTCCAGTGGTAGGGTGCTAGGCTGCCAGTCGCTGGGTCCAGGGTTCGAATCCAGCTCTTGCAGGGTCACCTGGGCCTATGTTGGACTGCTGTTTCAATCATCGTCTATTTGATTGTGGTTGTAGTAATTTGCATTGTTGTATTGCCAAGATCTTTCTTTTCTGTGGTGGAGCTATTCTTCAATATCTTATCATTCATCCTCGATTGCATTCAATATCTTTTTGCCATTTATTTTCAGAATGTCGTACAGGAGACAAAAGCGGTGGTGGAATGCCTACATCCTTTTCTTCGAGAGACTCGACGCATTTCAACACGACGGAGAGAAGGAGTTGCTGGTGAAGAGCATGCAGGATCTCACGATTAGTAAGTACATGCTGAAATAAATATGTAATAAAACAAAACTAAATAACTAAATGTCTCGTCCATGGACCACTGTGGAGGTAATATTCCTCTCTGTGGTTTACTTATCAAAATCTTACTTTGTATATGTCTACTTGTCAATATTTTGATTTGTAAATGTTTAGTATAGTTTGTCATGTAAAGCAGAGGATAGACGGTTGGCCACATTTCCCAGCAACCAGAAGTCCTACAGTAGAACTACACCTACCCATGTGTAGTTTAGCTTTGTTGTAATATAAATGTCAAATTTTTGCGATGTTTTGGGTCGTTTATGGCCGATTTTCAAGTAATTTCGGCAACGGCAGGTCATTTTTCAATTGTTGACATTCGTGGCGCTACCTTGCTGACAACCTAAATTGCTGTGACGTCATAGCTAAATGCAGTGACGCCACTCCCGTTTTGATACTGTCTCAATAACTGACTTGACAAACTGTAATAAAGGTCTTAACTTGCTTCCAGGTAACCAAACATGCCAGGTGAAGATGCCGTCCTCCATAGAGCGGTGCGTCCGGAAGCAGAACATCAAATTCATGCACAACAAAAATCAGTATTCTGTAGAATTTTTCCAATTTATGCGGAAACTCATGAATTGCAACGCGCTCTTCATTCAGCCTCAACCTGGTCACGAGCGATTGGTGAGTATTGGATGCTTTTAAAAAAGTTTTAAATTGTTTTCTGCATTGCAAATTTATTTGATATTGCTTGTAAAGTTTTAGTACTTACGACCATGGAGATGAGAGGAAGACTTCAAATTTAATGAATTCACACTGTCCTGATTCTTTGCGTTCTCAGTCAATTTTAAAAATAAATCTAAAAAGATATGTTCTTTCCTCGTTTGATCGATAGCTCTTATTGATGGTATGTTCACACTTTTCTTTTATTACAATTGTAGAGTCCGGAAGCTGAGGAGTTAGCGATGATAACAGTTCAACTAGCGTCTAAATTTCTCTTCAATGTTGGGTTCCACACGAAGAAAACGCTAAGGTAATAACTAGTTGCTATTGTATACCAACAGAGTTCCTCCGTGGCCTAATGGTTAAGAGTGCTTGTTTGCACACCACTGGCTCTGAGGGCGTGGGTTCGAATCCCACCCCGGAACTCAATTTAGTCCGAGCCCATGGGACATTAAATGGAGGCGGGTTGTATCCAGTGTTCTATGCTGGGGCAACTGAAAGACCCTGGGCATCCCTGAATTAATAGGGTATGTACCAGACTCACAGTCTTCTCATCTCATCATCATACGGCGATCGCCTGCCTCGATATAGCCCACTAAGGTGCTGCAGAGGCGTAAAACACAAACAAACAAACTATTGTATACCAACTATTTATTTCCAAGATCCCTACTAGTTCATTCCTTTATGCAAGAAGTAAATCAATATGACTTGAATTTCAACATTCTCGAAAAGTAGTTCCTGCCTGAATTTCAACATGTCGAAAAGTAGTTCCTGCCTGACTTATACCCATTCGATATAATCTAGGGTTGTCAATTGTCATTTAGGAGATCTTTGAAAGGTATAGCCAATTCGCTATTTAACTTACACAGTAGTATACAGTTATAGATATGTTATGAGAATGTTTGTGTAATTCCCAACTTGTGTTACCTTCCAGGGGTCCAGCCCATGAATGGTACGACGCCCTGAGCATCCACTTGCGTTACAGCAAGAGCGTCCGTCAGTGGTTTGCCCTCAAGGTTCTCTTTGCTCATCCAAGCCGCTTTGCCGAGTATCTACTGGAGTGTCCCGTTTCTGAGGTACGTATTAGTTTATTGCCTGTAACTGTAAATGAAAGAGTCTTAGTTTTTGGCATTACATTGTAGACACAATCAACCTTCGTGAGCGCCCAAAACTGAGCTTAGAGGGCTGCACTTAACAAATCTATCTATCTAACATGTAGAGACGTAAAAATTAATCTGAAAATCAGTTATATGATGTTTTGTATTTATTTTATTGAAGTGTTTTCCAAACATTTTTGTGCTAATATGATTTCTGTTCTTTGTTTCCAGGTGCGAAATGCGTTTATGAAAATTTTTGTCTTTCTGGCGCATTTCTCATTAGCCGACGGAAGCTGTCCTCCCCCATTATCCCTAGGTATGATATTCTGCCGTTGAGTTATTCTGAGTATCATTTGTAGTGCAATGGCCTATATATTGTCTTTGGAATTGCAACTATTTTCGTCTAAACTTGGATACATACTTGACATCTTCAGTAACTTTCGCTTTACCCTGAATCAATGACAGTGCATCCCTCTGACGTGAGTTCTTTCCCTATTCCAGGAAGCACAGCCTTGCCAGACGGAACAATGAGCGACCATCTCTTGATCGCTGTCCTCAATCTGTTGAATAGAGAAGTCTCGGAACACGGCCGACACCTCACCCAGTATTTCCACCTCTTCTTGATGTACGCCAATCTGGGAGTACAAGAGGTAAAAAAAAAAATCAAGACTTCACAAGTAGATGTTTGGTGTAATAAGACTATTTGACGTTTGTTAGGTTCCTGTAGTCTGTGAATGGGATGGTAATCCTCCTGTCGTAGTTGGCCTCTGTATTGCATGAATACAGGACATAAAGCCCCAATCATCCAATGACTCCAGCTAACATTCACTTTAAATGCATGGACTTTGAAGGAGGTTAGCTAAGGCGGTAGCGCTACTAGCTTCCAATCCTTTGGTCCTGGGTTTGAATCCAGCTCTTGTCAGCTCACGTGGACCAATGTTGGACAGTAGTTACAATTGTCCTTTGCCTCATAGCTGTGTCATCCTCTTATTCTAATTAGCCTACCAAGTGCATAAATACAGGACATAAAGCCCCTATCATCCATCCGTCCTTTTGTCCTGGAGTCTGTTAAGAAGATGCATGGCATCGTGAATGACCACAGAACGTGAAGCCCCATTTATCCATCTGTTAATGTGTGCAACGATTACATGAATACAATTGAACAGACGGTATTCTCGATAACATCATTAAACTAATTTTTCATTGATTTCCAGAAGCAGCAACTATTGAAGCTAGAGGTTCCTGCTAAGTTCATGCTTGTGGCATTAGACGAAGGCCCGGGACCGCCTATCAAATACCAGTACGCGGAACTGAGCAAGTTGTACGCGGTTGTCTCCCAGTTGATACGGTGCTGTGACGTCAGTATGCGCTGCCAGTCGTCCGTCTCTGGCCAAGCCGTCAAACACAACCCCCATGGTGATTCTCAACTGACCCAACCTCTGATGCCCATCCAGGCTCAAGTGTCCGATATCCTCTTTGGCCGAGCTAGGTGAGTTGTACGTTTTTACCTTGTGAGTTCAAACTGGGGCTCCTTGTGTCGAAGTCTATGCTGAGCAAACAAAAATCCCACCAGGGTGTAATTAGACGAGCAGGGCCGTCTATTGGATTACTAGATCCAGTGAGGTTCCGGTTTTCAAATCACGGGTCAATGAGTGCACATCTCGTTCTCAATTGTGTGCTAGAAACGTCAGATAAATGCTTAGCTCACCTGTCCAAACAGTCAACTAATCTATGATGATGCGAAAATGCCAAATCTGAAGCCTTTCCTCTACTTAGATCCCCATTTAATGGCTTTATTTGAGAGTTTACAACGCATTTTCTCGCTTGAAGTTCAACAATTAGAAATGGTGCAACATGCGTCCAAGAATGCATAAAGCATAGGGTTGCAACGAAGCTAATCTGCATAATATTATACGCTAGGGGGCTCTGCAGTAACATTTCACACTTCTATGCTCCACCTAGTGGATAATTCGTGAATGGCAGGTTAGGTTATGGCACTACAATGACAAATGATGGGATCTGCTTCTGGGGCCTTCTGGATGAGGAAGAAAAGCAAGAAAGCACTGTCAATTACAGTAATGGTCATGTCAATCAATATATATGTGTTGTGTATTTCGCCTTTGGGACTTTATTATTGTTACAGTTTGCAGCCAGTGGCTGCTTTCACTTAGGCAATAATATCAATCAATGATATCCATCAATGATCTTTCACTTAGGCAATGATATCCATAATATCTCATAAGAGTAAGGGGGCAACCATTTAATATCTACTAAGCCTTAGTCTAAGGTGCTAAGATAACAGTACATGCATGAATGAACCAAGGGGGCAACCATTTAATATCTGCTAAGCAATGATGATAGATAAATAGATAGATAGATACATACATAGATACATAGATACATACATAGATAGATAGATAGGATAAGGGGGCGACCATTTAATATCTACTAAGGAGGGGGCGACCATTTAATATTACTAAGAATAAGGGGGCAACCATTTAACATCTACTAAGTTGCTAAGATAAAAAAAGTACGTGGGCAACCATTTAATATCTAGCACCCCCCAAGTATCGACATCCCCGGGGATAACCCAAGCACATGGGGACACGGCCCCAGGGACATGGGGACATACCCCCGCGGACATGGGGACATACCCCCGCGGACATGGGGACATACCCCCGCGGACATGGGGACATACCCCCGCGGACATGGGGACATACCCCCTCGGACATGGGGACATACCCCCTCCGACATGGGGACATACCCCCGCGGACATGGGGACATACCCCCTCCGACATGGGGACATACCCCCGCGGACATGGGGACATACCCCCGCAGACATGGGGACATACCCCCGCGGACATGGGGACATACCCCCGCAGACATGGGGACATACCCCCGCGGACATGGGGACATACCCCCGTGGACATGGGGACATACCCCCGCGGACATGGGGACATACCCCCGGGGTCATGGGGACATACCCCCGGAGTCATGGGGACATACCCCTGCGGACATGGGGACATACCGCCGGGGTCATGGGGACATACCCCCGGGGACATGGGGACATACCCCCGCGGACATGGGGACATACCCCAGCGGACATGGGGACATACCCCAGCGGACATGGGGACATACCCCAGCGGACATGGGGACATACCCCAGCGGACATGGGGACATACCCCAGCGGACATGGGGACATACCCCCGCGGACATGGGGACATACCCCCGCGGACATGGGGACATACCCCCGCGGACATGGGGGACATACCCCCGCGGACATGGGGGACATACCCCCGCGGACATTGGGACATACCCCCGCGGACATTGGGACATACCCCCGCGGACATGGGGACATACCCCCGGGGACATGGGGACATACCCCCGCGGATGGGGACATACCCCCCGGGGACATTGGGACATACCCCAGCGAACATGGGGACATACCCCAGCGGACATGGGGACATACCCCAGCGGACATGGGGACATACCCCAGCGGACATGGGGACATACCCCAGCGGACATGGGGACATACCCCAGCGGACATGGGGACATACCCCCGCGTACATGGGGACATACCCCCGCGGACATGGGGGACATACCCCCGCGGACATGGGGACATACCCCGGCGGACATGGGGACATACTCCCGCGGACATGGGGACATACCCCGGCGGACATGGGGACATACCCCGGCGGACATGGGGACATACCCCGGCGGACATGGGGACATACCCCGGGGGACATGGGGACATACCCCCGGGGACATGGGGACATACCCCCGGGGACATGGGGACATACCCCGGCGGACATGGGGACATACCCCCTCGGACATGGGGACATACCCCCGCGGACATGGGGACATACCCCCTCGGACATGGGGACATACCCCCGGGGACATGGGGACATACCCCCGCGGATGGGGACATACCCCCCGGGGACATTGGGACATACCCCCGCGGACATGGGGACATACCCCCGCGGACATGGGGACATACCCCCGCGGACATGGGGACATACCCCCGCGGACATGGGCACATACCCCGGGGACATGGGCACATACCCCCGGGGACATGGGCACATACCCCCGCGGACATGGGCACATACCCCCGCGGACATTGGCACATACCCCCGGGGACATGGGCACATACCCCCGCGGACATGGGGACATACCCCCGGGGACATGGGCACATACCCCCGGGGACATGGGGACATACCCCCGGGGACATGGGGACATACCCCCGGGGACATGGGGACATACCCCCGCGGACATGGGGACATACCCCCGCGGACATGGGGACATACCCCCGGGGACATTGGGACATACCCCCGGGGACATGGGGACATACCCCTGCGGAAAAAGAGCCCTATTTGTCATGCAAGAGATGGATTATTTCCTTAGTATTAGTGAACTTGGTGAAGTATTGCCCAATCAAATTCGCAAAACAAGGTTTGGCTTGCGTATTATGTAACACAGCGATCATTTAGTCCCTGTGGGACAGCATCGGCGATCCATTCAATCTCCACACTACCTTTAGTTACCTCAGTATT
This sequence comes from Platynereis dumerilii, assembly GCA_026936325.1. Taxonomy (NCBI): domain Eukaryota; kingdom Metazoa; phylum Annelida; class Polychaeta; order Phyllodocida; family Nereididae; genus Platynereis; species Platynereis dumerilii. The sequence continues at coordinate 2,757,488 of JAPTHN010000034.1, forward strand.
TCTTGGATTATTTCAACAAATTCACTTGCGTCCACAGTTATAACTCACTTGTTACCTAATGCGTCTAACAGTCCCAGCAGTCTACTCACCTACAGGACGTACTCTATAGGGCCACACGATCCACCCTATATCTCATTCTGCCTATCACCGCATGCCCGCTCGTCTTGCATATGGAAATATGCTCATCTAGTATATTATGGACTTCTTAACTCTTTGCGGGCCGAAAGGAATTGCCTCTCCATAGAGTACTGCTCTATCTATGCCCCATCGATTATTTCGTAACTGATATTTGTGTAGTGAGAATTATACATGGAGCCAATTGGCCTGTTTGGCGATGGTCAAACGCCACTGAAAATTGAATTGCATCTACCCCTTATTAATTATCAAATTTAATTTCGTAGTTTTGAGTCTCTAATTTGAATGATTTCTTTGTATTGCACTGGAGAATAGGATAATGAAATTTAGGATTGTAGAACTAGAAACTCTCTTGCATTTGAGAGTGGATATGCTCGTTGTCAGCGTCACTTTTATCCTGACCAATTCCTTGTTTATTTTCCAGCTACGTCAAGAAGTTAATAGAAGACTGCAGTAGCTCGGAAGAGACGGCTAAATTGTTGAAATTCTGTTGCTGGGAGAACCCTCACTTCTCGTCGAGCGTGTTGAGCGAACTATTATGGCAGGTGGCGTACTCGTATACCTACGAACTGCGGCCGTACCTCGACCTTCTTCTCCAAATGCTGCTCCTCGAAGACTCATGGCAGAACCATCGCATCCTCAATGCATTGAAGGGTGGGTGTGATTCTGCGCTAATTGGTATTTAATTGGTTTTCATGTACTCATCTACCTCTCATCTTGTAGCTTTAAAATATCTAACAGCTGTCATATCATATAGTCGTATTAATGACAATCTACAACATCAGGACTTAAAATGATTTCTCATGTAGTAACTTGTACACTTATTTCATTATTTCAATCTATAAAATTGCATTAACAATGATAATAATTGCTAATTAATTACTCCTACATTTAACATAGCGCTTTATAATTCTTACTTTAACATTCATAATGAATGCTGAACGATTAACAATGAAGGTACCAATATCTGGCAAGCTTTGTGACAGCATAGAGACTATAACTGGAAAGTATAATGACTATAATCTCCTATAAATGTTGCTTTTCTGTATGGTTTATTTATGAGATCTTTATCTTGCTCTCCAGGCATTCCCGATGACCGTGACGGCCTCTTTGACACGATTCAACGGTCGAAGAACCATTATCAGAAGCGAGCGTACCAGTGCATCAAGATGATGGTCGCCCTCTTTTCTCAGTAAGTAGAGTATTTTGTCTCTGTAACAAATTAAAAGCTTAAAGAAGTATAAAGTTACAACTGGCCCAAAGGTTTTGAAGTCAGTGAAACCAAATTTCTCAATGTCTGTCACTTATGTACGCTGTAGTTACATAATGATATATGACAATCGATCATCAATCTAACAGAATTGGTCCCTGTTATGACCTCATTTGGCAGGGCTGTGTCCAGGGCTCGATTTCAGCTCTGGCTGGGTCACCTGGACATAGGTTGGACCGCAGTTTCAGCCTGCTCGGCCTCACTGCTGTGTTGTCGTCCTGTCACAATTAGCTTACCACATTGCATAATTTGGTGATTGTAGCCCTTAGACAACTGAGTGACTCTTTGATCTAGTGGTCAGTGTCCCGGTGTCCCTACCTCCCACGCAGCTGGCCCAGGTTCAACTCGCGGGTTGGGGGCCTCCTCTAGATAATACAATAATTAGAGGATGTAAAGAAGCACTAATCATCCGAACAGTATATCCTTTCAGAACATAAATAAGTTTGGTATTTTGTCTTTACAGCTGCCAACCCGCAGTCCAAATGCTCCACAGCAACGGAGAACTAAAACGCAAATGGACGAGAGCTGTCGAGTGGTTGAATGACGAGCTGGAACGGGTCAGTGTCAAAAATGTCCGTCAACAAACCATTTTCTTTTATTTTTACCTTTTAAGAGCTTTCTAATTGCTTATCATTTGCATAGATCTGCATAAATTATTGTTGAGTAGAATACATTTGCATAGATTTGCATTAATTTGCATAAATTTGCATAAATCCGCACATTATAGTTGCAGGCCTAAGATTAAGTGAGGGTTAGCGATAACCAATGCTGCTCAAATTTAGCTCCCAAAAGAAATAATCATTATTTCTGTTACTCTTGTGTCATTATCAACCAAATTATGATTTGATTATTGAGAGCGGCTAGACTTCCTTTAAATGTTTATTAGTGTTTATCAAGTGGTAAATAATCCAAAATTTCAATGTGTGACTCTCTTCCAAAGTTGTTTGTTACCTAAAAGTATAGGTCTATATCAACTGTATTGATTTTAATTCCTATCAAACTCCTTTGTAGTCCAGGGAGTTCCCTCAAGATGGCGCTTATCACTTATTATTGGTATAGAGTGGCTTGCTGGGAAAAATATATGCTAAGCTTAGCTGGGGATGATTGACGAGTTCTCTGTTAAGTGCAGTTGAGTTGTCTTCTTAATTTATCTCTCTCCGTTCCAGCGACCGTACCAAGGAAACGCCCAGTACCCGTACAACAGCTGGTCTCCTCCAACCCAATCTAACGAAACGAGCAACGGCTACTTCTTGGAGCGATCTCACAGTGCCAGGGTCACGCTAGCCAGGGCCTGCGAGTTGTGCCCCGAGGATGGAAACACAGTAAGTGAATGGGTTCTTATGTAATTGGCCACATATTTCTTTGTCCCTTGTGTCGGTGTCTGTGCTGAGCAATTAAAAGATCCCTCATATGATGTAGATGTTGAGGACTCCCACTCTCTTTAGTCTCTTCTCTCATCTCCACCATCAACCCTTGATAGAGGCCAGAACTGGCCTTGGAGGACTGCGCATTCCGTCTATCTATTTTTCTGTCAGGCCAAATTCAAGGTCCAACTTGATTGTGCTGAATGAGCATTTCCAAGGCAGTCGTCTCAAATTCAATCCTAAGTCCTGTATCTCTATGTCACTCATGGCCCACAGACTTATCGTCATTCTAAATAGAAAGAATGACGACGTTAACAGTGCATATTCATCTCTTGAACTTGAGTTCAAGCCTATTTTAGCTGAGAAGATCAAATTTGGCGCCACACCAGACCACATGACCTATGATGTCATATCCTACCCACAATGCCTCACATCTGCCTCTTTTCTTCTCAGCTCCAAAGGCATCAGACATGTTTTTTGGAGCTGCCTGTTTTGGCTGATTGAGGCATTGACAATGGTTTAGGTTGTTGTCAAAGGTTTCCTTTCAGGTTTCTTTCCATGTTTACAGAGCTAAGCATGGGTAAGGTAAGTAATTGTCCCCCCTTACACTTTAGTGTAAGAGGGGGATACTGTTTTGAGCTTGAAGCGTCGTGGAATAATATTTTGTACTGCACTTTTCTTCAAAGCCACAGGGTTTGCTGCGTCAAAATTGGTCTCATTTGGTTCATTGCAACATCAAATGTGTTAAGCCATCTATTGTTATCCTTCTACAATTCATTTTCCAAGTCAAATCCGCCTTTAAACTTCGTAAATCGCTTCGTTTTTTCCGGTGTCACGAGATGTTACCGCGGCCGTTTTCGATTTGTAAGGATTGGCCTACTCGAGCGGTCCGGGTGACTTACGTCCGCGGGCATTTTCGATCTTTTTTTTAGATTTACTCCAGCGGTCCGCTTGACTTCCGTTCGTCTCCAATCAAAAACGTATCCTATTGTGCAGTATGCACATCCACTGTGTCTGCAGTCCATCAATGACAATCAATGATAGCGATCAATGATAGCGATCAATGATAGCAATCAATGATAGCAATCAAAGATAGTCAGTCAATGATAGCAGTCAATGATAGCAGTCAATGATAGCAGTCAATGATAGCAATGAGTGATAGCAATCAATCAATGATAGCAATCAATCAATGATAGCAATCAATGATAGCAATCAATGACAGCAGTCAATGCTGCCAATCTATGATGCCAATCAATGATACCAGTCAATGATACCAATCTATTGTATGTGTGATTATCATTGGCAATGGGAAAGGTCTTTCATTATACACAAGACATTGACAGTAAATAATAAAAACAATTACAGCTTTGGAAAGTAAATGTTTACATTGTACAATTTTGATTTACCTTCTTTTGGTGATTAAATGTGAAAATAGGGGGGACAATTAAGTCCCTTTGGGACAGCATTACATGCATCGAACGATCCCCTATCCTGTGCTGCATCTAGTTTTATTAGTTTTCTTGCCTCAAAGATCGTCGGTAGGACCGCTCACCTCAGCGTCCACCTCGCCGACTTTGCAAGTGATTTCGAGTGCTTTAGACGCTTTTCCAAGCTCTAACACTAATTTTCCTTGCTTCTTGGTGCCACTGCTGATTGATTCCATCATTTCTGCTGCTGCTCTGGCTATTTCCTTGTCAGAATCGACCGTCGAAGTCCCCGGACTTCGGCCGGCCGTGGATTGTCAAATCTGTCATGGCGCTGGTCTGCCCACGCCGACTTTACAGCTTCGTTTACGGGCGAAATTCTCCAATTTCCACCGTCATGTTGGGGTTTCCGGACCCCAGACTACCATTCCATCGACTGTAGTCCCCGGACTTCTTTGGGAATGTCTGAACTTTTAGTTTTAGGCCTTCAAAGACGACGTCTTCTCGCTCGTCTTCGTCTCTTGACAACTGTCATGGCGCTGGTCTGTCCCCGCCGCCATTTCTGCTCGTTTTCGGGCTCAAATCTCCACTTTCGACCGTCATATGGGGTTCCCCGGAACCCCGGACTCCCATCCTTGGTGTTCCTGTCTCTGGCTACCTTTGGGAGTTTGTTCTTTCTTTATTTTTGGCCTGCCAAGACGCCGTTTTTCGTGCGTCTTGTGTGGACTGTCATGGCCGCCCGGCCTTCATCTTCCCGCTCCGGCGGACTAACTGGCGGTTTTTTGGCCGTTTGGCAGTGGTCTCTGGACCCTCCTGAACCAGTCCTGGCTTCCACTCTTCCGGGACTGGCTTCCATCTTTTTATTTCGTCGTTTTTGGCCCGCCAAATCGATGTTTTCGGCCGGGACAGCCGCCGTTCCATTGTGCGAGTTCTGTGGACTGTCATGGCCGCCCGGCCTGACTGATGCTAGCCGCTCCGGCCGGGTCGTTTGCGTCGCTTTTAGACGCTTTCCGGGGCTCTCCGGACCCCCAGTTTCAACCCCCAGTTACAATCCTTGCTGGATTGGCTTTATGACTACTTTTTCGACGTTTTCGGCCTGGAAAGACGACGGTTTTTCGTTCGTCTGGGGCCTGGTCAGACCGCCCGCTTTGACTCGCGGCCTGCCCCGTGCGTTTCCCGCTCCGGCGGGGTATATTGCTGGCTGTTCTGCCCTGGGAGGGGTCTCCTGGACCTCTCCCCGGTTTTTATTCCTTTCTGGACGGTCCTTTGGATGGCTATTTTGCCGTTTTTGGCACCGCCAAAAGACTGTTTCGGCCTGCAAAGACGTCGTTATTTACTATTCGTCTGGTCAACTCGGCCCCTGTCATGGCCGCCCCTGCCGTCCGTGAGCGTCGAACCTGCCCCGAGCAGGCGTTTTTCGGCGTTTTAGGCTCTTGGATGGGCTCTCCGGATCCCAATTTCGCCATTCCTGCTTCCATCCGGTCCTCCTGGCCGGTGGATTGCCTGATTCCTAGTTTTGGCCAGATCCTTCTGTGTTCTGGACCTGTGCTGGTGATCTTCTCCTGGCTGGCCAACAAGAATCTGTGGATTCAAAGTTGGTCTTCCTCTGCCTCAGTGCCTTTGCACTCAGTGCATTGGGCCTGGTTTTCCTGGCTTCCGGGATCATGGACTCTCCGGAGTCTCCTCTCCTCGCCATCCTTCTCTCCTTGCTGGACTTTTCAGGGATTGGTCCTCTCCTCCTTGTTGCCTGGCGTTTTTTGAGCCTGGCCGTTCGGCGGTTGCCAGTTCCTGTACTGGGCACTTTCCTCTTTGTTGCCTGTCCCTTTCTGGTCGGGCTATTTTTGTGGTTCTCACTTCCTGTAATTGGGATTTTGTCGATTGCCCTTGGGCTCCCAACCCCCCGCGGGTTGGCAGCTTTCCTCCTGGGGGTATCCTTCGCCTGCATGCTCCGGCATGGGTTTTTTCATCCGGCACAGCCTCCCTGCTAGACCGGCCTCCGGGCTGGTTCGGCTGCCCTTCCGTAGGCCTCCAGGGTCTACCTTATCTGGCACTTTCTCGCTACTCCTCTGCGGTAGGCGTTGCTGACTTGGGATCCGCTTGCTCTTGGCTATCTGGTTCTTCAGATACCCTCCACTTGACTTGCCCATCTGGCTTTAGTCTTGTCCATCCATCCCGGGCTTCCAGCTTGTTATGGGGTCCCCGGACCCTGTGGCTTCCCTTTGCCATCTCCAGGGTGATGCTCCTGTCTCCGTGCCTCTGGGCTTTGGCCTTGGGGCACTACGCCAGCCTTTTCCGGCCCTTCTGTGGGTTTCTTGGGTCTAGGCTTCCTTGGGCTTCCTGGTTTTGCTGGACCCTTTGTGGAACGACTGGGTCTCCGGACCTGGTGTCTTCACTGGCAGTTTCCTCCTCTGGTCTCCTGCGGTGAGCCGTGTGCGTCTGCACAAGGCTTCTCCTGACATATGTGTGGCTTCTTTAGGATCCGACCCTTTTCCCTAGTCTCCGGATTAGGTGCCTTTGCTTCTGCTTCTGGCCGTCTGCCGGCCCGCCGTGGCTCTCCGGCCTCCCCGGGCCATGGTGACTTCTTGGGCCACGCAGCCTTGGTGTGCTGCTTCTGGGTCACTTGACCTTGACTTTCTGTCTGGGTCTCCGGACCTCCACTTTCTGTCGGGGTCTCCGGACCTCATGGGTCTCTGGCCTTTGCCCAGCCCCCCTTCTGTCTGGGGGCGTGGCTGCTCCTTGGTCGTCTCGACTTTCTCCTCCCAGCCGGAGTATCTCGGGCTGTAGGTCCGGCTGGCTGGGTCTCCCGTTTCCTCCCCCTGGGCTTCGGGAATCCGGCCTTGCCTGTACGCAGTCGTCACCTGGGACTCTTGGTAGTTCCGGCTGCTCCTGTCCTGGGTTCTCCAGCCTTTAGCATCTTTCTGCCCTGGCTGCCGTCTCCCTCCTTTCTCCGGCTTGGGCCAGGCTTTGTTCTGCCTCCGCGATTTCCTCCGGTGGTCTTGCACCCCCTCGGGCTCCGGCCCGGGGCTATGCAGTTAGGGAGGCTCCCCGTCCTGACTGCTGTCGACGCAACACTTGCTGGTGGACCGGCTCCTTCCGGTGTGTCTGCACCTGGCGGTTTCCGCCTCCTTTGTGTCTTGCTGTTTCCTCGGGCCGCTTCCGACCCGTCGTATGTTCTCTCTCGGGTGGCTGCTCCGGCACCACCTAGTTGGTTGGCCTGGTTGTCCCTGGTGGGCTCCCCTCCAGGGCTCTGCCGTTTTTCCCGGGTCCTCTCTGCGGTTCTGTCAGCTCACTGGCTGGTCTGGTGCTGAGGACTCTGGGCCTCTGCCTGCCCAGTCTCCCTATGCGGCTTGCCTGGGTGGCTCTATTTTCTCCTCCGGGAGTTGTTGGTCGGTTGGGTCCTTCGGCTGTCTTCCCACCAGCCTCAGCTGTCTGCTTGTCCGGGTCAGCTTCTCCTTGGCTTACCAGCCAGGTTGCCTTGGCTGGTCTTCCTCCCCATGCTCCGGCATGGTTGGTCGTGGCCTCAGCATGCCCCTTTGGCCTTGCTATCGGCTCGGTCTGGGGTTTTCATTGCTGTGTTTCTGGCCTTTCGGGCGTCGTATTCGCTGCGGCTGTTCAGCTGCTTCCTCCGACTCTTCCTTCCTGGACGTTGTCAGGGACATCACCCTCTCCTCGTCCTGTCTCCCTTGGGCAGGCTCCGGCTGCCTTCTGCTTGCGGTGTGTGTGGTCCGTCCGCCTGGACCTTTCACCTATCCACTTTGGATTTGCTGTCTTGGGGCCTCTGCCATCCTTGGCATTATGCCCTGGGCTTGGTTCTGCTGGGGTTGCCCGTACCAGTACGGTCGTTCTCCCAGGTGGCCTTTACTCCTGGCCTCCAGCTCTTCCTGCGGGCTGCTCGTCCATTTGCGGGCTCAGGCCTTGTGCTTTTGCCCCACCTTTGACCGTCTGGCATGTTTCCAGTTACCTTTCTTTCCTGGAATGTGCCTTTCTGCCTGAGCCGTGATGCCCCGTCTTCGCCTGCCGCTGCTGGGTCACGCCCTCTTGCCTCCGGAGCTCGGCATACCCGTCCTCCTTTGGCTTGCTCCCTGGGTGTTGTCCTTCACTCCAGCCTTGGTCGCCGCGGACTACCATCCCTTTGATCCTGTAGGTCCTCGGAAGGCTCCTTCCTTCCTCCTGCGTGCCTTGGTTCATCTCCTGCTGGACCGTCGGCCTCTCCGGTTGGCTGGGCTTGGAGGATCCTGGCTCCTTCCCATCTCCCCTGGCCCTGGTTGTGGCCCTGTGGGAGACTCCTTTGCCTCCTGTTCTTTCTGGCCGGTCCCGGCTCTGAAACAGGGGGGGGAGCGCGCTTGCCTCGCGGCCTCGACTTGGCCGCACCAGTGGGATCTCGGCCAGCCATATCCTGGGGGTCCTGGCAACATTGCCTCCTCACAGGTCCATTTCTGCTTGGCTGGCTGCTTCTCAGCCAATTTGCATCTGGTTTGGCGACAGGCCACCACGGTCTGCCATTGTGGCCCCAGCCAACTTCTTGGGTGGGTGTCTTGCCTGGCGCAAGCACTCCTTGGTTCTTCAACCAGTATTGGTCTCCCATCCGTGGTGACACCACCTGTTTCTTCCTTCTCCGAATCAGTTGGGCGACTCTGTCGGCCTTCCCTTTCAGGGGTTCGTCTGCGGGTTCTCTTCTCCCTGGACAGCCCTGCTCCTTGTGTCTTGGGACTGCATCGGGACTCTTCCGCTTGCAATGGCTGTCTTCAGTTCGCCTGTCCCTTGGATTCGGAGCGGGGCTCCCCGCCGATTGGGATCGCTCCGCTGCTCCTTGGGCATCTCTGGATTCCCTATGTGTTCTCCTGCTGTCTGCCCCTCTGCAGCCTGACCAGGATTTTCTCGTTGCCTCCAGCTCTTGCTCCCACAGCTTCCGGGCTTGGGCAGCTGGTCTCTGGCCCTGTGGTCTGTCATAGCACAGCGTGGGGCTCTCTTCTACAGCTACCTCCTTTCCACCCTGCTTGGCCGGGTTTTGAGGTCCTTGGGTACCCGTCTTCCTCGGTTGTACCTCCTCCTGCAGCTTCCATGGCCGTTCCACAGCCTTGGCTCGGCCGAACCACTTCTTCCCCTTTCCAGTCCCACCAGTGGCACTGCTCGGGGTCCTTTCTGTTGCCCACTTCATCTCACCCCTTGTGGGCTCTGAGTTGGTTTTTCTGCTTGGGTATCAGTCATTTGTTCAGCACAAACCGGACCACCATGAGGCCTCCCTAACCAGCAGCGCTTTCGCTCTGTCTGGGGTGTCAATGCCTCCCAGGCATGTGGGTTCCATCCCCACCGCCGCTTTGCTACATCTGCACTGTTAACGTCGTCATTCTTTCTATTTAGAATGACGATAAGTCTGTGGGCCATGAGTGACATAGAGTTGAGGTCCTCCCCTATCGGGATAGGACCAGTCTCTATGAGCTCATGGCCCACAGACTTATACCGTAGTGCTCCCACCCAACCATCCCCGCGATGGAACGTGTCTATGCGTCTCGCTTCGTAGAAAAGAGGCAGATGTGAGGCATTGTGGGTAGGATATGACATCATAGGTCATGTGGTCTGGTGTGGCGCCAAATTTGATCTTCTCAGCTAAAATAGGCTTGAACTCAAGTTCAAGAGATGAATATGCACTGTTAACGTTGTCATTCTTTCTATTTAGAATGACGATAAGTCTGTGGGCCATGAGCTCATAGAGACTGGTCCTATCCCGATAGGGGAGGACCTCAATTTTGAGTGTGTACAGTTATTCGGTGATGATCTTAAGTGCTTTATTCAATGTCTTGCTAACAAAGCTTTAGAAATTAGTTAAAATGACTCAGAAACTTGTAAGCCAATGTGGCAACTCTTTATGGATCAAATAATGAGCTCAGTGAAAAGGATTTTAACTGACTAATCTCACTCCTCTGACTTAGAATTAGTGAATCTGAAATTGACAATCGTAAATCTTTTGTTTCAGGAGATGGAGGAATCGGAGCAGTTACTAACAGAAGATAGTGCGAACACGGGAGAGACAAGTGGAAGCTCAAGTAGCAAGGAGACCAGCGAGACAACGGCAAAACCTGCTACGTCTACACAGGTAAATAACCCGATTTACACCTCTGTGGATTGTTCTGTACTCTGATATTGATAATGATTATGATTGATGTGCTACAGATCTTTCTTTATAGTCACCCTCTAAATTTCCCTTTTCTATTTTGCAGGCCAGCACAAGTACGACAAACAGCACTACGACGTCTAAACCCCAAAGTGGGACGCCCTCCTCTCCCGGAGGGGAGAAGACAGCTTCACCAAAGGACGAATCTCCGACCACAACTCCTCCGTCTAATACGTTTGTGGTTGAGTCAGAAGAGGGCGACAGTGCGCCTACGGTAAATAAGCTTTAGAGTTTCATTATAGGGCCACACATAATTGATTCTTAGCTTCGCGGACCCGCCGTCACGATAGATTTCCTGCCGATGGAAAAAAAAAAAAGAAAAAGAAAAAAAAATTTTTTTTTTTGACATTATAGAAATTTTTTTTTTGTCCTACTGACCATCCCTAGAAAAAGTGCCTTGAGATCCGAGAAGCTAAAGATCAATTATGTGTGGCCTAGGTGGTGTTAATCGTGTGATATTGATGGAGGTTGATCTCTCATTGTAAACCAAACAGTAGTAGTGTGGACGCTGATTGTAAAACAAGTGTTCTCTCTAAAGCTGTGCTCAAATAATATAGTATTCTTACTAATATTAAAATAACAGTGTCCCTGATCCATCTCAGTTCCTACATAATGCCTGATCTTCTAACTTCCCCCATGTCTTCCTCATGCTCTAAATAACTGGCACCAAGTATCAAGTATTTGTCATTCTCAGCAGTTATTCTGGGATTGATATTTTCACCTCGCCTCATTGCTGTTTCCTCCTCCTCTATTAATAAGTCTACCAAGTGCAAATATACAGGAAGTAAAGCTCCAATCATCTGTTCATCTTATAAATAATCTAATCATTTTTCGTCTTTCATTTTTAGACAAGCACCTCAACCTCGAGTGCGCCTACGGTTGTAGAACAAGAATCAACAAATTCTGAAGTCAAGGGACCTTAGTGGAATTCTAGCGCTCTAGAAGGAAGGACCTAATATTCTAATGCATGTTAATTACCATATACAATTAACATATAATTAACATAAGTGGTATATTAATCGTATATCCAAATTATGACTGTCGACTGTGTACTGCAGTTCTCGGAGCGATTTCGAGTCGAAGGAAGTCCGTTGCCGTTTACTTAATGGTCGGACAGGACTTCTCTACTGTGGACTTCTCTACTGTACTGGTTGTTGAAGGAAATGGCGTCACATGTCATGTATTTATTATCCCAGAAGAGCCGATGCCCTCGTGGCTAGGCTCCGATGCGACACATGCTAGTTAAAAGTGCAAATTTTGACTATTCTATTACCATTCTATTTAGAATGAGTTGCGAACGGCGCTAGAGACACCTGGTGGTGATCGAGGTACTCTTGGTGCGCCACCTTGTGTTATTGTCATGTTTTTTTTTCAATTTTTTTTTGTTCATGTTCACATATTGTGATTTTGATGACGAGAATAAGCTGTGATACAATGTTAACGAGAGGAGAGGACAATGTTTTTGCTTTTTGTATGATGATTATTGTACCATTGGAACGTCAGCTTTTGGCTTGTGTGATAGATACTATTAGATAGGGTATTTGCAAATACTGTTTGTACGATAAATGATACGATATTAGTTAACCTGACATGTGAGTAATTATCATAAATTAGCATAAATTAACATAATTGACCTACTGACCTGCCACCTGGTAATAATACATCATATTATACTATGTATTCTCCGTGTAAGTTACAAGTTAATAATCCCCTGGTGTGCTTTATGAGTTTAGTACAACTCAATTTGCTTACTCGTTAAAGAGTTGGCCATATTGTCCTTGCATTTCTCAAAGTCAATATTATAAACAAAGGTAGAAAGTAAAACTTTCTTGAAGTCCGATTATGACTCAGATTTTTGAAAAATTGTCAAAATTATAAATCCCCGCACTACCGTTACACCTTGTAAATCGACTTCATTGGAAAAATATTATATCCTACAATTGCATTTTTTGAGTCTTGATAAATTCCTAAACTTTATAGAAATCGGATGTGTTTTTTGTCGAACTTTGACTCTCATTATCCAAATTTCGCAAATAAATTGACCAATTTCAAATGCAGATACTTAAATAATACAATTATAATCAGCTTACTTCAAAATATGATAAATGCATTGACTGTTAAGTGTTCCTTTTGTGCATTGAAGCCTTGTTGGTTAGAACATGCACTGTTTCTGTAATAATTCTGGAAGATAATATTTCACTAAATTCTTATGTTGAATAGTGATAAGACAAATAGTTTCTTGCATTTTATATAAATTGATATAAATTGATAACGTGATTATAACAATATGCTGTATCTATTTGTGACAACACCATATATATATATGTATGTACATTATCAAGCTTGCAAATGATTGTAGATATATATGCTATGCTAGTGTATATATTAATGTGTATGTTATAATGTATGTTATAATGTGTGTTATATATATGAGCTTGAGTCAGTTGTATTTCTGGCTCGTTTCCTCGTGTGATTGGCAGTTGGCATGGCAGAGCCGTGCTCAGCTGTCGTTTTTTTTTCGTTTGTATTAGATTCAGCTTTCTACATGATGATACATTTGTAAATATATAAACAATTATTAAGCATATTATTTTCTTATGAGCATCACTTCTGAAGTGCTTAGCTTTTGTACAATGTTCCTGCACTGCATTTGTAGTTACTTGCCCCTGAACGCCTTCTCAACAATGCCCCATTGCCCCACTGACGGACACGCGGACAACCAGACTCGCGGACAGACGGACGGACACTCCGTGATACCAATACCCTCTGGCAACATGTAAATCTTCACAATTCAAAAGATTGCACCTATGACTCACAAATTTGGCTTCGTAGCCACTGGGCCACTTAAATGGTTTCTGTCCGTGCATGGGGAAAAGTTGCAAGCTGCGTAAAAAAATTTGTTATATATATATATATCCAATACTGTCTTAAAGTAATGTCAAGTCATCCATAGTCCACTTACATAATGGGCAATTCCTCATTAATTGATAAGTTAATTGGTCATTAATTGGTCATTAATTGGCTGTTAATTGATCTCTTAACTGACCATTTATTTGCCTATCCCCGTGTGCTATTACTGTGTACTGAAGCGTCGTTTTATTAAAATGAATCTGTTGCCGTTTTGTAGAATTAGAGTATATATATGGTTGCCTCACGTAAAATAATATTGCATCACAATGATGGTTGACGATTGTGTCGGTTTTGCAAAGAAAACTCCTTGAACAGTTGATATGAACATAGATAAACATTAGTGTTGTACATTTGATTTTATAGTCAAACAACTTGCTCTGATAGAATCGGCACCTCTCATAAGATGCACTGTTTCATACGGTCAAATGTTTGAGCCGTAATTTACCCTGTCTGTCACCAGAGGGGGTCGCAGTCACTGGTCATTTTCGCAGTGATGTTATTATTAAAAGTGAATAAAGTAAAAAAAGTATATTTATCTTTTGATTTATGTTGTCATTGTAATAGAAATTATCCGAATGCAGTAAAAATCAATTAGTATTAAGTTTGTTTATTCACACTGATTCCCTCAAGTAGTCTAGGTTTCTGTGATTTGAAAATCTCCTCCACTTCATATTGTTCTGAAAAATTCCTGGGTCTCGTCTGATAAATCTCTCTCCAATTGAAGATATTCTGTTTTGTATCTGGTTTAATTATTGTCATGAAATTTCAAAATCCATTAGAATGCGTTTAATCATGGTGGACCTGTGGTTGAGTTGCTGGCAATTCGGCATTTATTCTTTGGGTCTAAGTTGAAATCCTGGATCCATCTTTTTAGTGTTCATTAGTACTGCTCATGTTGTTCAATGGGCAAGGTGCTGGCTGATTGAAGATTTTTGGCTGTTGGAGATCTGATGTGGAGGTGTTCATCTTGTAATTTGGATAGTAGCCTTGCTTTTGACCTTGGTGACCTTGCTGCCCCTCAGTGACCTTGGTCTCCCTTGGTTGTCTTGGTGTGAATTTTGGCCGCCTTCTGTGACATGGCCTCTTCCTGGTTGCCTTGGCCTCTCTTGTTGTCTTTCTCTTGGTTGTTTTGGCCTCCCTTGGTTGTCTTGGCTCCCTGGGTTGCCTTGGCCTCTCTTGGTTGCCTGAATGACCTCGGTCTTGCCTTGACCTGCATGAAGCTCGGTTGCAAACACTTCACTCAGACACCTTGGTCTCCCTCAGTTGTCCTCCCTTGGTTGCTTTGGCCACTGTCAGTTGTTCAGTTGTCTAGGCTGTCCTCGGTAACCAAAGAACTGTTCCCTTGGTTGCCTTGGCCTACAATGGTTGCAAAGACTTTACTTGGTGAAGGAGACCTTGTTCTCCTTTGGTTGTCTTGGCCTCCTTTGGTGACCTTGGCTTCCCTTACTTAGCTGTGCCTCCCATAGTGGCCAGTGCCCCTCTTGGTTGCCTTGGCCTCGCTCAATGACATGGAATTCCTTTGGTTGTCATGGCCTCCCTAAGTTTGACTTAACTTTGATCAGTTGCCGTTGCTTCCTAAGTTCTCCCTCAATTTTCTTGGCCTCCCTTTGCCACCTTTTGTTGTCTTGGCCTGGCTGGGTTGTCTTGGTCTGGCTGGGTTGTCTTTGCCTCCCTTAGCCACCCTAAGTGATCTCGATCGGTTGCCTTAGCCTCCCTTGTTGTCTTGCCGGCCTCTGTGCCTTGGCCTCCCTCGATTGTCTTGGCCTCCCTTTGCCTCTCTTGGTTGCCTTTGCCTCAGCGAGTTGCCTTTGCTTCCCCCCCTTGTTGACCTTGGTCTCCCTGGGTTGCCTTCACTGTTGCTGTCTTGGCCTCCCTCACTTGCCTTGGCCTCCCTGACTTGTCTGGTTTTCCTCGGTTGTCTTGGTCTCCCTTGGTTGTCTTGACCTTCCTCAGTTTTCTTGGTCTCCCTATATTGTCTTGGCCTCCCTCAATTGCCTTGGCCTCGCTCAGTTATCTTGGTCTCCTTTTGTTGTCTTGGCCTCTCTTGGTTGTCTTGGCCTTATTCGGTTGTCTTGGCCTCCCTCAGTTTTCTTGGCCTCCCTCAGTTGTCTTGGCCTCCCTAAATTGTCTTGGTCTCCCTCAATTGTCTTGGCCTCCCTAAATTGTCTTGGTCTCCCTCAATTGTCTTGGCCTCCCTAAATTGTCTTGGTCTCCCTCAATTGTCTTTTCCTACCCAAATTGTCTTGGTCTCCCTCAATTGTCTTGGTCTCCCTCGGTTGTCTTGATCTCACCTGGTAATCTTTGTCTCCCTTGGTTATCTTGGTTTCCCTCAATTGTCTTTTCCTACCCAAATTGTTTTGGCTTCCCTTGGTTGTCTAAGTCTCCCTCAATAAGTCAATTTTCTTTGTCTCTCTTGGTTGTCTTGGCCTACCCCTATTGTCTTGGTGGTCTTGGCCTCCCTCATAAGTCGCGGCCTCCCTCTGTTGTCTTGGTCTACCTCAGTTAGTGCTGAGTACCGTGAGCTGAACATCGATACGATACGTATCGTGATACGTCCCTTACGATACACGATATTATCGTGATATAGATTTACCGGCATTTATTAGGAATTAAACAATTTTTCGCAACTTTTTTCGGCGAATTTCGGGCCATCCTCCCGAGTTTTACGACATACCGTCGCAAAACGGCATCCCGCCGTTTTGCGGCAAACAAAAAACGATGTTTCGGCGCAAAGTTAAACTGATTCCACGGCAATTTTAAGTGATTTTAGGCAATAAATACTGATGTTTGGCCTTGAAAAATAACCGGTAAGACGTCATACGATATACCGGTGCATGTATCGATGTAAAAAACCGGTTTATTTCGATACGGTGTATCACGGTACTCAGCACTAACCTCAGTTGTCTTGTTCTCCCTCAGTTGTCATGGCCTCCCTCCATCATCTTGGCCTCGCTCAGTCGTCCTTTTCTCCCTTGAGCAGTTGTCATGGCCTCTCTGTTGTTTTGGCCTCCCTTTGGTTGTCTGGGTCTCCCTCAGTTGTCTTGGCCTCCCTCTATTGTCTTGGTCTCCCGAGATTGTCTTGGCCTCCCGAGATTGTCTTGGTCTCCCGAGATTGTCTTGGCCTCCCTTGGTTGTCTAGTCCACTCTCAGTTGTCTTGGTCTGCCTTGGTTGTTTTGGCCACCCTTGTTTGTCTTGGCCTCCTTCAGTTGTCTTAGCCTCTCTCAGTTGTCAAAGCCTCCCTCAGTTGTCTTGGCCTCCCTAAGTTGTCTTGGTCTCCCTCAGTTGTTTGCTCTCCCTCAAATTAAATGTCTTGGCCTCCCTCAGTTGTGTTGGCCTCCCTAGGTTGTCTTGGCCACCTTCAGTTGTCTTGATCTCCCTCGATAGTCCTCTTGGTTGTCTTGGCCTTCCTAAATTGTCTCCCTCAAATGTCATGGTCTCCCCCGGTTGTCTTGGCCTGAGTAGTTTTGGTCTCCTCGGTTGTCTTGGCCTCCCTCAATTTCTTGGCCTCCCTTGGTTGCATTGGTCTCCCTCGGTTGTCTTGACCTTCTCATTGGTCTTGGTCTCCCTAACTTTTTGGCCTCCCTCAATTGTCTTGTCTCCCTTGGTTGTCTTGGTCTTCCCAGGTTGCCTTGGCCTCTCTTGGTTGCTTTGACCTCCCTCGGTTGCCTTGGGCTCCCTAGGTTGTCTTGGCCTTTCAAGGTTGTCTCTGCCTCCTTTGGTTGTCTTAGCCTCCCTCAGTTGTTTTGGCCTTCCTTAGTTGTTTTGGCCTTCCTCAGTTGTCTTGGCATCCCTCAGTTGTCTTGGCATCCCTCAGTTGTCTTGGCCTCCCTCAGTTGTCTTGGCCTCCTTCAGTTGTCTTGGCCTCCCTCAGTTGTCTTGGCCTCTCTCGTTTGCTTTGGCCTCCCTAAGTCGTCTTGGCCTCTCTCGTTTGCTTTGGCCTCCCTCACTTGCCTTGGCCTCCCTCGGTTGTCTTGGCCTCCCTTCGTGTAGTTCTCCAGCATCT
This sequence comes from Platynereis dumerilii, assembly GCA_026936325.1. NCBI lineage: Eukaryota > Metazoa > Annelida > Polychaeta > Phyllodocida > Nereididae > Platynereis > Platynereis dumerilii. The sequence continues at coordinate 2,774,767 of JAPTHN010000034.1, forward strand.
TATCGTTCAAATTATATAATTGGCCTTATATATAAACAAGTACTTGCGTGAAGACTATCTCTGTTAAAGAAAAAAAAATTACCGATTCTGTTATGTCAAGATATGATGCTGATAAATGATATATTTGGTGTTTGACTTTCATACTTTAATCACTGATAGAATAATATGTGCAGGCCTAATTATTAACTAATTAACAAGATGACTGACTAAGGAGAACTTTGAGTTTCTCATCAGTACGTCTGCCATTCTTGTATTACCAGACAGAGACTTGATGAAGTCTCCTTCAAACCAATTTAGCCTATAGACAATTTAATCTAAATCAATTAGGTAAAATTCAGTCTTTCAGTATTACTGTAATCTACTTCAAGATTATTGCAAATGCCAATTCACTGAATTGCTGCAGCATGCTGGGTTTATCTGGCTCAGAAAATGCACAAAAATAAAAGAGAGCATTATTTTTTAATTTCTATTTAAGTACATTTAGACTAATGTTATAAAATAGGTCAGACCAAAGCATGAGGTCTTTGCAGACAACCATAACTATAGATCCTTGGGGATGGATGGATGATTAGGGCTTTACGTCCTGTATTTATGCACTCCGTAGGCTAATTAGGACAGGAGGAGGACAAAACAATGAGGCTAAGGATGATTGAAACAGCCAGCCAACATAGGACAATTGACCCGGCAAGAGTTGGATTCGAACCCTGAATCCAGCAATTGGCAACCCAGCACTCTACCACTAGGGCTTGGAGTTTCTTTCCCAAATTTAGTGAATTAAATAAGGGCAGTCCTGAAATAAATAATCCCGGTGGGAGTATTTCTGACCATGGTGTTGCTTGATTTAGAAAAAATTAAATATTTGAGGACAGCGCATGCTGAAAAAAATGTACTTTCTTTGTTACCCCCGCGAAATAAATAATTTCCCGTCGAGGAAGACTCAACCCCCCCCCCCTTAGTATCTCATGGTTGGCCCCTTAGCTTTGTCACAGAATTAATTCAGATTTTATTTTATGTTCGCAGAACTTTCTTGAAATTTTAAGCATTAAAAAGTTTTAAGTACAAGGATTAAAATACAACAGAGAGCTGAATAAGCAACTTAAAAGCAAACTTATTAGGAAAACCAATCCAGTTATCTGGGTCACTGTTTCAGTTACCATTGGCAACAGTTCAATGGACAAGCTGCACTTGAGTTTGACATTTGGCCAGGGTCCAGTCAATTAGTGAATGGATTGGAACACTACACCTTGTGGAAGATAAGAGGGAAATGTAACAACATCCATCACAATTATAAATCAGGAAAAAGCAAACAACCAAGAGAAAATAATTAATGAGATTCGGGATAATTGCAAAATGTTTGTAGGCTTACATATCTACATGTATATATTGATATACAATATATTTTCTTGATATTAATAGGAGGGTTGAAAATTGGAATTAAAATTCCTATGACATGCATGCTGATTTAGGAGAATGCATGGGGCCATTGGGGTGTATTGGTACACTGTATAACTTGTGGATGCTTTACAAATTTTCAAAAAATATTCACAAATTTTCCCAATAATAATTGACATTTATAAAAAATCCGATTATTGATTAATTTATGCAATATGTGTCAGATAGAGGGATCATCTACCCCATGGATAGAGCAGGGTAAGATGGCCCGGCATAGAGTGCACTCAGCACAGTGCTTCTAAATGCATGTCTCCGTGGATAAAATTGCAGAATTTTTAATCTGCGGAGCACCCTGTATTCACTCTATGTATAATGCCCCCCCCCCCCGCCATTTCCAGATGCGCCCCTAGCTGTTAGTATGTGCTCTTCCTATTTTCCCCACATTAATTAGCGCTAAATTACTGCTGATTTCTGGCAAGACTTTAAACACAACCTTTATTTTTCTACTCTAAAGAACACTCAAACCTAAGGGGGATTCCTCCAGAAGTCCCCTTCTTAATTAATAGGATGTCCAGCAAATAAACTTCTGCAATTATTTCAATGATTAACATTGAATTTAAATTGTTATAATTAGCATGAATTTAGAAAGCCGCAAAATTTCTTAACATTAAGACGGAAAACCTCAACAATGCATTGCCCCCTCCCGGGGCCTACCCCCCCCCCAGTGGCGTAACTGAGGGTCTAGAGTGGGGGGGCACCTGGGGGGGGGCACACGATTCTCTGGGGGGGCACCCACTATAATTGTATATTTTGCCAGAGTTGGAAAGTCATGGGGGGGCACCTGGGGGGCACAGGTCCAAAAAAAACGATCATCTCTCCTACTTCTAGCCAATGTCAGCCACCAAGATAGACAGTGTCATTTTGAGAAAAAATGCGATAATGAGGGCCTGCGAATGCCGAAAAAACACGCCCGGCTCCCCCTAAACTATCATTTCTGGATCCGCCACTGTCTGCAGGAGCAGAATTATGAAAATTATGTATGGATCACAGACTGTTAAACCAATCAATAGTTGGTGATTTTCTAATTTAATGACTATTTGGACCTCTCAATCTATTAGGCCCGGCTAAATTAGGGGTGCAACACTACCCCACTCTTCCCAATTTTGGCAATTAAACTGACAGAAAAAATTGCTGTGATGAGTATGCTTACTTGTAGCTTATTAGCTATCTCAGTTTCCTGAATTAATATTATTTGAGCAATTGAGTAGCTTTGCACTTGTCATTAATTGTCACAGTCTTACCTTGTAGTTTGTTTCAAAACTTTTTAATCTATAAATAGCTGTTTTGGCGCTCTAATCCGACGTCTTGTTTTGGCGCCCTAATCCACGTCTTGAGAACACGTGCGCTGCAGAGAGCAATGGTGGCATGGACGGAATTCTGCTTTCTTGGATCTTCCTCAGATTAAATCAAGAAAGGAGGGAGGAATAGCTCTACAATGCTACTGGCAATGTTGTCATGGTTGTCATTTCTTCAAGGTGGTTCTGGTAAGTCTATGACTTGTTGATTTAAGCTAATTTTTGTGTACAAAAAAGTTGTGAGATCATGATCATGGCATCCAGCTGCCAGCAGATTCCAGGCGCATCTTTGCAGGCAGTAAAAAAAATTTATCGTTTCTGCACAGTTTACACACACTGTCAGTTAATTGTACTGCTCACAACTTACTTGTAATATCTTAAAGCATCTTTAAAAAGTCTTGTACATGGGCATAACTTCAACAGCTGCAATGAAATTGCCCAAGTTGCCCAAGCCCTAGTTTCTAAGGTGATAGCCAATAGCTGAAGCTTTGGCCTTTGCACAGTGCTTGGAAGTTGTGCTTGGAAGTTGGAGGCAATGGCGTATTTTGGGGTTGGGGCACAAGAGCAAAAAATCTAACTTTTAAATTCAAATTATCATACGTTTACATTGAATCTACATACAATTTTTGTCGCACAAGTTAGATTTGCCCTTTCTCATCCATCTGCCTCTGCCGCCCGCGTTTGCTTCCGGCACCCTTGGTGGGGCATTGCGCTATGCACCTCAACCTCACGTCCTCAGCCCTAAATTAATAAGGAAGAATGCTGCGGAGCGCCCCGTTTTCACTCCATATAAATTATAATCCCCCCAGGCTTTTTTCTAGATAACTACGCCCCTGCTTGGAGGTGGGTGGGGTAAATGGAACCAAGGGTGTAAAAACTGGGCTAATCAGGGTTGATTTCCTAAATTTTGTTTTCAACTTATTTATTGAAAGTCCTCCAGAGTCTTGCTCTTCCCCAAATAGTCACAAATATATTAAAATTCACAAAATATTCTGCCCAAAAATGTCAAAAAATGCATGAAAAATTGATTTTCCAAAATTTTTTTGGGGGGCTGCAGCCAGGGCCCCGTGCGCAAGGAAGAACGCATGTTTGATGGCAGTTTCAACAATCCTTCGCCACATTCTCCTACTAAGTGCATAAATTCAGGACGTAAAGCCCAAATTATCCATGCATCCATCCTGCTCTGGCAGGGACTTATGTCGGACAGCAGTTGCGATGATTTTTCATCTCCTTCCTGTGTGCTCCTCTCCTAATACCAATCAAGTGCATAAATCCAGGACGTAAAGCCCCAGTCTCCCATGTTTAATTTCAGGGCTGCTGTGCGTCTGCGACACTGATTGGGTTCTACCTGCTCACGGAGTGCGCATGCCTTGGGTTGGCAACTGCTCGGCTGAGGGAACATGTGAAGTTGACATTCAAAATGGATCCTGCGTCACTCACTACGAGGCTATCAGGAAGTACAAATTCTCAGGGTAAGAATATTAAAAGGGATGCCTGGATATCTGGCAAGGTATCCGCTATCCGGCCAGATGTTGGAATTTGCAGGATATCTGGTATCCTGTATCCGGCAGAATTAGGGTGCCAAAAAGTTCTTGATATCTGGGATGCTCAAAGATAAAGTGAAAAGCTAAAAAACTTTGTTCTTGTGACATTCTTTTATTTATTAAAACAGTCAAAAACAGGACGTAACCATCTTCAAAATTTAAATTGAGTTACAGAACATAACAAAAAAATTCCGTCAGAGGAACAGTCTTCCTGCTGGAAAGATATCTCCCGGCTCTCAGAAAAATTTTTTTATAATCAACCACGAACGCTTGAAAAACATCTTTTTTCGTATATTTAGTATCCCCGATAAAATATGGGTCACCTGGATGGTATCTGGGAGGGTATCTGCTGTCAACTAGTTGTCCAAAAGGTGAAGCCTAGTTGGTAGTGGTATGTCACCTAGTTGGTTGTCGCCTAGTTGGTAGTGTTGTAGCCTAGTTTTCTGTCGTCTAGTTGACCGGCAATCTGTTTATTATCCGGTTCCAACTATCCGTTTCCTCTCCGGTATCCAGCATTTGGTGTTGCCAGATTATCTGATATCTGGTATCCGGCATTTTCACTATTCACTATCCACACCAATTTCCCGCCATAAATTTCTCCATATATTTCAGGTGTTTTTCTAGCCCGGATGTGATCCCTTCTCCCGGATATGAAAAGGGCTACTTATGTAATGCCAAGTGGCTGGCCAGGGCCTTCATCTTCCGAATATGCTGTAGTGACAGAGACCTTTGCAACGAGAAATTTGACGTGACAGAAGTTACCACTGCGGCATACGGAGAAGTACATGGCGAGTACATAGGAGGATAATTATAATGATAAAATAATAATAGGCCTAATAGCAAATCAGGGTTCCCGCAATTTAAGGGAATCGAAATGTCTGAGAAAGAATTGAGGTCACGGAAAGTTGCGGAAAAGCCACAAGTAATCAAAAGTCATTGTAAAGTTACTAAAGGTCACTTGTAATTATGGCTGCATTTAGTGTCAAAATTTAACAGATGCCCACAGACGGCCACAGTGTTGGCAAAAAGGCAGCCGTAAACTGTTTTAGGCATGGCATCTGCCTGAAACTGCCGTAAACTGCTAAAAAGTGGTAAAAACCGCCTTTTGCTGCTTTAAATGTCTTTAACTCTAAAATCTAAATCGGTCTGAATTTCCTCCATCAAAAAGAACTAATAGATGCAAATATGCCTCGTAGTGCACATCTTTAAAATCAATATTCTATCAAAACTACCTGTATGATATCATATTCATGCATAGTTTGAGAAGTATTATATATATATGTATTTAAAATTTTGTGTTAAATATCCACAATTCCAAGCAATATTATGAATTTTGAGGTAAATTTGGGGCTTATTGTAGTTTACGGTACAGAACTGCCTAACTGGGATTTGGTTCGGGTATTGGGTTTTTCTAGAAATGGTGTAGGTCTGCTCTGCTGATCTAGAAATGGTGGCACTTTGAATTTAAAACACCTTTTTTTGTGGGCATGGGAATGATGGCCAAGCTGGATCACTGGGTATTGTTGAGGCTTGTCCTATAACTTTAGTATAAATTATAATTGACAATTAATTGTGATAATGAACTCCTAGTACAATGACCCACACAGAGTACGCTGCTTATGGATCGACCGCAGGTATGATGTTTAAGCCTTGTGCGAGGGAATTTCCACATTTTGAAGTTTATTATTTTTTTGCTCTTATTTTTTTACTTCTCTTTAGTATAGTAATTTTAAAATTTATCAGCTTTCCAGCCTTGTTTTGAATTATGTTTGCTATAATTTAAAACAAAGTCAAACGAATGATGTAATATTATTTAATATGAAAGTTGCAATTGTTTTATATTATGATTAGATGGTATGATATTATAAATGTCATATAGATGTAAAATTGACTGACTCAAGTCATTTTCGATTTCGCAGGTCACAACAGTTTTGTCCTCCAGAAAACCCTCCTAACTTATAAGAAAAAGGGTTTAAAAGAAAAGTAAAAAAAAGGTTTTCAAGATTGTTATTGTAACATCCGTTTAAAGTTATTCTCATTTCTTTCTCACTGATTTTCAGCCTTAAATTCAACCAGATACGATAAAAAAGGTGAGTTGATCAGCAAATATTTTGACGTTTTTATCATAGCAGCGCAGGGTCCCCACCGGACAGGGAAAACAGGGAAACTGGTGAAAAAAAATTCCCTGCAGGGAAAAATCAGGGAATTTGAAATTTGACCTCAAATTCAGGGAAAACACAGGGAATTTTGCTTTTACATGTGTTAATGCGTGAAAAAAGCCCTCTATTTTAAGCAAAAATCCGTGAAGTCATAATTTTTGGTTTCCGATTAGCGACGATAATGCCGCGATAACACAACACCAAGCCCAAATAAGGTCATGAAAAACGTCCGATGTAGCAGGGAAAAATCAGGGAAAATACAGGGAATTTGCTCGCCAAATTTCAGTGGGTACCCTGGAGTGTGATGTTATGTTACTTTGTTGTGTCCCAGGTTAGCATCTAGTCAGGGAAATTCAGGGTCAGGGAAAGTCGGGATAGGGAAAGTTTTGGAAAGTTGCGGCCTATTGAAAGAGAGTGAGGGAAATATAAGGGATAGTCAGGGAAATTAAAGGAGAGTTTGGGAAATTGAAGGAGAGTCAAGAAAATTGAGGGAGAGTCAGGAAATTGCAGGAGAGTTGTGGCAATTAAAGACGGGAGTCAAGGAACATGGGGGGAAAGTCAGGGAAATTATGGGAGAGCCATGGAAAATTAAAGGGAGAGTCAACAAAATTGTAAGAAAGTTAGAAATTGTAAGGTGGAGTCCCGGAAATTTGAGGGAGCTTCAAGAAAATTGAAAGTCAGGGACCTTGGAAAGTCAAGGAAATTAAACGAGAGTCAAGGAAGTTGAAGGCGAGTCAAGGAAATTTAAGGGAGAGTCAAGGAAATTAAAAGGAGTCAGGGAAATTGATGAGTGAAACTGAAATTGAAGAAGAGCCATGAAAATTGAGAGGAGAGTTAAGGGAAATAAATTAAAAGGGAGCAGGGAAATTGAAGGTAGAGTCAGGGAAATTGAAGGTAGAGTCAGGGAAATTGAAGGTAGAGTCAGGGAAATTGAAGGCAGAGTCAGGGAAATTGAAGTAAGAGTCAGAGAAATTGAAGGTAGAGTCAGGGAAATTGAAGGTGGAGTCAGGGAAATTGAAGGTAGAGTCAGGGAAATTGAAGGTAGAGTCAGAGAAATTGAAGGTAGAGTCAGGGAAATTGAAGGTAGAGTCAGGGAAATTGAAGGTAGAGTCAGGGAAATTGAAGTTGAGTCAGGGAAATTGAAGGTAGAGTCAGGGAAATTGAAGGTAGAGTCAGGGAAATTGAAGGTAGAGTCAGGGAAATTGAAGGTAGAGTCAGGGAAATTGAAGGGACAGTCAGGGAAATTGAAGGTAGAGTCAGGGAAATTGAAGGGAGTCAGGGAATTTGAAGGTAGAGTCTGGGAAATTGCAGGTAGAGTGAGAGAGATCGAAGGTACATTCAGGGAAATTGAAAGGAGTCAGGGAAATTGAAGTGAGTGAGTGAAATTGAAGGAGTGTCAGGGAAATTGAGAGACAAGGAAATTGTAGGAAAATCAGGGAAATTGATGGAGAGTCTAGGAAATTGTAGAGTCCGAGAAATTGAAGTCATGGAAACGGTAGGGTCCGAGACATTGAAGAGATTTGAGCAGGGAAATTGAAGGTAGAGTCAGGGAATTTGACGTAGAGCTATTAAATTGAAGGGAGTGTTCGAGAAAATGACAGGAGAGTCAGGGTAATTTAAGGGAGAGGCAGGGAAATTGTGTAAGACTCAAGGAAATTATAGAAGAGTCAGGAAAACAGTTTGGTCAATTGTAAGAGTCAGGGAAATTGAAAGGAGAGCCATTGAAATTGGAGCAAGAGTCATGGATATTGAGAGGGCAGTGAGGGAAATTTTAGGGGAGATTTATGGAAGAATTAGATTAATTGAAGGCATGCTTGGGGGGAAATTGAAAGGAGTAATGGAAATTGTAGGAGTGTCAGGGAAAGTAAGAGTCAAGGAAATTGTAGGAGAGTGAAGGAAATTGTAGGAGAGTGAAGGAAAGTCAGGGATATTGAAATGGAAGTGAGGGAAATCACATAGTGAAGGTTACAAAGACTAACATTGGAAAACAACTTAGTCAAGGAAATTTGTGGTGGTAGAGTGTCAGGAAAAATGTGTTTAATTTCAACTGGATGGGTCACATATCTATTATTTGCTGGTAATGCACTGTGGTAGGCTTGTAAGTCCATTAGGAGATTTAAGTGGTAATGTTTTGTCACAGAATTGCGCATAATTATATTATATATATATATATGTATATATCTGCTTTTTTTTCTCCACAGCGAACACTTTGATAGTGACAGGGGTCGTGGTCCCTTTCCTCGCCATCCTCATTGTAGTGACGTTTCTGGTTCTTCGCATCAAAGGTTGCTTGAGGCGCCGCCCTAGTGGATGGCAACAAGTCCTCCCGCAGACGTCAATGGATATCTGCATGACCTCTGGGTCAGGTATAGTGTTGGTCAGATTATTACAGAATTTGTAATTATACCCCGTCCTACCAAGGATGGGGAAGGCATGCTAATTTGAACTTGTGTAGCTGTCTTCGGCTTTTTATCGGACCAATTTCAAAGATGTAGTAGACCAACTTGTCACTGATAGGTCTAGACTCTAGAATTGGATATCCACAACAAGACCTTCTTTCATGCTGTGGTAAAGTTAATAGGGTTGCCACTGGTCAGGGAAAAGTTAGGGAAATTCAAGGTCAGGGAACTTTTAAATTAGTAAGGGAAATTTGTGATTTAGCAAAAAGTCAGGGAAATTCACCTTGGTCAGGGGAACTTTGCATAAAAAGTAATTCACGACACAAATGGCGATGGTTTTGTGATAAGAACATAATAGAAATGTACGACATTTGCACGTCTAATCTGTTTGATGGTTATGAAGTTGCCTGAAAATCGGGGATCTATAGCTCAAGGCATCCTGAGTGGGTAACCTGGCATCATCCCTTTCCTTTTTGTGTCAAGTTGCAACTAAAATCACAAAAGCCTGTGAATTGCAGTCCAAAATTTAGCGCAAATGCCATTTTTATGGTCAGGGAAAACTGGTTTCGAGACAGAGAAAAGTCAGGGAATTTCTAAATCCAACTCGACTGGCAACCCTGAGTTGATCCAGTGACCCAAATTTTTTACCCTGAAGTTGCATGTATTAATTGATCTCTGTTCTGCAAAAGGTGTCAAAAATGTGTCATATTTATATTAAGCCAAAGTTTTCTTCTAACTAATTTAGTCAGTGACGAAGATGTTTTAATAATGATTGACAGGTCAAGGCCAAGCCATGTTGGTGAGGCGGACGATTGCAATGGAGGTCAAATTCAAAGAAGAGATCGGAAAAGGACGGTATGGGACGGTGTGGAGGGGCGATTGGAGGGATCGAGCTGTCGCCATTAAGACGTTCGACCCTCGAGAAAGCGACTCCTGGAGGCGAGAAGTGGAAATATACGAGACGCACATGCTGACTCACGAGAACATTCTGCACTTCATAGCCTCCGACAGCCGAGGTAAGAGGAATTTTAAGTTTGTTGGGGGGGGGATACTGTTTTTGGGTTGTCCGTCTGTCTGCCTGTCTAGCTGTCGGGCCGTGTGTGGGTCTGTCTATGGGAAATGATTCGGGCAATGATTCGGGAAATGATTTGGGCCTTTTCCAGAATGGGTGCTGTTGCATGGTCTATCTACAATTAACACAAGATGTCTCTGCATCTCACAACACCTACTGGAAGATTTGAAGTTTTTTAATAATACTTTGTGTGGCAGATTGAAATGGTTTTTGAAGATAAGGTGAGAGGAGCTGAGAGTAGGCAAAATTTGACTCAGTGAAATTCCATTCAATCTAATTCGACATTGCCAAAACATTTTTTCTATCATAGAAATCTGCATAATTTTCACAAACATGCCAGCATTGTCACACCGTTACTGGAACGTTGATGTGTCCATTGACATTGTGTCCTCCTATCCTAATAATTCCGCCTTGATGCATGAATGCAGGACGAAAAGCCCTCAACATCCTTCCGTAGCTTTTACTGATATCAGAGGTGTCACTGTCAGTTATCTCCCTTTATCTCAAGTGTGTTCAACTTGCAGATCGAGGATCGTTCACCCAATTCCTGCTAATCTCGGAGTATCACCAGAAGGGATCTCTGTTTGATTTTCTTAACGAGGAAGTATTAAGCATCTCCACCATGTTAGACTTTGCTGAGTCCATCACAAGCGGATTGTATTACTTGCACTCCGAGATTACTGCCAATCGAGGTATGTTCATTGTTTCATTAAAAGTTTTAATAATATTATTTTGTGGATTTTTTAAAAATTTATGTGTAAGAACTCTCTGACCAGGTCTTTCGAGTCAGCAGTTGATGTCCACTGTTGGAGGATTTTGGGAGTCAGGACTCAAATTTCGGAGTAAATGAGGACAAAGTCAGAGATTGCAAACATTACTTTTAATTAAAACTCCACACCCCTTAAATCATATTTATTTTGATAAACTGATTGAAATGCCGTTTGAATACGGGTTTTTGAGTCGTGCTGTGTGTTTAACAATTTTGGGAGGAGCCATGGGTCACTGAGTCAAGATCAGATTTACAGTCAACATCATCTACTTCGTGAACAGAATTCAAACACTAGGGACGCCACTGTACATTGACGTGACGTCATAGGTGCACACAAGCAGATTCTCTGTTTACGTCACGAAGGCTGACGAAGCAAATGGCTGGACGTCAAGAAATTGTCAAGAAAATGTGTCAAATATCGCCGAAAATCGGCAAAAAAACATCGCGAAACATCGCGAAAATGTGATACGAACTTATAAACAGCCACCAAATGCATGTAAGTGAAGAAATTTTGTTCATAGGGCTGCTGGTTGCTGAGATATCAGCAAAAACGAGTGTTCGCGAGTGATGTGACGTTGCTTGTAGGGAGTCAAATTGTGATTTAGGCAGAGTGGATGTTAGATATATAAGAAAATATGCTTATACAGTACTGCTGGTTGTAATTTCAGTTAAACCAAGCATCGCCCATCGAGACTTGAAGAGCAAGAATATCTTGGTCAAGGACAACTTGACGTGCTGTATCGCAGATCTGGGTGAGTTGAACTGAGTTCATGTGACTACTAATTGAAATTATGATCTTACTAGTATAGTTGGTTGAGTTTTGTTGGCTTGCCAAAATTAATTTGATGACATGTGAAACCGACAACTTGTATTAATAATTGTACAGGAATCTATCAATTTTGTCTTGGAAAAGTGCAGAACTGCAGAGGAAAGCTCCAGATTATTCTTTTGGAGCTGAGGAAATAATATTCTAATTGTCAAATGAAGACAATAAAGAAGTTATTATATTGTGATATAATTGAATTGCAATTGCAGCAGTGAGGAAAGCTGTCAAGAATTCATACAGAACCGGTCTGAACGGTGCTTTTTGCATTTAAACTTAAGAGAATTAACCAGAGAACATTTTGCAACCATCATATAAACTGACTGAGGGCGGTGGCCTGCTATGTAGGTTTCCATTGACATGTTTATCCTGAATAGTTGGTTTTTTAATTGGACCCAAGGATTAACCATGAAAATACAGCTTTGAGTGTCTCTATGTTTCGCTTGATTCTACTCTTAAAAGTGCTTTTGACAAACAAGAACTATTTGCAGGCTTAGCTGTTCGCCATGACGAGACAACAGGGGGCGTGGACATAGCTGTCACAAACAGGGTCGGCACGAAACGCTACATGGCGCCAGAAGTGCTGGACGAGACGATCGTCACTTCTGCGATGAACTCGTACAAGATGGCTGACGTCTACTCTCTTTCACTCGTGTTTTGGGAGCTGTTTAGAAGATGTCGGGTCGATGGTAGGTAACACAAGCATCAGATCTAGAATTAAGGCCAGACATATTTGAACTCCAGAGCTCCGACCTTCTGTGTTGATCCTTTCGCCTCATTACTGTGTCTTCCTAATTAGCGTAACAAGTGCCTCATTACTGTGTCTTCCTAATTAGCGTAACACGTGCCTCATTACTGTGTCTTCCTAATTAGCGTAACAAGTGCCTCATTACTGTGTCTTCCTAATTAGCGTGACAAGTGCCTCATTACTGTGTCTTCCTAATTAGCGTAACAAGTGCCTCATTACTGTGTCTTCCTAATTAGCGTAACAAGTGCCTCATTACGGTGTCTTCCTAATTAGCGTAACAAGTGCCTCTCTGCTGTGTCTTCCTAATTAGTGTAACAAGTGCCTCATTGTGTCTTCCTAATTAGCGTAACAAGTGCCTCATTACTGTGTCTTCCTAATTAGCGTAACAAGTGCCTCATTACGGTGTCTTCCTAATTAGCGTAACAAGTGCCTCACTGCTGTGTCTTCCTAGTTAGCTTAACAAGTGCCTCATTACTGTGCCTTCCTAATTAGCGTAACAAGTGCCTCATTACTGAGTCTTCCTAATAAGCGTAACAAGTGCCTGATTACTGTGTCTTCCTAATTAGCATAACACGTGCCTTATTACTGTGTCTTCCTAATTAGCGTGACAAGTGCCTCATTACTGTGTCTTCCTAATTAGCGTAACAAGTGCCTCATTACGGTGTCTTCCTAATTAGCGTAACAAGTGCCTCATTGCGGTGTCTTCCTAATTAGCGTAACAAGTGCCTCATTACTGTGTCTTCCTAATTAGCGTAACAAGTGCCTCATTACTGTGTCTTCCTAATTAGCGTAACAAGTGCCTCATTACGGTGTCTTCCTAATTAGCGTAACAAGTGCCTCATTGCTGAGTCTTCCCAATTAGCGTAACTAGTGCCTCATTACTGTGTCTTCCTAATTAGCGTAACACGTGCCTCATTACGGTGTCTTCCCAATTAGCGTAACTAGTGCCTCATTACTGTGTCTTTCCAATTAGTGTAACAAGTGCACAAATACAGGACATAAAGGCCCAATCATCTATAATGCATCCATTCGACCTTCTGGGTAGCTCAAAACCTCCTACCTGCTTCCAACTTGCTTCGATTGTTTCTTGATCTTTGTTTTGATCTATGTTTTATTTGTTTTCAAGGTGTAGTCAATGAATATCAAATGCCGTATTACGACAAGGTCTCAGATGATCCCAGCATCGATGAAATGAAGAAGGTTGTGTGTTTGGAACGCTATCGCCCCGAGATCCCCAACCATATCGAGAAGCATGAGGTGAGACATAGCAACGTTTCATACCGCGGGCCAAATATTGTACCGTCAGGGTCCGAAGTTCTCACGGTATTACCTGTTTTGCTTCATACTGTCATTAACTGGTACAAACAAGACAAAATTGCAAGAAATCCACTCGAATCCACATTGTTTTCGTCCCTCGGGCGCCATGACACTTCGTTCTCGGGCTGCATGAGATTCTCGGCGGAAGCGTCTGCTTAAAAAATGGCAGACGAGGGTAGCGCAAAATTTAGAATTTCTGATTTTTTGCCGATTTGAGACGTTTTATGACATTAAATAGCTGATTAAGCCGGAGATCGATATATCGTGCTACGGCGGTATCACAATCAATCGATATCTTGATATCAAAATACCAATATCGTCTCAACCCAAGCACGTCTATAGGGTGTTTTTTCGAAGCAAACTGGCCTTTAAACCAATTGATCTCCTGCATAGACTTACTCCGTGTTGAATCTTTGCCTCTAGATAGCCCAAACCGGTGCTGATGGGGCGTAAAACACAAACTCACTCACTCACTCCATGTTGAATTTCACGCAGATCCATCGATACTTAGATCCCCTTATGTCTGAGAGACATTTCCCAGATATATATTTTATATGACCTGACAGCTTTTCAGTATTTGCTGATTTTGAAAAGGTACTAAAGGTCAGTGATTCATACAATCTGCATTTTAAGGTGCAAATTCTGAATCTACGTGTCCAGAGAAACCCACATTAAATAATTGCACTAGATACCTGGAAGCTAAATGATGAAATAGAAGACGGCAAGGCTCCTCAACATACTGGACATTTATCCCACGTCAGGGACCTATCATTTGCCCTGCACAGGTACTGATACAAGGTGCCACCAATTTAAGAAGCAGTGCTGAACTTAAACCACTCCGTCATACAAGTGACAAACCCCTAAAAATTTGAGCGTCTGAGCAAACAAATAAATTTTGATATTACTTATTGTGGAGACCTTTCCAAGGAACGTTGGTGCTGTAACTGAACATGTTTCACATTTTGAACAGCCCTGTATTCGGAAGATTAATGCTGACATTGCCTATCATAAGCTGGATTAGAGACGTTCTTTCTGTCCTTGGCATTTTCCACCAGGAGGCCCTGTTTTTTCATGGGATGAAAACTGCCCCCTAGTGTTGTATTCTAGAAATGTAAAAGAAACCCAGTGCATGTCACGTTAAGAAATTGTGGCCCTAGTAGCGAATGCAGCTCCTCTAACTGAATGAACGGCAAATCAACCAATCAATGTAGCTTATTAAGGTGTTAATTGGCTGTGTCTGAGAAAACCAGGCGGAAGTCCCATATAGTGTCTACGTGGCCCGACCACCAAAAAGATGAAATTGGTCTATCTCTGTCAGTAAAAAAGATAGAAAAACAAGCAAAGCATGGTTTCCTGTATTTTAGAGTATGAGGAATTCATTTCTTAGGTCGATTCTATTTTTAGAACAACCCTTGGGTGCATTTTAGGCCTATAAATGCAGAAAAAGTGTGATTTTTTAAACTTTTTTCACTTTTCCGGCAGTATAATACAAATTTGGTGACCTGAACATTAGCAATTAGGAATGTCATGCCACCAAAACATTTTTGTCTTTCATTTGGTGTATGCAATTTGTAAATTTATGCATATTTCTAGCCAAAAAGGCCAAATTCGGCCATTTTTATGCCCAATATGCGGCAAATTTTGAAAAAAAGCCCAGAAATTGATGTTATTAAATCATGATAGCTTGAACTACAACAAAGAGAAACTCATGCCTTATATTTCCAAATGTTGTAGGTACGAAAAATTAGTTTTTGACCTACTTAACATTCAAGATGGCTGCCACAACGGGAATTGTCAGACCAGAGGGACAAGATGGAAATCTATTTCTTTGACCACCAAAAAGATGAAATTGGTCTATCTCTGTCAGTAAAAATGATAGAAAAACAAGTAAAGCATGGTTTCCTGTATTTTAGAGTATGGGGAATTCATTTCTTAGGTCAATTCTATTTTTAGAACCACCCTTGGGTGCATTTTAGGCCTATAAATGCAGAAAAAGTGTGATTTTTTAACTTTTTTCACTTTTCCAGCAGTATGATGCAAATTTGGTGACCTGAACATTAGCAATTAGGAATGTCACACCACCAAAACATTTTTATCTTTCATTTGGTGTATGTAATTGTTAAATTTATGCATATTTCTTGCAAAAAGGCCAAATTCGCCAATTTTATGCCCATTTTTGTGGCAAGTTTTGAAAGAAAGTCCAGAAGTTGTTGCTAAATGGATGATAATCTGAACTACAACAAGTGAAACTCATGCCATATTTTTCCAAATGTTGTTTCACGAAGGTACGAAAAATGATTTTTTTACCTATTTAACATTCAAGATGGCTGCCACAATGGGAATTGAGATAAGATCACAAATTCTGCAGTGACAAGTGAAGTGAGATTTTTTTAAACAGTATTTAACTTTTCCTGCCTTATATGGGAATTTTGATAACTGGACCTCTCATAATTGTGCAAATAACATTAAATGGAATTTTTTGTCTTTTATAGGTGTAAAAATCTGCTTAATTAATGCTAATTTTCTTGCCAAAAAAGAACAAATTGGGCTGATTTTAGGCACGTTTTGTGAATTATTGAAAAATGTTGGGAGTTGATGTAGTGAAAGAGATGGTAACCCAAAGCATACATTCATGCCATTTTGTTCCAAATACTGTTTCTAGAAGGTATAAGCTGCCAGTCATTGGGTCCAGGGTTTGATACTTGCTTTGGCAGTGTTATCTAAACTTATATTGGACAGCAGTATCAATCATCATTTGCCTCATTGTTGTGTCATCCTCCTCTACCAATTATCTACGAGATGCAAAAATAAGGGACCTAAAGCGCCAATCATCCATCCATCATGAAAGTATGAGAGAAAAGTTTTGACTGGTCACATGATAACATCTTGTAAAAAGTCCCAAAATGGCAGCCAAAAAGCTTGAACATTCAATTTATTTTGTGTTATGAATCAAAAGGATCTCATTGTGAGGCAAAGGAAAACGTTGGTCATTTTGCTCAAACCATTGCACGCTGGCAGATGGAAAAACATTAATTAAAATAATTAGGAATGCACAAGCACAGAATGGGGCCATACTTGCTATAAATTCAAGAAGACTTCCAAGAAGTTTGTAGTACGTGTTGGTTTTGCCGTAAAGATGTGCCGGCAAAGTATGCATAGATTTTGGAAGCCACATTAATAAGCCATACCAGCATTTCATGTGTCTATATATGTGCGTGTTAGTTTACTTGCATAGAGTTCTGTTATTTATTGAACAATAAACCTTTCCAGGCAAAACAATTCACTATTTAAATGTCATAACTCATCAGAGATTGACTGGATTGAAAAGTCTGACAATCAGAAGGCCATCAGTAGAGCAAATTTCTGTAGGTGATTTCCCTTAGGCCTGCATTCTTTCTTAATCGTTCAATAAAGCTGGTTTTCGGAAGATATGTGCATCAAAAACTTTGTTTTCTTTGCACTGGGCAAAAAATTGCAAAAAATTGTCATTTTATTAGCCTCGAACTGTCTGAGAAATAGAATTGTTTGGTCATAGACTATAGGCCTACAGATGGTAGATTTGACATCACATGAAATAAAAAAAAACCTTTTTGAATAAGACAGAGTGAGTTCAGCAGAAATTGTCTTGCAAGGAATACATCTGGAACGATCCCAGCTGACAACAAGAATCCGAGGATTCAAATCCTGGGTTCTGTTGGGAATTCAAATGGCAATTAAGCATAACATCCATGGATACAAGAACAAAGTAGCACTGCACTGCGAAGTGCAATCAGCTTTGACACCTGTCAGATTGACCTCCAAGTGCTGTTTCTCAGTGACGATTTGGTAAAATGAGTGTGAGAAAAGGCTCTAGAACTTGCAGAATTGCAATTAGCATTGTTAGACTGCTTCTGAAAATAGATGCACTGCAAGAAGTAATTGCCAAATGCATTATTGGCCTTCCTTGAAATGCATGGACGATCGTCATGTGGGCGATATTATAATGCAAAGTCAGCTTGAAAACAGTCAAGACTCAAACGATCTATGACATAACTTTAAAAAAAAAAAAAAGAAAAACCACGGCAAACTATCCCCAATTCCACAACGCATTTTAGTTCCCCTCTATATGAGCACAAAATGACCCACTTGACCACATCCACACCTGTATTAAGGCCGGGAAAACTTTTTTCCAAAAATCTCTCAGACTGGTTTTTCAGATAAAATTACCCTTGGAGAACCCAGGGTAAAAACTTGTGGTTAATTAATTAATATGAAAATGTGTAGTGTCCGTAACCCCCCTTACTTCTCACACAAGCTGAACCTGGGGGCAAATAAAAACAAATGGCACATCCAACTACTCACTAGCATACTACACAACAACAATTCTACATTACAACAATAAGCATGTTGATATCTATATTAGTTATTGAGCCACATCAGTTTTTGTCTCTTCATAGTGTCCGTACCCCCCTTGTAGTGTCCGTACCCCCTAGAGCTTTTGGCATTGTGCCCATGATTGCTTTAAGTTGGGGATGTCAAGTCTGCAGGGATTACTCAACTAATTGATCCGCAAGATTTTTTTTACCCCGATGACCTTGACCCACTTTTCCAGGTCAATGGGTCTAACACCAAAAAACCTTTTCTGTGATATAATTATTGATTGCATTAGGTTAGGAATGGAGTGTGTGCAAAAATTATTCAACAAATAGACCCCAAAAACATATATGACTTTGCATGAATTCCACTCTTTGTATCAAAGGGTTTTTTTTTAATTTTTGAAAATTTAATCTTTTTACTGCCTTATTGAAGTTTTTCAGCATAAATTTGCCATAAAAGGAAATGGGCTATTTACACAAATCTAAGAGTAATTGTTGTTCTAGTACCTTTGAACGATGTCACAAAATTTGAAGCTCCCCTGCCTCACCATAACCACTCAGTGAAGGTCAAACTGTTGAAGGATGAATCCCTTAATTTACTGCTATGTAAAAAATTCACAATATTAACATTTTTTCAACTGACCATATCTCTGGTCCTAATTAAGTTACTGAAAGCATAAAAATATGTCTGGAGATCATAGAATCTCCCCTATCTAATGGACTATAATACACTCCTGTCAGATCAAAAGCGCTAAAGTTCACCCGATCCTGAAATATTCATAATTTGGGTTAAGAATGATATATTTTTACAAAAGGAAGAAAAACGTTTGTGAAAAAATATTTTAGAGATATCTATGACATGTATGCACACATTGATTTTGTTCCTGGTGAGATCCAATCATGTTCGTTTTTTGGACAAAAGTGACGACCAAATTATACACTTGATTGTGTAGAAGCCGTTTGCTGCTATTTCCAACCGGAATCCTGCAGTACTGTAGAAATGCAAAATTCCTTTTAATGTTATTTGCACAATTATGAGAGTTCCAGTTATCACAATTCCCATATAAGTCAGGAAAAGTTAAATACTATTTAAAAATCTCACTTCACTTGTTACTGCATAACTTGTAATCGTATCTCAATTCCCATTGTGGCAGCCATCTTGAATGTTAAGTAGGTCAAACCCAAATTTTTCGTACCTTCTTGAAACAACATTTGGAAAAATATGGCATGAGTTCCTCTTTGTTGTAGTTCAGACTATCATCATTTAATTACATCAACTTCTGGGCTTTTTTTCAAAATTTGCCGCAAATCGGGCATAAAAATGACCGAATTTGGTTTTTTTGACTAGAAATATATGCATAAATTTAACAAATTGCATACACCAAATGAAAGACAATAATGTTTTGGTGGTGTGACATTCCTAATTGCCAATGTTCAGGTCACCAAATTCGCATCATACTGCTGGAAAAGTGAAAAAAGTTAAAAAATCACACTTTTTCTGCATTTATAGGCCTAAAATGCACCCAAGGGTGGTTCTAAAAATAGAATTGACCTAAGAAATGAATTCCCCATACTCTAAAATACAGGAAACCATGCTTTACTTGTTTTTCTATCATTTTTACTGACAGAGATAGACCAATTTCATCTTTTTGGTGGTCAAAGAAATAGATTTCCATCTTGTCCCTCTGGTCTGACAATTCCCGTTGTGGCAGCCATCTTGAATGTTAAGTAGGTCAAAAACTAATTTTTCGTACCTTCTTGAAACAACATTTGGAAAAATAAGGCACAATTCCTCTTTGTTGTAGTTCAGGCTATCATCATTTAATTACATCAACTTCTAGGCTTTTTTTCAAAATTTGCCGCAAATTGGGCATAAAAATGACCAAATTTGGCCTTTTTGGCTAGGAATATGCATAAATTTAACAAATTGCATACACCAAATGAAAGACAAAAATGTTTTGGTGGTGTGACATTCCTAATTGCTAATGTTCAGGTCACCAAATTTGCATCATACTGCTGGAAAAGTGAAAAAAGTTAAAAAATCACACTTTTTCTGCATTTATAGGCCTAAAATGCACCCAAGGGTTGTTCTAAAAATAGAATTGACCTAAGAAATGAATTCCCCATACTCTAAAATATAGGAAACCATGCTTTACTTGTTTTTCTATCTTTTTTACTGACAGAGATAGACCAATTTCATCTTTTTGGTGGTCAAAGAAATAGATTTCCATTTTGTCGCCATGGTTACATTAGAAATGCCACTCAAAACAACCCATAACAAAAAAACCCACGGGTCTGACACCACTTTCCATAAGTTAAAGAGTCATACAACCAAATTGCATTGTCAGAATTTTTTTGTAGCCGCTGCTCGTTGCGTACCATAGCCTCAAATTTTCCAAATTTAACATGTAATCCAATGGGAGTTTTTGCCGAAGATTTTCAGCTATGTAAAACATCTATTCTTTAGAGTACCAGTTTGGCCCCTAAAAATTTTTTTTGGTCAAAATCAAACTTACCCCAACTTTCTAAACTATTCAAAGGGTCATTAAACCCAGTATCATTAAAATCTGAGTCCGGCAACGTAGACGCCCCTGCCTGGTTTTCTCAGACACAGCCAATTAATCACACTTCATGCCGTTCATGGTAACTTGATACTCGCCAACTTCAGTTCAGTTGGTATGCGTGCTCGGATCTGCCGGGTTGCTCGACCCTCTCAGGGAGCTGTACTCAATTATGTCCATTATTTTCCGAATTTTTCCTGCCATCACTTTCAGCTTGGCTGCGTCTTCTTCTAAAATATCCCAAATGGTGACCTGTCCAATAGTGTTTCCGTGTTCGTCAGTGCATGACTCTAGGACATGTTCATGGTTGCAGTCAAAGATAGAATTACTTCAAAATTGTTTTAAACTATCTAAAATATATTTTCTGGCAAAAATGTAAATATTGCTGGGTCACCTTCTCTTTCATATTATTTTAGGATATGTAAAAGAAATTTGGTGTGTGCAATACCTGAAAAATATTATTCTTATATTTTCACTATGAAGTATCAAGATGGTGAAAGTGCAAAACCTCGTAAGTCAAAAAAAGCTGTTTTTCAGAAATTGAAAAAAAGCTGTCAAGTGTCTTTTTTTTATGGTAATATTTATTAATAAGTGAGTTATGGCCAACTAGATACATAGAAAGTGACACCCTGTTGTAGCAAATTTTTTGTCAGAGGTCGTTTACCCCTTGCATTGATGTTACCATCAGATGTGATTGAAAATGTCGACTTACAAGGTTTTGCACTTTCACTTTCTACCCGTGCAAAACCTTGTAACTCTATCATTTATCACACTTTAAAGCAACTTGCAGCATTGAATATACTTTCAATCTATGTATATACAGTGAAAATTGTAATTTTCCTATGACAGATTGCAATAACAAATTTTATTGAGTGGCTACAATTGCAAAAATGAGGAAAATGACAATTTTTTCAAATTTTTGTGCACTCTCTTTTTCAATAGCCTACATCACCAAAACAAATATAGGGAGGTAAAATTTTTTTAATCAGGAAACTTGCTGGGAGTCATAAAAAAGTAACACAGTAATTGTTTTTCAAAAAAAGTTGAAATATCCAACAATATGTGCTTCAAAGTTCTGATTTGAGTTACAAGGTTTTGCACTTTCACTTTTTGAAACATATCGACATACAAGGTTTGGTGAAATCATTCTGTTACCAGTGTGTTACAGCTTCCCAAATAGCAAACTGGCAAGGTAATCAACTGACAACGTGTATTGGATATTAAAATAGTCATTCCACCAAAAATCTAAAAATAGCAAAATTTTGACATACGAGGTTTTGCACTTTCACCATCGATCAGCTTTCATCATCCTTTGTCTCTTTGCTATGTCCTCCTCTTCTAAATTAGCCATAATTGATCGATTGAAAGTTTATTTTTATTATCGGCAGAGACTTCGTAATTTGCACATTATTCAAGTTTCCATGGCAACTATTTATCTGTTGCAGAGGTTATCCGCGTTGGTCAATTGGACGCAGTTCTGCTGGAATTCCAAGCCTGAGGTCCGGCTGACGTGTTTACGTATTTTGAAAAGCATTAAGAAGCTGAAAAGCCAGGTGCAGACGGGATTCATGGAGGTAATAACTGTTTAGTAACACTTCTTATGAGATACAATGTCAAATTCTGCTCTCTTGGAAACATGTTGATGGTTATTTAAAGCCTTGGTACTCTAGGGAGTATGTTAAAAAGCGTAAGGTTTTGATAAAAATGAAAAAATTAACTGTTGTTCTACAATTCCCAAAATACCCAGATTTAAAAAAATTCAAAACCTTTTTGCAAACGTACAATATGTAGACACTCTCCGAAGAAACTCCATTTAGGCCACACATAATTGATTCTTAGCTTCGTGGACCCGCCGACACAACAGATTTCCTGGCGATGGAAAAAAAAAATTTTTTTTTTACATTATAAAAAAATTTTTTTCACCTTTTTTTTTCCCTACCGACCGACCCTAGAAAAATTGCCTTGAGAGGATCCGAGAAGCTAAAGATTAATTATGTGTGGCCTTAAAGATTTTTAATTCATTATCACCGGGATATGTGTTTTTTGGATTTAAACTGGTTCATAATATTATAGTTCTGCAATTCCAACTTGGTTGTTCTGGCATTGTCTAATTGCTAAATCGTTAAGATAACAACAGTTGCATAATTTTGGAGACTAAGTGATCTCGAATCTGCAACCTCTTTTAAAGTGCAATTTAGTGGGATTTTCCTTTGGAAACTAGATTTTTGTGAATGTTCTATGTTATGATATATTTTGGCAATGTCAAAAGGAAAATCCTCACAAACTTTGGCAATTAACTGCAATTTTTCATTCAGTGGTGAAACTTAATATTGGTGATGTCTCTTCAATAACAAAAGGAGAAAATATGTGTGAAAAATGTGTATGAACTTCAGCTGTAATGCAATTAAGCCGTTCAATGGCGAAACTTGACATTGTTACATTGTTGAGATCCCATATATATTTGTATGAATTATGGATATATTGTCATTGGAATAATATGTTGTCTAAATATGTGAAAGAACTTTTGCAATTAAACCTTTCAATGGTGAAATTTTACATTGTTACATTGTTGACGTCCCATATATTGTGTGTATGGATCATGGATATATGTTGTCAGGGGAATAATATGTTGTCTAAAAAATGTGTGAAGAACTAAGCCGTTCAATAGTGAAAATTGACATTGTGGCATTGGTGACATCCCATACATGTGTTTGGGTTATGGATAGATTGTCAAGGGATTAATATTTTGTGACGAACAATTGCTTTTGAGTATAGAACGACCGCTGTTGAATATTGAATATTCACTGTGCCTAAAGTGGATTATTGACAATTAGTCTGAAGATCATCAGTATTATTCGGCTTCGAAGTTGGACCAAATATAATATTCGATTATAGTCTTGTTGGACCGTCCACTGTTATCTCATCATAAGATGCGATTAACGTCTTGTGTCGTCATATATATAAATTTTGGTGTCATTTTTCATTGTTTCTGGATACTGTTATGTGTTTTTTGGGGATAATTTGAATGATTTCAGTGGTGCTGAAGGAGTAATTGTATATCACTGCTTGTTGTGATTTAGAAATCATTCCTGGCCTGCATTGATTGTATAATTAGGTAAAATACATTCATTATGACACAGAATTGATGTCTTTAATTTTTTGTTGCCATTTTCTATGTTATGTTATTACTTTTCATTTTTCTGCAAGTGTTAGTATAGTCCCTCTTAAAAAATTTCTTGAAAAATAACGGCGTCCATCTATTTATTTCCTGTTGTTGGAGGAAGTTGTATGTCACAAATATTTGTGAAAATGTAAATTGATGATTTAATAATGAAGTGAAAATGTTGTGAAATTGTCATTACTATATCGAGTTATCTGTTGTTTTTTGTAATGTGTTTTCAGTGTTAAAATTTTTGTGAGAATTAATATGTGAATCTCTCTGATTTGACCCTGAAAACACTGATTGTAATTTTTAGTTTTCCTCGATATGAACAAACAGTAACAGTGACATTTTTGCCGTTCAATGAAGTTGTTGTTACTTAAAATAAATTGCAAATATTTGTATGAAATAAGGGTGCCTTCATAAGTGACCTTGACCTTATTTCAAAGGTCAAAGGATGACCTACTTCCCTGTTTGACCTGTTTACAGAGGTCCAGTTAAATAGTTGTATATCATTCCCAATATATATATTTTTAAAAGAATTGTGATATATTTTGAGAAGTAACTCGCACTTGAAAATGTCTTTATGAAATGTCCGCTATCTATGTGATAGGATACTATTGAATTCAGTTGATGCTGCTGAAAAGTTATGGACCAAGAGCTTTTGCGAAATCTTTTGTGTTGTATGTTTATGACTTATGTGGGTATTTATTTCGGCCCACTAAAGTCTTAAATGACTTGGATGATATTTTTCTATTGACAAAATTTTGTGAATGTGGCTTATTGACCCGAAGACTATGAATAAAATTGTGATGTCTTTTATTTATAGTGATAATATCCTTTGATGTTAATAATCTATTGATAATTGTATAGCAATTGTAATGTAGTATTGTCAATTTTTTTTTTGGAATTGTTTTTACGTTCTCATGTTGTTTTTCACTGCACACTGTAAGTTATGTATTGTGTATTATATCATTTTACTGTGAGTCTATAACTAACTGTGAAATCTACACTTACACAGTCTTTTAGTGTAGATAAGAACACTGATTGGACATGGGTAGAATTTGTATAACTTATTTATATATTAACTTGTTAGTTAAGTCTATTGTATAACAGAAATGTATTGGTGAGAAACTAAAATCTTACGCCTGTGCCAGCACCACTTGCACCGTCGGCTTGCGGGAAAATGTAACTGTGTATGGATCTGGTTTGAGTTTGGAGTCGATTTTCAAGTCTCAAAGACATTCGAGGAATGATTTTTGTGTGGTAAATTCTAATATTATGGATAGTTTTGATAATAGTAAGTTTTTCTGTTCATATGAGGTGGATATTTGAGTCGTACTGGTGCAGGCGGATGTGTATGATGTGAAGGCATTTTGGTGTACCCAATATATTTAATAATTTGTTTCACAGTAGTGGATCCTGAGGGGGGGTTTAGGCTGTAGATTTTAATGTAAAAATAAATGTTTTCACAAATAAATTAAGTGCATTTTCATTCGTGGACCCCCTATTCGTCATTTTGATGGATCTGCCCCTGTTTCAACTTGTTTAAGAAGTCTTCCTGTATAGGCCAATTGGCTGGCCTAGAAAATCTGAGTTATGAAGTTTGTTAAGGATGTCACACACTAAATTTTGTACATATTGAAAATCTAATAAGCACGTTTTGAAATTGTGTATTTATATGCAACTTAGGGATAAAACTACTGCCATCAAGTGGGTGTATTGCGTAATATTTGCAGCTCTTAAATGAAATGGAACAAAAATGGAATGAAATGTACTTATTATTGATTAGAAGAAGATTCCTTCCCACTAAATATGGTGGAGAGGAAAGAGTCTCTTTTTTATTTTTAGTTATTTTGTTTTTTGATACTCTGGTAAGTTGGTAACTCAGGTAATTTAAGTAAATGAAGTTTTGTTAGTTGATTCATGTGATTAAAAATTCAAATTTTCATTTACATTTATAAATTGGGCCATTATGAGTATTGAGGTGTTCCATTGGTTCAATCAGACTCTTCAATTGCTAATAATATGTGACCTGCTCGACCAAAATGAGTTTAAAGTCAATTAATATTTCACAGAAATAAGCAAAATGTGTCAAAAGGTCACATTTTTATGTGATGGCACCATGTTTAAGCAAAAGTTGTTTTCTTAGAATAATTATGACTATTTTTACCAGAAATTGATTTTAAATTATCAAAATTACGTGTCTTTCTTGATTTTCTTAGGGTCCAGTGCCGTGAGTTGGTAAAATTTCAGTTTTGGGCCAACATGCACTTACATTTTAGGTCATATCTAAGCCCCATAAAGGAATTTATGCTGGTATGATGGATCAAATGATAGGTAAAAATATCTTCTTTGATGTAAATAGCAGCAATTGCATCCATATGTCACTGGTCTTGACATAATGAGTGATCAATGATTGCAGTTAGGGAAATTTTTGGTGTCCCGCCTGGACGCTGCATGTAAAATGTTTGCATACAACTTTCAAATACAGGAAAAGGGATGGATTTAGGATTGAAATTGCAATGCATTACTGTTCCCTGATTAGGTGGGCATCTTGTGAATCCAGAAAAATGGCAATTGGATGTTTCTATATTTTTTTAATACACCTTTTGTAATCCTCAGTTGGTGTGTCCCGGGTGAAGTTTAAAAGTGCAATGTGATTTTTGATGCCACAGATAAACCACTGATCGAAACATTTTTGGAAAATTTGATATACCAATGCATTGCTCATCACCTTGTCTGTCAGAAATATATCACTTAAAGTGGCTGAGGCTGTTGTGCCAGGAGCTGTGATGGCTTGAGTAAGACTGACAACAGCGCGACGCTCTTATATTCTGCAAACATTCTGTGGGACTTCTCTTGTTCGGGTACTTCCTGATGAAGGCTTGTTGCTGGAATTCTTGCATTCTTGGTATTATTGTCATGCTCATGAGCCTGGCTTTGTATTGGTGTATAGAATAGGGTAGAAAGTGCAACCCATAAGGGCATTAGAGCCCTATATTTGAAACTGACAAAAAATGCGACGCTCTCACATTTTGAAATATTTGTGAGGAGCTTTCTTCTTAACACGCTTCTTGATGAAGGCTAGTGGAAGGAAAGTTACCTTTTCTGATATGATTTTGTTGCTCATGAGCCCAGGTTTCTATTGGTCTATAGAACGCGGTTGTAAATGTAACCTATCATGGTATTAGTGGCCTGTCTTTGTCACTGACAACAAATGTGGCACTCTCACACTTTGTAAAAATGTCTGTTCAGACATGTCTTGTTCAAATGCCTTGTGATAAAAACTCTTTGCTGGAATTTTCACTTGTTTGATATTGTGTTGTTACACTTGAGCTTGGCTTTCCATTGGTATATACAATATGGTTTTTAGTCAAACCTATCATGGTATAATGGGCCTGTGTTTAAGGCTGACAAAAAGTGCAAAGCTTGCTTTCGGGCATTACCGGCTAATTACACCATAGAAGGTATGAGAAGGCAAATAAAGAAAAATCTGTTTTTTTGTTTGTTTTAAGAATATCATTCAACAAAATGTGTGCAAGTTTCATAGTGATATCTTAAATAGTCTTTGCTGCAGAGGTATTTGAAGAAACAAAGTTTCATTGTGAATAAACTGCATTTCAAGTTAGTATTTACTTCACATTCATGTTTAAATTTACTAGCATAATGTGTCATAGATGTCACAAAAACGCATATACAACCTCAAATTTTTGGATTTGGAATCTAATAACACATAGGAAGCATATCAGTGATTATTGATTTTTTGGTCAATTTCACCAGAAGTCCCAAATTTTACCAACTTGTGGCATTGGTCCTTAGTTCTTTTATTGCAATGGCGGGAAATTCAAATGCCATTTCCTCAAAGTTTGATGCTTCGTATCATCAATCATGTTTGAGGTGCCATGCCTTTGGATTGAATGGAGATATCAAAAAACATATGAACCATCATTTTAAATGTTAAAGCCCAATTCTTGAAGAATTAAGTCATTTTCACAACTAAATAAGACACAAGGTCGACTTTCAACTCTATCGTTTTGGTGGAGCAGGTCACATAATAGATTATTGGATTGAATTTTAAAGAAAGTGATTGTGCGTAATTGTACAAGTGGCCTCGGTGCTGTAAGTTGTAATTTCATGTGTAATTTTCGCTATTGATGTTGTTAAATGTTCATGGTTATAATTCCAGAGTTCCAGGTTAAAATTCAGCATTACTGTGTTAATTAAATCTACATTTTGAAATTGCAATAATTTGTTCCCCAGTTCAAAGTATAATGTCAGTCCGCGATAACTTTCGTAATAAAATTGACTCACGATGGTGAACTGCTTTTTATTTCAAAAGACGAGGGATCATGACTTTTTTGTGTATCATTACACATAGAAAATACAATGGGTCCATTCCAAGCGTTGCAACAGATGTTGAGGTTTTCTTGAGATTAAAATAGCTCAAATCCTGCTCTCTGATTGGTCCATAGA
The DNA here is from genome assembly GCA_026936325.1 of Platynereis dumerilii. Classification (NCBI taxonomy): domain Eukaryota; kingdom Metazoa; phylum Annelida; class Polychaeta; order Phyllodocida; family Nereididae; genus Platynereis; species Platynereis dumerilii. Next base: position 2,802,897 of record JAPTHN010000034.1, read on the forward strand.
CAGGAAGTGTGTCTTTTCTGTATGCTGGTGTGAAAGGTCATGATTTTGATTTTCCAACCCTTATAACCCGTTAAGAGAAGGTTTTAATCCTGTACCAAAGAGTCGTCTCGTCTGTCCGATAAAGCCTTGTCTCCATAAATACTGGACGTAAAGCCGTATTACCCATCCCCCCACCTTTTTTTTGCTCCTTCATCAGATATTGCCTGTTTTGTTGACGTACATGGTACTGACTGCTCCAATGATTGCTCCAAAAGGTCTTTTCATATTGTTTACTTTGGGGGTTTTTGGAAAGGTTACACGGGTGACACGAGTCACGAGGGTTTGTTTCCAAACATGCCAAACTCGACTCTTGTGTTTCTGGGAGGTGCCAACGTCGACCCTCGAGTATAGTGTTTCCGGCTACTCCCCAATATTGGAAGAGTACTGGGGTCTCGAGAGTTTGTACCACATGTCAAACTGGTTCCTGCTCGAGTGAAGCTCTCCTCTTCTGCTTCCAGGCTACCATCGTGCATTTTGGGAAACAAACACCAGTCACTCCAGAGTCACCCGAGCTACCCGTGTTACTAGTGCGAGCCTTTTCGAAAACACCCTTATTTGGAAGCTTCTGACACAAATTGTAACTGCGAAAATGTTTTGTTGCCACAAGGGGGAGCTGATGTGCACATTGTGGAATTGTTAGTGACTTGCACAAAAATGGCGCCTTAAGCCCTCTACTCTTTAGGGACCAATCAATTTCAACTGTCAACCGAGTTTGGAGGTGGTTCCTTTATGGCTGGTTGTAAAATGAGTTCAACAGACCAGTTAGCATGTTCATCCTTGGCTGCCACTATGGTTTTAATTTTAGTACTTGGCTTACCCAAATGTGTTCTGTAGTTGTAAGGTCCTAGAAATTTAAGGACGTGTGTGGTATGTTATGACTAAGAGAGGTGGCGAAACTGTTCTGAGTAGTGGGGGGGGGGGGAGACATTGTCTAAAGTAATTTCAAGGGAAAAAGGGGCTGTTTATGTATTTTTGGATCCAAAATGGGGGGGGGGGGTGCAGGGGCGGACTGGCCTATGTGGCAGAGTGGCAGCTGCCACGGGCCCAATCACTCAGGGGGCCCTTGTAAGATGGCAAAAAAAAGTTTAAAAAATAGGAAAAAAGCCAAAATTTCTTGCTTTGCAATCGTGATACAATCAAACTTTCAGATATGGGCCCCCAAGTGAGAAGGCCCTGTATAGGAAAGGTCCCTTCCACCTTTGGCACTAATGTAGTAATGCCGAAAACAGGAATGTGGGGGCCCAACGACTTATTTTGCCACGGGCCCAAAATGCCGCCAGTCCGCCCCTGGGGGGGGGGGGGAGGCACGTGAACTCCTGCCAGCAACTCTGCCGCCTCTGATCGTCTGATGAAAAAAAAAAAACTCGTAAAAAGCAGGAGTTAATGAATTTGTTACTCTGACAGATCAGTCTTATTTTCATTCTCATTTTGCCCAAACTTAGAATTTAAGACTTCTTTTTTCAGTCCCTTGTTTGAGTTTTAACATTTTACTATTAAACGGGTATGTCCTGACTCTTGATACCCTGTGAATTTCATCAAAACGTTTGGACAATTGTTGTCTTGTTGGCTTGCAGCCATGGCCACAAATTAATCTTCTTTTGAGTAGGGCAATTTGACACTGCTGTATTGCACGAGTATATTCTCGTTTTAATGTACGACATTTAAATTTACAAATATACTAGCAAACATTGTTTGATTGACCAGTTGATCAGTTGACTACTTGTCTGATTAGTTGATTGTTTGTTTGTTTATTTGTTTGTTTTCCCTTAACGCTCAGACACCTTTTTGGTGTATTTTCGAGCGTGGCGATCACCGTATGATGGATGAGTGATGCTAAGGCTGTGAGTCTGCTACATACCCTATTAGTTCAGGGATGTGCAGGGTCTTTCAGTTGCCCCAGTATAGAACACTGGATACAACCCCCTCCGTTTTTGCACAGGTCTCATGGGACAGACCTAGTCAGGAGCTATTTATAGCACATAGATGCTCTTGGATGCTGCAGCTGCCCACTGTGGGGCTCGAACCCACGCAGGCAGAGCATATTCAGCGGAGCAGACGCCCTAACCGATTGATAATATCCGATCGATTGATTGACTCTGAATCCGTTATGGATGCAACAGAATTTGTTCCATTGCAAACTTGCTCATTCTTCCAAACCATTTAGTTTTCTTTCATGAAATTCATTTAATTTCTTTAATGAATATTCTTTGATCATGAATAACGGGTTTAAATTGAGGTTGAAAGCCACAATTTGCCTTTTCATGCTGTGTCATTGTTTGGAAGCTTGTTTGGAACAAATTGAAATGGTGCAAAAAGAGATGGTTACCACAAGGGGGAGCTGATGTGCACATTCCGGAATTGTTAGTGACCGTCACAGAAATGGTGCCTAAAGCGCCCTCTTCCTCCCTTGGGACCAACTAATTTCAACTGTCAACTGAGTTTGGCGGTTGTTCCTTAATGGCTGGCTGTAAAAGGAGTTAAATGGACAACTTTTGCATGTTTTACCCTTAGTTGTCGCTGTTGCTTCAAATTGAGTAACCAACTAAAACAAACCCTAAGCATTGTGGTATCACTCCTGCCATTCTATAAATTCTGTAGCACAGAATGAAATTATCTAATTTATAAAGTGCAGGAGATGTCTTTTCATAAAATAAAGGAACACCTATAAAGTCTTTAATCAATGGCTAATATAGCCTAATAATATGAGAGTCAGCAGTTGATATGAGACAGATTAGAATAACGATGCATATCATAGCCGAACATGAGAAAGTCATTACGATATTTTTTTATCAGTAGATTCATCACTCCAGGCTCGACAGACTTATAGAGACAGTCTATGTTTGGCTTTTTCGTTGCGTGGCATCTTATTTTCATCAATGTGTTGGCTCTTGATTTGCTGATTTTTTCCATGATCACTGGCAGGTCTGATTGGATGGTCTCCAGCTTGGCAATGTGATCAAATCTGAAAAAAAGGAAACATAATTTCAAAGAGGAGTTGTTGGATTTAAGTTTATCATGCAGTTGGTATTAGAGAATATGAAGTACAATGAATACATATATGGTCTTTGATACTGCCAGGGTAAATATATGTCATGAATTTACTTCAATGAAAAGGTTACAGGGTTCATTTTGGAGGCTCTGGTTGGGGGTTATGGTGACCGGAAATTCTAAAGTAAAATGGTCAAGGGACGTGGGGGACAATGTACATAAAACCCATTAAGAGCTGAACCCAGCTGAGGGACAGGGAATTATAGATTCTATGAGAAAAATTGCAGAAGGACGGGGAATTCAAAAGTAAAATGGCCCAAGGGACTAGGGCATGCAAAACCCCTTCCGCAGCCTCATTTGGCTGCTATGGTTAAAGTATTGTGGTCATGGAAAGTCAAAATGATTTGAAAAGTCATGTAGCGGTGTGTTGATGAATAGAATGGCCGGACAGTGGAGAGTCTGACGGTGGATAGAGGTCGTCACAAGGATTTGTGTTGAGTTTAGGGGATGAATCTCGACCTCCAATGAATAGGTCGTTGGTTGTGGAAAATCCAACATTTTGTCATGGAAAGTTATGGAAAAGTGGAATTCAATCGGTATATTTTTGCGGAAACCCTTCTTCTGGACATATTTATTAAGGCTAGCACTGTTCCTGATGCTGTGATGGCAGCACAGGCCTGCAGCACAACAGTTATACAGCTACGCAGCTATACAGCACCACAGCTATACAGCACCACAGCCACACAGCCTCCTAGCACCACAGCTACACAGCACCAAAGTGACACAACCCCGTAGCTACACAGCACCACAGCTACACAGCCCCGTCGCTACACAGCTACACCGCAACTGCACAGCCCTGAAGCGCCACAGCTACACAGCCTCCTAGCACCACAGCTAGCCAGCTACACAGCACCAAAGTTACACAGCATTTGCACAGCCCTGTAGCACCACAGCTACACAGCCTCCTAGCACCACAGCTACACAGCCTCCTAGCACCACAGCTACACAGCTACACAGCCCTGCACCACAGCTAGTCAGCTACACTGCCTGCAGCTACACAGCACCATAGCTACACAGCACCACAGCTACACGGCCCAGTAGCACCAAAGCTACACAGCACCACAGCTACACAGCCTGTAGCTACACAGCAGAGTCATTCCATGCCAACTCACCCAGAGCCTCCAGTATGACCATCTCAGATTTTGATTTTAAAAATCACACTGATACCTTGCTCTCTTTAATGGAGACATGCCAAATATGAGGACTGTATACATTATACATCTGTGCCCAAAAGTGAAAACCTCTATTGGTTCTTAAGGGGGAAAAAAATGCATCCATTGGTTTTCATTTCACAACCTATAATATGGAATTCAGAAAGGCCTTAAAAATTCAAAATTATTAAATGACAGGAAGAATACAAAACATACAGTAGGCCTAAATAGAGTGGAATCACATAAATTTACACAATTAACTTTTTTAATAAATAAAGTGACAAATAAATAAATCAGGAGCTTTATTTTAGTTGTAGGCACCTATTCCGAAGAAATAAAAATAAATAAAATACAGTAATACTTCGAAGAGTGTTGAGGAAAGTTATTTGCAAAAAAAAAAAAAATGGAAAAGTTCACATTCCAATGATATTTTGATATGAAAGTCTCTTTAGTTTAGATAACTAGGGTTGAAACTCAGTGAGAAACGCTCTGTCAGTGTTCTTTATGTAAAGATACCATAAAGTCACGATCTGATAGATCCAAGTGCTCGTTCTCCAAAGAACAGCTATCAGCACATCTGACATTTTTGAGCAAAACAAAATTAACAAAACCCTTTTTACAAAATTGGTCATAACTTTTAAACTATTTGCACTACAGACCTCATATTTGGCATGTCTCCATTAAAGAGTTCAAAAAGGTAGCTGTGTGATTTTTTAAATCAAAATCTGAGATGGTCATACTGGAAAATATCTGGATTTTGGGTGAATTGGCTTGGAATGACTCTGCATTGCAGCTATACAGCACAGCAGCTACACAGCCTCGTAGCAGGTAGCACCACAGCCGCACAGCCCATAGCACCACAGCTATAGGGTAAGATTCCTTGACTCGGACACTTACAAAATATATAGAAATTTCAGAGAGTTGGTATCATGATTGGCCTGAGGAGTATAGATTGTCAACCAGGGCCTCAAATTAAACGTTTTCACTAGCTGTAAGAGAAAATTGCCATTTGGCATAACAAAATCACTGTATATTGGGTTAAATTTGTGAAATAAAAAAAAGAGAGGGGTAACCTTGAGCTGGACAGTTGTTTCCCTGTATAGGGCAATGAAGTTCCATCGAAAATGAAGTGAAATCAATACCATAAACCAGGAAGACATCTGTCAATCTGCCCAAATTTTACTAAAATACACATATCTGACAAAAAATTACAGCAATGAACCTCACTCACGTCAGGTCTGCTGCAGAATGAACACTCGTCCTTCGGACACGTGTTGTAGCCTATTCTTCCGCGACCTGACATTCATGAGGTTCATTGCTGTGAACCACACTTCCATTAAGTTTTATCATAGAACGCACCGCACCCCCTTTGTAAAGTAAATTCTTCATGTGTGACTAATTTGGTATCCACAGACAGCAATATCATAAGTATTGTGACCCTCGGCCCACCCCCCCCCCTTGGCCCCTCTCCCCTCCTCGGCCCCTCCCCTTGATAAATCCTGGATCTGCCCCTGAAGGTTAAAATCTGCAGGTCAAGGCTTGAATGGTGAATCACTGAAACAGTAAGGTGTGTCCCCTCAAATGACTGCTTTGCAGCTCAAAGAAATGTCAAGATTTACGCTTCTAGTGAATGTAATGGGGGGGGGCACCGGGGGCCACATGCCCCCCCCCCATATTGACCTGTGCCCGCCATATAAACTTCTCGACTTTAGCTAAAATATACAGTTAGTATAGTGGGTGCCCAGAGAATCACGTGGCTCCCAGGTACCCCGCGCTCGAGACCCCCTAGTTACGCCACTGATGGAACAGGTATGTCTTGTAAAACTAGTGGCAGCCATCCATTAGATACATCAGTTGCCTCGGTTGAGCTTATCTGGACTTGTCAAGCAGTTTAGAATATGTACGAAGCTTGGAAAGTTCGGCGTCTTTTGACAATACATTGGTCGGCCATTATGCGAAATTTCCGGAAGTCTTGTGGGTTTGATATTTATGGGCAGTCGGGGACGTCATAAAGCTGGAGACAGGGACGGGCGCAGGGGAGGGGGGATGGGGGGGATGCATCCCCCCCCACCAGACCAAAATATATATATTTTTACATGTTAATTTTATCCGCGCACAGTCGCGTTACGTCGCGAATTATGCGTTCCGCAACGCGATAGCCCGATAGACCCCCCCACCGGAATTTTCTGGATCCTCCCCTGGCTGGAGATTCCACTTAAACACCCAATGAAAGATACACTGTGGTCAAGTGGCCTTGAGTTGCTGGGTCTGGTCACTTGAGGGCGCAGCTATTCCTTTGTCTGGGGGGAGGTTTGGAGTATTTTAAAAATTAATTATTTCTTACATCTATTGGGGGGTGGCTGTGTTGATACACATGTCAGATTGCTCTCACATTATGTGGTTTTATCCACATTTCAGTTTCTTGAATCATGATCAATTTTGGATATATGATTTATGAATATTGTTTCCTATTATGTATGTGAAAATTATGTGGATTTAGACGGAACCTGGACTTAAAATTACGATTTTATGTTATTTCCATGCATTTTCATGTATTTTCGTTCATTTCTGAAGTTTTCATGCTTCAGTAACTCTCATTTCCATGGAGCTTCTATTGTCTGCAGTACAATGGCCTTTGTTCTAGGTGTGATTGCTGCTTTTCTTTGCATTGTGTGACTTGGGAGAATATATTTTTACTGGATTGTCAATTCAATGTTATTTCTACTTCAAAAGTGAACTTTCTGTACACAGTTGCAATTAGAGGGATTTTTTATCTGTGTTTATTCGTGATTTCACCATGGGAGATACAGGGACTACACAAACTCCACAAACTTCTGATGGGAAAAAGAGACCACGGTCAGATATTGAACCAACAGGTGAGTCACCTGAAGCAAAGAAACAATTCGCAACTTTTAAAAGTCGTTTTAAGGTTCCAGCTGATGATGCTCCACAAGTTGATTGGTTCAAGGCCCTCTTTACTGCTATGGAAACAATGTACACTCAATATGACGAACTGAAGGACAGTTTAGATTTCCACATCCATGAGGTAGACACTTGCAGAAAAGAGATTGATGTTGCTAAAAAAGACATTGACAATTTGAAAATGCAAGTTGATAGTCTAGAAAGTGAAAATAAGATGCTCAAAACACAATGCAATGTAATGGTTGAGAGTCAAATCAAAAGTGATCTACGATCAAGGGAGTACAACCTGATTTTTGAAGGAATTCCTGAAACATTTGGTGAAGACAGCAACCTATTGCATAGGAAAATTGCACAGGTCTTAAACCACATGGTAGTCTTTAACAATTGCGGTTTTCAGGTTCCTATGAGGAAATTACAAAGAGTTGGTCCTTTTGTGAAAGGACAAAATCGCCCAATTGTAGTTCACTTTCATTCATATAGTGACATTGAACTCTTGCAGCGTAATAGGATGCAATTACCTGAGGGTGTTTTTGTCAGGGAAGACTTCCCTCCAGAGGTGGAAATGAGGAGGAGAATACTACGTCCTATCTTCAACAAAGCACGAAAGTTACCACAATACAGAACAAAGTGTCGATTGATTTTTGACAAACTTTTACTAGATGGTAAAAGCTTTACTGTTGGACCAGTAAACAATCTAGATCAGCTTCCTGTTGAGTTGCAGCCAAGAGCATCTGCGGAAAAGCAAAATGAGGAAATAATCGTCTTTTTTACCCAGGGATCCCCATTTAGCAACTTTCACCATGCCCCATTCGTCAAAGACAGTGAACACTTCTTCTGTAATGAGCAGTTCATACAGGCCAGAAAGGCGCAACTTTTCAAAGATGACCTTACTCACTTTAAGATCATGCAAAGTACAAACCCATATGATATAAAGAAGTTAGGGAGTGAGGTTAAGAACTTTGTGAAACCACAATGGGAGCAAAGAGCTCGCCAAATTGCACGTGACTGTTGTTACGAGAAATTTTCACAAAACCCTCATGCCCTGAAGGCTTTAATAGAAACTGGAGACAAAACCATCGGAGAAGCATCAAGAGATGCATTTTGGGGAATCGGGAAGTCGCTGTCCGATAGTACTGTTTTGGAAACAAGATGGGATGGAAGAAATTTGCTTGGAGAAGTTCTCATGGAAACTAGAGAACAGTTGAAAAATTTGACAATTTGATGTTGTGCTTAATGAGTGACATAATGTGTCTATTGATATTCCCATTCCATTCTAATTTACTTTTTCTCTTTACTTATTTTCATGATATATTATTTGCGTGGTGCTCACTTAGTGAGTGGCTTCTAAATTGTGAAATGTTTAATACACTAGTCAATGGATTCTATTGAGAAAGACCTCACTGATCTAATTGACTTTGAGGACGGTTTTCTTACCAATTGTCGTTATATTGATATTTGTGATGATAGCTTAAAGCTTCCTGTGTCACAAAACTCACTCAAAATTGCTCATTTAAACATTCGCAGTATCCTTAGCAAAATGGATGATCTGATAGATTTACTAGAAATTCTGAAAGAAAAGAATTTACTTCCTGATGTGCTATTGTTGTGCGAAACATTTTTAAATGATAAGAATTATAAGCAAGTGAAGTTGCCCAATTATAATATTGTTTCACAACATAGGAAGAATAAGTCGCAAGGGGGAGTAGCAATTTTGATAAGAGCCCATTTAAGATATCAAGAAAGGGAGGACTTAAATGTTTTTGATGAAGGGAAATTCGAGTCAATTTTTATTGAGGTACCTGGAAAAATAAGGCTAATTATGTTATTGGTGAAGTGTACAGAGTGCCTGGGACTGATGAAAATGAATTTTTGGAAAAATATTCAGAAATAATTGCCAAAATAAAGCAAGAAAGGAAAAGGATTATTGTGGGTACTGATCAGAATTTAGATTTTTTGAAGATTAATTTGCATACCAACACAAAGAAATTGTTTGAATTGAATTTGCAAAATCAACTGATACCTACTATAACCAAACCAACCCGTATTACACATAGAACTGCCACCTTGATTGATAATATCTATGTTGATGCTGAAATGTGTACATTTGTACAGTCATATATTATAACAACAGATATTTCAGACCATTTCATGTGCTTAACTGAAATTCATTATTGTTCAATCAAAAAAACTTGTGGCACCAGCTTCACATTCCGAAAAATAAATGATAGCTCACTTCGAAATATTAAGGGTGTCCTGTATAATAGATTGGAGATTTCTAGAAAATATGTCAGTAAGTGAAGCAAGTTTAGCTATGAATAATGAAATTACAAAAGCTTTAGATTTTTATGCCCCAATTAAAACAGTGAGTGGCAGAAAATATTACAAACATAGAGATCCTTGGTTTAGTGCAGGTTTGAAAACTTCCTCTGCTAGGTGCTTAAAAATGTACAAAGATGTCTATCTCCTTCCCCATGACACTACAGAATTTACAAGGTATAAGGAATATAGGAAAGTATACAACAAACTACGTAGGGAAGCGAAGAATAACTTTTATAATGATTTGATAGCAAGTAATCGATCAAACTCCAAGAAGTTATGGAATATACTTCATAGGATAACTGGAAAGTTGAATAACAAACAGAACATTAGTGATGAAATAATAATAGATGGTGTAAAGGAAACTGATCAATTCAAAATAAGTAATGAGTTTGGAAAATACTACAGTGAGATCGGGAAGAAAATAGCTGAACAGATAGATGGGAAACCAAATACACCAAGAGGTAGAGACTTGGAGAACAATGGGTCCTCTAGAAATAACGAAAGTTGCTTTTTTTATCCAACAACGGAATGGGAAATAGAAAAAATCATATTAAAACTGAAGTCCAAAAGCAGTAAGGGCTATGATGGAATTTCTAACACTGTGCTTAAAACTATATATACAAGTATATTACCAGCACTAAATATTATATTTAATAAATCTTTGTCAAACGGGGAATTTCCTGATGATATGAAGTTAGCCATTGTGAAACCGTTATATAAAGCAAAGAACAGATCAGAGATCAGCAATTATAGACCAATTTCATTGCTACCAGTTATTTCCAAAGTTCTTGAAAAATTGGTCCACATCCGCCTTGTAAAATTTTTTGAAAGGCATAAGGTATTGTATGAAGGCCAGTATGGCTTTAGGCAGAATAGAAGTACTTCTGACGCAATTTTAGACTTAACTGGTAATATATTAGATGGTTTTGATAAAGGCATGTATACCTTGGGACTGTTTTTAGACATGACTAAGGCATTTGACTGTATAAAGCACGAAACACTTTTCCAAAAGTTAGAGATGTATGGGGTAAGAGGCGTGGCCTTAGAATGGATTAAGAGTTACCTGGGAAATAGATCTCTAAAAGTAGCTGTGAATAATGTTCTGTCTAATGACTTTCCTGTGTCATTTGGGACCCCACAAGGCTCAGTGCTCGGCCCATTGCTTTACATTATAGTTGCCAATGATAAGCCTAAATGTTTGAAATTCACTAGTAGCATTATGTTTGCTGATGACACAACTATATATCTATCTGGTAAAAATCTGAAATTTCTCTACCGGAAAATGAATGATGATTTAAACAGATTGGCGCTGTGGTTTGACAAAAATTCCCTATCTTTAAATGTGGACAAGTCATATTATGTATTATTCAAAACCAAGAAAAAACTTGCAAACTATCAAGGTAACATTGAAATAGGAGGGTCTAAAGTAAAGAAAACCGCCAGTGTCAAGTTTCTTGGTGTGCACCTAGATCAACATTTAGAGTGGAGTAACCATTGCCAATACTTGTTATCTAAACTTGCCATTGGCACCTACAGTTTAAACATGACAAAGAATATATTGCCATATTTTTCCAAAAAGCTTATCTACATGACAAATATAGAAAGTCATCTCTTATACGGGATATCTGCCTGGGGTCCGATGTTAACGGGAAGCAACTTAAAGAAATTAATAGTGAAACAAAACATTGCAATTAGGGCAATATCAAATATCAAGCGTCGAGTGAGAATTTTGCCGTATTATAAAAGAGCAGGAGTTTTAAAACTCGAAGATTTGATTGAGAATTCATTACTAAAATTGTCGTATAGATATATAAATGATACATTACCACAAAGAATAGCAAATATTTTTGAGTTCAGCAATCACAACCATAATACTAGAAATAACAACAATCCTAGAACACCCCACCATAGCCTAGAAATATACAATAAGAGTTACTTAGCTAGAGCACCACACTTGTGGCAAAATGTACCACAACAAATTAAGGATCAGAAAAATATTAAATCATTCAGTAAATGTGTAGCACATTTGAAATTGGAAAGTTACTAACTATTATTCATAAATATAGGTAGTGGTCGTTTCAGACCCTACTCTCTGAAATGTATTATTATTTTTATTTATAATATGGGGAGTGGTCGGTCCAGACCCCCCCACTACTCACTACTCATAGAGTGTTTTTGTATTATAATATCGGTATATTGGGGAGTGGTCGGTCCAGACCCCCCCACCCACTGCTGATAGAGTATTTTCGTTTTATAATATTGGTATATATCCGGGGAGTGGTCGGTCCAGACCCCCCCATCCACTACTGATAGAGTATTTTTGTATTGTAATATATGTAAACTGAATGGTACTTAAAAGTTGATGAGGCACATGCATTGATGGTCTGGCTATCCCAACTCTGCCGTTCAACTTTGAACCAGACGAGGGGTAGCACTGACTAAATTTGCTTGATGTCTTTATTTCTTACCTGTGTGAATGTATCTTGATTAAATCTGTCATTTATATATGTGTGCAAAATTTCATAATGTTGCCTCAGATAAGTATGTGTATATATTTTTATCTATTAATATGTTTAATTGAAGAAGCATTGTATAAATTAATTTTTTGGGCATATAGGGGGGAGGGGGTGCACCCACCTTCGGGTCATGGCAGAAATTCTGCTCGGGTGCCCTCCAGCACAACATTGTAAATATTCTACTTTAAACTATTGATAAATGAATAACAAATGTATATTTATTGTAAGTACATATGTTGTGTAAATAAATTTATCCAATCCAAATTCTTACCTAGTTTTCACTCAATTATAATTAACTAGAGGGCCCTAGGAACCGGACAATTTGCATGTTAGAAGTAATCAAGTGAAATATAATTATCAGGTAAACCTATGGGCCAGCCATTGAGAGTGGGCCATGGCTCCATTACCAGAGTCCAGGGAAAAGAAATAATTACTGCTATTGAGGAATTCAGGAACTGTCGGAGAAACAGGAAGGGTAATATTGCTCTGTGGCAGTAGTAGGCGTAAAAAATGCGGATAAGATAGATAGATATGGTAAGTGCGGCCCTCTAAGCCCAGTTCTGGGCGCTCACGAGGGTTGATTGATGAGATGGGAGAGAGAGCGGGAGTCCTCAACATGTTACACATTTACCCCATGTGAGGGATATTTTACTTGTCCAGCATAGACACTGATACAAGGGGCTGCCAATTTAACGTCTCATCCGAACGACATCCAGCTGGGATTTTGCTCATGAAGGTACACTGAAAATTTTGGTTTCCTCGCCCGGGGTTCGAACCCATGCAGGCAAAAAGTATGGCACTGTCAAGAATGTTGTGAAAGAGACAGATTGGTGTAATTACAGCATGATTAATGCAGAATTGAAGGAATGTATAGAACACAACGAAATGGTACCAACCTTCTTTTATAATATAGGATTATATATATTTATGCGTAATAAAAACATAGAAATACAACATACCTGTTTCTACAAGGCTGCAGTAACTCCTCGTAACTAGTCCAGTGGTGGTTACGTTGTGTCATTGGATCCGTTATGTATTTGAGAAAGTCATTGAAGGTGATATGTTTGCTTTTACTGACTTCATGGTGATGATATTTTTGTATTTCTTGATAAATACCTGTCCAGAATGTTATTTTCTCATCAACACCGTGGTAACTCAAGTCTAAAAAAGTCGAAACCAGTCGTGTAAACGGATCTCTTACGATCAGAAAGATGAAGGAGTCTGTGAGAACGGTAAGTTTGACGTCCGCTTGCAGCCGTTTTACGTTGGATAACCCATATCTTCCGAGATTAATTCCATGCGTTGAAAGTCCGTCTTTGCTGTATTGTTCCTCCTTGAAAGTAATTGAAATAATTATTTGGCAGGTACATTAAGTTAACTTGTTTTATCTGAACAGCTGCGTGATGAAACACAAGTGTTTAGCACACAATAATTTGAAAATTTAGCATTTTTATGGCACTTCCACGTAATATTCTTAACATGTAAGGAAGAGCATTTAATTTACGACTACTAGACTTTGAACAGGGCCATAGCCTGCAGGGGATGGGACAGTTGTAATAATTTAGCTTACATTTGCAAAAAAGGCTTCCACATCATTGCATGAAGTTGTAGAGTGTGGATATAATTGATAAAATTCTGGCCTAGTCATGATCATCGAGTAGAAAATGGAGCTGCTCATGACTTTGGGAATCCAAGCGAAGACCAAGTTCTTTTGTCGGTCTGCCAGGTATTGGTGGTAATTTAATCTGGAAAATAAATTTATTTGTACGTGTTTCTCTTTCTCTTCAAGTAGATTCAGTTGCCAGTTCTAAACTGAACCAAATAAAAAATGCAAAACTATTTCCAGGGCTTTATTTTTCTGTATATCATTAAGATGGGCTGTTGAGTTGATGCATATGTATAATCAGGTGTCAAAGGACTCAGTTCCATAAAATCGTAAAATTCTGACCATTGCATCCGCATCTGCCACAAGGTTTATCACATTGGGGTATGGTCATTGGACAGGGGTATTAGTCACTCGACAGAGCAAATCTAGTGTTTTCATGTGAAAGCTTGAAGAAAATGATGCAAAAGGCCACACAATTTGCTTCAGTTGGTGCCACTTAACTTGTTAAAATGTTGTTGTTTGAGAAGTCAGGTCAGAGTTTGTCACACACAATGATATTGAAGTGAAACACTTCAACTATTGAAACAGGTCAAGGAATGACCTAAACACATGAAACAGAGTGAAAAGGCATAGGGTCTATCAAAAAGACCTCTAACAACCTGAATAGCAGCCGTACGACAAACATCAGTACCATGTGGGCTTTCGTTATGCTTTTCTTACAGCGGAAGATGTGCGGTAGGGAGAATAGCAAAAGGAGGGCACAAAAAGTGCTGATGTTTAACTCTGCAGCTGATACACAGGTTGTGTGAAGCCCTTCTGAAAGATCCTAAGCCTTTTGCACCCGCAGCTGTTGCCTGGGCTGTTTGAGGACTTGTTTCCGTAGCGCCATTGTTCCATTGGAATAACATTGTGTGTGGAAAACTTTCACCTGACTCCCCAAAAATAATTTTTTTTAGAAAGTCAGGTGGCAGTAAATGAAGTGAATTGTATGGCCTTTTGCATCATTTTCTTCAAGCTTTAACATGAAATCATTAAATTTGCCCAACAGTGTGCCTAAAACCCTTTCCACTCACCATACCCCAATGTGATAAACTAGGCCGCAGATGTGCAAACAAAGGTCACACTGGAGTGATTTTATAGAACTGAGTACTATGACACCTGGTTATACATATGCATAAAATCAACAGCCTATCTGAATCATATACAGAAAAATAAAGCCCTGGCAATAGTTTTGCGTTTTTTATTTGGTTCAGTTTATATGCAGCAATGCTTTTCTGGTTTCCCAAACGTAATTGTTTGAAATAATGACATCAATAAATCAATCAAGTACAGGCACAAGAAACACCTGAATGAGCTTTTATATAAATTTTATACCCCTTTTTCGCGTTTCTGATTGCGGTTTCTGACGGGGAAGTTATCTTAATTGATCTGGCTTATTCGCCTGGGAGGCGCTCTTTTTTACGATCCATTCTGAACAGGATTAGCCTCCTCAACAACCTCATCACAGGTCAAGGGTCACGTCACAGGTCAAGGGTCATGTCAAAGGTCAAGGGTCATGTCAAAGGTTGAGGGTCACAGGTCAAGGGCCACAGTGGATATGTGAAGGGATCTGCCATGGTGGCCGGAATTTGCACATAATAGCTAGGCTCAGAGCAAGGCCTTTTACTTTCAGCGAACAAAGTTCGAAGAAGGTATTGTAATCATTTGTTTAAAATGTTGCCATCCACAGGGCAGGTGGGTGGAGGGCGGATCATGGATAGATCGATCGTTCGTCCTGGAAGGAATCGAATCTGTGTGTCACACAGCTAGGGTATTGCTGGAGTTTGAGAACTTTAGTAATCAACCTTGGAACATACACCGTATATAGATCTACTCACTCTTTTGGATTGAGAAAGTTGCTGATGTGACCTAGAATCCAAAATCGTTCAATCCTCCGACAAACGCTTCTCAGCAGTTGTTTCCTTTTCCTCTGGATTTCGTCGTTTGGATTTGCGGTTCGAGTTGTGTGGTCATCGTCAGCTGCAGAAGAACCTTAAAAAGGTAAGCAGTTACAGGCTCATTTTCAGTAAGATACATTGATTTTTAAAAATAAAAAGTGGCATAGCTTGGCTTAAAAGAAATTTACGTAGAAAGGCAATTATTTCACTGAATGAAAGGAAAATTTTCCATTTTACTGTATAATTGCATCAATAGAAACATCGTAAATTTAACTGAATGGTTTAATGAAAATTAAATTGTTAAACTGGTGTGAAGTGTCCGTTTTTTTAGAATTTACAAATGGCTGTCTTTTAGAAATCTAGGCCTCCCCCCGGCAGGCTATGGCCTGACCTGATCTATTTTCACTATTCTGCGCAAGCCACGCACTATTTGTCAAATCCATACAAACGGCATCCTGTAAGGGACCGTTCAGAATTTATGACTGGGGGGGTGGGAGTTTTGCCAGAACTTCCCGTCAAAAATTGATACCCCCCCTTGATATTCATGCGGATTTTTACCCCACCTCTAGGTTTCATGCGTATTTTTAGTACCCCCCCCTCAACACATAAACGAATACACACATATTTAGTGTTGTACATGGTACAGATTCGCGCCATTTTGCGGACTTTTGCACGTAAAAAGCGCGGATAAAGTTAGTTTATGCGGGTTTTATAAAAAAATGTCTTTGTTAAAATTTATTACCCCCCCCCTTGGAAGTGTTGTCAAAAATTAATACCCCCCCCCTTGAAACACGTGTGAAAAGTTAGTACCCCCTCGGGCAAAACTCCCACCCCCCCCCCAGTCATAAATTCTGAACGGTCCCTAAAGGGAATAGACCCCGAAGTCTACTACATAAAGTCGACGAGTGAAGTCATAGTTAGCTTTCCAAGCATCAAGTTATTGTTCAGTCCAGTCAAGTCAGAGTTGAGTCAGCTCAAGTCAAGTCATTATTATATTGCATAACTCAGAAATGATTTTGGTACCATTTTAAACAACATAAAGAGCACAAGATACACGGCACACTCTTTCAGGACTTTTGTTAAGTCTCTGTAACACGAAAACTTCCGAAAGATAGACACATTTGCAACTTACACAACTTCTGAGTGAAAAAATTCTGAAACTCATGTCAGGTCTGCTGCAGAATAAACACTCGTCCTTCGGACTTGTGTTGTATTCTTCCGCAACCTGACATTCATGAGGTCCATTGCTGTGAACCATTAAGTTTTATCATAGTTCCACTGTCACGCCCTATTATACATAAATGTAGCGAAGTGTTGCACAGTTTTACGAAAAATAATTCCAAATTGTTGTATTCACCCGCATTCTGCTGCGGCAACTCCATGGTTTCGTTTTCTGAGTCCTCCATTGTCCATAATTTGTAAGTTGAACGATCAGTTACTAGGATGATATATAATAGGCCTATACATATCAGCAAAGAAAGGACTAACAATCTCGAAGTGGCTCTTCTAAACGAGAAGCTGTTTGAACGCCTGGAAATAAATATTGAATGATTATGAAATGACTTGAATCTCGAATGCAATTGCCGTAAGACCTATAAGAGGGGTTTTCCAAAAGTTAAAGTTTTGTCCTTCTTGTCATACGTACGTTCAGCTGGATCTTAAATAGTTGAGAACTAGAGAGGAAAATGCAAAGAATCAACCTACTAGTCTCGCCGGAGATCCCACACAAGCGAGAACTGGGTGAAAAAAATTTGGTAATTTTTCGCTTAAAACAAACTATGAGACACAGCGCTGTTCAAGTTTTCGGTCCTGAAGACACAAATTTCGTTTGAAAAAAGTTGGGAATATGTTGAGTGAAAAAATTGGAAAAATGTTGCTGAGGACAAACAGATTCAAAATTTTGAGGGCGCCGGACAGGCCATAGCAACAAATTCAAAATGGCTGCCACTCGATATGTAATTGCCAGTATTTATTTTTATAATTCAGTAACATAAAAGGTCATAGATATAGCAAATAAAGGCTAAACATTTTTGAGGCAAGAGTTTCTGATTCTGGTATTAGTTTCATGTCTTTACTTAGGCCTACTTATTATATTAGAAAGAAATATTGACTTACAGAATAAAAGTCATGAAGAACTTTACCTTGGAGTATATTTAGCATAAGGATTTTATTTTTGCAAAACTCTGCGCAGATCGTTTTACTAAAGATGCGGCAATGTTGATTAGTAGCTACTTAAGAAACACGTGCCAGAGAGTCAAATTAGGGGAGGTATGCACTGACTGGTCTGTGATAAAACGTGGTGTGCCACACAGGTTGATTGTCAGCCCCACACCCTTCAATTACTTATTGTATCTGGTGTTAATGTTAATGTCGAACAAAGACTTACGGGCTTAGCTTGGTGTCCTATAAAGGAGCCAGCTTATGACATAAAATTCCAAATTACAATTGTCTAGAAAATGAAAAGTGTGTTTTTAAGCAAAGACTAAAAGTCGACATTTCCACAATTTTTTTAATTGTTATCTCATAAAGTGTTTTATGTTTTATCTTGTTTTAATTTTTAAATAGTTTTTAAATTTTCATGCATTACTTATTATTGTTATTTAACTTTCGGCGACACCAGCCAATCTCTGGCTGATTGATTCCTGCACAATCCGAATCAGAATAAATATTGTCTAGATTGACTATTGTGTATTGTCTATAAAGAAAATAGCTAATTTTGTAATTCTACCATCAGTTAATTAATTCGTTTATAGTGTATAGGATGAAGAAAAATAACTTTAACATGGTTGTGTTTGTTTTCAAATGGTGGATCCATTCATGCCAATTTTATTCATAGAGTAGGTCAGGGCATGCAGCCCCCCTTAACTTCGAGGTGCAATTTGACCTACTTTTTATGGTTGATTCTTCCAATGCTTATGCTGTCAGGAAGGGATCACTTGACTCTATTTATAGCTAGCGAAACAAATGTCTACCAGTTTGTATAAAGAAGTTACGGCCATTATTGTAAAATATTTAAAATGACCTTCTTACCCCACCATCGGGCAAGAAGCCCCCCTATTATAATCCTATGGCAATGTTTTTGCGAGTGCATTCAGCTTGAAAGTCATTTCTTGGGGTTCTTCTATCATTTTTAAGGCATTCTTTTCACTTTTTTGGATTTTCAGAATTTTTCTGTTCAATACATTTATTTTTTAATATTTTTTGCCCTGTTTCAATTTCGGCCAATTTTTAAAAATTTTAATTAGCGATTCTATCAAGATTTAAGGTAAAGTAGGGGAGAGCGGGGCACAGTGAGACGGCGGGCACAGTGAGACAAAGCCCGTAGCTGGTACTGTTTACAGATCAACCCGTTTTTGTATAGTACAAAAATTAAGTAAGTGAGAGACTGTCCTATATTTTGAATGCTTACGCAGCATATCGAGAGTGGAATTTCAATTTTTTGTTTTTAGCCTGTAAAAGTAAATAATTTTGCTAAACGACTTTTTGTTATAACTCCCAAGAAAAATGGTATAATGCAAAGCAATTGCCAGGGATTCAAACCTTGGTTGCTTGTCTTAGTTTAGTGAGATGATGAACCACAATGCAGGCATCCGGTCCGCAGGATTCAAAAGTTTTATAAACAGAGCTGCGTGGGGCACAGTGAGACAGTTTGAAGCGGGGACAGTGAGACATCACAAAATACACTCGAAACGACATGAATGTAATGCATGGCTCACAATTCACTATTAAAAACAAAATACCTGCTATAAACTACTGATTTTAGTGAGTAATATCCACAGGGAAGCGTCAAAGAAGGATTTTGATTAGGATGTAACAGGTGCGGCAGGTTAAATAAGTCGTGCATGTGTCCCATGCGATGAAGTTTCAAAACATGCTCAAAAAAGGACCTAAAAAATAACCTAGCCAGCTGCTTTTATTAGAGTACAGTAGTTTCTGTGTGCAACAATTGATAGAACAATTCTGCAGGTCCTGGTGATTGGCGGTTATGGCAGCAGATGCACTGTCTCACTGTGCCCCGCCTGCTGTCTCACTGTGCCCCGCCCACGGGGCACAGTGAGACACTTAACGAGCCGGTACATAACTCAAAGTTTCTCCAAACCTGTAAAAGGTAGGAAACTATGTGACAATATACATAACGTCATTATCTATAATGTGGACCTGATCTCATTTAACTCGTTCCTGCCGACATTTTGGAAGACTTGAAAATAAAAAAAGTGTCTCACTGTGCCCCGCTCTCCCCTACACATTATTAAAAGGTTCCTGAAGCAGCTTTGAGGCCCCAGTGTAGGGGGCCTCATGCCCATGCCATGTGGGGCCTCTCGCCCCAAACACACATATTTTAATTTGACCTCTATATATATTTCAAACTAAAATGCAAAAAAGATGATCCAAATCATATTTATGTGATAGTGTTTAAGTGGAGCAATGCAGATATCCATATACTTTCAAAATGTCCAAGGTTATTTCTGACAACCACTTTCAAAGAATTAGTCAAGGTTACAAAAACCATGCACATTTTTTGTTTATTTAATTTCTACTATGGTTTGGTGTCGTTCGCCTTGAAAATTTGTGACGTCACCTAAAAAGCCTCTAGCTTCAATCCTAGCAATAAGAAAATGCACCAAGAATGTAAGTTTAGATATATAAACCTGGGGGGGGATTCTCACCTATCCCGGACTTCTTGCCTCGACCTACTCTAGCTCTTGAAATTCCCCCATTATATTAAGATTTGTCCTCTTTTCTTTCATCTATGCTCAGTTTTCTCAGTTGGCAGATATTCCTATAAAGTTCTTAGTTTGACATGAGACCAACAAATTGTTTTTCTTAATATGCTAAATGACCGATGCAACCAATCCATGGGGATTGTGAAATTTCCTGAGGACAATAATTTAAGGGGTAAGTAACCCACTATAAAAATAAAGAGGTAGAAACCAAATGAAAGGAGCACATATATATCATTACTACATTTTTATTAACCCTTACCGGACTAAAGGGACATTTTATGTGCATCCCCAGCTTACTGCCTATAGGGCCATTTATGTCCCTAAAATCTGCTGTTGTCCCTGATGACGTCACAAGCACAGGATTGTTTTTTTGGGACTGAGCAGTCCAGTAAGGGTTAACTTAATTAAAGCCAACTTTTAATTAAATTTGATGATTGGAGGGAATCGTTTACTTACATTTCCAGTTGTTCATCTGTAGGCCTATATACAGTGTATGTTGTGTATGTAGTGCAGATGCAATTGATGGCATATATACAGTGTATGTATTGCAGATGCAATTGATGGAGATGCCGTGCGGATAGCCCAGTTCCCTCACCATCTTTGTACAGAGAAATCCACTATCTGTGAGGTCAGTGTCACTTCCAGTTATGTCCAGACCTAGGCTATAGTATAAATTTTATATAAATTTTAACTTGGCTACTTCTCAGTCACTCTAAAGGGTACACTGTACCACTGTAGCAGTGGTCTGTTGTCCATGCTCATCAGGGTAGTCACTTGCATTGACTGAACTCGTTGACCCCTGAAAACAGTGTTGCTAGAATAATTATACAATGTAGGTGAGTTCACCTTGGTTTCACAACTCACCTTGGTTTGGCAACTTTTTAACTTCAAAGGACAATATTTTTGCATTAATTAACCCTTACTGGACTGCTCAGTCCCAAAAAAACAATCCTGTGCTTGTGACGTCATCAGGGACAACAGCAGATTTTAGGGACATAAATGGCCCTACAGGCATTAAGCTGGGGATGCACATAAATGTCCCTTTAGTCCAGTAAGGGTTAAAACATGCAAATACATGTTTAATTGATTAGAAATGTAAAATGAATAGTTTTCTACATTTTTCTTTGCTTAAACTTTGTCATTCTGGTATGGTGACGTCACAATTGATGGTCATGTGACCAAACAATGGATTTTTAAAGATTTTTTTATTTTTGTTTGACTTTGAAAAATAAAAAGCATGTTTATATGGGGCATAATTTTAAAAGTCAGTGAAGTTCATTGGATATTGGATATTTGGCGAGTGAAGTTCATTGGATATTGGATATTCGGCGAGTGAAGTTCATTGCATGGATATTGGATGTTGGATATTCAAATCCAAACTTAAAATTTGCAGTCTTTTGTTTACCAAAGGTGGCTCTGTCAAATATCCAACAGCCATTTGACATTGGATGTTGGATATTCAAAGATACAGAATTTGCAGATTTTGAATATCCAACGGAGTGGTGAAGTTCATTGGATATTGGATATTTGCTGATTTTGCAAATTATGCAAGGCCTCAAATCTAAAATAGTAAATTGGATGTATTACCTGGTATATTCATAGCCAAAGATGTAAAATTAGCATATTTCTGTGCTTACGGGGGGCCCTAGACGAATATCCAACCAATGGCTATGCAGGCAACGACCTTCAGCAGAGCAGGTGCTGAGGTGCGCACCTCAAGCACTCAGCTATCCGGCTGCTGTATGAATAAGGATATTTTTTGGACCATCCTGAAGCGGTTGATGAGTATGGTAAAATTATTATTTTTGACAAGGGAAGGGTTGGTCAGTGACTTTCTAATAATTTTTGTTAATGAGGATGATATATGATTAGTGTATGACATTACTAATAAGGTACATGTATACTCACCGGCAGTCCTGATTTCACCAATTTGAAGATGACTGAAGAACAATGTGGCTGCATGTTTGCAGTGCTTTCGTTAGCGGACCATGAAATTTTTTATAATATCTCGATGTTGCGGAAGACTTCACAAAAACAATGGCTCCGGTTGTAGACTACAGACAACTTTTTTTCTATTTATTTAGCTCTTCGTACGAGGAAGTTTAAAGTGAATCAGGCAAGTTGATTTACACGCGATCATTCTTTTTGGCACTTCTGCTGGTTCGAAACTAATGCGTGAAAAATATAAACAAATAGATCCAGTGACTAAAAATGAGTTCACACCTTTTCATACAGCTTAAAAATTAACCTGGGGTAAAAGACTTGGTGGTGCAACGCCACACTGGTGTAATTCAATAAATATCCATTTGAGAGTGTGGAAAGTTTTGAAAATGAAACAATATGAAATGGCTGGCACTGCAGTCAACACAAATTATTTGCACAGTTTGATTTTTCATCATATTTCAAAGAAAAATGCCAATATGATACAAAAAGCTGTCCTGTGTTTCAGAGTTGTGTTAGTGGTTAGGATCACATGCATTTCATTTTTTACCAAAATGTATTTTTCTGGAAAACTTGAAAAAAGTGAATCCCGATGACTAAAAATTATTTGCACACTCCAGCCAACTACCAGAAACAGCCACATATGGGTATCAAGATGGACTTAAAAGCAGCAATACTCAGGAAATTGACTTGTAAAGTCCTTCAACATAGTCAAATTGTGAGAGGAAGGCTAAGCATGCAGGTTTTAGTAAAAAACTTTGTTCTATATGCCACCAAAAATTGCCAAGAAATGGCACTTATGGTGAATTTGAGCTGAGAAACAGCTGATAATCAGCCTCTAAACAATTTAATTAGCCACTGGCTAATCAATAATGATTAAGACAGAATATTTAGAGTTGTTTTCCTTAATATTTGTGTACAAAACAATATTATTTAATTTTCATATTGCAAGTATGGCATATTCCAAACACGATCATGCATTGATAATCAAGGCTCATTGAGGCTTGCCTATTGAATAATTATGACTTAAATTATTATAATAGTGAATAATTTAATTTCACTGCTCCTTTTTTAGGAAAGAAAAACATTGATGTGAATTTTTCACTCATTAATGGCCTCCATTGGGCCACTCTGTGCAGACACACTAGTTGCAGGCTGGCTGATAGCGATGATATAGTGAAAATTTTGAAAAGCACTTTCTTAATAATCTCAACTGGCTTTCTCCTGTGCTATTACAACCTATTCTTCACCACTCACTGTCAAAATAGTTCATGAGGACAAAATTATGTCTTCTAATTAAGATTTTTTCAGTTTGGTTCTACCAAAGTCACTATTTTCTGGCATTTCGTATTTGCATATTGAACAAAATAATCGAACAAAACTTGCGAATTCATTTCTTTGTGACAAATAAACATGATAATGAGGTTTATTACTTAATTTCATCAGACTTTCTTGTTTATCATCAGTTTTTATGGCCATACATGGAACAAAAAGCATGGGATTGAGTGTATTCCTTGGGTAACCCCTTTAATTCCACCTGTGAACCCCAAATAATGTCAGATTGATCTTAACATGTTAAAGATACCATAAACAACATTGTTTCTTTGGAAAAAAATTGGAATATCGTTTTTGAAATGCTGTTTCTGGTAGTTGGCTGAGGTGTGCAAATAATTTTTTGTAATCGGCTTTCAACTTTTTCAAGTTTTCCAGAAAAATACATTTTGGTAAAAAATTAAATGCATGTGATCCTAACCTACTAACACTATCTGAAACACAGTACAGATTCGATCTTGTATTGGTTTTTTTTTGGTGAAATACGATGAAAATTCAAAGTGTGCAAATAATTTCTGTGTTGACTGTAGGCCTATATATATATAAATGCAATTGGTCACAGGAACCAAAGCAAATTGAGCAATGATTTTTAAAATATCACATCATTTCCAATAGGCTGAGAATTGAATGTCTGGAGTGTTGGGAGCTATGGAAATGACCACCTTGGCTACTTTTTGGCCCTTTTTTTAGCCAAGTAGGTGTTTTTCACATATTTTTCAACATGTTCTGTTCACCATATCGTTGCGCCATTTCAAAGTTTTGGAAATTGTCTCTATTATGTCAAGTTTCTGTGTGTATGAATTGAATATTGATTCATTGACCATTGGAATGTTACATTGATTTTTTTTTTTTAGCTGTCTGATACGGCAAGTATTTCTGATGGTACCGGAAATTTTTAGTAATATAGATCTGTCAAATTCTTAAGTCAGTCAAATGACTAATTTTATTAAGGTGCACCATATATTCACGGATCAAGTAACCTCAGAAGCCAGTGCATCTTGTCGTTGAATTAGTGTTTGGGGGATTCAGCATGTTTAGTTAAATGGGGGCCTTCGAGGTCCCAGCGGACCACAGGTTCTTAACAAAATGGAATGCCAGGCTGAGCGATGCAGTGAAAATATTTTGTCCAGGGCTTGGATTATGAATCCTGAAAGCAGAGGCGTATCTAGAAATGTCCTGAGTGGGGCATAACATGGGACGAATGGGCGGCATTCTGCGACACTTCCTATCTCTTTCATGTTAAATTTTAGCCGGGGGGGGGGGGGGGGGAGGGGCTACGCCCCTGCCCCTGAATATGCACTGCCTGAAAGTACTGACATTGTGCTTTGATTCATTGAATTTCTCAAGTGAATAGCTGTGAATATTCTGCCATCATAAACAATGTATTTAAATTGATATTGAACTGGTCTTTCCATGCTGTGTCATTGTTTGGAAGCATGTTTGGAACAAATTGAAATGGTGCAAAAAGAGATGGTTACCGATGGTTACCACAAGGGGGAGCTGATGTGCACATTCCGGAATTGTTAGTGACTTGCACAGAAATGGCAAAGCCCTCCTCCCCTCTTGGGAACAACTAATTTCAACTGTCAACTCAGTTTGGCAGTGGTTCCTTTATGGCTGGCTGTAGAAGAAGTTAAACGGACAACTTTAGCGCGTTTTGCCCTTAGTTGTCGCTGTTGCTTTAATGTGAGTACCCAACTAAAACAAACCTTACGTGTTGTGGTATCCTTCCTTCCATTCTATAACAGGGCTCCCAGCGGCCCTATATTTCCTATAAATTCAAGCTTTTGCCAAAAAGTGCCTATTAATCCCGATATTTTTATGGCGTTGAATTCGAAATTTTAACCTTTTCATGTGAAATTAAATGAGTGTCTACTGTTAGGCATTTGTCAATAAAACTGATAGAATTTCAACTCATGCCTTGGCCAACATGCCAATGTTTCTTTTCTCAACACTGCTCGGGTCTGATACAGTACTTTCCTGGGTTTGTGGAGTCTCTGAATCTGATAGACTGATCGGTGAATTTATATTAATTTACAATACATTTAAAGCTGTTGAGCCCTTTATTCAAGCTGTTGAGCCGTTTATTTTCCTTATATTTTGCATCGTGAAGCTACGTAAAGCCCCATAAAATTCATCAAAATCTTCTTATAAAATCCCTATATTTTTTGTTGTTGCTGCTGGGAGGCCTGCTATAAATTCTGTAACACAGAATGACATTTTCTAATTAATGCATAAAGTGCACAGGATGTCTTTCATGTAATGAAGGGCAATTAACTACTGAAAAAAGAACTCTTTAATGAATAGCTAATAATATAATGTTCAGTCAGCAGTTGATATGAGACAGATTAGAATAACGATGCATGTCATAGCCGAACATCAGAAAGTCATTACGATATTTTTTTATCAGTTGATTTATCACTTCAGGTTCGACAGACTTATAGAGACAGTCTATGTTTGGCTTTTTCGTTGCGTGGCATCTTATTTTCATCAATGTCTTGGCTCTTGATTTGCTGATTTTTTCCATGATCACTGGCAGGTCTGATTGGATGGTCTCCAGCTTGGCAATGTGATCAAATCTGAAAAAAGGAAACATAATTTCAAAGAGGAGTTGTTGGATTTAAGTTTATCATGCAGTTGGTATTAGAGCATATGAAGTACAATGACTACATATATGGTCTTTGATACTGCCACGGAAACATATGTCATAAATTAACTTCAATTAAAAGGTTACATGATCCATTTGGGAGGCTCAGGTTGGGGGGGGGGTTATGGTGACAGGGAATTCAAAAGTAAAATGGCACAAGGGACAGGGGGATGCAAAACCCATCCAAAATTTTGTCATGGAAAGTTATGGAAAAGTATGGAATTCCCGCCGTATATTTTTGCGGGAACCCGGCTTCTGGACATATTTTTTATGGCTGCTCTGCTGCTACATGTACACAGCCCTGCAGCTACACAGCCCTGCAGCACCACAACTACACAGCACCACAACTAGTAGGCTACAGTCCCACAGATACACAGCCCTGCAGCTACTCTGCCCCCACAGATACACAGCTACACAGCCCTGCACCACAGCTAGTCAGCTACACAGCCCTGCAGCACCACAGCTAGCCTACACAGCACCACAGCCAGTGGGCTACAGTCCCACAGATACACAGCCCCCACAGATACACAGCTACACAGCCCTGCACCACAGCTAGTCAGCTACACAGCCCTGCAGCACCACAGCTAGCCTACACAGCACCACAGCCAGTGGGCTACAGTCCCACAGATACACAGCCCTGCAGCTACACTGCCCCCACAGATACACAGCTACACAGCCCTGCACCACAGCTAGTCGGGGACCTAGTATAAAAGCAGGGTTTCAAGACACCCCAATCATTCTGGGTTTGGCCTTCAAAGAGTAAACACCTCCCATCTCCATCAGTAAAATGCCTGTAACTGGTGATCTATTACTTCAACCGAAATAGTTTTTGGACAATTCGTTTGCAAGATGAACTATTGACCAACTGAGCTAAAATTCCGCCTTTAAAAAGATGCCAAAAAGCCAATATTTAACGAAAACATCTCTATTTGTGCACGTTCAGTCAAATTTAACTTTCCTGTCTCATTGGTCAAGAGAATCACATGACTTTTATGACCCAGCAACCAGTTCTAAGCATGCTAATGAGATAATGTGGATTGTGTTTTGGAATATAACTTGGCCAATTTTCATCTGATTTGGATGAAACTTTCAGGTTTTCTCATTTACACTATATACAGTATCATGATAACTTTGATAAAAAATTTCTTTTATCAGTAAAGTTTAATTTTTTTTTTTAAATGGGAGTAAATTTCTCTTAATGACCCTCAATAAAGCTCAATGAGGGGTAATTAGGTTTCTGGTATCAAAGCAATCGGCATTCTCTTTGTAGTCAGAATTAGCTAATTGCTTAGTTGTGTAATCTCATAGCAACGCATACATACCCCTCCTGTCATTGGCTGAGAGCCTTAATTACCAATTTTATTAGCCAATCATTTGATAGGAATTAAACAGTTTCGAGAATCCCATATTTCATATATGGAATTGGTCAGTAATTGCTGACCGGTCGGTTTTTGCAGCCTCCATATCCCGTCCTTTAAAAGTACGATTGCACTGAAGTCTCCTTTTTCCAAGAAAAGTTTTTCTTGTCTCTCTATGTGCACATTTAGAAAAATGGAAAAAAAAATTAACATTTTTCTGGTGTTTTTCATGGTAGTTTGGGAAAGATACAAGTTATATCTTTTCATCTCCCGAAATGGGATTTGTCTAAATTTAAAGCTCAGGAAAAAATGTGTTGAATTCTTGTATTATAGTCTCCATCTTTTTTGGTACTTGACATGCTCCTTTGAGGAAAGATGTCAATGAATTCAGAATTTTTGATACTTGATATGCAACACACCATTTTCATATTTGAAAAAAGCAACTGCCGTCATGGTTCAGGGGAGAGCACACACCCAGTCTTTTAGGGGTAGGCAATATGGGCCATGGTCCCCCTTCCCCTCAGTCGCAACATTAATATTCAAGAGGTTGGAAATTCACCGTATGTTATGGTCCCCGCCTCAGGCCATTTCTGGATATGCCCCTGAACACACCGCACCCCCTTTGTTAAGTAAATTCCTGTATGACTAATTTGGTATTCACAGACAGCTATATCATAAGTATTGTGACCCTGTCTATGGGCACAATTTATTGCCAAAGTAGATTTGGCAATTTCTTTTCATTTGCTGACCACTCATGCTGTGAGATCTTTTGGCGCCTCACTTGTCCGGCTCTCTAGCATCACTTCTTGCCTGTCTACACAAAATTCATAGTTAATGGCCCAAAGCCTGAAAAGGGTTTTCAGCTTCAGCCATTTTGTCACTACCAGACACTTCTGGAGCCCGTTTGTTGGCTGCGTCGGCCGAGGTGGAGTGTGACACGTTGTCATCATGAGCCAGCAATTCGTCATCGTCATAATCATCGAGGTCATAATCATCATCCTCGTAATACTCTTGAGTGCCAGGATTTTGCGAGCCCGTGGCTGCCTTCCTTGAATCAGCGGTTTTCTCGGTTGACAACTGAGACTGCGTGGCCTGACCACCCGTGGCGGCCGTAATGGCTGCGTGAGCCATGGTAAAACACCTTGATGATGTCTCTAACGTCTATTCTGCCTGTGACAGAGGTAAATTTCCAAGATGTCCGACTCCTAAAAATTGCTCTGCGCAACTATATGTCGAGGTGGGAGGTTTGGAGTATTTTAAAAATAAAAATTAATTGTTTCTTACCCGGTTGTTGCTCATGTGTAATGAGTTATATGCATAAAAACATAAAAAGAAAACATACCTGTTTCTACAAGGCTGTAGTAACTCCTCGTAACTGGTCCAGTGGTGGTTGCGTTGTGTCACTGGATCCGTTATGTATTTGAGAAAGTCATTGAAGGTGATATGTTTGCTTTTACTGACTTCATGGTGATGATATTTTTGTATTTCCTGATAAATACCTGTCCAGAATGTTATTTTCTCATCAACACCGTGGTAACTCAAGTCTAAAAAAGTCGAAACCAGTCGTGTAAACGGATCTCTTACGATCAGAAAGATGAAGGGGTCTTTAAGTTCAGCAAGTTGAACGTCCGCTTGCAGCCATTTTACGTTGGATAACCCATATCTTCCGAGATTAATTCCATGCGTTGAAAGTCCGTCTTTGCTGTATTGTTCCTCCTTGAAAGTAATTGAAATAATTATTTGGCAGGTACATTAAGTTACCTTTTTTTTAAAATATGAATAGGTACCAGGTGTTGAAACAGAAATGTTTGGCACACAATAATTTGAAAATTTAGTATTCTAATGGCACTTCCACGTAATATTCTTTGGTAAAGGTGTGCTAAATCGTGTGTAATTATTTTATTAGGCTTACAAGCCTCTAGGGCCCGTTTTCACCAACATGGTATTAAGAGTTATGCCAGGTCTTAGCTAAGACCTGGTCTGGCTAAGCCAATCACTCAAGCGGAGCAGGATCAAGGAACATTTACTGAGTAAAAGTCTGCACATAGTATTTAAACAACTCAACTGCTACAAACACAATTAATCTCTGAAGTTCCCAAACATGGCCACATGACAAGGTAAGAGAAAAAGAGGGGTGGGCTTGGAAATTTATAAAAAAAGAAAATTAATTAGTTGTCTGTCCAGTGTTGGTGACAGAAATGCATTTTTCTTTAGCCCTCTCCCCTCAAACAATAAATTAATAAAAATCTGCTGGTCATGCATTTTTGCACAATGAAACTACAATTATGGTTGAATCCGTTTGAAGATCTAATGATAAGGGTCCTCAAAATTTGATGTACCCAGAATGGCTCACGTGCCTGTGATTTTTTGCTACCGGCAGTTACCAACAAGTCGTTGGTGACTTGAGTGGTATTAGTGTCGCCTCAGTTTCAAGGATTGTGAAGCGTGTTAGTCATGCAATCGCTTCATTAAAACCCATATATGTACGTATGCCCAGTGGACCAGTCACACGGGAGGCTAAATTGGAATTTTCCGAAATCGCCCGATTTCCGGGGGGGGGGGGTTATAGGTGCATAGATTGCACCTACGTCCGAATTTCCTGCCCTTCGAAAGTACCCCTGTGCTAAGACCAACAACAAGTGCAGAGGTTTTGTACAACTCAGCACAGAAGAATTGCCTCTATTTGGTGTCATGACTATCATAGCCAAATGCTATAAAAACATAGTTTCATACATGAAATACTTTTAAATCGTGTGCTTAATTCTGTATTGCTAGTATATTTGCAACAGTTACTTCAACAAATATATTTTCTAGATAAGTGTGTGTTCTTGGTTTGCAAACTTTATATCTCATGATGTGACATATCTTTCTTGAAAAAATCTTTGATGACTGTTAAATTAGAGAAACATGCGAATATAACAGACAAAGGCCTATAATACTGATTTGTCATGCCATCTCACAAGAATCATAATTATGTTCTGTTTTCATTGGCCTAATCACTTTTTGACACCAAATCAGTTTGAGATGGCTGATCCTTGAGTTTGGTGACAATGTGTATGATTCACTGAACCTTGACAGGTTTACATGCTTAGCACACTCTTGGTGAAATGGACTTAGTTATACTAGGTTTAAAGGAGTTAACACCAGGCTTAACTCTTAATACCATGTTGGTGAAAACGGGCCTAGAGGTTTTATGCCTACTGAATTATATACTGCTGTATGTACCGCAATTTAATAATCAATAAAAAATATTCACAACATATATATGGGGTACATTCGATTCGCTCTACTCTAACTACTCCGGAAGTGACTTATCTACTCCAGGAAGTGACAGTTCTAGTCCGAGAGTAAATTACTCCAAACTGGGTCCAAATCGAATGAAAAGGAAACGAATGTACCCGTTGAAGAGCATTTAATTTATGACTACTAGACTTTGAACAGGGCCATACCCTGCAGGGGAGGGGCAGCTGTAGTATTTTAGCTTACATTTGCGAAAAAGGCTTCCACATCATTGCATGAAGTTGTAGAGTGTGGATATAATCGTTTAAATTCTGGCGTAGTCATGATCATGGCGTAGAAAATGGAGCTGCTCATGACTTTCGGAATCCAAGCGAAGACCAAGTTCTTTTGTCGGTCTACCAGGTATTGGTGGTAATTTAATCTGGAAAAGAAATTCATTTGTACGTGTTTCTCTTTCTATTCAAGTAGATTCAGTTGCCAGTTCTATAAGCAGCAATGCTTCTCTGGTTTCCGTCTTTCCGAAAAATAATTGTTTAAATATATCAATGAATCAATCAAGTACATGCACAAGAAACGCCTAAATGAGCTTTTATACCCCTTTTTCGAGTTCCTGATTGCAGTCTCTCGTGAGGAAGTTGTCTTAGTTGATCTTGCTTAGTCGTCCAGGGGCGCTCTTTTTTATTATTTACGATCCATTCTGAACAGGATCAGCCTCCTCAACACCCTCATCACAGGTCATGGGTCACATCACAGGTCAAGACTCAAGGGTCACGTCAAAGGTCAAGGGTCTCGGGTCAAGGGTCATGTCTCGGGTCAAGGGTCACGTCACAGGTCAAGGGTCATGTCACAGGTCAAGGGCCACAGTGGACATGTGAAGGGATCTGCCATGGTGGCCGGAATTTCCAAATTTGCACATAATAGGCTAGGCTCAGAGCAATGCTTTTTACCCTCAGCGAACGAAGTTTGAAGAAGGTATTGTAATCATTTGGTTAAAATGTTGTCCATGCACAGGGCGGGCGGGTGGCTGACGGTTAGATCGTTCGTCCTGGAGTGAGTCGAATCTATGCGTCACACAGGGTATTGCTGGAGTTTGAGAACTTTAGTAATCAACCTTGGAACATACACCGTATATAGATCTACTCACTCTTTTGGGTTGAGAAAGTTGCTGATGTGACCTAGAATCCAAAATCGTTCAATCCTCCGACAAACACTCCTCAGCAGCTGTTTCCTTTTCCTCTGGATTTCGTTTGGATTTGCGGTTCGAGCTGTGTGGTCATTGTCAACTGCAGAAGAACCTTAAAAAGGTAAGCAGTTAATAGTCTAGTAGGATTGGGGGGGCTCCCATGCACCCGAAAAGTTTATTTTTTAAACTTTGGTTTTCGGAATCCTCATGATGTGTAGAAAATAATTTTTGATGTTCCAATCACCAATTATTGTCCCATGTCATCTGTACGGCGGCCATCTTGGATTAATGTCGAAATTGCCATAATTTTGACAAAAAATCACTAACTTCTAAACTACTGGTCACAAATAGGCATATGGGTCAAAATTTGAAAACCTTGAAATTTGAGCTGAAAAAATTGAAAATTTTTCGGTCCAGAAATGTCTTTTTAAGTTGACATTGGGTAGGTCAAACAATCAGCTATCTCTGCACCTTCATGTCCAAGGGTCCCAATGCTCTGCTTACTTGTGCTGAGGTCATAAATACAGCTGTAATGATTTTTGACTGTCATTAAAATCACACCTATAACTAAAAAACCCTGACCACTTAGGGTTAAACAATCTATTACCAATGATAAGGCAAGTGGCTTGCACATTTTGGGCCAGGTTCCAGGTCTCTAGCCCCAATTATTTTTGAGATACTGGATTTTGGTCAATTAAAATACCAAATATGTGTGTCATTAGCATCACACCTATAACTTGAAATCTGCACGCCTTAAGAGCTGAAGAATGTATTACCAACGTATAGGAAAGTGGCTATTCTGCACACATTGAGCTATATGTCGAGTATCTACGACCAACAGTTATTGAGAACATTTTCTTGAACCAGAAATTTAAAACAAAAAAAAAAGCTTTTTTTCACCAATGGTTTGGATTCTGATGAACAAAGATGATCTCAACTACTTCCTCCAGCACCCAATGTCTTTGCTGAACCATATTTCAGATGCTAGACAATGGTAAAGTGTCACTGGCACCCCATATTTGATTAGTAGTTTCAGAGAAGCATCAAACTTCATACTAAGCATGTCAGATGCAAGGAAAATGCAAAAATGTTATGTAATATTCTGTTGAAACATTTATTGATATTATATATTCAACTAATTTCCACTCCAGTCACCTGCAACAAAATGTTAGCTACAGTAAAGGATTTTTAGTGTGATGCTAATGACAGTGTGATGCTAATGACAATTTGGGTAAAAATCTTTGTAGGGATCCGTGAAAAACCGGCAGTCTGAAAATATGTGCATGCAATGGACTTATGAACACCAGAAACATGTTCACAGTGATTCTGGCCCAGAAATATGCAGTCAAAATAGAGTAGCAAGGCGTTTGCTAATGACAAATTGAGATAGGACAACTGATGTGCCAACAGAAATACCCAAATATTTTGGTTTACGTAAATGATACAGAGCTATAGATAGTGTAGTTATTTTCTGGTGTTCTCAGACAATGTCAGACACAAGGTTTTCTCACAGAATTTGTGTCCCGTTCATTACCAGACCTCTTAGTATAAGAGGTGCTGCTTATGACATTGAAATTCAGCCAAACCTTGTGGGTCAAGTTTCTGCTGCCTACCCTCTTCAATCCTAATGGCATTTACCATGTATCATGTAATGGGCCTCCCCGTGAAGTGATCAACTTTTGGTACATGTGAATCACCAAATAAAGTCTCTAGCAAGGGAAATCCATTTAACCCAAATGCTATAGCAATGAATGACATCACGTGCATTCCCCAAATAAGGAATCCCCCCTGCAGCAGCCAGCTGATTTCATCGGTCACTGAGCAGCAGTTGAACAATCATAGCTGGCACAGGCATGGAGGACAAGAAATAACCGACATGTGAGATGTAATATTGATATCAACGTAATTTATGGATTGACAGGATTGTGTAATATAACTTATAAGAATACATGAATGCTACAAATGAAAATGGTTACAAATATTCTTTCGTTCACTGCACTTAAACTTGGATCAGTGAATCAGCCATCAGCATCCCCTGATATTTCAAGGTATAGTGACACGGATGAATGATCTGATTATAATAAAGCAAGCTTTGCAGGTATGAACAATGTGCAGAAGACGTTCTCTGTCATAAAATAACAGGTATATCATTGTTCTGCAAAGGTGTGACGTTTAATTGGCTGACACATTGTTATTTTAATTGAGCAATTCATTACAAAATAAAGAAAACGTTTTCAAATCCAATTGTAGGCCTACAGAAAAAAGGGTATCTCTAGCAATTAGCAATTAACAAATGACAAAAAAAAAAATCCCGTATTATATATATGCGTTTCCCATTTAAATTATAGGCCATGGGGAACATATAACTAAGTTTCTCACTATTATCACATATTTATGATTTATTGGCAAACTCTCAATGCATGCCACGGGGCCTTGTGCACGTTATGTTTTTTATGAAGAAGCAAATGAAGTGTGATGCTAATGACGCAATATTGGAGACATTGACACAACAACCTCCTGCTCTTATACAGAATATTATTTAAGCCATTGGTAACTAGATTTTAGAAGAATGACAGTCAAATCTCCATTAGAGGAAGAGTTTAATTGAATCAGGATCCTGTACTGGTTTTTGTGATGTGATCTTTCAAAGAAAATGTTCGTGGAGACCGGCCATTCTTAGGGGGGTTGGCCACTTCAATGCTATTTTTGGATGGGATAAAAATTACCTGCCACTTATTTTTTGTGTTATAAATTTTGCTAATATGCTTGTCTATGACATATGACAACAAAAGGTCCTGCATGTGCCTTCCTGTCATCATGAATTATTGGGAAACACTGGGGACAAGAATTTCAGACTCAAATTTTGACCCATATGATGCCTTTTTTTTCAGGGTAAGTCCACCCAGAGAGTTCATTAAAGAGGTCTATTTGTGATTTGTTCGATTCTAAACATTTATAGAGGTGAATAACTAGGCAATAATGGTGAATTTTTCACAAAAAAACCAACGTTTTTTTTAATACTTAGAAACTATGCCTATAAATGTATGGGACGCGTTGAGAAATCCTCAAATGGTATTATCCAAGATTTACTTAACACAAGCATTGTTTATTCATCTAGAATTAGGAGTCACTGGCTCAAGTTGTCATATACAGGTGCTATATAATTTGTTGCATGAACCTTTTTTTTTTGTGTAGTGCTATGTAATTGTTGGGTGGTGCTATGTAATTGTTACATGGTGCTATGTAATTGTTACGTGTATGTAGTTTGTATATGGACCTATGTGTCTGGAATAAAGTTTATAATATAATAATACAAGCAAAGCCAATTTCTTCAGGCACGATCTGATGGACAGATAGGTAAGAAAAGACTAGCTGTGTATAGATTTATGCAAGACGTTTGAAATTACACCAAAAAATTGGTACTATGACTTGAAGCAATTCTAGGTAAGATAACTGAATGGAAGCGATTTCGTAGCGTCGCAAATGGCACAGTTTTCAATCTCACCTGGACGCCACTTCTGAAGTACTGTCATTTATGGGCGAATGATACCACTTTTTCAGGGTAAATCAGTCAGTTGATTAATGAGCCCATTTTGTGATTTATTAAGTTATAAGTGGACAAATGCAAAAATTATATGAAACTGGTAATCTCTAACTTCACTCATGGTCCCACAGCTTTATTGTCACTCGTCTAAGAGAGTGACAACGCTTACCTGTGCGTATATTTTCTCGAACAAGCTTTCACACTTCTGCTAAGATTTAAAATTTGGCGCCATTGCCAGACCTATTTCCCCTGAAAAAATGGTATCATATGCCTATTTGTGACAAGTAGTTTGGACTTAAGTTAGTGATTTTTTGTCAAAATTATGGCAATTTAGATGTTAATCCAAGATGGCCGCCGTACGGATGATATGGGACAGTAATTGGCGATGGGAACATTAAAAAATATTTTCTACACATTATGAGGATTCCGAAATATCCGGATTAATCATAGGTATGTCTTGTAACACTGGCGGGATCCAAGGATTAGACCCAGAAGTAGACTCGGTTGGGCTAATCCAGTGTTGTCAAGCTGATTTAACAATGTTATTGACCTAGGAAAACCCGGCCCCTTTGCATTGTACAGGCCTACAAAATAGCGGAGGTTTCAAAAAAAGTTAATTTGTGCGCCGAGACGTCAGAGAGCTGCAGAAAGGAGAGTTCCACTATCACGGCCTATACCCAGAGGCCAATATCTGTACCAAATTTCATAACTCTTAAGTGGAATACTAAGGTCACAAATGGACACTTACAGAAACCTGAACCGGGATAGCAGTGTCACCACATGGCGATTTTAAGTAATTGTAATTAGCAAAACTAATGACAGTTGAGGTTAATGGTTCCTTGGTTGAAATCCTCAAGTGAATTTGGGAGTTTGAAGGTGAGATTCATGGTGTTATTCAATATGGGATGACAGTAAAGCCTTAGGGTTGAGATGATATTGTTTCTTCCACAAATATAGATGTGCGTGGGGACGTCAGAGAGCTGCAAAAAGGAGAGTTCCCCTATCATTGCCCTATGGTACATGTAACATTGTAACAAAGTGTTGCACAGTTTTACAAAGAAATAATTCCGAATTGTTGTATTCACCCGCATTCTCCTTCAGCAGGTCCATTGTCTCGTTTTCTGTGTCCTCCATTGTCCATAATTTGTAAGTTGAATGATCAGTTACAACGATGATATACAGTATATATATGAGCAAAGAAAAGACAGACAATCCCGAAGTGGCTCTTCTCATCAAGAAGCTGTTTGAACTCCTGGAAATAAATATTGAATGATTATGAAATAAATTGAATCTCATGCAATTGCCTTAAGACCTATATAAGGGGTTTTTCCAAAAGTTAAAGTTTTGTCCATCTTGTTGCACCTTCAGCTGGATCTTAAATAATTGAGAACTAGAGAGGAAAATGCAAAAAAACAACCTGCTGTTACAGCCGATAGGTCTACATGCCCGATTTGCAAATCGGGCTGCCTTTTGCATGCCAGACACTAAAATAGGTCTTTGTCATAATATCTACGCCCCTCACCATGCTTTGCCAATATCCCTACAAAATATCCAAAAAGTGCAACCAAGCCACATTTTCTACTGAACTTTTCCATAAGTTCTAATGTGCTATGTTAGAAACTTTGTCCTAATATATTTGACAGCCATCTCTTCTACATCAAATAGTGACCAAATAGTGCCTCATGGTTAGAAACTATTTTGACACTATTTGAAGAAGAGATGGCTGTCAAGCACTGCCATCTCTTCTAACTACACAAGGAGGCAGCACTCCTCAAGTGTGCAGGCACAGGAGAGACACCTGGTGACAGGCGGTGAAATGACATCTATTTAGCCAAATTTACTTAAATTAGCCTGTCTCATGAAATTCCTGATCTTTTCTCAAAGGAAGTCAAGTCATTGTCAATCTGAACTGCCAGGGATGGGTTGAGTTCTAGTTCAGTGAAGCAGATATTGATAATTTCTGTCCAGATTCATTAAAAATTATTTCCCAAATGACGTGAAAATTTTTTTTTTAAGGAGATGTTAATCCAATAATATTGAACAGCAAGCAAACAAAAGGCACTGAAAACGCTTGCAAATGAAACAGTCATTGCAAACGAAGTGACATCAGGCCAAGACGTCACTTGATGATGTCACTTGATGACGTCACAGGTTGGCCAGTTCATGTATGCCAAAAAGTCGCAAAACCAAAATATTCTTGGTGCAGAAAATCATTTCTTAAAAATTGCGTTTTAATGCAATCGTCATGAAACTGCTACACGATGTAGCCAAGTGATGTCTGCATCTACGCTGTAAAGGGCGTGAAGATACATTGAACAAATTTTATTCGCCAGCCCTCTAAATTTAGACATGTGAAAAATTTGTTTTTCCACGGTCAGAGTGCTGTATAATAAAAACGGTTTACCCGAAATTAATGTCGTGTTCAGCGAAGACGCAAGAAGTACCCAGGAAGGTGCTCTATCAATTTCAAGGCTTTAAAATTGAGGGAGCGAGGTCATTTTTACTGTCATGGAAATAGTCTTTTTTCCGTCTTTTTTTTCCCATGTCAAATGATGCTAATATTTTTGGGATTCCCCCCGGAATCCGCGTAAAAATTGGGTTAATTGTCCCTCACAACAATAAAAAGACCTTAACCAGTTATTTGTTGATACAACACAAGCCAATTTTGTAAATCCGGTTAACACAGAAATTCACTAACACATGCTAGAGTTAACCCACTGGTAGATACAATCTTGTACAGAAATCACAGGCCCCTCGCCTTGGAGTAGATCTATATTGATAATATATGTCCAGATTCATCAAAAAATTATTTCCAAAGTATTCCCTGGCTTTCATGATTTTCCTATTGATAGTCTGTGTTCCATGGCTCTGAACATGGTAGGCCTATGTTTTGCAACAGAGAAATAAGCATTTTCGGATCTGAAATTTGCGATGTTGTGTGTTTAAACTAATGAAGTATTCGGCTGCTATAAAATTCTTAAACAAATTCTGAAAACCAGGTGACAAAATTCAAGTATTGACTCAAGTATTCCCTTGCTTCCATGATTTTCCTATTGATAGTCTGTGAGTTTCATGGCTCTAAACATGGCAGGTTTTGTAACAGAGAAATAAGCTGTTTCGGATCTGAAATTTGTGACATTAGACTTTTTGGCCACAAAATAAATTGTAGAAAATTTCTGAAAACCAGGTGATAAATTTCAGATATTGACTGAAATATTTCCCAACTTTCATAATTTTCCTATTCATAGTATTTAAGTTTCAGGTCTCTGAACATTGTATGTTTTGCAAAAAAGGTAGCAGCATGACGCATATGAAAATCGCGATCTGTTATGTTTTCAGAAACGGCCTTATTGACTGCTCAAAAAAATCGTAGATAAATTCTGAAAAGCAGGTGATAAACTTCAGATATTTATTGAAATATTTTCCAACTTTCATAATTTTCCTGCTCATAGTATTTGAGTGTCAGGTCTCTGATCATTGCATGTTTTGCAAAAAAGTTAGCAGCATGACGCAAATGAAAATCGCGATCTTTTATGTTTAAAGAAATGGCCCTAATGACTGCTACAAAAATCGTAGATAAATTCTGAAAATCAGGTGATAAAATTCAGGTATTTACTGAAATATTTGCCAACTTTTGTAATTTTCTGATTCATGGCATTTGAGTTTCAGGTCTCTAAACATTGTATGTTTTGCAAAAAAGTTAGCAGCATGACGCAAATGAAAATCGCGATCTTTTATGTTTAAAGAAATGGCCCTAATGACTGCTACAAAAATCGTAGATAAATTCTGAAAATCAGGTGATAAAATTCAGGTATTTACTGAAATATTTGCCAACTTTTGTAATTTTCTGATTCATGGCATTTGAGTTTCAGGTCTCTAAACATTGTATGTTTTGCAAAAAAGTTAGCAGCATGACGCAAATGAAAATCGCGATCTTTTATGTTTAAAGAAATGGCCCTAATGACTGCTACAAAAATCGTAGATAAATTCTGAAAATCAGGTGATAAAATTCAGGTATTTACTGAAATATTTGCCAACTTTTGTAATTTTCTTATTCATGGCATTTGAGTTTCAGGTCTCTAAACATTGTATGTTTTGCAAAAAAGTTAGCAGCATGACGCAAATGAAAATCGCGATCTTTTATGTTTAAAGAAATGGCCCTAATGACTGCTACAAAAATCGTAGATAAATTCTGAAAATCAGGTGATAAAATTCAGGTATTTACTGAAATATTTGCCAACTTTTGTAATTTTCTGATTCATGGCATTTGAGTTTCAGGTCTCTAAACATTGTATGTTTTGCAAAAAAGTTAGCAGCATGACGCAAATGAAAATTGCAATCTTTTATGTTTAAATAAATGGCCTTATTGACTGCTAAAAAAATCGTAGATAAATTCTGAAAATCAGGTGATAAAATTCAGGTATTTACTGAAATATTTTCCAACTTTCATAATTTTCCTGCTCATGGTATTTGAGTGTCAGGTTTTTGAACATTGTATGTTTCGCAAAAAAGTTAGAAGCATGACGCATGTGAAAATCGCGATCTTTTATGTTTAAAAAAATGGCCTTATCGACTCCTTAAAAAAATCATAGATGAATTCTGAAAATCAGGTGAAAAAATTCAGGTATTGACTGACATATCCCCAAAGTTTCATAATTTTCCTGCTAGTCATAAGCGAGTGTCAAGGCTGCAAACATCACATGTTTTTCCTGAAAAAGAACAGCAACTCTACTGCATAGCATGGTAACGTCACAATAGGACTCAGAGAATAATTGGCAGCAGCCAAAGTACCATACGGCCAGCCAAAGCTTCAGATGGTAAGGCAAAGCATCTGATGGAATATCATCTGATGAAAAAGGGTCTGATGAAATATCCAAATAGTATCTTGGGGGATATTTGATCTTTTCAAATATCCTCATAGTGCTATTTGGAATATCCAAAGTCTTTTGAAAAGCACTTTTTGCTATTAGACACAATGGCAGTAGAGGCATTGTCACAAGCA
This sequence comes from Platynereis dumerilii, assembly GCA_026936325.1. NCBI lineage: Eukaryota > Metazoa > Annelida > Polychaeta > Phyllodocida > Nereididae > Platynereis > Platynereis dumerilii. The sequence goes on from JAPTHN010000034.1 coordinate 2,843,406, forward strand.
CCTGCTAGTCTCGCCTGAGATCTCAAACAAGCGAGAACTGGGCAAAAAAGATTTTGTCATTTTTCGCTTAAAACAAATTGTGAGACAGAGCTCTGTTCAAGTTTTTGGTCATGACTGAAATTTTGGCAGCCATGAGCTGCACTCATATAAATGGCCGCTTTCAGTTTTCTTCTTGAATTTTTTTTATCTTTAAGTTTGTTCATTAGCGCCGTATGAACACTATACTTGGTCCAGCCAAATTGTCAACATTGTTATCACAATATGTTCTTACGATGAATTGTGAAATTATGCGGGTCCGATTTGCGAAAAATTCCTACAAAGTACAGATGACTTAAGAGTTGATCATTTTTGACCACGGGCCCTAATCAAATGATCGAGGGATGTAGTAGACTATTTCTTGTTTTTATTGAATGCATTTCTAAGTTTGTTTCCTGTCTCATAGTGTGAAGTACATTAGATGCATCCAATACATGGAAATCGTGAAATTTCCTGACAACAATAATTAAAGGGGTAATTTAAGGGGTAAATAAGCAACCGTAAAAATAAAGAGGTGGAAACAAATGAAAGGAGCACATATATTATTATTACATGTTTATTTAGCCAATTGTTAATTAAATTTGAATGATTGGAGAAAATCGTTTACTTACATTTTGAGTTGTTCATCGGAACTCCTATATAATGTTGTGCATATGCAATGGGTGAAGATGCCGTGCGAATAGCCCAGTTCCTTCACCGTCTCTGTACGGAGAAATCCACGATCTGTGAGGTCAGTGTCACTTCCAGGTATGTCCAGGTAGGCTATAGATAAATTTTAACTTGGCTACTTCTCAGTTACTCTAAAGGGTACACTGTACCACTGTAGCAGTTGTCTGTTGTGCATGCTCAGGTTACTGCCATTACCTTATTAATTTGTACAATTTTGTAACCAGAATTCCTCAGATTATCTCATAAAATGTCTGCAATTACTGCAGAAATTTTACAATTGATACCATGAGGAGCTAAAAATTCCAGAAATGTTCCCAGCAACATGTCTTATGGAACCTCATTATAAATTATTTTTAATGCGAAGGAAATGGTCAGTGTGTTATATGAGGCTGGTACTTACATGGCTGTCCTGCAGTTTCTCACAAGTATGGAGACCACAGGGTTGAATTCCGCTGAAAGAATGGCTGAATGTTTGAAGGGATGGGACGTGACAATTATGACAATATTTAGTTTTTCAATGTTGTGGTTGAATAATTCTCCAATACATATTATATGTGCTGCACAGTTTGGACAAGGCTTTCATTGTTGATTTAAGACAAATTTCGTTTTTGTTCGTTCGACGTTCGTGCTGGAAGGTTAGTGGGATACAAAAAAATAAAAGGCAAATATTTGCTTTGGAAGTGCTGCATTTTCACACTGAATTCCTCCTATCATATTACCCTGAAATGTTTAATGATATATCGGCCAGGAGACTTGGTTATTTTAGTCTACTTTTAAGTGAAGAATTAGCATTTTACATAAAGATATTATAAAATAATAATAAAAATCACTTAAGATTTTATTTTAGTCTACTTTTAAGTGAAGAATTTGCATTTTACATTAAAATATTATAAAATAATAATAAAAATCACTTAAGATTTTCATGAAATACACTCTAAGAACGAAAAGGGATTAGAACAACCAAATAGGGTGCCTCACTTCACTCTTAAAAAATCTCGGGACAAAATTGGTTTTTTAGATTCAAAATGGTTTTTTGAAAAACCAAATTTCAATGCAAAAAACCAACATGGATTTTTTTGTCTGAAATTTTTTAGAGTGTTCGTCACAAATGGGAGAGATAGGAAAAAATTGCTAGATGTCCCGTATTGACCCCATGTTATGCCCCCCCCCCTTAGGCCATTTCTAGATACGCCCCTGGCCCTGGGCCAGACAATGCCCAGACATGTTGAAATTGAAAAAGCATCATCTGAGTGCATGTGTGCATGCAAATAAAATAAGAAATTCACAAAACAAACATATCAGTTTAAAATAAATGACCACCTTTTAACATTTCCCATTAATGTTTCCTCAATACTGCACAAACTGGGGGAATATATAGGCCTACACGTATGTAATCCAGTGCACTGAATTATTTTTCATACAATATTTACTAAACGAAATCCTAGCTGTGTAACCAAACATTGGCAAAGGTTAGACGCAATTGATCTTTAGCTTCTCGGAGAGGGAGGGTTGGTCTAGTGGTGGCGTGCTGGGCTGCCAATCGCTGGGTCCAGGGTTCGAATCCAGCTCTTGGGCATCTGGGCCTATGTTGGATGACTGTTTCAATCATCCTTCGCCTCATTGCCCTGTCCTCATCCTGTTCTTATTGGCTCACAAAAGGTATATATTGCATAAATTCAGGACGTAAAACCCCCAACATCCATCCATATTCAACTTCTCATATCTTCTCTTGAAAGGAACCCCTTCTAGGGTCGGTGAGTAGGACGAAAAAAATAATAAGCTGTAATCTAAATTTTTTAAAACATCAATTTGATAAAAATTGTCTGTATGCTTGATTCTTTTTTTGTCAGCACAAAATCCTTTGAAGCAGGTGGATCCGAGAAACTAAACATTTACAATATGTCTGGACTTAATGCATGAAAAAACATTCCATGTTGCATGGAACTGTGAACAACCGCTGGAGCTGCTGTTTTAGCTGGGAGCAAAATATGGATCTTTACTGAGTTTATACAAAGAATGGACTAACCATATTTGGATATGTTGTTTTTGAAAGGATGCTCATTCTGATGATGTCAAATATGCAAGAGTGACATGAAGGAAATTACTGCAAATTCAATAAGTATGAGTTTCTTAGGCCAGTTTTCTCTCATTCTACGTAGCATTTTGAGCTTGTCTAATTGGTTCATGAGCAACAAACGTCCTCCAAATCCATGAGTTGAACGTAGAAAGTTATGAAAAACAATCTTCTGCTTCAGTGAGCAGCTCAGTTTGTTTAAAACTGAATCAGATTAGAAGGCAAGGATTGGAAATCACAGTCACTACTGGACACGTCACTGCCTGTAAATACGTTTTTATGACATTCAAATTAGATCTTAACCATGTAATGCAATGTCTCAACCAATCACATGAACCATATTTGCTACGTTTCACTATGCCATTGCCGAAACTCATACTTATTGAAATTGCAGTAATGAGTACAAGTATTTTTATTAGCTTCGCTGAGAAGCTATTGTGGAGCATGGCATTTCAACATGTGCGTTAGTGTGTATGTGAGTTGATTCCTGCAAAAACTACTAGATGGATTTAAATTTCCTTTGGCATGATGTGTTCATTTCTACCACACAATACCTGATTAAATTTTGGTAACAATTGGAGCTTTTTTGCGCCTACAGTTAAAGAAATCTAAAAAAGGCCTCTACAGTGCAGCATGCACTATAATTTTTTGCTGTAGCACTAGCAGCCAAGAGGGTACAGTGCACCAAAAAAGTTATGGGAAAAAAGCAGTGATCCCCCTTTTTGCCTCTTTTTTTGTAGAATGGCATTTCCAGTGATAATTATTGATGTTCTATCCTTTCAATACACTTCTCCTGAACAGGTCTGGATAAATGTTTCTTGGTTTTGTGCTATGATATGGATATGCCAGTGAATCTTGGTGGGTGCACCATTTTTTGCCTTCAAAAAAGTTATGGGAATTTTTCATGAAACAGTCAAATACTGAAATATAAGTATGAATTATTGCTTTGTGGTTGTCATGTTAGTTTCTATAAGTAGAGAATTGACTGTGGGCCAATTTTTAAGGGGATCCTGTGGTTACATTTTCAAGAAATATGTCTTTTTAATGATATAAAGTATGTTATTACAAATAATTCTAAAATTGATATATTGCCCATGGAAATGCCAATTTAATCACGGAAATCTGTTGACACAGCATTAAGTTCAACATTTATTGGTAGGGGCTTCTGTTTTCATTTACAAAAATGCTTTTTTTTAAGCCGGGACAGAAGTAAATTCAAAGTTTATGTCAACAGATGTGTTGGTGCTGATATTCAGCATGAGGAATTTTCCGAAATTTGGTATTATTTGTGGTGAAACTGCACTAAAATGTTACTTTTGTAAGTGAAGAGGTTGTCCAGGTAGTTTGAATGACAAAAATCACAGCACCTACCACTTTATACACGCCCGAATTATTCACACTCCCATACTGCAAAAGTGGTCAAGTGCTTCTATTGCAATTTTCCATGTCCATGGTCATATCATTCACAGATCCCAAGTTCACAAGGTTCAAAGATGAATTTCACTCACCATCCATCAAATTGCATCAATTGGAATAATACAGAAAAAATAACTTTGGCTTTTATAGCATGTTGATTGTTTGTCCCATATTCCACTACTTTGCAACAGATGCCTCAATCATTCATTTTTACTACCTCATCCTTTTGGAAACTTTTGAAACATTATATAAAGGCACTGAGACGTGATGACAACCAATTAAGATGCTATACCAAGTAAAATAAGGTTAATGAAGATCATTTATAAAGCCTATATTATGCCGTTAGCTGTTATCTTGCCTCAAGATGTTCATCATTCAGGGGACTGCTCATCTTCACTTTACAGACACAACTCATACATGCTCAATAATCATTTGGCTAACATATTTCAGCAATACCAGAGCATTGAGTAGGCTACAGGATATATTTTTGAGAACACACTTAATTTAAATTTTATTTCATTTCAAAATAATTAATATCCATTAAAATTGACTAGAAACCATTGTTATTAACATCTTTCAAGTTTAAACAATGCTCAATTGGACCAATATAGTCTGATAACATATTAAATTTCAGCACCTACTTGGTTTTTCAAATAATACTGCCTGCCTATAACATTTTGTATTCTATTGTTTACTTTTGTATTTAATTTTGTATTGCCACCTGTCTTGCATTGCATATGTGTTAAAGTGATTATAAGCCCAGTAGGGCTGGGCAATTTATGTAAATTGCAATCACTTAAATAAAATAATTGAATTGAATTGAATTGAATATTAATGATGTCACCTGTATAAGAGAAATCATCTTTAACTTGTTATTTCTGAAGAAATCAAGTTTTTCCCATAACTTTTTTGAGGTCGAAATTTGCAGTTGCAACCAAGAATCACCTGGCATACCCGGTTTGCAGATTAAAACAAAAAAGTAACCAGGTAGATCTGTTCATGAGATGTCTATTGAAAGGGTAGAAGTGCAATAATTGCCTTCGGAAATTGATTATTTAGAAATTAGGGGCAAAAACAGACCCATTCCAATTTTTCCCATAACTTTTTTGGTGCACTGTATATATTTTAACATTCTCTCTACAAATATGACCATTAAATGTCCGTAGAATGTGACAGAAGGTGCCAAAGCACTAAATTAGCAACATTTCAACGTTTATTTAATGTAAACCCGACCAGAATTGCCAAAATTACCTGGGTCTTTTATCACCATTCTTGCAATTTATCACAATCAGTTTTCTTTTAAAGTTCTACAATGAGTTGATAACATTTAGGCCTAAAACTTAATCAACTGCTTATGTGTGGCATCTTGCATTAATTGAAGTTCAATTTTAAATGGACAGCGAAGCTATGTGCCCTCCGAGCACCAGTTCTAGTTTATATTGTGATGCTATTTTTTCTCTGAATAATTCTTTGATGAAAACATGACATTCCTCACATTCCATTGATTGTTAAATCCTCACAATGGCTTCTGGTGATGCGAAAGACTTTGATAAACTGTTGATAGCTTTCATTGAAGTGACTGATAGAAATATTGCAAGTCTGGAAGAAAGAAACGCAGAGTTGACAAAATCGGTCACCTGTGTAATTAAAGAAAATATTGAATTGAAAAGTGACTGCAAGCAAATCAACAAACGTCTTCAGCTTGCTGTAGGCATGATAACACAACTTAGAACAAAAATAGCACAGCAAGATGAGCAGATTATAGACTTGAAAGCTAGATCCGTGAGAGACAACGTTGTGGTTCAAAGGTGTCACAGAAAACATCGATGAAAGAAATTGGGATGACACTAAAAAAGAACTTGAAAAAATTTTTGCAGAAGAAATGAAAATTAAAGATCTAAATGAAATAGTGATTGATCGTTCAGGTTCCAAACAAGTTGGCCCCAATGCAAAACCACGTCCAATTATAGACAAACTTATGACACAAAAATCTAAGGATGTTATCTTCAAAAATGTGAGGTCACTTGATGGGAAAACTCAATATTCAGTACAAGAACAAATAACTGCTGAAGTGAATGAGCGTCGAAAAAGGCTATGGAAAAAATACAAAGAAGCAAAAAGTGATCGTGCAAATGACGTGAAATAGAATCTAGACAAACTCATTATCAATGGAATATCTCACAGCGCTCTTGATGCCCAATTTGAGATATCTATCAAATTGTCCGTTGAAAAACAAGCTACCACCTTATGCAAGTTGCAACAATTAACATATATATAGGCCTAAGCTCTAGAAGAAAACCGAAAGTGAGTGTACACGTTCCCGTGCTTCAAGCCCTACCTGATTCATCCAAACCAATGGATTTTGCAGATGAAATCTTAAATGGCTTGATTATTTATTCTAAAATGTGATGTGACATTGAAAGATGCTTGTAATGTTATGTCTGTATTAATTATAGGACTGTGTGGACGACCATTAAGCAATTTTTGGAAAACCTAATGCTTCTATGATATTTAATAAAAATATTTATTGTTGTAAACATAGTATGTTCTCTCATCTTCAGGGAACAAGAACGGTCAGAACATGAAATTACAGGTCAGGAGAGTCCGAAACTCCTCACTTCTTGGAGAAGAACGAAGTGATCAGTCACACAGTGATCTATTATCCGAGCGATCCGAAACCTCAGGATGAGAAAGCACACCTGTAGTATTACACTATGAGGCGAGATCACAAATCTGAGGTGGTTGTAGGGGTGGACCATGGTTCCAGAAAATTTTTTAAAGAGAAGCGCTGCATGCGCACAAGCGCTGTGATGAGTAAAATGCAGATCCGCAGGACAGCTGTTGTCAGATCAAGATGTCTTCGCTCGTCAACAAAAATGTTCCACTGCGTTGAAACATGCTTTTGTTGACATACGCTCCGAACACCAGTTATAGAGTTTAAAAGTTTATTTAATAACATCTTGACTTGGATGAGTAAATACATAAATATAAATCAACGAAGAAAATTGGGAAGTTATCGAGTATAATACAATATGTATCTTGAATATGTGTACAAGCAAGGAACAAGAACGGTCAGAACATGAATATATATAGGTGGCGCTTTCTGGCTGTGAGCACAGTGTAAAATCAGCAGTGGATATTTTCATCTTTTTAAGAAGCTCTGGATATATTTAACTGCTGTTCTTGTGTGTGATTGTCGGTAAAGTGTTTCTTGCCTGTTGTTTTCCATTTGTGGACCTTTTCCAGGTGATTTTAGAGCAATAACTTGCAATTTAATTACCTGCCATCTTCAACTTCGTTTTCTGACTCCAATCCACATTGTTTTGACCTCAATTTTCGCTCATTTTACATTCGTTTTTGCACTTGAAAAGCTATTTAACTATCATATTTTCTATTTCTAGTACCCATTTACTTTTCCAGACACATTCCACAACACTTGACAGCATTATTTATCGGGAATTTAAGATTGAAGAGCTCAATATACTGCCAACACACTGCCAATACACATCTTTAACTGAACAACATCAGCCAATCAGATAGCATTTTATTTTATTTTTCAACAATCTCACCACAAATAATTCTATTATACTATATCTATTCATTGTTTTTGTACTATCACTAGTCGATTCTATACTTAATTATTAATATAGATATAATATTTCAGATTTAAAAAAAAAAAAATTTTTTTTTAATTATTAAAAAAAAAAAAAAAAAAAAAAAAAATTGTATTTTACTAAACTCATTTCATCTATTTAATCCTCTAAATTTTTCTAATACTCCCTTGATTTACTTGCTTGCTTGTGTTGCTTAAACGTAGCACTTGTGGGCCTCGCTTACCTGACTCGATTACTTGCTTGCTTGTGTTGCTTAAACGTAACACTTGTGGGCCTCGCTTACCTCACTCAATCACTTGCTTGCTTGTGTTGCTTAAACGTAGCACTAGTGGGCCTCGCTTACCTGACTCGATTACTTGCTTGCTTGTGTTGCTTAAACGTAACACTTGTGGGCCTCGCCTACCTCACTCGATCACTTGCTTGCTTGTGTTGCTTAATCGTAGCACTTGTGCGCCTCACTTACCTGACTCGATTACTTGCTTGCTTGTGTTGCTTAAACGTAGCACTTGTGGGCCTCGCTTACCTCACTCGATCACTTGCTTGCTTGTGTTGCTTAAACGTAGCACTTGTGGGCCTCGCTTACCTCACTCGATCACTTGCTTGCTTGTGTTGCTTAAACGTAGCACTTGTGGGCCTCGCTTACCTGACTCGATTACTTGCTTGCTTGTGTTGCTTAAACGTAACACTTGTGGGCCTCGCTTACCTCACTCGATTACTTGCTTGCTTGTGCTGCTTAATCACAGCACTTGTGGGCCTTGCTTATCTGACTCGATTACTTGCTTGCTTGTGTTGCTTAAACGCAGCAATTGTGGGCCTCTCTTACCTGCCTCGATTACTTGCTTGCTTGTGTTGCTTAAACGTAGCACTTGTGGGCCTCGCTTACCTCACTCGATTACTTGCTTGCTTGTGCTGCTTAATCACAGCACTTGTGGGCCTCGCTTACCTGCCTCGATTACTTGCTTGCTTGTGCTGCTCAAACGTAGCACCTGTGGGCCTCGCTTGCTTGCTTGTGCTGCTTCAACAATATGTCCTTACATCTTAAGCTGTACTCTGATGTAGTACGCACTGGCTTGACCGGATCTATAAACCCGCATAAACTTGCATCCGCTAATTCAGAAAATAAACTTTGCCACTTAACCAAAAGCACTCAAGATGATAATTGCAAGAATAATTCCAAAGATTACACAAATCGCAATAAGCTGAAGGCTTGTGTATGGAATGCTCAAAGTTTGAGGCAAAAGACTGAGTCTGTGAAAGAGTTCAGAGATGAATTTGATCTGGATATATTTCTGTTCACTGAAACATGGTTAAAAGCAAATGACCAAGCTGAAATTGGGGAAATGGAAAGAAATTGAGAATTTTTCTTTTTAAGGGCACCTCGTGAATCCAGGCCTGGGGGGTGGTATAAGTTGCATCGTGAGAACAGGCATAAAGGCACTCAAGAAAGAAAGCATTAACACAAAGACTTTTGAGCACATGGAAATAGAATTGCAAATCAATGGTACAACTGTCACTATCCTACTTGTGTACAGGCCTGAACCTTCAAACAAGAATAAATACAGCTTATCAGAATTTTACACTGAATTTACAAATTTTCTATCCCACTTTCAAACATACAACCATGAAACGATTGTTACTGGGGATTTCAACTTTCACTTGAACAAACCAAATGATGCCAAAGTTATCAAATTCAACAACATTCTTGAAATGTATGACCTCATGCAACATGTGTCATCGCCAACGCACAAGGATGGAAATATACTTGATCTTGTCATAACAAATACAGCTACATCTCTGACCGACTGTGTTGTCAGTGATCTCCTTTCAGACCACAACTGTGTGCTTTTCGATATTAAAATTGACAAAGGCAAAAATCCTCAGAAAGAAATCGCGTTCCGCAAAACTCTGAATATATATTTATCTGAATTCAAAAAAGACATTAAGCAACATCTTTCACAAAACGTACAACATTTCAATCGATCAATCCACTTAAGTAACCTGGTGGCACTTTACAACTCGTCTGGCGAAGTTTTTGACAAACATGCCCCTGTGAAAACAAAACTAGTGACGCAAACCCAATCCATTCAGAATTCAAGAGATTAAACCTCTCAAAGCAGCAAAGAGAAAAGCAGAGCGATTGGGGCGGTGAACTGGTCTTGAAAAAGACTGGGAAAACTACAAAGAAAAACGAAACACATTTAATGACATGCTTAATCAACTCAAGTCTCATGATCTCAAGTCAAAGATTCAAGCCACAAAGGGCAGATTTCACGAAAAAGCTTCAAAATGACTTACCACAACTTGTCCACAAGTTACATTAGCACTATACTGATAAGGCCAGACATAATCGATTTGTAGATTCTCAGATTTTCTCAGGGTGCTTCTTCTGAGGATAGCTGGCAGGACAAAAACAAACTGAAATCTAAATCTTTTATTGTGTCAATCCATTAAATAAAATCATGGGTAAACAGTCTTTTCTGTTGAATTGGTAGGTCAGAGTAGCTAAAAATATGGCCTTGTGCTAATGTAACAACGATGAATGATGGAGGACGGAATTTTTTATGCTGATCCTACTGCAATACTAATGAAGTCACCAGCAGGCTACCACCCATGGCCTGCTCTTGGGAGACATGGCTTTCAGTTCAGAAAAAATTTGAGATCTGATCATGTGTTTTTTAACGTAATTTATATATACACATTTTGCTAATGTAACACTATGAAATGGACAGATGCGAAATATCAGTTACATTAGCAAAAAAGAAACCGGTACAACACCCAGTTGTTTATGTTTTTGGTGATGTATATAGGCAAATAAGACACATTTTTCAATAAAATATTATAATTTCATGTTTGAAATTGGCATAAGTAGCAAGAACACAGAAAAATTTCCATGTAAAAGTTGCTAATGTAACCTCAGTGTCCTGGGACGGAATCGAGTTACATTAGCAGTCTTTTTTTATTTTTCATTTTTTTCAAGTTTTGTAATGACCAAGACAATTAAAAATGGTTCCAAAATAATTTTCAAGATGTTTTTTATCAATCACATACCATTACATTTTCCTAAATTGGTTTTAGCAGATTCCACGGAGTGCCAAAGTGAGCACGTCTGATCACCAGTAAGTTTGGTCGTCCAAAATTGTCCTCATGAGGCATAAAAAAATGTCTTTTTAAGAGGAAAAAGCTACATATTTGAGGAATATTTTATTGATATTTATTCATTAGCTCACAGATGTACTGAGTAATAGGTTTACTTGCTTCAGGAAGCAACAGGGAGATAACAAAAGGGTTGGAAAGTTTAAGGTACCTTTTAAGAGAACTTTTCGTGAAATCTGCCAAAGGGAAACTCGAAAGCAATGTTCAAAGTCAACTCCTGCCTTAACAGGAAGCAAGACTTGCCTCTATCCAATCATACAAATGAAAAAGACCTGGCAAATGAATTCAACAATTACTTTGACGAAAAGATCAAAATGATAAGGTCAAAATTGGACTCCAATTCAAACAAAACAATTGATGCTCAAAAGAACATTAATCAAAAAATAGCCCAGTTTAAAGCCTTATCTCAAGAGGAAGTTAAAAAGCTTGTCACTGACATGCCAGTAAAACATTGTCAACTTGATCCCATGCCCACATGGCTGTTGCTTAATTGCATTGATGAATTTCTTCCAGTTATCACAAAAATTGTCAACATGTCATTGACACTTGGAGAAATGCCTCTTGATCTGAAGCATGCACTCGTAAAACCACTTTTAAAGAAGGCTGGTCTTGAACTTAACAAAAGGAATTACCGACCTGTCTCTAACCTTTCATTTCTTGGCAAACTAATTGAAAGTGCTGTAATCAAACAGTATGTTGATCATCTCTCACGAAACAAACTTGATGATGAAAAGCAATCAGCCTACAAACAGTTTCATAGTACAGAAACTCTCTTAACAAGGATCCACAATGATATAATGCTTAATTTGAGCAAAGGAGAGGTGACAATGTTGGTATTGCTGGACCTGTCAGCTGCATTTGACACAATTGATCAGGTCATTCTGCTGGACAGGCCGCAAAACAGATATGGTGTGCATAGCTCAGCACTGAAATGGTTCAAGTCATATATTTTGGAACGATCACAGTCTGTAACGATAAATGACACTACATCAAGCAAACTTCCACTCAAGTATGGGGTGCCACAAGGTTCAAAACTTGGTCCAATTTTGTTCAATTCGTACATCGCTCCAGTAAGTGAGGTTGCACAAAGAAACCAAGTGAGTGATCAAAAGTATGCGGATGATGAGCAACTTATTCTTTCTTTCAAGCCAACCTTTCTAAATCAAGAGCAAGCTGTACAAAAAATGGAAAAATGCGTCGCAGAAATCAGGGACTTCTTGCACAATAACAAGTTGTGCAATAATGGTGACAAAACTGAACTTCTTCTAATTGGTGCTCCTGGTCAGTTGAAGAAACTGCAAGTGGCATCAATCAATGTGGACAATGTTGAAATCAAAACTGCTGATCATGTCAGAAATCTTGGAGTGCTATTCGACAAAAATATGACAATGGAAAGACAAATCAACAAGATGTGCCGTAATGCTTTCTTCAATTTGAGAAACATTTCAAAACTTCGAAAGAATCTAGACAAAGAAACGGTTAAAACAGCTGTCAATGCTCTTGTCACCCCTCACCTTGACTACGGAAATGGACTCTTGTATGGCACAACCAGCTGTTTGATGAATAAACTTCAGGTTGCTCAAAACTCAGCTGTTCGACTGATTGAGAGATTGAAAAGACATGACAGTGTTAGTCTTAGTAGAAAGCAACTACATTGGCTACCGATTCTAGCAAGAATCCAGTTCAAACTGATGATGATCACATGGAAAGCAATGAATTCCCAAGCTCCATTGTACATTCAAAAACATATTCAAGCCAAACCCAGCAAGACCACAATCTGAGAAGCAACCATAGACACTTGTTAGCGGAACCTATCCCATGCAACAAAAATAAGTTTGAGGACAGAGCTTTCTCATATGCAGCCCCAAAACTCTGGAATAGTTTGCCAGAAAAATTGAGAACAATTAACACTTTGGAAAGTTTCAAGAATAACCTTAAAACTCACTTGTTTAAACAATTCTACCCCTGAGCTCATTTGAGCAGCGCTAATGAGCAGTTTACTGGAATTAGCGCTATATTAAGTTATTATTATTATTATTATTTATTATTAATTTACGTGGGTTGCGCCAAGAAGAAGAGAGAGGTGGAGCAGGCTCAAGAGAAGGAACATGGTGCTACACCATTGCCCTCAATCGTGGGACAGTAAGAGGAATAAATGATCGATCCACTAGAGGACAAATGTTATCATATAAACGAGGTCCATCCTTCCATCTGGATAGAGGGAGAATAATTATATGGTGTTCCTGCGGCATTACACCAGGATGGATGGGCTATTTATTGTCCAATAGATATAATATGGTCCTGTGGCCTTACACCATGAGGACACTGAAGGCATTTTTCCCTGTGGCATTCCATAAGGATGGAGGAAGGGAAGGTACGGATAAATGTATGGAGCATGTTCCTGTGGCATTTCACCATGAGGAAACCAGTTGAAGAAATGGGAAAGTGATATTGATGAGAATTTGTGTCGACCCACCGTAGGAATTTAAGAAAACTGGCCTTGTGGTGTGGACTGGTTCTGGCCTTTTTGATCCGATGGCCTCTTTTGGCGAGACGTCGGGTTAGACATGGCACAGAGGTCAGGGATGTATTAACCTATGGGCAAACTTGGCACTTGCCCCGGGCCCATGACCTCAGGGGGGCCCATGATGAAGCTGAAAAGAGTTGCGACAGTAAATAAAGTGTGTCGCGTAACTGCGCGAGAAAGTACTTTTCAGAATTTCAGAGCGTTTTTCGGGGGCAAGGGGGCCCATTGGAAACAGTTTGCCCTGGGCCCAGAAATGCACTGATACAGCCCTGACAGAGGTGGGTAGGGTGACGCGCTCCACAGGATGGACAACCATGTGAGAATAGGCAAGGTGAGGCCTCGCATCTTTGCATTGCAGAGTGGAACTTGTAGCAGTACCCGAAGGGCACTGGTGGCGTTGATACTGGCCTGTCAGCTTGGTTGTTCCTTGACGAAATTGTTGGGTTGTGGAAACCGCTTTTGCATAGAGCTCCACTCCCATGTGGGCAAAGCTGTAGCCTGCATTGACAAGATGGGAACGGAAGTTTACATCATAGTCCAGCCAAGCGTGGTTTTCTTCCGCCAGGCCTAGCACATAGTACATGTGTAAAAGAAAACTCTGCGGGTCAACTTTCCCTTGAGGAATGAGTTCACTGGATAGTCTCATAAACGCTCTTGCCCAGGATAGAGGCGTGACATGTTTTGTGGCTGGCCTTTGCTCTTCAGGGATAGGATCCGATGAAGTCAGAGCATTAAGATCCACATACTCCCCCTTCGATACTTGTCTTGCACTTCCCTAGTGAGGGAGGTGAATAAGGGAAGGGAAGGAGTGCCCATTTATGATCCCGCTGACGGCTGGTCATACTGGCCCCGCTGCACAGAAGTCGGCTGTTTCCCCATAGCTGCAAATTCCAGTGCCCTTACTCTCTCTTTCAGAGAGCGGCTATAATCATAGTGGCTCTCATCCTGGGTGCGGTCTGACCTTCGAAATACAACCAGAGTACCCCGATTGTTAGCAGCTGGTAAAGGGGTCACTGCCCAATTCGATGTCGATGGTGAACGCATCTGTGATGGGTTTGGCGTGAATCGTGGTGATGGTTTTCCATGTTGACCCTTGTTTTTGGGCATCTGTAATTTCAATAATATTGAATTGGCCTGAGGCACAAGATAATAAAAATTAGTGATCACGAAAAATTAGTGGTGATCAGGAAGAGAAAGTAATTGATCACAAAATTAGTGGTGATTCAATATTAAAAAAATATAAAAAGATTGATCACAAAATTAGTGATGATCGGGTATAGAATAATAATTGATCACAAAATTAGTGGTGATCGGGTAGGGAGAAAAATGTAAATAAAATCAAAAGTAGATGTGGTGATCAGGTACAAGTCATAGTTGATCACAGAACTATATAGTGGCGATGTTATGTAGCCTAAATAAGTGACCACAATAGTGGTGTAGGAGTATAGAATGTTTGGGGAAGAAAATTAGATTGGATATTAAATTAAAGAACAGAACTAGAGAAAGGTTAATTATGAGAATTATTAGGAGTAATTATTAATCTAAATAATATTGAAATAATATTTTGAGTAATATGAATGATGGTGAATTAAGTTATAAGATAATGTTTTTGGTTGATCATATGGTGACCAAGAATAGAAGTAGTGATAGTTTAGAAATATTTAGATCTGTGAAAATATGAGAACATAAAATAGAAAGAGATCATGCTTTTTAAAATAGGATTGTCTGTGGCATTATACCATGAGAAATGCCTGCTTATTAAATATTTAGTTATTTGTAGAAGGCCTATTCCTCCCAGCTATAGGGACAGATTGATTCTAAGGAACTGGAAAAAATAAATTGTCTTGGAGACATCAGCTGAGTATTGAAGTTCTAGGTGGCAGCAGCCTCCAATGAACTTTGCAAGGTCTTTGGTTTGGCGCCCTCTTGTGTTAAGTGTCAAGGGTCACAATGTGGATTGGCCTGGAAGGTCCAACTCCAAAAGTTGCAAAGCAGAAAGATCCCGCTGATAAAATCCATCTGGAGTAGCCTGGAGATGGAGATTCAATAACATAAGTGATGACTTGGAATAGACCCATAACAGACGGAGGTTTCGTGACGGTTTCACCGTGGGTGGCCCAACTTCTACTCAGTGATGGAAATGGAAAATTTTCTTCGGGGGAGCTCTTGACTCATGCGGTCGTCACGCACCATTCCAATATTTTTTAAGCGGGAAAAAATTCTTCCGTCAGAGCTTCAGTTCAGCTGAAAATACATTGAGGACTGAAAAAGTAACATGAATATTTAAATTTCGCCAGTGATCATTGGGGGAGCTGTAGCAGGGCACAGCTCCCCCTGTTTTTTTATCAAGGGAGCTCAGCTCCCTTGAGCTCCCCCCCATTTCCATCACTGCTTCTACTGACTGTTCCAACTTCCAGACCATGTGGTCTATGTCAATGTCGATTTGGAACCAAGAAAAACCGTCTCCCATGGCTCCACGTCCTAGTGTTTCCATGCATGCAGGAGAACCAGTAAGTACGAAGTAAGAACGATTTCAACAATGTTAAGCGTGTAAAAACCTTGAAAATGGACAGAAATCAAGCTTGCACATCTGCCTTCCCCAGAAATTTTTTTAGAGAGAAGTGAGGCATACGCGCAAGCACTGTGATGAGTAAAATGCGGATCTGCAGGACAGTTGTTGCATGTTGGATCAAGATGTCTTCGCTCGTTAACAAAAATGTTCCAGTGTGTTGAAAGATGCTTATGTTCTCTCATCTTCTGAACCTGTAAGCCTACGAGGATGTTGATGCATGAAACATCACTGATAATACATAATGACACAGAGAAAATTAATATTCTGTAATATCTTTATTATAAAGCATTCATGAAACAGTCATAGTATAGATGTAAAATAGTTGAAAACTATCCATATTTTTCAGATAACATGCACAAACAATACCGCTGATTACAAGGACAACATCAGAAAACTACAAACTTACTGACTACGGTACAACTAGCCTGTAGTAAGCAGACACATGTGTTTTTCACACTCTGCACACTTATTTTTAGACAAAACATATCCAACACAAATGCAAAGTCATGGAAATGAAAGAATAATATCTTTTGGTCATTAATTGTCTCTTGAAATGATATAAACAACTGTCTTTCAAGTTTTTCGCCCTCCTTTCAGGAGGAAATATGAGTGTGATAAACCATAAAACTTAAAATTGATAAATTGTCTCAAAATGATCTCCTGACCCAGCTCTACAGCACTGCATGATTAGTTTTCAGGGTGATTCTTTTGAATCTTAAATATTGCTCAGGGGCACTGTTTTATTCAGAATAACACAGTTTGAACATTACCCAGTTTTATACCACAAGAAAGTGGAATACATGCTACCAGTCATAAAATGTGGCATCTTAAAACGTTTTTTATCAATCAAATGTCATCTTACATTTCTATTATAATTTTCAGTCGTTTGCGTAATTCACCAAAGTAACATTATGTTGACAAACAGCAAAAAAAAAACAAAAAAAACAAACAAGAAGAAATAGCTTTGTCTAATGCTATTTTGGACGAAATCATATAGCTTTCATTGTGGACAGTTCATCATCGCTGTGTTATGCGTGTTATTATCATTTTCATAGCTATGTGTTTTTTTTAAACTTTGTTTTGCAGTTAAACCGTGACATCATCGGTTATCTGTCAATGTGATTGGTCTAAACTTCAATATGTGACACATCAATTCAGAGTTTGACATCAGTTAATGACAGAGGAATATTAAACTGTCAGGCAATGTTACTATGTGTACAACCACAACAAACAATGCATGTCTAAGCTGATTGTTGCACCTCATTGTTTTCCAAACAAAATATATTGCTGTTTTTCACAAGACACCAGTCATCACAATTTCAAAAAACTTTTTTTGTCAGTAATTGCAACTCTTCTTTGAGATGAAGAAGTCTGTTTGGTTCAGTTATTACAGTTCATTGAAGCATCTTTCAGCCAGAGCAAGCTAAACAAGTGAAAAATACATCATCCATCATGATCCATGTGTCACTGCACTTTGTCAGTTTCCTGAAATCTGTGCTTGTAATAAACGCACTTATTCAACTAAGTCTCTTACATCACAGTTTTGGAATGAAGCAAATTGCAAACTTGAAAAACACATAGCTATGAAAACGATAATAAATGACACAAATTGCAATTGTTGTATTGGACCAAAATTGCAATTGTTGCATTGGACCATTTTACTATTTTTTTTAGCCTATACAGCAGTCAACATAATTTTCAGAGTCATACAACTGTTTGTCAAAACAAGGTTTATACCTCCTTGACTGTTATTATGACAGATCTTGTATAAGTGTGCCATGTTCCATGTAAATATATGCACAGATGATGTCAGTATTGAAATACTGACATCACTACTGGCACTCCAAGCTTGAGTGTTGATTCCAACTGCTACCAACAAGTCAGGCCTACGGGCTGTCTAAGTGTGAATAACAATTAATGAATCTGCATTCATTGGTATGGTTGTTTGATTCAGTTGGATCAGGTGAAATTGATATGTTTGAGCCACTTGCTTGATCCATCATGGGCCTTCATTTTTTGTTTGTGTTTTACGCCTCTGCAGCACCTTAGCGGGCTATATCGAGGCAGACGATCGCTGTATGATGATGAGATGAGAAGACCGTGAGTCTGGCACTGACCCTATTAAATCAGGGAGGCCCAGGGTCTTTCAGTTGCCCCAGCATAGAAAACTGGATACAACCCGCCTCCATTTAATGTCCCATGGGCTCGAACTAAAGTGAGTTCCCGGGGTGAGATCTGAACCTATGCCCTCAAAGCCAGTTGACAAGCGCACTTACCAGGCAGGCCACGGGGGAACTCCCTCATGGGCCTTCATGGTGTCCTGTTGTGAAATTTCTCCTTGAGGGCAGCACCTTGTGGCTTTTCAGCCTTTTAGGTGAGATCTGCGCCAAAGAAACTGTTCAGAATTGATGACTGGAATGGGGCTGATGGGGAGATATTCTGGAAGTGAACGTGGCGGTGTTGCATGGGCATACCAGAGGACGAGAAATGGGGGGGGGGGGGGGTTCTCCCCAAAATTTTGGGAAAAGGCCAGACAAGGAGGCTAAGAATTCGATTATCAAATAATCATTATTGGAAATCAAGGATGCCCCCAACCAAAACTCCCCCCCCCCCTAGGTCTTAAATTCTGAATTGTTCCTGAGTATATAATTTTTGCCAAGACAGAGCAGCACATGATAACCTCTCAGACCAACAAATGAACGTGAGAGTGAATGAATTTGTTTTGTTGTAAAAGTGCTGGATATTGTAACTTTTGGATTTATTCAAAACATCAAACTGAATAATCAATGTTGAGCAACAATCTCACAGCTTATTGTGGATTTGTAATGGTGTGATCAGTATGGGTTCCAAGTGACACAGCTGAAACTGCGAATATACCAACTGTGAAATCATTATGCTGATACTGACATCACAAGAGCACAGTGGCAGTTGAAAAGAACATGGCACACTAATACGAGATCTGTAATAACAACAAACTGTTCAAACTCTTCCCAATTGCCATTTCCGGTGGCGGCCAAAGTAACTCTGACACAAACTTGGAGATTTGGCGTTAACATTGGCCATAGCTGTAGTCTCACTAAATTGCGTAACATATAAATCCTGTTTAGTTTAAACTGTGATATATTATCTTTAAAAATTGTCCACAGTTTCTACCGCATAAGCACTTGACCCACCCAGAACAAAGTAGACACTTTCCTACAAAATCACAATTTTTTGTAAGTCAGTTTCATGCCACAAGAAGCACTGGTATCATGATATGGAAAAAAATAATGTTCATAAAAAGTAGACAATTAATTCTAGCAGATACAAAAAGAAATTTCCTGGTATCTATATTGCTTTGATAGATACAGGACACTGAATCTTTTTCTCATTTGATGGCCAAAGTAATACAGAACTGCCAAAGTAACCCCATTTTACAGTGCGACAAGGTTCAAGATTGGAGTCAGACAATTTTATTTTTGAATTTCGGTCTGAAAAATAGCCTATCTTATGTAAAATTTCCCCAGGAATCTGAATCTGAAGTCGGAAATGCAAAATATCTCACCATTTTCATTCTACGAATGTTTTTATAACTTGTCAATTGGAACCTAGCATTTTTTGGAATATCTCTCACTTTCACTGCATATATCTCAGTAGTCCTCAATTTTTGTCAACAAATAAGCCTAACACAGTACCGAAGCACTAAACAACTCCTTATTTTTATCTTGTAACAACCTGGCACATGCCTCAGATGGGCGCCATGTGCCCTTATACTGTTTGCCAAGACAGTAACTCTGAAATATAGAATGGAGGTATTAAAGAGAATACTGCAATAATGACCACCCAGTGTCAAAAGTAATTGTCATGACTTACAAACATATTTTAGGTCTATCATGCGTAATGTTATATTGCCCTTGCATTACCGACAGAGCCACAGATGGCTAAAATCCTTTAAAATTTGGTCGCAAAAAAAAACTCAAGTTATCCTCAGGTCTCCTATTGAGCTTTCTAAACATGAACTTGTAGCCAATATATCTGGGCATATCCAGTTTGATTTTAGTGACTTTCCAACTTAAATTGCAAGAGCCTTGAGTTTTTTTTTGCCACGCCATGTACTTTTTTCAGTTTTTCAAAATTTAGCAGACATAAGTTAGAAAATGCATTATTGAGACTCAATAAATGTTTTTTTGGTACTATCGTGTTCTATATGAAATTTGGAAGATGTTGATGTATCATACAAATTTCTTTTGCAAAAAATGACAACACAGTGTGATATCAAAGGCAGCAGCTTCTCCTCAATCTGTAAGTTTCTCAAAATAATTGTCACCTGAGGTTTAGTCAAATATCCTGTTAGTGTGAGCATATTTTCAGCTGAAAAATGGTAGAAAACTCTAATTCACTGCTGGCCAACTCCCAGACACATATTTTTAGAAAGAGTACAGTCGTACTGATCGGCACAGTATTTTTGCTGCTTAACAACTCTTAGACACATGTATGGGGTTTTTCTTTTCAATGCAAATTTATTTGTTCTTCAATCAAGCGATAAATTCTTTATTTGAAGACTGCCTATAAAGAATTTATTTATTTCACCGAAACTGAGCAAAAAATTATCTATTAAAAAAAAATTATGATCCCCCCCCCCGTAGTGTAGCCAGCGGGGGGGGGCAGGGGGGAGGCAAGTTGCCCCCCCCCCCCCCGAACAGATTTTGGGGAAATTTTTGCAGAAATACGCCACAAAATAGGAAGAAAAATGGGGAAATACTAAGAAAAATGGGGAAATGTTAGACAAAATGGGGAAATGTTGGGCAAAATTGGGAAATGGTAGGCAAAATGGGGAAATGGTTTAAAAGAAAAACAGGGAAATTGATAGAATTGGGGAAGTTCACCAAAGAAGGAGAAATTAAAAAAAAGAATGGGAAAATTCGAATAGCAAGAATTTGCATTGAAAAAAGGGGAAATTTAGCAGAGAGTTTTATTAAATTTCCCCATTTTTCGAAATCATATGGCAATATTTTTTTCTCCGCATGACATGTAGGCTTATGAGAAAAAATTCGAAAAATCTCCAATACGTAACCAACGCTTTTGGGTCGGTTTTTGAGTGTTTGCTGAATGACAATTTTGGTAGGGTCCCAAAATTCATCTGATTTTCTATATTCT
The DNA here is from genome assembly GCA_026936325.1 of Platynereis dumerilii. NCBI lineage: Eukaryota > Metazoa > Annelida > Polychaeta > Phyllodocida > Nereididae > Platynereis > Platynereis dumerilii. The sequence continues at coordinate 2,864,603 of JAPTHN010000034.1, forward strand.
AAGTGTCAGTCAGACTCAGTCTTGAAATAAGCCAAAGGCATTTTTTTGAACATATTGCATATATCCAGGCAAATTTTTCAGTTTTCTGACCTGACTTTTCCCTAAGATTGCACATCATTTCCTTTACATTAACTTTTAAAAAATGACCCAAGTGTTTTCTGAATCTCTCCAGAAATTCTCTTAAACTTTAACGAAATGCTTATCTTAAAATCTAATTTCTCATTGGTTTTTGTTGTGGGCATTTTGTAAATTGGGGGAGAATTATGAAGAGTTTCATATTTTCCTAATTTTTTGGAAAGAAATCCTTGATTTCTTCACTGTTATGTCTTCTATAGAATTTCTCAGAACCTAGACATTAATTTTCATCTTCAGTTTTTTGATTGCATTTATTTTCCCAGATTTATGTTTTCTCCTAATTGCCAACCAAGAAATTAATCTACTCTGCTCTTAAAATAAAAATTTCTGCATTTCGGAACCCCAGGACCGGGAAAAGGGTCTTTTTTTAACATAATCCAACATTTTTACTTATGCCAAAATAGTTAGGCCCATGTACTAAATTATTACCAACTACAGTAAAGTATCATTCAGAATTATAATACAACGCGAGACACGTTACAAAGCCGCTGGTAGCAAAAACAATTTTTGGGGAAATGTCTTGATGGTTTGCCCCCCCTGAAAAAAATCCTGGCTACGCCACTGCCCCCCCCTGAAATAAAAATGGCCGCCTTGGAAATTCTTCATTGTTTCACTGGGGGTAAATTTATAAATTCTTGTATTCTTGTGAAATTCATGTAGGGCCTATTTCACAGCAATTCACAGGAATCTAGACTTTCACTTTGAACCAAACTGTAACATGGAATGCTTTTTCATGCCGTTTAAGTCCAGACATATTTTTAATTTCTATTTTCTCAGAGCGACCCGTGGATCGACTGACTGAACAGATTTTCTGCCTACGAAAAAAACAATTAATGCTTACAGACAATTTTTATCAAATTGACATAATTTAAAAAAAATTTAGATTGCAACTATTGTTCGTCCTACCTACCGACCCCAAAAAGGATTCCTTGAGAAGATCCTAGAAGCTGAAGATGGAATCAGTGGATGGATGTTTGGGGTTTTACGTCCTGTTTTTATGCAATATGCACTTTGTAAGCTAATTAGGACCAGTGGCATAGGTATACATGTTTCTGAATTAAAAAAATGGATTTTTTCCCCTGACATCTTCCACGAAGGTGTGACCACTATTAGCCCCACCACTTTAAAATGAAACTGACGCCCCTGATTAGGACAGGAAGAGGACACGGCAAATGATGACTGAAACAGTCATCCAATATAGACCTGGGTTACCCTGCAAGAGCTGGATTCAGACCCTGGACCCAGTGATTGGCAGCCTAGATGTTACCACTACACCTACCCTCCCCTCAAAGAAACTAAAGATCAAATGTGTCTAGCCTTTGCAAATGTTTGGTTACATAGCTAGGATTTCGTTTAAAAAACAATGTATGAGGAATCATTCAGTACACTGGATTACATGTATATACATACATTGATGTATGTATTCCTCCAGTTTGTGCAGTGTTGAGGAAACTGATAGAGGGATTATCAGGTCATGTTTGTGTGACACATCAATGGGAAATGTCAAGATGTGGTCATTTATTTTAAACTGGTATATGTCTTTTTTGTGAATTTTTTTGCATTGACCCGCCTGAACTCAGACGATGTTATTTTTTCAATTTCAACATGTCTGGGCATTGTGTGGCCAATGAAGCTGACTTAGAAAAGTAAACTGTCACATTTCAGCTCAATACCTTGTTTAATGTTGTACATGTATGCCATGTATGGGTATGGTATATATTGCCTCAATACAAATAAATAAAGAAATGACAAATGGAAAGAAGGAAGAGAAAAATAAAATAAAAGTAAAAAGTAGAGGGAAAGTATTCACAAGTACCAGAACGAGGCTGCGTCTTTCTCAAAATGAGTCACAAGTAAAAATTTCCAGACGGAGGCACCCGACAAATAATGTCTGTCTGCGTTTCAACGTTTAAATATATTTATCTTTTATCTGCTTGGGTTTTTTTATAATGCAAAAATGTGAAGGGCAGTTTAGTAACTTACATTGATATGGGAAACCACAAAGGTTCACATGTGCAAGTAAAAGGCCTACGCAATTATTGCATCATAATGAGAGAAAATTCAGCGAAAATAGTACGAAGAGTTCATATGAAAACATTTAGGCCTACATACATTTTATTTATTTTCAAAGCAATTAAAAAACGGGACATAAACAATATTGATTCAACTTAAGAAAATGTTAACAGTAGTATACACATAAGCATTGTTCAAAATAAGGGGGGGGGGGTTAAGGGGGTTTTGACCGCAGCCCGTGGACCTCGGTCCTCAAAAGCTTCGACCCTTTGGTCCTTGCCACTGACAGACACCCCCCCCCCCCCCAAATGACATGGGCTATTTCGACCACTGCATATAAGCATTTACCCGTGATAAAGGATGACAGAAATGGCATCAGGCAGGTTTGTGGGAGAATGGAGAATGAAACTCACAAAATTTCTGAGGTCATGTGAGACAGGAAGAATAAATGGACATGGTGTTAACAGCATTTTCATTATATTGCAGGGGGCGACCATTTTGATTCTGTGTTAAAGAAATAACTTCTTGGCTAGTTTTGGTGAAACGAAAAAAATGGTTTTGGGCAGTCTTGAAAAAAAAAGATTTCTACATGCATGGTTTTAGAAATTAATAACTGAGGACGTCACACGCCCAATATAAATAAATGAATACTGTCAGCGTCACTGTGAAATAAGCAATTTCCCCGTGAAGAAAACTCCCAAACCCCCAGAAGAGAGTAGGGGAACTGAACCGACATGAAAGTCAACTTTTGTTTAATCTGTAAATAAACCAGAACTGCAAGCAGTGTCAACGCTTGCCTGGTAATGTGAAATCTATCAATGTGTGTTTGATTTTCATGCACCAACCAGTACCTGTACCTAATTTTATAACTGTAAGTGAAAGACTATGCTCCAAATGGACAAATCAACAATGGTGGCCATTTTGTAATGGTCAATTTGGCCGCCATCTTGGATTTCTCGACATGTCCCCAATCCATATCCTAAGGCAAATACGTGTACCAAATTTCATAAGTCTAATAAGTGAAATATTACGGTCAGAGTGTAGTGTGCAATTCAAGAATGAAGACAGATCGCTGCCAAAATGGCCGCCATCTTGGATTTCATGAAATGTTCCAATGCTGGATATACACACAACATTTTGGACGCACACCAGCTAATGTCTGTTTTGTTTGTTTTGAACAAAGCTTTTTGAGAGTGTGCACTACAGCTGCTATTTGAAGGATGTTTCAAGACTCAATTGTGTGAGACTAGGATACCTATAATCTTACCAAAAAGTGTTTTATATTGGACCTTTAAGGGTTCTATAAGTCGGTATAGATAAGGAACCCTAAGTGGTTCATTATTAAACTTTTAAAAGATTCCAACAGCAAACAAAAAACAACGCTTAGATAATCCAGCTGCACTGACCTCCCACAACGGAACCCTTTTTCTCAAGTTGGTAGCATAGAGCTCCATCATGGGGTCTTCCCACCGGTATTGAACCTTTTCAATTCAATTGAACCCTAAACAAAAATTTTCAGCTGTGAGTTCTTTATATATACCACCAAGAACCTTTCACGTTAATATTGTATGCACACAATTTAAGCCAGAAGAGACCATTGAAACGTATTTGCATAATCCAGCTTGATTTTAACCTGATTATTTCATCAACATCTTTTTAAAAATGATTTTTATTATTTTATAATAATGCAAATTCTTCCTTGAAAGTAGACTAAATGACCAACTTTTCTGGCCAATATATCATTAAAAATTTCGAGATAATATGATAGGTGGAATTCTACTCTGTATGAAAATGCAGCACTTCCAAAACAAATGTTTGCCTTTTATTTTTGTTGTATCACATTAAGCTTCCTAGTTGCACGAAGAAACAAAATTGAAATTTGTCTTAAATCAACAATGGAAGCCTTCTCCAAATTGTACATTACAAATATATGTATTTGAGAATTAGTCAACCGCAACATTGAAAAACGAAATATTGTCATAATTGTCACGGTCCATCCCTTCAAACATTCACCATTCTTTCAGCGCAATTCAACCTTGTGGTCTCCAAAATTGTGAAATTGCAGGACAGCTATGTAAGTACCAGCCTCATATAATAAACTGACCATTTCCTTCGCATTAAAAATAATTTTTAATGTGGTTCCGTGAAACCTGTTGCTGGGAACTTTTCTGGAATTTTTTAGCTCCTCATGGTGTCAATTGTGAAATTTCTGCAGTAATTGTAGACATTTTCTGAGATAATCTGAGGAATTCTGGTTACAAAATTGTATAATTGTTGCAGAAATATATGCAAAATAATAACAGAAGTTCCTGCAATAATTGTGAAAATTTCTGCCATAATAATTACAATTTTTTTTATAATATATTAGAAATTTCTCCAATTACTAGAATTTAAAATTATTGTGAAAACTTCTACAATTATTGCAAAAATTTCTACGATCATTGCAAAAAGAAATTATGCAATTTAGTTGTATAAAATTTAATTGCTTTCATAGAAGAAATTGTACAAGTTTAGGTTTTTCAAATTTCTACCATTTTTGGAATTTTCTTCTGATGAATTTTGTACATTTTTCAGAGATTTTCGCATGTCTTCCACGATAGTTGCAGATTGTTTTTGTTGATTATTTTACAATTATTGTACATATTTTCACGATTGTTGAAAAAAAAAGTACTGTTTTTTATCCACATTTTTGCACGTACAATGTCGGACAATGATTGTTCAACATATATTTCCATTTGTCCATTGTTCAATTAAGTAAACCAAATAATTACATTGTTCAAAAATACATTTTTTTGTTTAATTTTCAACCATTTCAGACTTGCGGCCCTTAAAATTTTGTGAAATTGTATCATAGAGCATTCTAATCGTCATGGTTGGAAGTGTCTCACTCTCGCAAAGACCTTCAATTTACTCACTAACATCAATGGTGTGAAAAAGTATCTCAGATCATATATGCTCTTCAGTTAACACTTATTATGAACGAAATTGATGCTGAAAGAATAAGCCTTTTTCAAAAAATTAGAAAAAAGGTTTTAATTCTGTTTTCAATGCTTATTCGCTGAGCGGCAAAAATAACCAAATTTATGTAATATTTAAAATGTTTTGATGTGAAGGGTCTGTTATTTCACATCATGTCTTCATCAGAATTTATTGCAAGACAATGTGTTATTTTGAATTTACATCAAAATTTCAAATTGACACGCCTTTATATCAATTACTGCCATCAACTCAATATTTTCCACGCCATTTCTTACATTTTTGGGTGATTTTCAAATAGCTGCGCATAGGCCTATTGCACACGGCTGTCACCTACATATTCGAACAAAAGGGTGATGACATTTTTTAATATTTCATTTTATCGCATTTTAAAATCTCTAATGTTTTTTTAAACAATTTGTACTACAATTATTTCTGTGCATTGCAATGGGCCACGTTGAAAAACATTTTTAAATCATAAACTCAGCAACATTAAAAACACACACCTATTAAAAGTGACTTAGTTTTTTGACAACTCAAGTAAACTTATAATGTTGCCCCATGCAGGCGTATAAACTTCTTTTCTAACTATTGTGAATCTAATCCAACATTTTGCATTATATTGTATTATTGTAAAAGAGAAAGACATGGTTTTTTGTTGGACCATGGAAAAAATGGAATTTGCAAAGTTTCATAGCACATAATTCTAAGATTCTTGGCCGCAATTTTGAGGAAAAAGATGTGACAAACAAAATGTAAAAATCTCCAACTTGGGCTCAAAAGCAACAAAACCCAAAAAACCACATTATGCCGGGAAAATGTTTGAAAGAGTCCTCCACATTGACAAGGGAAATTTTCAACTTTTCCACACCCCAGACAACATGCTCATGAAATTCAGTTCTGGCTCATTTAGCACTGGTTGTGAATTGCTGATTGAATTTGTCACACTTTAAAAGTGACCTTATTTAGCCTTTTGAAGTTATTTATCCAAAAAAAATGTATGTGGCCATGTGAACAGATATTCATCTGCATCATTAGAAGTTATTTTTAAGGTTATGTAAACAGGTGTGCGTTTTATGTGAAGGTTAAAATTTCAAAAACAAAAGTCTCCAGATTTCAAATAGTAGCAGTCAATCTATGGCCTTTTACAATTAAATGTTCCAGCTACATGTCTTATTTATGTATACTGTATACCGATGGTGAAAGTGCAAAACATTGTATGTCAAAAAAAAGCAGTTTTTCAGAAATTGAAAAAACTACCACATGTCTCTTTTTGTGGTATTGTTAATATGTGTTGTTATGGCCTTGATATACATAGAATGTGACACCCTGTTGTGGCATATATTGTATCAGAGGTCGTTGACCCCTCTAATTGATGTTACCATCAGATATGATTGAAAATGTCGACTCAACAAGGTTTTGTACTTTCACTTTTTACAAGTCAATTAAAGTGCAAAACCTTTTAACTCGATCATTTATCACATTTTAAAGCAACTTGCAGTATTTAATGTACTTTCAAAATTTATGTTTACAGTAAAAATTAATATGTAAATGGCACAGCCATGAAATTAGCGCAGCTCTTAAAAAGTTTTTTTAGCACTTATGGTTTTACCATAACTTTCAAACTTTCATTAAATTTATTTCATATTCAATGTATGAAAGGCAGTTATGTTACTGTTTCAAAGAAATTGAAAGACGGATATATAGAAAAATAGAGAGAAATTTAGACTAGAAACTATAAGAAAAATAAAATAGATCAAAAATATAATATATATGTATACAGTAGTCAACTTCTGAAGTGGATCAAGAATTTGCATCGTAGCAATTCTGACATCAGTTGTTGTTGCTGCATAATTTTGCATGAAATGTTAACTTTGATATCTTGGTAATGTGCTTGAACGAGATTGTTAGGTTTCAGTGACTTTGATGGTCACCAGACACGATTGTTTGAAGCTAGGTGCAAAATGACTTGTCACACATTAGTGAATACACTGTAGCAGCACCAAAATAGAGTGGTGATTTCAGAGCCTTGGTCACTCAAACAATGTCGAATTTGACTGAAGGAACCTAAACTGTGAAAATGTTAAAAAAAGAAGTCCTCAATTGTCTACTAAATATGATTGAAAAATAAATTTTCTCCAGTCACTTGATGAAGTATGCCCCAGCCGGTGGCTCCCCCGCTTGGTGAAATTGTTCATATCCATTGGCAAAGCCACAGATTTTTGAAAACAGTGAATCAAATCAAAAGTTGAGCTCAATTAAGTTAAAAAAACAATGCCTGGTTTATTGCACAGTTACAAAAGAAATGATAACCTGTTTTCAATTAAGGTCGCCATTGCTTATTAGTGTTACAGACAATTTTGCACCTTGTGACAAACAATCATCGTTTTGAAGGGTAAAACATTTGTGAAGTATGAAGTTTTGTCGGCCAAAACATTGCCAAGACATCACACCAACATACTGCACTAAGATCATTTACTCATACTTTTTTGTGTTAATATAAATTATATGTAAATTCTTGATCCACTTCAAAAGTTGACTACTGTATGATTGAAAAATAAATTTTCTCCAGTCACTTGATGAAGTATGCCCCAGCCGGTGGCTCCCCCGCTTGGTGAAATTGTTCATATCCATTGGCAAAGCCACAGATTTTTGAAAACAGTGAATCAAATCAAAAGTTGAGCTCAATTAAGTTAAAAAAACAATGCTTGGTTTATTGCACAGTTACAAAAGAAATGATAACCTGTTTTCAATTAAGGTCGCCATTGCTTATTAGTGTTACAGACAATTTTGCACCTTGTGACAAACAATCATCGTTTTGAAGGGTAAAACATTTGTGAAGTATGAAGTTTTGTCGGCCAAAACATTGCCAAGACATCACACCAACATACTGCATACTAAGATCATTTACTCATACTTTTTTGTGTTAATATAAATTATATGTAAATTCTTGATCCACTTCAAAAGTTGACTACTGTATTTAGTAGACAATTGAGGACTTCTTTTTTTAACATTTTCACAGTTTAGGTTCCTTCAGTCAAATTCGACATTGTTTGAGTGACCAAGGCTCTGAAATCACCACTCTATTTTGGTGCTGCTACAGTGTATTCACTAATGTGTGACAAGTCATTTTGCTCCTAGCTTCAAACAATCGTGTCTGGTGACCATCAAAGTCACTGAAACCTAACAATCTCGTTCAAGCACATTACCAAGATATCAAAGTTAACATTTCACGCAAAATTATGCAGCAACAACAACTGATGTCAGAATTGCTACGATGCAAATTCTTGATCCACTTCAAAAGTTGACTACTGTATATTTCGATGAAATCATATCATTTGAGAAGTAAAAAGCAGTTTATGCACAATCTAATCTGAATGTTTAGAGGCTATGACAAAAACGAGGTCACGCGGCCACTTACAACATCGAGCTACACAAATAAAAAACAAAATGTCAATGACACGTTTTAGATCAGCTTCATCACTACCATGATTTTTCAATGCACACGTACATGACTAGTGTTGGAAGGATCGGTAAAAATCGCAATTTTTGCGGCCTGCGGCCGCAAAAATTGCTCTCGCTTACCGCTCTATTACATAATAGTGATAACAAAAACAATAACATGATCTGCATGTAGATTAATTGCTCACTGTTACATAATCATCAATTGGCAAAGATTATGTAACCTTAATTTTGTTATGTTTTCTTGTCTGTTTTGAAATAAAATGAATCACATGTTTTAAAAAAATTTAATTTAGCTTGTCAAGGCTTATAATGAACTATTCCATAAAAATAATAGAAACAGGGAATATTAATGGAGAAAATTGAATTTTTAAGACACTTTTGAATATGAATATGTCATGTTTTGTTAAATTCGAAACTAAATCATTGATAAGAAGCTGGTCCCACTTGACCTAATTTCCTGCTGTCAACCATTGATGTTGAGACCATCACTGCACAGATTTTTGAAACCTTTCTTGTGCTAAGTTTCGCTTCGCGAAACGGCCTTCGGCCGTTTCGCTACGCGAATATTATTTGAACATGACAGATTACAATAACAAACTTTAGTGAGTGGCTATACAATGGCAAGAAATAGGAAAATGACAATTTTTTTTCTCAAATTTTTCATGCACACTCTTTTATAGCCTAAATCACCAAAACAAATATAGGAACGTAAACAATTTCTAATTAGGAAATTTGCGGTGAGCCATAAAAAAGCAACACAATAATTTTTTTTCAAAAAAAAGTTGAAATATTCCAAAGTATGCACTTCAAAGTTCTTATTTGAGTTACAAGGTTTTGCATTTTTAACTTTTTTGAACAAATCAATACACAAGGTTTGGCGAAGTCATTCTGTTACAACTTTGAAAAATGGCAAACTGACAAGGTGACCAATTGACAACATGTATTGGATATTCAAATAGTCATTCCACCCAAAATCTAAGAGATTTTGACATACAAGGTTTTTCACTTTCACCATCGATACATTTTTTCCATATTCTTGATTAAAATTTAATGGCCAAGTATATTTTTTTATTTTTAAAATTTTTTGACAAATGATATATATATATTTATGCCCTCAGAATTTGAATGTCTTTATTCAGTATTGTAAAGAAATAAACATAGCCCTGTACAAGAAGATCGAGAAAACAAAATAAGATAATTTTAGTTAATGATATTCGAGACCAGGGTCCAAGAGCCACAAGAAGAAAAATATTTGTCAATTTAATTGTCAAATGGACCCTGACAAAAAGCAACATTGCGCACAAAACAAAGGAGCACCTGCATGAGGACCATAATAAGGATAGTAGAGTGGTACCTGCATTGTTGGAGCCCCTGTTGTAAGACCGACTTGCCTTATGTGACCGCCTTCCTCATGCACTAAGTGGCATTTTTAACATTTTGAACCCTGACCAAAGATTATATATGTGTTTCACTATAACATATGCCGAGTCACATTAATTTAAATCAGCTTGGAAAAGACAAAGGCGAACAAAGTGAAAATGTGTGTTAATTTATTCACAGAACTTGATTAATTGTATATTTTTTAGTTTGATTTATTCAGCTAGAGCATATCAAAATATACCCTCATGCATCATATGGTTTGCACCGAAAGGTTTGCTGCTTATTTCCACTGCATGTCCATTCGGTGAACATGGCAATCGAGTTTAAACAAATGTGCACTTCTGGAGGATGTGTATAATCAGATGTATGTGTATTTACAAATGCTTGTGTATGTACAAATACAGGTGCAGTGACAGATAAAGTCAATTAGTAGTACACTGAGCCAAAAAATAAAAAATAAATATCCTCCAAAAAAACATGTTATATTTTTTAAACAAACTAAAACAGAGTATGAATGGATATCATTGCAACAACATTAACAAGTTTTATTGACATAAACATCAAAGTAATGGCAGTGACTGTAAAATTCAGCAAAAGGGTGCATTGGAAAAATCACAGCAGGTCAATACTGAGTGTGACCATTTTGAGCATGCACAACCAGCTACAGCTTGACGTCTCCTGCGCATGGACTTCACCAGCTGCTTCAGGACTTCCCTGGAGCATGTTGTTCCATCCCTTCACCACAACACCAGTCAGTTCCAGGAGATTAGTATTTAGAAATTATTTAACATATTTTTATAGCGATCCTTAAAAGGTAAATACTGTTTGACAGTAGAGATGCGGACCAGACTGGATCAACCCATCCGGTGCAGAGGCGAGGTGGTCTGGACCAGGGAAGAGGTGGTCCGGTATACTGGTACAGTCAGACCAAGAATTATTCAGACGCTTGCTGTTTTGTTATTATTTTGCAGGAATTACAAAGTAAGTTTTGAAACATGCAGTCAAAATCATCTTTGGTATTAAGTGTAACCTGTCCAATACAAATTTATTGCAAACTGATTCAAAATTGGATGAAAATAGCCAATTTGTCGATTTAAGGAACCAAAAATTATTCAGACACTTTTACGAAGTTGTAGAAAGTGAACTATTTACCAATATTTATCCCAATTATTGCTAATAAACTACCATGGGATCATTATGGCCACATTGGATGACAGGTGTGATCATCAGTTAAGAAAATTTGGATGAATATTTGAGATAAACATCTGATTCAGTTTATCACATTTTCTTGACTAATGGGCTGAAATCTGTCTGATATCAACTTGAAACACATAAAGTGACAATTGCTAACTGTTCTATCTAAGTAAAATTGAAATACAGGCTTACTTGAAAAATTTTATGCACTTTGGTATTTTCGTTTTGTTTTTGGCTCCAACCGTTCTCTGAATCCTTGCCCATTGACCCACTGCAATCCATCAAATCACTAAAAATAAAGTTGCATGGCCTTCCTAAGGTTGTTCACTCTATTGTGTATACAGGATAGCCCATTTATGCCAGTTGTTTACAAGTGGTGTGCCATACTACAACTATAGCGTGCTTTCATGGAGCAATCTCCATTGGAATAGCATTGAGGCCGAAGAACCACATTTTTGCCCCCTTCCAAAATGAAGTTAAAAGTGCCCCATTGAGTTGCTGTTCAGACCATGCATGGAATATAGCTTGAAATAGATAATGAATCTTGCTTTCCGAAAATTTGTTAGGTTTTGTTGCTACATGGACATGTTTTTGTTTTGGTAAAATTAGACAAATAAATACAAAATCACACTGAACTTAGTATGCGGCCTCCAATGCTTCATATTGTGACTCAAAGTTTTAAGAATACAATTCTAAGGTAAACTAAAGCAATTTGAATCAATACAAGGCATGTTTGAGGTTAAAGAGTGCATGAAAATGTGATAAACTGGACATAATGTTTATCTCCAATATTTATCCTAATTTTCTCAATTGATGGTCACACCTCTCATTCTATGCAGTCATAATGGTCCCTAGGTAGTTTATGAACATTATTTTGACATAAATACTAACAAATGATAGTAAATAGTTCACTTTTTACAACTTTGTTAAAGTGTCTGAATAATTTTTGGTTCATGGAGTTAACAAAAGTAGCTTTTTTCACCCCATTTCTGGCCAATTTGCAATAAATTTGTTTTGTGCAGGTTACATGTGATGCTAAAGATGTTTTCGATTGCATGTTTCATTGGTTTACTTGGTAATTCCTTAAAATAATAACAAAACAGCAGGCGTCTGAATAATTCTTGGTCTGACTGTACATACCTGTTTTCGATTTATGTGCAATTTTCACAAAAATTCTCAGTTCGAAAAATGAAGGTATGAAAAATTGATTTCTTAGTTTTTTCGGCGTTTTAACTACTTGTCCTCTGTACCGGTATGGACCGGTATAGAAAACCTCTGGGCTGGTTTTTTGGAACTGTGGGTGGTCCGGTAGACCGGTACTAAAGAGGTGATGGTACTGGACCATACAAGTACAAAGTGGTCTGGTCCGCATCACTATTTGACAGATTGTTCAATTTGTTTGCGGTGATTGTACTGAAATTAAATGCTGTGCAACCTATGTTTTGAATTCATGACATAGATGCCATTAAAGAAATACAACTGATACAGTGTACCCTTTAGAGTAACTGAGAAGTAGCCAAGTTAAAATTTATACTATAGTCTACCTGGACATAACTGGAAGTGACACTGACCTCACAGATCGTGGATTTCTCCGTACAGAGACGGTGAGGGAACTGGGCTATCCGCACGGCATCTCCATCAATTGCATCTGCACAACATACACAACATACACTGTATATATATATATATATCTAGGCCTACAGATGAACAACTCAAAATGTAAGTAAACAGTTGTCTCCAATTAATCATTTTAATTAAAAATTGGATTAACAAACACTTTGGGTTACGGCTGTTTATCATTGCTGACATTCGATACGATACGTATCATCAATACACTTGATAGATACACGATTCGTATTGCCGGTCTGCAAATTCGAGCCCATCCGCATTTTAGAGAATCCGCTTCCTAAAAAAACCAAATTTTTGGCCTGGAAAGTTGATCTCGCACTGGAGCACACGTCAACATGACGATGTTGGCCCGTTCACTTCATGATTTTGTGGATATTTTCTGCTAAACCTCGGCAATAAAACGACCTTTTTAGCTGGATATTGCATTATTACACCGAACCAAAAATGACCTTTTTAGCTGGATATTGCATTATTACACCGAACCAAAAGTGCTGCTTTGGAAACCGGTTCGGGAACCGTTCAGACTGTACCGGTACGGTTGGTATTTATCGAACCGGTGTAGACCCCTACTTTGTGTTATTTTTTTAATAGCGGCTTACTTTCTCACTAAACTACACCAGAGGTCAATTACGACCCGGTAATACAATAGTGGTCTCTGCGGACCCTATAAGCCCCTATATGTATGGATTGGGAATAGTACGTTTGGATGCGTGTGGTCTCTTGGACCCTGCACTGGACATCTATGAGATCTTCAGTGGTCAATATAGACCCCGAAGCCTACAAGTTGGTTGGTGAATTCCAAGATGGATACATGGATAAATTTTGCTGATACAAATTGCCCCCAAAGGAAACACTCGAGGAGGACGTAGAAGACAAGGAAAGAAGAGGACAACAGAGAGAGAGAGATCCATTCATCTCTAACCGAATAAACTGATAGGACAACAACGTCCGGGTTTCGTCCTCAACATCTTTACATCTTTACATCTTACTTAGCCCTACATTATTATTGTCAGGAAGCTAGTAAACCTGCAAATCGATTGATTGCATCTAATCAAACGTATGCCACATTATGAGGCAAGAAACCAACTTAGAAATGCATTCAATAAAAACAAGAAACAGCTCGCTTTATATCCAACATTGTACGCTACACCATTAATGATTTGGTTATGGTCAAATTTCCTATCATCATTTCTGACCAACGATGGTTAATTCTATGTCATTTGTTGGCCTACTTGCAAAATTTTTACCCTAATCTGATCTGCATAATTTCACTGTGTATCATGAGAACACATTAATTGTCTACACAATAGTGATAAACTCTTGAGTTGCAAGGAATGAAGCATTCAGCTCAAGTTAAGAATCCAACAAGTAGTGTCCTCCCCCAACTGAATAAATGCTAGGATTGGTTGGAAAGGTATGAACAACAGTGAATAAGAAAATACTGTGGCTCATTCAGTCAAGGGAGGTCACTAATAGTTGGATACTTGAGCCAAAAGTTTTTCTGGAAAATTTTGAGTCATGTTGATTTTCAAATTTTGGTTTATCACTTATTTTTTCATACTGACATAGAAGCGTCACGACAGGTGTATAAGTCATTTAGCATATTTAGAGAGACAAATCATCGGTAGGGTGCATCAGTTGCCCCAATTTTTAAGAAGACAACTGGCGGCATGTCCAACAAATCCGGCTTTTTACCCAGTTTTCCAGCCAAGGTACCAACTGATTTATATGACTAAACGAAGGGTTCAAATGAATCGATACTATGACATAATAAACAAAGACAACTGCATAATTGCTGAAGTGCAGGTTCCATCAATTGCTCCGGGGACCCTTCCTTCACCAATTTGTATTCTAGACCAAACAAGTCATAGAAAATCTTCTACAAGTCCCCTGGAATACCATAGTAAATTCCTCATAATAAGATTCCGATATCCATCATTCAAGTTTCTTTACACAGACGGGTCCAAGGATGGACTCCTCACTGGGTATGCAGTCACCTCGCAGTCACCTCAGCAAAAACAAATTACACTGCGTTCCCAATTATTATGCAGCCACTTTTTTTTATGATATCTCAACGAGAAATAACACTATAAGGATATCCTTTACACAAAACAATGTGTGTGCCATGGAGCCAATATCCGGTGAATTGTGTGCAATTCCGTTCACTCTATAAGGAGTTACACAGTATAATAAAGTCTTGCGGTGTTCCCAATTATTATGCAATTTCATGAAAGTGCACCGCTCTACCACTCCAAATTAATCAAACTGATCTTAAAATACCATGAACACTTACCCCTTGACACTAAATGAAAAATAGTACCATCATTTGAAACATTGGTGCTTTTACATGTAAGCAAATGATATTTTTCCCTCGCATTGAAATAACATGGAAATGGCAATCTTTTTGCAATAAAAGCTCTGTGTCAGCAAGAGAAAATATGGAATCACTATCAACCTCATACTCTGCTTTCCTAAGGTTTTACAACTCTCCCCCAAACAAAAGAAAATCAACTTTCATTCAAATTTCACCTGTGCACTTGAATGATATCTCGCAATGAATTCAGGTCATTCCCATTTACAATGTTATTTTAATGGGACAATATTTTGGCTGCATAATAATTGGGAACGCAGTGTACTGTAATGAACGTATACCTGATGTCTGCTCTATATTCACAGCAGAACTGACAGCCATTGACAAATGGCAGTCAACTCAGAAACTAACAATTTTGTAATTTGCTGTGACTCAAAGTCTGCTTTTCAGGCAATAGCTAACAAGCAGGTGGAAAATCCTCTTGTATTAGACATGCTTTTTATCATAGCAGCGACGGAAGAAAATATGGAGATTATATTTTGTTGGATTCCAAGTCATGTTGATATCAAAGGAAATGAAATGGCTGATTGTCATGCAAAGAAGGCCTTAGTAAAAACTTAACGAACTATGTCACCCCTTATACAGACTTCAGAAAGAATATCAACGACTTTACCAAATATAGTTGGCAAGTAAAATGGAATGCTTGCCAATGAAACAAACTACGCACAATCCTACCACAAGTCATGAAAGATATAAAAATTGATGTGCACTCACGCGGAGAGCAAATCGTAATCCATAGATGTCTTAATTAAACATATTCTGTTAGAATGTAATAACATGCTACACCACCGACCATTTCAATCTGACAATCTTAAACATTTGTTCTTAGAAAATTCAGCATCAAGTATTATTCAGTTCCTCAGGGACAACGAATACTTCTACAAGTTATGAGAAATTAGATTTAAGATAATCTACTAGGGTCATTCCATATAAAATCAGCCAAATTTCAGAAAATCTCCCACCTGACCCGTCTCAAATTTTTTCCGAAGTCCTAACACTGAATGACGATATCATGGAAACATGGTATTTTGCAATATTTGAAGGGTCTGTGTTGAAAACTGTGAAAATGGCAAGCTATGGAGAAATCACAAAAATGCTTGAAACTGCCAATATTGACATATTTTGTAAGGAGAATATCTCTTAATTGATGAGAAGCAAAGCCATAAAAACTGGTTCAGTATATTCATATCGAATAAAAGTGCCAGTGAATAGGGTTTAATCAAATATGGACAGTACAGCTACTCCCGCAGAATTTTTTGAACATTCAGAAAAAAATGGTCTGAAAGTCAACTTTAAACATTCCATAACTCCTCTTTAAAATGGGAAGGACATTCATCACAATTCATGTTCATTCTCTGGTATAAGGAAAAGAGATTTCAGCAGTTTCAACATTGTAGGTCACGTTGTATTCAATAAGTAGGCCCTAAATTATTGGAAAATATGGAAAATGGGATATTTTGGGGGTCCAAAAATGCCATGTGGGATAAGGTGTAGCAAAATAGAGATAGTTCCAACTGAAGGTACCTGAGTAACAGCTTCATTTCATATCAGAACTGTTTTGTCCCTCGGATTCCTTCATGCTACATTTAATGTATCAAATTTAAGCCTGATCTGCCATATCCCATATTTTAGATGAGAGGCAGCAGCACCAATATTGCCATATCAAGCCTTATATTTGATTTTTACTTTGTTTTGGGCAAGGAGATGTATATAAACAAAAATTGGTGAGATAAAAAATGAATACTTTTGAGTAATTCAATTTTGCTAATATTTTATGAAGACCATAAGCCGGGCTTAAGCGTAATTTTGTAAATTCAAATCATACATTCATTTCACTTTTGAAATTTGACAGGCCTCAATTAGACCTTCATTTTCAGTTCCAACTTCAATCGTTTTTGAAATATTAAGGGTACATAAAACCTTCAATTCAATACATTTTTGGAGCACCCCATGGAGCAATAAGTTTGTCGATTTTTAATAATGAAGGACGCCGAGGGGCAAGTTGTATCTTATATTAAATGAAAGGTAAAAAGCTATGATTTAAGCTAGAAAAAACATCAGAGTTGTCCTACCTATCCCACAAATATGGTTTTTAGTCAAACCTATCATGGTATGATGGCCCTGTGTTTATGGCTGAAAAAAAGTGCAAAGCTTGCTTTTGGCATTACCTGCTAATTACACCATAGAAGGTATGAGAAGGCAAATAATGAAAAATCTGTTTTTTACTTGTTTTAAGAATGTTATTCAACAAAACATGTGCAAGTTACATAGTGATATCTTAAAAAAGTCTTTGCTGCAGACATATTTGAAGAAACAAAGTTTCGTTTTGAAAAAACTGCATTTTAAGTTAGTATTTTCTTCACATTCATGTTTAAATTTACTAGCATTATGTGGCATAGACGTCACAAAAACGCATAGATCTATACAACCTCAAATGTTTGGATTTGGAATCTAATAACATATAGGAAGCATATCAGGGATTATTGATTTTTTTACCAGTTTCACCAGAAATTCCAAATTTTACCAACTTGTGGCATTGGTCCTGATTCAATCAAGCTTCAGTGGGCGAGGAGCCGGCGGGGTCATATTTAAAACCATTTGTTGGCTTGCACGGCTGTAACAGCTTAGCGGTTTTAATTAGCTTTGAAATTAAGTTTGTCATGCTCAAAAATCTAGCTACATATTATATACATGGCAGTCAAGGCTCTCTCAGCCTTTGGCAGTCACTCATTTGCATGTATGCATAGATCTGAAGACGAATCAGTGCTTTTGACTTTGGCTGTAACTTGGAAAAGTTTTTGGGTCATGTTTCACAACTGACTCATATGTATAGGAGAGATGCTGGACTGGTGCACTTGACCTGCCTCAGGTTTGACTCCCAACTTATAAAGATGAAAAGACCTGTCTTATAAAGAATAATTCCTTTCTATCTATTCGGAATGGCTAATAAATGATAAGCGAAAAATAAAAACAACATTCATTTTATAAAAGTTATGAAAACATAAAATATAAACTTATATCATAGATTGAAGTCTATGTACAGAGCTCTTAAAACATCAAATGTGATCTGGCAAAGCAAAATTTTCCTCTTTCAGTTATCAGAATCTTTAGACTCGTACAATAGAATGAAAAATTTAATTGATCTAAAATAATTTAAGCACTAATACAAATCCTGTGCCCATCGTGGATGAGTGTCCTCGATTGGACCATTTCGAAGGAATTGTGTCATTTGCCTATTGACAAAGGTTTGACCTCAGTGCACAATACATTGTAACTTATTTTGTGATTTTTCAAAATATGCCCATTTAATTTCCCATCAAATAGAAGTTTGGCACACAAAGCCTCTGAAGTTAGCAACAATATTCGATTCTTGGGCCCGATTTTCAAAATGCAATATAGGCCTAATGTGCAATGTCAAATTTTATGGATAAAAATATACACATGTCTAAGATGTCCTTTAATTGACTTTATATCAGACTATCACACTTGACATAATGATCATCATAGTGGTAATAGCATCACATCAACTTATCATCTGTTTTTAGGTTCACAGCATTTGCTAATATCGTAATTCAATTTTGTTTTAAAGCTCTTTTTCTCCTCTACATCATTGTATCTGTCCTGTTGTTCTGGAACAATTACAAAGTTTATACCATTCGACACCTCTGTCAGCCAATCATGAGCCAGTATTTCACTGCAATAAAACCCATATTCTTTGTTGTTCAGTTATCCTCCCATGGGAGAATAATAAGTGAAGCTGTGAAAAACCACAGTAACAAATGACAAGTTTCAGTTTTGTCTTTTGGTATAAGCCAGTTATTCACCGCGGGATCGGCAATATGTGTTTATCACAGCTCGGGCTAACGCCCTCACTGGATAAATCACATATTGCCTCTCCCTGGGTGAATAACCTATACGAATTATTGCATACTGCAGATTCTCAAATGAGATATTTTTCATCCAAATCCGGACAAACTTTGGGGCGTGCGTGCCACCCCTAGACATGTTCCGATTGTCCTGAAACTTTACAAGACATGTCTTTTTGGCAAAAGAAACAATATAGTAGAAGACAAAGTATAATCAAGCAGCTTTTTAATTTTTAGTGGGCAACTGATGCACCCTAATCGTCGGTCTCATATGAAAAAAAAGAAGACAAATCTTAAGATAACGGGGGAATTTCAAGAGCTATGTATATGCATAAAATTGGTATGAATGGATCCGGCATTTGGAGACAAACACAACCATTTTGAAATTATTTTTGTTAATCCTATTCAGTATAATTATAACATTGTATAGAAATATGGGGATGTGCAGCAAATTCTTACGTATCTCCATTATTCAAAATTCAAAAGAAATTTGTTAGAATTCACATTACCTAGCCACATAGAGTAGATCTTTTCAAACAATTAGCTATACTTTCAATTTCCAAATTATATACATACCATGTACTACAATATATGTGTGTACATTCAATCATAACTTACTTCCAAACTGTTTAGATAACATGTTCATACAAAATTTTTCTGTTCACAGTCATAACACTAGAAGAAGTCAAAACTACCATTTACGTACTATGCGATAAACCATCAGCCAAAAAAGTATTAAATACATGGGTATAAAACTTTGGAAAGATTATATACCAATTGTAGGAAACCATAATTGTATAACTACTTTTAAGAGAATTATTAGATTACACATGAATTAGACTGGGATGATCGGAGATGATTAACACATAGTTGATCACTAACGGAAGTGATCTGGAATTGAGGACATATAAATGGTCACCAATTTTCCATGCAGTCAAAGGTAGTTACCAGGGATCGGCTTAGAAAGTAACAATGAAATAAGATGTGAAGTTATTTAAATATGTGGTATATCTCTCATTTTTCTTTTTTTATTCTTCATTAATGAGAGATAAGGATATAGGTTTGGGTATGTAAGAAGTTTAATTAGGTCAAGTATATACATATATAGTGAGCAAATGGGTTATGAGATTTTGAAGTGAATAACAAGAAAATATACGGGTCAAAATTTGCGTGATGCTAATGATAATTACAGTAAAAATCTTTGCAGGGACCAGTGGAAAACTGGTAGTCTGGCAATATGTGCATGCAATGACCTTATGAACACCAGACACATGTTCACAGTGATTTTGGTCCAGAAATATGTAGTCAAAATAGAGTAGCAAGACGTTTGCTAATGACAAATTGAGATAGGACAACTGACATGCCAACAGAAATACTCTAATATGTTGATTTACATAAATGATACAGAGCTACAGATAGTTCAGTTATTTTCTTGGGTTCTCAGACAACATCAGACACAAGGTTTTCTCACAGAATGTGTGTCCCTTTAATTTCTATTAAGAAACCAATCCGGCGTGATGCTAATGACGCAATATTGGAGACATCGACACTACAACCTCCTGCTGTTATACAGAATATTATTTCAGCTATTGGTGACCATTTTTTAGAAGACTGATAGTCAAGTCTCCATGTGTGGAAGAGTTTAATTGAATTAGGATCCTGTACTACTTTTTGTGATAAGATCTTTCCAAGAAAATGTCATTGGAGACAGGCCAGTTTCAGGGGGGTAGGCCACTTCAATGCTATTTTTGGATGGGATAAAAAATGTCTGCCGCATATTCTCTCTGTTAGAAATTTAGCTTATATCCTTGTCTATGACAAATGACAACAAGAGATCCTCTATTGGTCTTCCTGCCATCATGAATTATTGTTAAACACCGGAGACAAGAATTTCAGACTTATCAAATTTTGACCCATACATATATCTGTTAGAGGAATATTAGTATAGTCTTCCTGTGGCATTACGCCATGAGGAAGAGTGGACGGGTTTTTTTCCCCCCTCTTGTTGCCGTAATGGAACGGTGATTGAATTAAATCTCTGACATTACGCCATGAGTCCAGATTTCCAAAATTTAGTTCAACCTCTTGTAGACGTGGCATTACGACGGGTTTTGACCATGTTGTGTATTGCCCTTGTGAATGATCTCATAAGTTTGTCTAAGCCTGCAGGGGTGACCGGGTGGACCCCGTCCGTGGACCAGGATCCCGCCAGAATCCCTTGTGATGGTGAAACTGGAGGTGGGATGACTGGGGGTCTATCGAGACAAGGTGGCTTGTCCACTCATTCGTGTGGTTCGCTTTATCCCGGTAGTCCTTTGGGTCGATGTTCCTGGTTGAATCCGGGGGCAGGATGGTCGTCAGGACCACACAGTCCAGCCCAAGAGCCAGAATTTCATGAGCCATCGATATCTTCGCATCGGCAATTTGGAGGGGGGCGAACTGGGAGTCTACGTCATTGCCCCCAATTTCCAGGATCACATACTTGGGGGACAGGGACAGGATGAGGTCTTTTGGTACGTGGAGCTTCTTGGGGCCGGGCAAAAAATTTATCAAGAAGGAAGTATGGTGCGCATGCGCGCACCAGGTAAAACGTTGGTACGCCGAGGAGGTGGACGGCCCGTCTCGTCATACTACAAAAAAGTTCCCCTTCGGTCAAACTTGTATATATTTCAACAATTTAACAATGTTTATGTGATATTTTGAGGCTTATGTGATATTTTACAATTTATATAAATGAAGTTCGGTGACTGAAGAAATGCAAGTTATTTAGAAAAATGACTTTTTCTTCACACATCTTGAAATGAGAAGCATTGGCTTCATGTTTTGTATGTGTGATCCTAAATATGTAAAGCAAGGATATTGTTATGTAGGCTATTGTCGTCATCTGGTCCTTCTGAACACATTGATGGGTCATTCCATCTCAAATCAACCAATGGTCCCCACCTCACCTTCTCCCCACCTTGTCCATTTCTAAAAATTTAATATCTCTTTTGTCTGTTTATATAACAATCTGACATAGCCCATTTACTTATACATGACCCTATTGTAAATTGTAGTTCATGAATTTTTAACCCAGATGAATTTGCCACTCTTCCAGAATGTTTAACATGTGTATGATTTATCACACCGAATTCCAGATTTCAATAATTTCTATCTCCTTCAAGTGACTTTCAAAATGTCAAATATTCTGCACATTTGTTCTTTGGGGTGATTAGAATTAGTAAAAGTAAAATTACTTCTCTAGGTATTGATGGCAGTGATTTATACCCCGCACAATTCTGAAAAAATTTAAATTTACCTTTTTTAGGAAAAAAATATCACCATGTGGGATAGGTAGCACAAACTGCTGACGCATTTCATAAGAAAGCATACGAGAAGGGCTTTTGATTGATGTGAGCCACGTTTTGTGTATATGAATTCTTCATTGTGAAATTTCACTTTGTATTTTGGTTGTTTACACCTTTCCAACATTTGACAACAAAATCATGTGGGATGAAAAATTAGAATTTAAGAATTGGCTGAAACTTATATTTTGACCAAGGTCTTCGATTTGATATCAATCTTACCAGTGTATTTTCTTTTGTAACTGTCTAATAAAAGCATTCTTCAGGTGAATAATTATCTAGAAGGAACAATTATGAAATTTCAAAAGCTCATGCAGGACAGGTGATATGATTTTATCATTTGGAAAAATATTAGGTCCTCACAAAAAAAACCCGAAAATTCGTAAAGGGTTGCTTCTAAAAATATTTTCAAAAGGTTTTTGAGGGTATCCTAGTTAATTATTGGGAAAATACAATTTTACCTAAGATAAAGATGGACAGCTAACAAAATTATTTTCAAATTTTATGCCTTGATCAAGGGCTTTGATCTACTAATAAAATTTAATTGGAAACTTCATGGTTTTGTATTTAATGATTTTGCCATTTATGGCCATTATTGTCAGTGTCATGCTGATAACTTACTGGATTTGACAACCACAAAATGTCATACACTTGTCATATTTGGTTCTAAATTAAAGTTCGTAGCATGGAAAAAGTGTATATCCAGCTATTTTCATTATATCACATGTCCCATATGGCATTAGTTGATCTTAAAATTTGAACCATTTTTTCATTATTTTGCTATGATATGATACAAGAAAATTGTGCTGAAACAATATTTTTGGTATTGGGTAAAAATCCTAAATCACGGCAATGCTTATATCCTATTTTTGCAATCATATAATTGGTCCAACATGATTTTTGATTATTTTTCATCTGCATAATTACAGCCTAAATGACTATATTTAAAGCTTGAATATGACCAAGAAAAATTCATACACACTAGACGTATCTTATAAGAATCAAAAGCCCTTTGCATATATTTTCACGTGGTATGCATGTTTTGTTGCTATGACCTATCCCACATTGTGATTTTTCACTCCGAACATTGGTAAATTTGATTTTTTTTAAATTTGAGCTTAGTCTGTATCACAGCAATCATCAGCCAGGGATATGAAATCAACATTACCCTTTCTACTCATCCCAAAGAACAAATTTGTAAAATATCTTTAATTTTGGAAGGTTTGTGACCGAGTGGGAAATTATTGAAATTTGAATTTTAGTGTGATAAACCTTCCAACTTTGAAAATTAGTGGAAGGTCGTCAAACTTTTTTTCAGCAATTTGCTTCCAGCCATTTTGTTTATTGACATATCAAGCATTCATTTAAAATATTATAGGGCTTTATCTTGAGCAGTCATGAAATGACAGCAAGTTCTAGAAGAGACAATTTTCAATTTTCAGTTTGAATTTTCAAACTTCAATCGGTCAGTACTTCCTCAAATTTGCAGTTACTGAACTGAAAGTTTGCATACATTCATTCCATATATAATTCTTCAAATGTGGGCAGTTTCGTGAAAATCTGAGATGGTGAGGTGGGGCACTTTTCAAATTTTGGTTGATTTCACGTGGAATGACCCTGATGTGTAATTCATGTCATG
The DNA here is from genome assembly GCA_026936325.1 of Platynereis dumerilii. Classification (NCBI taxonomy): domain Eukaryota; kingdom Metazoa; phylum Annelida; class Polychaeta; order Phyllodocida; family Nereididae; genus Platynereis; species Platynereis dumerilii. Next base: position 2,888,615 of record JAPTHN010000034.1, read on the forward strand.
GTGCCTTCAATTATCATAAAATCTTGATGTCTATCTATCAAGTAAGAGACAGTCAAACTTTGATGTCAGAAAAAGTTGTCACCAAAAATTAGCATTTTTTGAAGGTTTTTCCATGTAAATGGTAAGAGAGCGGCTTCAGATCACTATATATGAAAATTATTTTTTGTTCCATTGTAATACTTATAACGATTTACGTACTAATTTACTTTTAACTAAGTTGCTGATGTCCAAAGATTTAGTTAAATTTACCGCAGAATATTAACGTAAATAATGTGATTGTAAATGTTTTAATATTGTAAATATGTGATTGTAAATGTTTTAAAATTTTAGTTTCCAGAGAATTTGTTGTTAAAGTTACTTTTGAATTGTTTTAATGACTTGTAAGCCCATATAGGGCTGGGTGTATATTTTTTACACAGATCAATAAAGAATTTGTCTGTCTGTCTATATGAACACGTTTGAAAAGGTCACCATCAGAAAGAGCAAAATATTGTACACAAGACAGAGTACATTTTAGAATCTGTTGTAAAATTTTGCGGCACACTGAAAAAAGGATTGTCTGTTAACAGACAATCAATGTCTAATATGTGTCCGATCAAGCGATTGTCTAATCCAGACAAATGAATTGTTCAAAATGTAGAAGAACTTGTTTGTTTGATTCAGTTGATTGTCTGGTTTAAACACGACCGTCATGGCTGGAGTACACCTAGGTCTCAAAAATTATATCTTAACTCCTATTTTCCCTTCAGCTTAATTTTTTTCGAGCCGAAGTGTTAAAGAATAAATAAAACTGTTAAAAAAGGAGGCTTTTAATTGTTTAACTGGATATTATTGTGATTCTCATTATCCGAGTTCAATTATGACTAAAATATAATTTCTTTACCATGGGAAGGTCTGGCTTATGAGCTGGGAGAGTTATTTGTTAAAGTGTGCTGAAAAATCTTCATACGTGAGAGGGTGCATTTCATATTATCAGAATTTATTACAGATCAACATGAAAGATTCCACATGAGAGATAATTGTCTTAGCTTTCTCATGGTATCAATCATGTTGTCTTATATTTAATTAAGTAAAGTAAAGTATTTATTGACCATATTTACATATATGTACAATGCTATTTACATTTTCCATCAACAAAAAGCAATATATATGGCAGGCTGACGCCAATGCAGGCGTATTTGCCTTTATCAATAAATATATGTAATAAATATCATCTAAATCAAACATAAAATATAACCAGTGAAGCATTATCCAAATTTTTTATCACAATATTTACAGAATAAATCAATCTATACAGAAACTAGAAATACTTCTAATTAACAAATTGAAAGCCAACATTATTGTTAGCATTTGAGGCTGCCAAATCATGTTTTCCACCCCTCAGGGTGGATGGGGAAATCTGACCTGACAGCCTCGCAAAGGCATCCAGAGACAGCTGTGTAGCATCTGTTCTTTCATAATTAGAGACAGACTGACACATTGAAATATTTCTACTTGTGTATGTTTCACTATCTTAAATCGAAATTATTCTTATGAAGTTGTGACATTGAATATAACATATCCTCTCTGATATTTTTAGAACTCCAGACAACATGTAACCAGTGGTCGAAATAGGCTATGTTATTTGGGGGGGTCTCTCAGTTGCTAAACCAAAAGGGTTTTTGCCGATAGTCTTCGGGCCACCAGCGGGTCGAAGCATGCACCCTAAAGCCGAAGATTTTCAGATGCTCTACAAATGAATTCTGGGCATTTTAAAGACACTTTTTATCTCTAAAAATTAGTTTTGAAGATCCCATTGCTGATGTATACAAATCACAAGAGGTTGTTGAATACTTATTTTAGCTTATTTGCTGCTTCATGCTTATTACTTCATACACAAACAGTATTTGGGGGGGGGGGTCTTTTCAGGACCCCCTCTGGGTCCTTCTGAAAAATGCATTTGGGGGGGTCACAAGAGCATTTGGGGGGGGGGTCAAAACCCCCTTGACCCCCCCTTATTTCGACCACTGCATGTAACATTAAAACTTCACTTGCAGCCCATAAAGCAGCTATTTCAAGGCCAAAATAAAATAAAAATGTTTTATTTAAATGAGTAATTGGCCTGCAGTGAAATTACAGGTTAAGTCATTCTTTGACACTGATGTTTACAAAAAGTGTTAGCTGAAGAGCCAAAGGGAGATAAGATATTATTGTCGACCAATGATGTTGGTATTCAAATTGAAGGTCTTTTTAAGAATTTTCTAACCATGGCATTTCAATAGTGACGTATTTAGAGGGGCCATTGGGCCATGCCCCCCCCCCCTCAGGACAAAGAGATTGGAAACGGGTCAAAATTTGAAAACCTTGAAATTTGAGCTGAAAAAAAAATTGATTTTTCGGTCCAGAAATGCCTTTTTAGGTCAAACAATCAGTTATGACTTCACTTTCATGTCCAAGGGTCCAAATGCTCTGCTGATCGTACTGAGGTGATAAATACAGCTGTGATGTTTTTGGACTGTCATTAAAATCACACTTATCACTAAAAATTCCTGACCATTTAGGGCTCAACAATCTATTACCAATGATCAGGCAAGTGGCTTGCATGTTTTGGGCAAAGTTTCAGGTCTCTAGCACAAAGAAACTGAACCAAATAAGAAATGCAAAACTATTTCAAGGGCTTTATTTTTCTCTATATGATTCAGATGGGCTGGTATGTTTATGACTCATTTCGATAGAAACACTGAATTTTGACATTAGTTTGCACATCTACACCCAGGTCTAAAGTCCCGGTTCACTGGCCATACCCAAATGTGATAAACTCAGCCACAGACTTGCAAATTGTCACACTTTAGTGATTTCATGCACCTGAATCCTTTGACACCTGGCCACACAAATGCATACACTCAACATCCCATCTAAAGCATATGCTCAAAAATACAACCCTGGAAATAGTTTTGCGTTTTTAATTTGGTTCAGTTTAGTTTTTGAGATACTGAATTTTAGTCAATTAAATACCAAATAAGTGTTTCATTAACATCATGCCTATAACTTGAAATCCGCACCACTTAGAGCTGAAGAATGTATTGCCAGCGTATGGGAAAGTGGTTATTCTGCACACAATGAGCTATAATTCAAGTCTCTTTGACAAATAGTTATTGAGATAGAAAATTTTCTTGTACCAGCAATTTATAAACAGAAACAAAAATACTCTTTTCACAAATAGTTTGGATTCTGAATAATACAGATGATCTCCGCTACTCTCCTATTGCCCAATGTCTTTGCTCAGCCACATTTCAGATGTTAGACAATGGTAAAATGTCACTGGCAACCCACATCTGATTAGTAGTATCAGAGAAGCATCAAACTTCATACTAAGCTTGTCAGATTCAAGGAAAATGCAAAAATGTTATGTAATGCTCTGTTGAAACATTTATTGATAATATATATTCAACCAATTTCAACTCAAGTCTCCTGCAACAAAATTTTAGGGAGGTAAAGGCAAGAAGTCATTTTTTGTTGTGATGCTAATGATAGGGTGATGCTAATGACAATTGGGATAAAAATCTTTGTAGGGACCAATACAGTGCAAAACTGGCAGTCTGGCAATATGTGCTTGCAATGGACTTATGAACACCAGAAACATGTTCACAGTATTCTAGCCCAGAAATAAGCCGTCAAAATAGAGCAGCAAGGTGTTTGCTAATGACAAATTGAGATAGGACAACTGAAATGCCAACAGAAATGCTCAAATATTTTGGTTTACATAAATGATGCAGGCCTACCGTATTGCAGTTATTTTCTAGGGTTCTCAGACAACGTCAGACACAAGGTTTTCTCACAGAAAGTCTGTCCCTTTCATTTTTATTTAGAAACAAATCTGCTGCGATGCTAGTGACGCAAAATTGGAGACACTGACTCAACAACCTCCCCCTCTTATACAGAATATTATTTCAGCCATTGGGAACTAGATTTCAGAAGAGTGACAGTCAAGTCTCAATGTATGGAAGAGTTTAATTGAATCAGGATCCTTTACCAGTTTTTGTGATGCGCTCTTTCAAAGAAAATGCTAGTGGAGACATGCCATTTTCAGGGGGTTGACCACTTCAATGCTATTTTTGGATGGTATAAAAATAACCTACCACATATTTCTTTTGTTATAAGTTTTGCTAATAGCCTTGTCTGTGACAAATGACAGCAAGAGGTCCTGCATGTGCCTTCTTATCATCATGAATTATTGTTAAACACTGGAGACAAGAATTTCAGACTTAGCAAATTTTGACCCAAACACCACGGAGTGCCACATATTAACTCCATATAATGCCCCCTCAAGCCATTTCTATAGATAGCATTTCACTTTTAAAAATTTTGATTTTCAGGACTTCATACAGCTGTTCAATTACCAGAATTGTGTCCGGATTATCGGTTTTTTCTATACTGGTGTATATATTATATATGGGCCTTGTCAATGACGATACAACCTACAGACAGATAATGAAGTATTTGGATAATAAGACCATGTACCTGGAGCAGCCCGATGCAGGTGATACTTTCTTAAAGATGTATATATATTATGAGGTTATACCATGGGTGGAGGCAGTATATCCCTGGTATAGTCACCCAAGATCCAGTATATCCCGAGACCCGAAGGGTCGAGGGATATACGGGGTCGAGGGTTACTATACCAGGGATATACTGCCGCAACCCATGGTATAACCTTTTTATCCCAAGTCTTTTTTTTTTTAAATAATTTTATTTTATATCAATGTAAAACAGTTTGAAGCACTCAATGTGAATGCAGCTGTGCAAAAAAAAATCAATACTCTTAATTGGCAGCACTTAATTGCCTTAAATCACAACAATAAGCAAATATGCTGGTATCAACATGCTAATAAGCATGATATATAGGGGCACTGTTGTCTTTTGATTGGTCAGTTCCAGTATATCCCTGTTGATCTCATTATCTTTCAGTATAGCCCTGCTGGCTAATTAGCCAAAAGATTTTGATTGGTTGAACTAAATATATCCCTGTTTCCTTCTGTTGTATTTCCCTCTCTCAATCTGTATTTACCAGGGAAAAGCTCAGTATGAGGGACAAAAGTTGGCTAGACATGGGATAAATATATATATATACATATTGATGGTGAAAGTGCAAAACCTTGTATGTCAAAATTTTGCTATTTTTAGATTTTGGGTGGAATGACTATTTGAATATCCAATACATGTTGTCAATTGGTCACCTTGTCAGTTTGCCATTTTTGGAAGCTGTAATTGACTGATTTCTCCAAACCCTGTACATGTCGATTTGTTCCAAAAAGTGAAAGTGCAAAACCTTGTAACTCAAATCAGAACTTTGAGGCGCATATTTTGGGATATTTCAACTTTTTTTGAAAAACAATGATTGTGGTAGTTTTATGTGGCTCACAGCGAATTTCCTAATTAAAAAAATTTTACCATGCCTATATTTGTTTTGGTGATGTAGGCTTTGGAAAAGGAGTGTGCACAAAATAAAAATTTGTTATTGTAATCCGTCATGGTCAAATTATAATTTTTACTGATTACACAAGACTGAAAGTATATTCAATGCCTCAAGTTTCTTTGAAATTTGATAAATGATCAAGTTACAAGGTTTTGCACTTTAATTAACTTGTAAAAAGTGAAAGTGCAAAACCTTGTAAGTCGACTTTTTCAATCATATCTGACGGTAACACCAATGCAAGGGGTCAACAAACTCTGACAAAATATATGCTACAAATGGGTTTCACTTTCTATAGGCCTATATATCAGGTTGACCATAACTCACATATTAATAAACATTAACACAAAAAAAGATGATAGTTTTTTTCAATTTCTGAAAAACAGCTTTTTTTGACATACAAGGTTTTGCACTTTCGCCATCGATATATACGGAGGGGGGTGTCTGATGGTAGTAGCATGCTTGGCTGCCAATCGCTGGGTCCAGGAATAGAATCCAGCTCTTGCGGGGTCAACTGGGAGTATGTTGGACGGTTGTTTCAGTCATCCTTTGTCTCATTACTGTGCCCTCCTCCTGTCCTAATTAGCCTTCCAGGTGCATACATTTAACTAATCATAAATCGTTTTGCCTCACCGATTCAATGCCAATTTTCCGTAGAAATCATCTTAAGCTGCTTCGTCGGCGTAAAAAGTCCTCCGTAACCTACCATGAGATCTAAAAATAATTGAATTACGTTAACATTGGTTTTTGAATGATTGTCGTTTCTCATTATAAGTGACAAAATTAATGCTGAAAATTCTTCCAGTCTATTATTCCTGATATTGTCTGATAGAGCCTTGACAGGATTGTTACTTGTACATTAGATACAAGTAAACTGTTTGCCTCTCGACATCCTAACTGTAAAATTTGAAATTTTGAGTAAGCTCAAATGATTGAGTGAGATGGTTGCACAATTTGTTTGAGCCATGATAGCTTGCCGTTTTGTGTTATGATAATCTTTATGTTGTTATAACTTGCAAACAACAAGCTATCTTGGCTCAAAAGAATTGTGCAACCATCTCACTCAATCAATTAAGCCTACTCAAAATTCAAAATTTACAGTTCATGTGCACCTGTAACGGCATTTTAAAAATAATCTTCTGCAGCTAACGATGATAACGCAACTCGCATGGCAAATCCAAACGATGAAATTCAGAGGAAAAGGAAACAGCAGCTCAGAAATGTTTGTCAGCGGATAGAGCAAGCTGAGAACCAGGGATTTTGGATTTTACGTCGCATCAGCAACTTCATCAACACAAGAAAGTGAGTAAATCTGTATTAATAGTTAAAAACGGCCAATTTTTTCCCAAATTTATCTTTCCCAATTTTTTTTTTCAATTTGTTTTTTTGTTTTCCAAAAACGTCTTTCCCTTAATATTTTTTATAACTGGAAGATTATTTTCCCAACAATATTTTACCCAACTTTTTAAAACGCTTTTGTCCCACATTTTTCTTTTCCTTGTTTTTGTTTTCTTTTGAAGCCTTGCAAAAACTGGGTAAAATAGAGGATATGACCTCACTATAAGTGCTTATTCAATTCAATTCAATTCTTTTATTCCAGATGTAAATAGTATACATGTATTCAAACAATAAAAATAACAGATTACATCCAGGGGCAGATGTCGGGTGGACATATTTTGCCCAATTATAATTAATACATAAATTGAGTAATACAAATAGGGAGAACATGAACAGCATGAACAATAACAATAGTTCTTTTTTTTTTTAAAGAAAACAAAAAGACTAGGGCTAAATATAAAAACAAATTGTAAAAACAAAGGATAAAAACAAATTGTAGATATACGAATACAGAATATTATTTCAGACTTATGAATCATACAGAATAGCATGGCAGCAATAGGGATATGACCTCATAAATCACTTTCTTTTCTTTTCCAGATTCAATTACCACCATTACCTGGCTGACCCACAAAAGAAACTGGTCTTCGCTTGGATCCCTGAAGCCATGAGCACCACCACTTTCTACGCGATGATCATGACTAGGCCAGAATTTAAGGAAATATATCCAAACTATACCACAGCAACCAATGATGTGGATAACTTTTTCGAAAATGTGTGTTGAAAAACAAGTTTACTATTACAATATAATACAGTCTCTTGGGTCTTACATTTTTATATCGGCCAATTTGTAGGCCTGCACATTGACAGTGTTTCTGTGTATTTTTAGCTTTATTTCTTAATTTTTGTTTGAGCCAGCAGACCCCGAGTGCACATATCCCTATTTTCAAAAATACAAAGTTTTGGCTTTTTCAAAAAAAAGTTTTAACAAAAGGTGTTTAAACTCCACTCAAATTATTTTTTATTGCATCCAAGGAACCTAAGCTGTAGAACTGTTACAAAAGAAGTCCCTAGTTGTATTCTAAATACGATTGAGAAACACATTTTTGCCAGACACATGATGAAGTTTATCCAGCGAGGTATATATTTTTTAATACTTTGCATGTGGACGAATTTGTAAACCTGCAAAAACGAACATGTGCACGAATTTGGCATTCGTGGAAGTGTGAAATATTGTCATTCACGAATTTGTAATTACGAACATGCTAACCATAAACTTGGTTAAAACTAACCTAACCATAATTTTGACCCTAAAACTGAAACCTGTAAAACCTTCACAAATGTTAGTATTGGCAGGTCCACAAATAAATAATAAAGCACATCCACGAATGTTAGTTATTATATACACAAGCACTTATATTCGTTTTTACACATTCACGAACTGGTGAACATGCCAAATAATGAAAAATATATACATGATCCAGCTGGTGGCTCCCCAACATGGTGAAATTGTTCATATCCATTGGAAAAGCCTGGGATTTTTGAAAACAGGGGTAGGCTCACTCAGCTATGAATATTGCCACTGAGCTATAAATACGAACATGTAAGGTCGATATGCGAGGCAATTTGCTTCTCAATTTTTGATGAACTGAATAATAATTCCAATACCTTTGCAGGAGGGGGAGTACACCAAAGTCAGACAGGCAACTCACGGGATTGTACCTGAAAGATTCGGTTTATTCAACGTCGGAAGACTACGAGGAGATGTAAGACAGAGAGTGTTGGATGATTCCTTCACTTTCACAATCGTGCGAGATCCTTTCACAAGACTTGTTTCGGCTTTTTTGGATTTGAGTTATTACGGTCATGGAAACAGAACTGACGGAAGATCATTCTGGAGGTCCATATATCATGATATACAGAAGTATCATCATTTTGTCAGTACAAGCATAGATATAACCTTCAATGATTTTCTCAAATACGTAACTGATCTGCAGCGTAACCTTCACTGGAACAGTTACGAGGACTTGCTTCAACCGTGCAGGAACAGGTAGGTTGAATATTTACACACTCAACAAAGAGGTTTTATGTGGAAGCTTTAAGGGTCCTAGATACGCTGGTATAGATAAGCATCCCGGAAAGGTTCATTGTTCAACTTTTAAAAAGGTTCCAACAGCTAACAAAAATCACACTAAGGTAATCCAGCTTCTTCTGAAGTAATTTTTTTTTAGTATTTTGAATATATGAAAACTTGGCATGACAAAATAATATCTGAGGGTTTTTTTTTTACCTTTGAGTGATTAGTCTTACCCAGTGAAAGACGCCCCTGTTTTTTTTTAGAAAATTGAAATGACTTGTGATAGATCTTCGCCAGTCAAAAATAATATTTACTTGAATTAGGTACCCTGAGCGTATACTCTAGAAACGTCATTTGATCAAAATAATCAACAATTATTGCAATATTTGTGAATACTGATGAATTTTACAGTTCACCAAATGGGCAATCTGATGTGAACTGCTTTGTGCAACCTCTTGTCTTTATATCAATTGATTTACTCAAATTCTGAGACATGACCTATATTATATAGGATATTATATAGGATAAGAAAGCAAGCTTTAAATTGGGATAATTTAAAACAGTGTTAGACACAAGCATGCCAAACGGGGAACTATTTGGATGAGGCAGTGAAGGCGCTGAAGTCGTAGATGACAACATGCTCTACATAAAATTTATTTTCAGATATGATTACATTGCCAAACTGGAGACTGTACAAACTGACCTTCCAGTCATCATGGGCAAAATCAGCAAGTCAAGAGCAAAATCATTGTTGAAAATAAGATCCAACATGAAGAAAAAACCAAGTATAGACTGTCTCTACAAGTCTGTCGAGCCTAAAGTGATGAATCGACTTATAGAAATTTATCGCAATGACTTTCTGATGTTCGGTTACGACATGCATCGTTATTCTAATGTGTCTGATATTAAATGCTGACTCTGCTGTATAGGCCGTGATAGTGGAACTCTCCTTTTTCCAGCTCTCCTGTGTTGACGAACAGTGAGTGAGTGAGTGAGTGAGTGAGTGAGTGAGTTTGTGTTTTACGTCTCATCAGCACCTGATTGGGCTATTTAGAGACATGTGTTGACGAACAGAATAAAACTATTTCCGGGAACAAGCTGCCATTTTGTACCATTGCTGAGTCAGTGGAGCTGGCATTCCAGGCCCCAGGGCACTTTTAATCCATTGAAAACAGTACGGATTTGCATTGCCGAGTCTTAAATGGAATGTTTAGCATGGATTGCCACCATATTCCAGTACTGTCAGGCTGATTAGACTTTGTTACGGACCTTAGAAACCCCGGCTCCATTGTAAATTCCCAGGCTGATGTTTCCGGAAATAGTTTTATTCTGCTCGTCAACACAGGAGAGCTGGAAAAAGGAGAGTTCCACTAACACCCGCTATTGTAAGTTAAAATTAAAGATCTTTTGAAAGCAGAATTTGATGAGTTTCTGTAACAGGCGTTGTTGTGTTTGCTGTGTCAAAATTGTGTTGTCTAAAACTGTTTCATTATCCATGTGTTTGGTGTTTTCTGTCTCATTGATTTCCAATTTGGCACTTGCCCTTTGTCCAGTTTCCTACAGTTCCTATCAATTATGTGTCATAAAGCTTTCACAGTTCATCTTACATGTTAACATGTGAAACATTGTAAATTCATTTCATTCTCATCTGATAACTCAAAGAGACAACAATATCATTGAAATGTCATGATGCCTACTAAATTATTTACCAATCTGACTTCAATCAAGTTCAATCTAACTTCAATAAACTTCAATGAAACTTCAATCAACAATGAAACTTCAATCAACAATCAACTTCAATCATCAATCAGTCATATCATCAATAATTTCAACATTGTGTGAATAAACAGAGCATCAAATTAAACATCAGTCCTGTCTTCTTTGGCAACCCTTGCAGGCGTCTTACATGCCAAACAAACCTTTGGTAGGTTTAACTCTTCTTTTATAGGGTGTATACAATAGTTATTTTGATTCAATATATCTAAAAGGATTATTTTACTGTTATGTCTTAGTACATGGTAAATACCCGTCTACAAGTGGACCGAGCGCTGTTTCATTGCCACTGCTTTTTCCAGCCTTGGCAGAACATATGCTGTCATGTGTTGCCACCTAGTGGCAAGTGTGAAATTCCACAAGCTCTACATAAACCCATTGTGGAGAACTCACAAAATTTTGTCTGGAAGAAGCCAGGGCTGTTTCTGAGTATTGTGATCAAGGGCTTCCCAGCATTCTGATGATCAGGGCAGCTGAGGACTTACTCATATAATACCAGGGGAATGAAGCTAGAATGCCATGCTTCATTGACCATGGCTAAGAAAGAGTCAAAATAATACACTTAGCCTCAATAAATTCTGTCAATTTCTGTTCTGAATAAAGTTTACCTCACCTTTGGTTAGTTGTGTGACTAGCAGGCCTGACTGCTGTCTGTAAAGGTCATAAATTCTTCAAGTCCATTTTGAATCCATTGCTAGGTAAGCCATCAAGAACAGACTTGCAAGATCAGAAGTGGCCTGCAGAAAATTCCCAGGCACAGAAAACTAGATATATTCAATATCTGCCAAAAAAAATCCAGTTTCAGCTTCATCTGGTCCATTTGTGTATTTGAATCCTGGGGGATTTGAAGATTTGCTCCAATAATCCTGGCTAACTACTTATTTCCAACTGATTATTTCATAAATGATTGAGCCCTTACTGGGTCAAATATCATGAAAACATTGTCCAAATTACTGTGCATGTCATGCTCCACTGACTGCTTTGACAAAGCATTCAGTTGGTGTCACTGATGAGGCATTTGCTGATCCTATTGTGATTGTTGGCTGTGCAAAACAGAAACAGCCACAAACAAGTATCAAATATTAAAAACTATCCAATTATCACAATAATACTGATCTGATAGAGAGTCGGGTCACAAAATATATTTCTTTTAAAATTAATATATACAGGCTTTCTAACTACAATTTAAGGAAAATATCCCAATTAATGCATTCAATATTTGTTGAACTATTTACCCACTTGCCTGAAATCACTTTTCTATCTATTTTATCTGCAAATTCGATAACATGTGATCAATATTGATGTACTGCGTATTTTATTAATATTTCATATCATGTTTAAGAGGAGAATGTCCAGGTCCTTCTTTTACACCTTTACATGTTGTGATATTGAGACAAAAAAAAAATTGATAGAAATGTATAGCCTGTCCTTATATCTTATTATAGCTTATATTGCATTGTTGAGTACTTGTAATGATTCAACTATCCTAAAGTAGGTGGCACCACCTCCTGGTGACCCTACTCATGGCAGCTTCTTTGATATCACATTCCCATTATCAAACCATTGATAACCCTTTTTCCTATCTAATTATTTAATTCTACTTTTGGCCTACAAATACTTCTGATAGTCCTACAGTTAAGTGTATGACATATATATATATTATTATTATTTTTTTTTTGGACAGAGCAATATTGTTCTGAGAAGGTTATTTTATTTCAATGAGTTAGTCACAGTTTTATTCCACTCAGTCAGTTAGAATGTTTGGAACACAGTTGGTTGTCATGCACATTGAACACCAAACTGTTGAGCATGTTATTCACAGCTTCACTAAATCCTCAGGTTGAAGTGATCTGGTCATCTTGAGGTGACAATTTATAATTTAGACAGTACATGGGTCAAAGGATTACCTTGACATTGGCCAACCACTTCCTCTAGGCTCTGTCAGACACGACTTGTCCAGATTTTCTGATCAGTTATTTCGCTTGATATCTCCACAGAAAAACCCTAGAATATAGTTTTGACACTTCTCACAGTTGAGGTAAGTTGTTAACTAAATCATGCATTAGTGCATCTTTTTTATCGGTCAACTATCATTGCAAATTTTTGGCATTTAGTTAGAGGTTGTCAGGAGCTACAATCCCTGTTCCATATGTAAACAGAAGGATGGATCATTGATGAGAATTCCCGTGATTGTGATGGCTTGACTGCTTAGAGCATGTGATTGGCGAGTCTTACTCTGGTTTACCTCAATGTTAAATAGAAACTTTGTGAATGTGTCATGAAATTGGAACTATTTCTTTGGAGCTCAACACGCCCCCGCAGGTCTCGGGCCTCCTCGTGGCGGTGGGTGGTAACACTAAGGTGAAGACCTCTATCCTTAGTGGCCAACATGAGACAGTGCGCATGCACGGTGTGTCCCCTACCTTACAGGGGAATATCAATGAATATGTCATTTACCATGATTCCAAACCGGATCGTACGTCAACCGGGTTACCAAGGTGCGCGTCCCTCAGCGGGAAACCAGGCTGAGATCGAAAAATTTGCGACTGGACTACCAAGATTTCAATGGACAAGGACATCTCCGGATGACTTGACTGACTCTGATCGCCCCTCACATCTGTCAAAGACTGAAAATGTGCTTGTTATGAAAGGTATCACACAATCACTGGAAGACCTATCATCTGTTGCTGTCTACGAAACAATTGCAGACCTTTGCGACACGACAATCGCAGATAGCCTGAGGCGCCAAACCAATGGCACATTCCTTCTTAAACCTGCGACCTCTGACCAACAAGATAAATTGATCGGCATCCATGAGATAGCCAATACCAAAGTTGTCATTGAACCTTTTCAAAGATCAGGCAAAGGCATTATCTTCTCCAAAGAAAGTAAGACCTGCTCAGACAATGAACTTACAAATTGGTTTCACAAACACGGCATCGCAAAATTCAAACGTCTTGCTCACAAGAATGGTTATGAGTTACTGTTGCTAACATTCAAAGACGAAAGATTACCAAAGAAAGTACCTGTAGTCTTTAAATGGTGCAGAGTTTCTTCATACTTTCCTCATCCAAAACGCTGTTTCAATTGCCAAATGTATGGCCATTTTAGTCGTACATGCATCAGGCCAACAATTTGTGCCAATTGTGGTGACCATGGTCATGCACACACACATGATAAACCTTGCTCTAAAATTTCACATTGTGTCAACTGTTCAGGGAACCATCCTGTCTTTAGCCACAATTGCAAAGTCTTCAAGAAGGAAAAAGAAATTCTACAACTACGAACTGAAAGACAACTATCCTTTCCCGAAGCCAGACGCCTTGTAGAACAGGATCCGCACACACCTTGCCTAGAAGCAGATTACCCTAGACCACCTCTTCATTCATCACCACAGAGAAAGATTCATCTGGACAGGAACCTCTTCACAGATGTCTTAATGAAAACACCTTCACCGCCTCAACAACCAGACCGGCCAAGCAAGGAAGAACCTGTGAACTCCCCTGAATCACCGAAGAAGATGATCCAACAAAGTCAAATATTCTCTTCTGTTACCAAAGGGACTGAGAAGTCCCTCAACCAACCACAGGAAAAAGGTATTGCTCCAGATAACAAGACACCGCCCAAGACAACGAACCAAAAAGCTCAACAATCGGCTTGCTACCTTACAAAGACAAGAGTAAAACAACACTCTCCAACAGCAAAAAAGAACTCCCCACAGGTCTCAAATTTCACATCAAGTCCAAAGATGGAAGACTGAAGGATGTATCACCATTTGTTAGTTACACAACAATGCTGAAGAAATTTGGAAAACCACACTCAGTCGATCGACAGCCTGACGGTAATTTATTGGTACAAGCCATAAATGCCACTCAGGCAAGGAAACTTCTTGAATTGAAAATTATTGCAGACATACCTGTCAAAGTGACACCTCAAAGATCTAGATGCCATCAACCAAGATGAGATGGCTAACTCAACATGACCTCAAACCAAGTGTGTCTCTAAATAGCCCAATCAGGTGCTGATGAGACGTAAAACACAAACTCACTCACTCACTCACATGGAGCTCAACACTGAAGCATACAAAACTAACTTTGGTTCCAGATGGCAGCAGCACTCACGCAGTTCTCATTTTCACCAGACTGGGCAAATACAGCCCTAATACATGTAATTACATTTGCCATATATAATTTTGTTATGAAAAAAAAAGAAAAAAAGAAAAAAAGTTCAAGTGATACCTTCTTGTGGGTCTACTTGTAAGAAGTGTGAGTGAAGCTAACATGTATGTTTGTTTATGTTTTTCTTCCTAGTACGTGTATTCACATTCAGTCATCCTCTTGATATAACTTGAGTTGTTGACATAGACTCTAAAAAAATTCAGACAAAATTGGTTTTTTAGATTCAAAATGGTTTTTTGAAAAACCAAATTTCAATGCAAAAAACCAACATGGATTTTTTTAAAAATCCATGTTGGTTTTGCATTGAAATTTGGTTTTTCAAAAAAACATTTTGAATCTAAAAAACCAATTTTGTCCCGACATTTTTTAGAGTGAATATGAAACTATCTCTTCAGTTTTTGCTTTAACTTTTTAGTTTTAACATACTCGCAGTATTGATGACAGACAGACAGACAGCTAGACAGACAGACAGACAAAAGATGAAATTTTATTGACATGAATGACATATATATGATAATTATTATATAAAGAAAGGGTATAGTCAGACATGATTAAACAGTTTTTGATTTGAAAAAAAAAAAAATTAAACGAAATTTACTTCGTTTATGGGGAGACCCTCTAAAGCTCAGTGGCCACCCAGAAACATGAAAACCAAACGGTCTGGTTCAGTGGTTTGCTTATGAAAAAGAGATATTCCTGTACTCTTAAAACCAAAAGCACTCCTGAATACCTGAAAAGGTATCCCAGCTCGTCAAAAATAGAATTAAATTAAATTTCGATCAACTGCCAATTATGCCAAATGTTGTGTATTCAGCAGGCATGGAGTAAATTTAAGGATCTCTAAAGTCAATCAACCAGAACAAATGCATGCACCGTCACAAGTCCTGAAAATCACAATGCAACGTGGAAGTGGATTGGCTTCAATGCAAACTTATGAATTTTTTAATCTTTAGTGGCACATTGAATTCTTGTTACTTGAGGATCCAGCGTCGTATTGCGTCTTGTGAAAATGCATGTTCTTCTGATCTTGTGAATTAATTTTTAAATCTGAAACAAAATGTTCTTGACTCGTAAAATTTAAAAAAAAAACTGACCCCAAAACCAAGAATTATTTCTTGCAAAATTTCATGTTTATTGTGCTGGGGAGGTCAGTGAAGTTCATTGGATATTGGATATTGGATATTGGATATTGGATATTCGGAGGGTGAAGTTCATTGGATATTGGATATTGGATATTCGGCGAGTGAAGTTCATTGGATATTGGATATTGGATATTCGGCGAGTGAAGTTAATTGGATATTGGATGTTGGATATTCAAATCCAAACTTCAAAATTTGCAGTTTTTTGTTTTCCAGGGGTGGCTCTGTCAAATATCCAACAGCCATTTGACATTGGATGTTTGATATTCAAAGATACAAAATTTGCAGATTTTGAATATCCAACGGAGTGGTGAAGTTCATTGGATATTGGATATTGGATACTCGGCGAGTGAAGTTCATTGGATATTGGATATTGGATATTCGGCGAGTGAAGTTCATTGGATATTGGATGTTGGATATTCAAATCCAAACTTCAAAATTTGCAGTTTTTTGTTTACCAAGGGTGGTTCTGTCAAATATCCAACAGCCATTTGACATTGGATGTTAGATATTCAAAGATACAGAATTTGCAGATTTTGAATATCCAACGGCGTGGTGAAGTCCATTGAATATTGGATATTTGCCGATTTTGCAAATTATGCAAGGCCTCAAGTCTAAAATAGTAAATTGGATGTATTACTTGGTATATTCATAGCCAAAGTTGTAAAATTAGCATATTTCTGTTCTCCAGGGGGGCTCTGGACGAATTTCCAACAGAGTAGTGAAGTTCATTGGATATTGGATATTGGATATTCAAAGTTGCTGATTTTGCAAATTATGCAAGGTCTCAAGTCTAAAATAGTAAATTGGATGTAAACTGGTATATTCATAGCCAAAGTTGTAAAATAAGCATATTTCTGTGCTCAAGGGGGGCCCTAGACGAATATCCAACAGAGTAGTGAAGTTCATTGGATATTGGATATTGGATATTCAAAGTTGCTGATTTTGCAAATTATGCAAGGCCTCAAGTCTAAAATAGTAAATTGGATGTATTACCTGGAATATTCAAAGTCAAAGTTGTAAAATTAGCATATTTCTGAGCTCAAGGGGGGCTCTGGCCGAATATCCAACGGAGTAGTGAAGTTCATTGGATATTGGATATTGGATATTCAAAGTTGCTGATTTTGCAAATTATGCAAGGTCTCAAGTCTAAAATGGTAAATTGGATGTATTACCTGGTATATTCATAGCCAAAGTTGTAAAATAAGCATATTTCTGTGCTCAAGGGGGGCCCTAGACAAATATCCAACAGAGTAGTGAAGTTCGTTGGATATTGGATATTGGATATTCAAAGTTGCTGATTTTGCAAAATATGCAAGGCCTCAAGTCTAGAATAGCAAATTGGATGTATTACGTGGTATATTCATAGACAAAGTTGTAAAATTAGCATATTTCTCTGCTCAAGGGGGGCCCTAGACGAATATCAAACAGAGTAGTGAAGTTCATTGGATATTGGATGTTGGATATTCAAATTTGCTGATTTTGCAAATTATGCAAGGTCTCAAGTCTAAAATAGTAAATTGGATGTATTACCTGGTATATTCAAAGCCAAAGTTGTAAAATAAGCATATTTCTGTGCTCAAGGGGGGCCCTTGCCGAATATCCAACGGTGAATCTAGTTCATTGGATATTGGATATTGGATATTCAAAGTTGCTGATTTTGCAAATTATGCAAGGTCTCAAGTCTAAAATAGTACATTGGATGTATTACCTGGTATACTCAAAGCCAAAGTTGTAAAATTAGCATATTTCTGAGCTCAAGGGGGGCTCTGGCCGAATATCCAACGGAGTAGTGAAGTTCATTGGATGTTGGATATTGGATATTCAAAGTTGCTGATATTGCAAATTATGCAAAGCTTCAAGTCTAAAATAGTAAATTGGCTGTATTACCTGGAATATTCATAGCCAAAGTTGTAAAATTTGCATATTTCTGTGCTCAAGGGGGGCCCTACACGAATATCCAACGGAGTAGTGAAGTTCATTGGATATTGGATGTTGGATATTCAAATCCAAACTTCAAAATTTGCAGTTTTTTGTTTACCAAGGGTGGTTCTGTCAAATATCCAACAGCCATTTGACATTGGATGTTAGATATTCAAAGATACAGAATTTGCAGATTTTGAATATCCAACGGAGTGGTGAAGTCCATTGAATATTGGATATTTGCCGATTTTGCAAATTATGCAAGGCCTCAAGTCTAAAATAGTAAATTGGATGTATTACTTGGTATATTCATAGCCAAAGTTGTAAAATTAGCATATTTCTGTGCTCCAGGGGGGCTCTGGACGAATATCCAACAGAGTAGTGAAGTTCATTGGATATTGGATATTGGATATTCAAAGTTGCTGATTTTGCAAATTATGCAAGGTCTCAAGTCTAAAATAGTAAATTGGATGTATAAACTGGTATATTCATAGCCAAAGTTGTAAAATAAGCATATTTCTGTGCTCAAGGGGGGCCCTAGACGAATATCCAACAGAGTAGTGAAGTTCATTGGATATTGGATATTGGATATTCAAAGTTGCTGATTTTGCAAATTATGCAAGGCCTCAAGTCTAAAATAGTAAATTGGATGTATTACCTGGAATATTCAAAGTCAAAGTTGTAAAATTAGCATATTTCTGAGCTCAAGGGGGGCTCTGGCCGAATATCCAACAGAGTAGTGAAGTTCATTGGATATTGGATATTCAAAGTTGCTGATTTTGCAAATTATGCAAGGTCTCAAGTCTAAAATAGTACATTGGATGTATTACCTGGTATACTCAAAGCCAAAGTTGTAAAATTAGCATATTTCTGTGCTCAAGGGGGGCTCTGGCCGAATATCCAACAGAGTAGTGAAGTTCATTGGATGTTGGATATTGGATATTCAAAGTTGCTGATATTGCAAATTATGCAAGGCTTCAAGTCTAAAATAGTAAATTGGATGTATTACCTGGAATATTCAAAGTCAAAGTTGTAAAATTAGCATATTTCTGAGCTCAAGGGGGGCTCTGGCCGAATATCCAACAGAGTAGTGAAGTTCATTGGATATTGGATATTGGATATTCAAAGTTGCTGATTTTGCAAATTATGCAAGGTCTCAAGTCTAAAATAGTAAATTGGATGTATTACCTGGTATACTCAAAGCCAAAGTTGTAAAATTAGCATATTTCTGTGCTCCAAGGGGGCCCTAGACGAATATCCAACAGAGTAGTGAAGTTCATTGGATATTGGATATTGGATATTCAAAGTTGCTGATTTTGCAAATTATGCAAGGTCTCAAGTCTAAAATAGTAAATTGGATGTATTACCTGGTGTATTCAAAGCCAAAGTTGTAAAATTAGCATATTTCTGTGCTCAAGGGGGGCTATGGCCAAATATCCAACAGAGTAGTGAAGTTCATTGGATATTGGATATTGGATAATCAAAGTTGCTGATTTTGCAAATTATGCAAGACCAAGGATCTAAAACAGTTAAATCAATGATTTACATACATTCTTCAAAGCCAAAGTGACATAATTTGAAAATTTCTGTGCTAAAGGGGCACCAGTGATGAATATCCAATGGAAATCTTGTTGGATATTGGATATTCAACTTTGCTTATTTTTGCAACTTTGGGATGTGCAATGTTTTGAAAGAGCTAATTTAATAAAACATTGATGTTTTATACATCCATATTTGCATAATTTGTAAATTTGTTGCTACCGGGACGACTATTGTACGAAGGTCCAACGGTAGTTGCATGATAGACTTTTGATATCTAAAGTTGCCAATTTGACAAATTCTGGAGAAACAAACATCTGAGATAATAAATTGGATGTTTGACATAGAATGTTGAAAGCCGAAGTGGTAAAATTTGTGATCAAGGGGGGCTCTGGCCAAATATCCAACAGAGTAGTGAAGTTCATTGGATATTGGATATTGGATAATCAAAGTTGCTGATTTTGCAAATTATGCAAGACCAAGGATCTAAAACAGTTAAATCAATGATTTACATACATTCTTCAAAGCCAAAGTGACATAGTTTGAAAATTTCTGTGCTAAAGGGGCACCAGTGATGAATATCCAATGGAAATCTTGTTGGATATTGGATATTCAACTTTGCTTATTTTTGCAACTTTGGGATGTACAATGTTTGGAAAGAGTTAATTTAATAAAACATTGATGTTTTATACATCCATATTTGCATAATTTGTAAATTTGTTGCTACCGGGACGACTATTGTACGAAGGTCCAACGGTAGTCGCATGATAGACTTTTGATATCCAAAGTTGCCAATTTGACAAATTCTGGAGAAACAAACTTCTGAGATAATAAATTGGATGTTTGACATAGAATGTTGAAAGCTTAAGTGGTAAAATTTGTGATCAAGGGGGGCCCTGGCCGAATATCCAACAGACTAGTAAAGTTCATTGGATATTGGATGTTGGATGTATCACCTGGTATATTCAAATTTTTCAAACTATGCAAGACCAAGGATCTAAAACAGTTAAATCGATGATTTGCAAGTAATTCAAAGCCAGAGTGACATAATTTGCACATTTTTGTTTTCGAGGGGCACCCCAGCCGAATATCCAATGGAAATCTCATTGGATATTGGATATTCAAATTTGCCTATTTTGCCACTTCAGAATGTACAATCATTGAGTTAATTGAATCATTGAGTTAACTGAATGAAATATCAATTGGTGATTTATATATCTAGATTTGCATAATTTGTCAATTTGTGGTTTCAAGGATTGCTCTTGGATAAACATTGCTTTTTCTGTCAAATCTTGTCGGATCAGTCACTGTCTTATCATCTATAATAATAATTGTCTGATTCTTGTCCTTTCTTTTATGATCAGCTCTTCAATGTTAGCTATAATATGTCAATTAGATATATTTCACGACAGAGCATTTTTTCAGGATTTTTTGACTGGGAGACCATCGGAATGACCTTTTATTTGTGGCACCGGGATACGCAACATTCTAGAAGTTTGGCCAATTTCTACCAAAAGGAGTTTTGCTAATTTTTTAATGTATGAAAAAGTTGATGTAAGCCGAAATATATAGTATTTTTAAACAGTAATGACAGTGAAGAAATATATTTTTGGTATGGAAAGAAGCTTCATATTCAAATGTCACTCTAGAACTTTAAAATAGACAACCAAATGTACAATAAATGTGAATCTCTGGAAAAAATTGGTCTCCCAGTAATACTATTTTGGCAATGACTGGGAGTCCAAATTTGTCCACTATGTTAAAAATGCACTGTTTCACGAGGAATCATGCTCAAAATAGCACTTATAGAGGGAAAATTTACAAATTTCCTCAGCAAAAATTCTTCCCATCTACAAGCAACAGCACCTGAACTGATGATGTCATGCACATTGCACATCTTATGCAAAAGAGCATTGAGTAGTGCCCATTTCTGTAGGTCAGTGATTACAACATAAGTTAGTAGCAAAATATATACTAAACATATACTGTAGTTCTGCTCTTGGTCTGAGAAGCAAACTACAAAAAGCCCTACATGTATTTTGTTTTACATCTGAAGTAAAACATACCTCTCCTTGAGTAATATTAAGTTATCAAGTCAATTTAACTCCCCTAATTACAGAAAACCAAATTCTGTGTATGCTATGCTTTAAAAAAATGTATCAATTTATGATCCATAACTTCAAGGTTAATTTTACAAAGAATCGATGGACATTTCACTTTTGCAACGTTTATTGGATAATGAATGTTTGAAATACATAGAATATTGACAATTTGGCAAATTCAGTCAGAACAGAGGTCTGAAATCGTAAACTGGATGTAGGCCTACTATGTAGGATTTTTTTAAAAGCCAAAGTAGCATGATTGGTAGATTTTTTTTTTAAGGTCAGCCCAAGTAGAATCTAAATTCATTGGATGTTGGATATTCAAAGTTGCTAATTTTCGGAATGTACACGGTTTAAAATAATTATTAAATGGGATAAATATTAACAGAAATAAGCCCCCCTTTATGAAAACTTGAATATCTCAAAGACCTCTTTTCCGATTTCTGTTAAAGTTCTTATATTTGGAGGCCTGTATATTGATATTATGAGGCAATTATGCCTGTGTAATTGTCGATTGCTTCATTTTTGTCTGAGCCAGCCGACCCCGAGTGCACATACCCCTCTAACTGTACAATAGTAAAAGAACATCAATGAAGCTTGGCATGTATTTATTTGCACTTTTCCGATGACAAACTACATAGTATTCTTTGCAGTTCCTGTGTGTTTTGCAAGTGAGATAGGGTTGGAAATTTTAAAGTTAATACCGTAACATGGGGTGATTTGGGTCAGAATTGGCCAGTTTTTGGTCATAGTATGAACAAAAGTATTGAATCGATGATTGGGGCTTTACGTCCTGTATTTACGCACTTGGTAGGCTAATTAGGACAGGGGGAGGACACGGCAATGAGGCAAAGGATGATTGAAACAGCCGTCCAACATAGGCCCAGGTGACCCAGCAAGAGCTGGATTCGAACCCTGGACCCAGCGATTGGCAGCCCAGTACGCTATCACTAGACCAACCCTCCCCCCAGTATGAACAAAAGTAAACTCAGAAATCAAAATATGGTGTCAAATTATGTTCCAGCACAAGGTCAAAGTATCCCCAAGAGCTTGTACTGATATGTTAAATTTCCAATGCTCTAGACCCTTAAAACCACTGTCCCAATTCACTCCACACTTTGGGGTGAATCGGGACACTCCCTTATTTTCACAATCAATACTTAATAGTTTTCTAAAGTGATTGCTACTTAATAGCTTTCTAAAGTGATTGCTACTTGTGAGCAAATATTAGAAAACATATTCAACATGGCAAAAATGTATTTTCAGGAAAATCTGAAATCAAATTCTTAGTTAATACGTACATTAAAAAAAATTAAATAACAGAAAACTATCAAAAAAGAAGTTTTTTGGAAATTTTGCCAGTGAATGACAATTCTGGACTAAATCGACTATTAATCATACTTAGTTCAATAATATTCATTAAAAAGCAATGCTAATACATTCAAATGAAAATCAGTAGGGTTATTTTTGTTAATTCCGGAACTTTGTCATTGCCCTGGATCTGAACCCATGACCAATTTTACATAATCTCTCATCTAGTCTACTATTCTGGTCCTCCAAGTGGCCAAAACTGAGTTTTAAAAGTTTCCTATAAGATTGGTGGCTCTAGTATTAATACTTTTCACAGTGCATGCTAAGTTCTGACCAGCATTTGAGAATTCACTTTCCGCAATGCTAAGTTTAAAGTACTGCAGCTCCTCACTGCTTGCAGTTGGAAATATAAAACTATAAGAAAATTTGCTCTGGTATGTCAGCTATAAATGTGCCAAAATCTATTTCCTGAGTTAAGGAGAAATATGTGTTTTTTGAAGAAATAGAATTCTTCCCTATCCTGTCCCGATTCACCCCAGTGTCCCTATTCACCCCATATTACGGTACCTCTAAAAATTTACCAAATTTTAGTATTGTGCAATTAGCAGACGTTGCACCTTCCTTGAGTGAGTCCGACTTATCCTAAAATATAAACTTGAAACGGCAATGGTTTCCGCCAAGTTTCACCCTAACAGTCTGGATTTTGATATTTTCTGTAATACATCCAATTCACTATCCTAGATGTTGTTTCTACTCTATTTGCCATATTGGCAACTTTGAATACCTAAAGTTTATCATCCGACTCCCGTTGGATGTCTATCCAAGAGCAATCCTGGAAACCACAAATTGACAAATTATGCAAATCTAGATATATAAATCACCAATTGATATTTCATTCAGTTAACTCAATGATTCAATTAACTCAATGATTGTACATTCTGAAGTGGCAAAATAAGCAAATTTGAATATCCAATATCCAATGAGATTTCGATTGGATATTCGGCTGGGGTGCCCCTCGAAAACAAAGATGTGCAAATTACGTCACTCTGGCTTTGAATTACATGCAAATCATCGTTTTAACTGTTTTAGATCCTTGGTCTTGCATAGTTTGCAAAATTTGAATATACCAGGTAATACATCCAATTTACTATTTTAGACTTGAATCCTTGCATAATTTGCTAAATCAGCAACTTTGAATATCCAACATCCAATATCCAATGAACTTCACTAGAGTCAGGGATGGTAAATCCGTCCAGGAGGGTAAATCCGTCCACCCCATGATATGAGGATATAGATATAGCTGTTATATTTGTGTTTGTTTCATAAGAAAGAGAAACTTGTTTTTCAACTACTTCCAACGTTTTTTGGTGTTTATAGCCGTTTCAATAATATTTCAGGTACATTTAACAACATTGGATAAAATACAATCAAATTCTGTGACGTCATCACAGCCATTTTGAGAATTTCAGATGGTGGACATTTTCGAGATTTTAGGCCTATTTTCGTGAACAAATAAATGTATTTAAGATAAAAATCAGTGAATGAGATGTAAAATTAAATTATTCTTACAGGATTTATAAAATTGTGACGCATTGAAAGGAAATACAATAGAAATAAAAGTGGACGGAATTACCATCAATATTTCAAAAGTGGTTTGATTTGGGGTTTGTAAATCCGTCCACCCACATTAAATTGACTTTTAAAGTACTTTATGACTTTAAATATTTAAAAATTGCATAACACTGATTACAGAATTTAGATAGGAACAGTTTTACCCCTTTGATTCGATTAAATTTTTCTTTAATTGTAATTGAGGTGGTCAATTGAAATTATTCAAATTTAACTTAACCTCTATTATTTAATTCTTCTGTTATAAGTGTAATCAATGAATTTTTATTCTAAAATTGACACAAAAACATTTGTAAGACTTAATAAATAGCAAAATTTGAAAAAAATATGAGATATGATAAGTGTGGGCTTCATTATGCTCTGTGGACGGATTTAACATTCCTGCTGGATGGATTTACCAGCAAGGTGGACGGATTTAGGTGACCTGACCTTCAATCTTTGTTGCCATGGTTTCAGCAAAAATTATTTGAACATTTGACTTTTTTTGACGGTTGTTGATAATACGGAATTTGCCCTTTCAAATGGATTCATTTTTGTTTTTGTATCTATTTGCATTATCCTGGAAATTAAGATTCAGCCAAAAGTGGACGGATTTACCATCCTTGACTCTAGTCTGTTGGATATTCGGCCAGGGCCCCCCTTGATCAAAAATTTTACCACTTCGGCTTTCAACATTCTATGTCAAACATCCAATTTATTATCTCAGATGTTTGTTTCTCCAGAATTTGTCAAATTGGCAACTTTGGATATCAAAAGTCTATCATGCAACTACCGTTGGACCTTTGTACAATAGCCGTCCCGGTAACAAAAAATTTACAAATTATGCAAATACGGACGTATAAAACATCAATGTTTTATTAAATTAACTCTTTTCAAACACTGAACATCCCAAAGTTGCAAAATAAGCAAAGTTGAATATCCAATATCCAACAAGATTTCCATTGGATATTCATCACTGGTGCCCCTTTAGCACAGAAATTTTCAAATTATGTCACTTTGGCTTTGAAGAATGTATGTAAATCATTGATTTAACTGTTGTAGATCCTTGGTCTTGCATAATTTGCAAAATCAGCAACTTTGAATATCCAATATCCAATATCCAATGAACTTCACTACTCTGTTGGATATTCGGCAAGGGCCCCCCTTGAGCACAGAAATATGCTAATTTTACAACTTTGTCTATGAATATACCACGTAATACATCCAATTTACTATTTTAGACTTGAGACCTTGCATAATTTGCAAAATCAGCAACTTTGAATATCCAATATCCAATATCAAATGAACTTCACTACTCTGTTGGATATTCGGCCAGAGCCCCCCTTGAGTACAGAAATATGCTAATTTTACAACTTTGGCTTTGAATATTCCAGGTAATACAACCAATTTACTATTTTAGACTTGAGACCTTGCATAATTTGCAAAATCAGCAACTTTGAATATCCAATATCCAATATCCAATGAACTTCACTACTCTGTTTGATATTCGGCCAGAGCCCCCCTGGAGCACAGAAATATGCTAATTTTACAATTTTGGCTTTGAATATTCCAGGTAATACATCCAATTTACTATTTTAGACTGGAGGCCTTGCATAATTTGCAAAATCAGCAACTTTGAATATCCAATATCCAATATCCAATGAACTTCACTACTCTGTTGGATATTCATGTAGGGCCCCCCTTGAGCACAGAAATTTGCAAATTTTACAACTTTGGCTTTGAATATTCCAGGTAATACATCCAATTTACTATTTTAGACTTGAAGCCTCAATGTTTTATTAAATTAACTCTTTCCAAACATTGTACATCCCAAAGTTGCAAAATAAGCAAAGTTGAATATCCAATATCCAACAAGATTTCCATTGGATATTCATCACTGGTGCCCCTTTAGCACAGAAATTTTCAAATTATGTCACTTTGGCTTTGAAGAATGTATGTAAATCATTGATTTAACTGTTGTAGATCCTTGGTCTTGCATAATTTGCAAAATCAGCAACTTTGAATATCCAATATCCAATATCCAATGAACTTCACTACTCTGTTGGATATTCGGCAAGGGCCCCCCTTGAGCACAGAAATATGCTAATTTTACAACTTTGTCTATGAATATACCACGTAATACAGCCAATTTACTATTTTAGACTTGAGACCTTGCATAATTTGCAAAATCAGCAACTTTGAATATCCAATATCCAATATCCAATGAACTTCACTACTCTGTTGGATATTCGGCCAGAGCCCCTTGGAGCACAGAAATATGCTAATTTTACAATTTTGGCTTTGAATATTCCAGGTTATACAACCAATTTACTATTTTAGACTTGAGACCTTGCATAATTTGCAAAATCAGCAACTTTGAATATCCAATATCCAATATCCAATGAACTTCACTACTCTGTTTGATATTCGGCCAGAGCCCCCCTGGAGCACAGAAATATGCTAATTTTACAATTTTGGCTTTGAATATTCCAGGTAATACATCCAATTTACTATTTTAGACTTGAGGCCTTGCATAATTTGCAAAATCAGCAACTTTGAATATCCAATATCCAATATCCAATGAACTTCACTACTCTGTTGGATATTCATCTAGAGCCCCCCTTGAGCACAGAAATTTGCAAATTTTATAACTTTGGCTATGAATATACCTCCAATTTACTATTTTAGACTTGAGACCTTGCATAATTTACAAAATCAGCAACTTTGAATATCCAATATCCAATATCCAATGAACTTCACTACTCTGTTGGATATTCGGCTGGGGCCCCCCTTGAGCACAGAAATTTGCTTATTTTACAACTTTGGCTATGAATATACCACGTAATACATCCAATTTACTATTTTAGACTTGAGACCTTGCATAATTTGCAAAATCAGCAACTTTGAATATCCAATATCCAATGAACTAGATTCACCGTTGGATATTCGGCAAGGGCCCCCCTTGAGCACAGAAATATGCTTATTTTACAACTTTGGCTATGAATATAGCAGGTAGTACATCCAATTTACTATTTTAGACTTGAGACCTTGCATAATTTGCAAAATCAGCAACTTTGAATATCCAATATCCAATATCCAATGAACTTCACTACTCTGTTGGATATTCGTCTAGGGCCCCCCTTGAGCACAGAAATTTGCAAATTTTAATAATAATAATAATAATAGGCATTTATATAGCGCTAATTCCAGTAAACTGCTCACTAGCGCTTATGCATGATCGATTTATTTGTAGAAACTCTTAAATAGATAAGTTTTCAGATTTCTCTTGAAGCCTTCAAGTGTTTTAGAGACCTTTACAGTCTCTGGGAGTTGGTTCCACAGTTTTGGAGCAGCGTGCGAAAAGGCTCGGTCTTCAAATTTGTTTTTGTTGAAGGAAGTTGGTTCATTTAAGAGCATTTTGTTATTGCTTCTCAGATTACAGCTTCGTTCAGATTTTGGCTGAATCATCTTTTGAATATATAAAGGAGCTTGTCCGTTTACTGCTTTCCAAGTTATTAACATGAGTTTGAATTTTATTCTAGCTGGAATTGGCAGCCAATGTAGCTGCTTCCTATACTGGCTTACACTGTCATGCTTTTTCAATTTTTCAATGAGTCGAACTGCTGAGTTTTGGGCCACTTGAAGTTTATATAATAAGCGACTTGAAGTTCCATAAAGAAGACCATTTCCATAGTCTAGGTGAGGAGTCACAAGAGCATTTACAGCTGTTTTGCAGGTTTCCTTGTCCAAAGACTTGCGGATTTTTGAAATATTTCTTAAATTGAAATAGGCATTCCGACACATTTTGTTGACTTGTTTTTCCATGGTCATGTTTTTGTCAAAGATTACACCTAGATTTCTAACATGATTGACCGCATCAATTTTGACATTTTCGACATGGATTGACGATACTTGGAGTTTATTGAGTTGGTGTTTACTGCCAATGAGCAGTAGCTCAGTTTTTTCTCCATTATTGCAAAGCTTATTTTCATGGAGAAATTTTCGGATTTCAGCAATGCACTTTTCCATTTTGACTATCGCATTTCTCTGATCTAAGAAAGTTGGTTTGAAAGAGAGAATAAGTTGTTCGTCATCGGCATACTTTTGGTCTTTGACTTGATTTTTTGCAGCCACTTCGCTTAATGGAGCGATGTATGAATTAAATAGGATTGGTCCCAGTTTTGAACCTTGAGGAACCCCAAATTTGAGTGGAAGTTTGACTGATGTTTTGTCATTAATTATCACTGACTGTGACCTGTCAGAAATGTATGACTTGAACCAGCACAGTGCGGAATCTTGAATACCGTATCTATTTTCTAAACGTTTCAGTAGAATCTTGTGATCAATTGTGTCAAAAGCGGCTGAAAGGTCCAACAGAACAAGCATTGTTACTTCACCTTTGCTCATATTCAACATGATATCATTATGGATCTTGGTCAGGAGAGTTTCAGTACTGTGGAATTTTCTGTAAGCTGACTGTTTCGCATCATCAAGGTTGTTTGCTGTAAGATGGTCCATGTATTGTTTGATAACAGCACTTTCAATTAGTTTTCCAAGGAAGGAAAGATTTGACACTGGTCTATAATTCTTTTTGATTAGATCCAATCCACATTTTTTCAACAGAGGTTTGACAAGCGCATGTTTCAGCTCAAGAGGCATTTCTCCCTGTGTGAGTGACTTATTGACAATATTGGTTATAATTGGGAGGTACTCATCAATGCATTCGAGCAAAAGCCAAGTCGGAATAGGATCAAGTTGGCAGTGTTTAACTGGCATTTCCCTGATCAGTTTCTTTATGTCACTCTGCGATAGGCTTCTGAAGTGTTGGAGAGTATGAGGAGCAGTTTCGATGTTATTAACAGTATCATTATGTGCAGAGTCTAACTTAGACCTGAGTGTTTTAATCTTCTCATCAAAGAACTCATTAAAATCATTTGCCAAGTCAATTTCATTTGTATGTGGTGGGAGAGGTAGTTCCTGTTTTCTGTTCAGACTTGAGTTCAATAACTTGAACAACTTCTTTGCATCACCATTAGAATCTTTGATTTTGACTCGCAGATCCTCTGATTTGAGGTGACTCAGCTGTAGATTCAACGCATTTCTTTTTTCTTTGAACGACTCCCAGTCTTTTACAAGTCTAGTTCTCCTCCATAATCTCTCTGCTTTCCTTTTTGCTGATTTTAGAAACTTGATACCAGCATTGTTAAACGAAGTGGGTGTGCGCAGAGTTACTTCTCTGGTTTTGATGGGAGCATGTTTGTCCAGAACCTCTTTGGTAGAGTCATAGAGTCTAATAAGTTCATTTAGATTTTTCTGTTCCTGTCCTTCTACAGTCAGATGTTTCCCAATGTCTTTTTTGAAATCTTGTACATTGATTTTGCTAGTTTTTCTGAAACTGATTTTCTTCTTGGGTTTGTTAGCTTTATTCATTGGAATGTCAAATAGAATGCAGTTGTGATCAGAGAGTAGGTCACTAACCATACATTTGTTCAATATTGATTTTTCTCGAGTAATCACAAGGTCCAGCGTATTGCCATCTTTGTGTGTTGGCGCAGCGACATGTTGTACAAGACCAAACATTTCAAGGATGTTGTTAAATTGGATAGCCTTGTTGTCACCCGGTTTATTCACATGAAAGTTGAAGTCACCAGTAATTATGATTTCATTGTTCAATGTTTGATAGTGTCCCAGAAATTTAGTGAATTCTGTAAAGAATTCTTCAAGACTGTATTTGTTTTTGTTTGATGACTCTGGGCGGTACACTAGAAGAATTGTAACAATTTTTCCATCCAACTGGACTTGGATTTGCATGTGTTCAAAGGTCTTGGTCTTCATGCTATCTTTTTGAATTGCTTGAATGCCAGATCTGACAAGGCAACCTACTCCGCCACCTGGCCTTCCCAAACGGGGTGCACTAAGAAAGAAATATCCACCATTTTGCAACTTTGGCTTTGAGTATACCAGGTAATACATCCAATTTACTATTTTAGACTTGAGACCTTGCATAATTTGCAATATCAGCAACTTTGAATATCCAATATCCAATATCCAATGAACTTCACTACTCTGTTGGATATTCGGCTGGGGCCCCCCTTGAGCACAGAAATTTGCAAATTTTACAACTTTGGCTATAAATATACCAGGTAATACATCCAATTTACTATTTTAGACTTGAGACCTTGCATAATTTGCAAAATCAGCAACTTTGAATATCCAATATCCAATATCCAATGAACTAGATTCACCGTTGGATATTCGGCAAGGGCCCCCATTGAGCACAGAAATATGCTTATTTTACAACTTTGGCTATGAATATACCACGTAATACATCCAATTTACTATTTTAGACTTGAGACCTTGCATAATTTGCAAAATCAGCAACTTTGAATATCCAATATCCAATATCCAATGAACTTCACTACTCTGTTGGATATTCGGCAAGGGCCCCCCTTTAGCACAGAAATATGCTAATTTTACAACTTTGGCTATGAATATACCACGTAATACAGCCAATTTACTATTTTAGACTTGAGACCTTGCATAATTTGCAAAATCAGCAACTTTGAATATCCAATATCCAATATCCAATGAACTTCACTACTCTGTTGGATATTCGGCCAGAGCCCCCCTGGAGCACAGAAATATGCTAATTTTACAATTTTGGCTTTGAATATTCCAGGTAATACAACCAATTTACTATTTTAGACTTGAGACCTTGCATAATTTGCAAAATCAGCAACTTTGAATATCCAATATCCAATATCCAATGAACTTCACTACTCTGTTTGATATTCGGCCAGAGCCCCCCTGGAGCACAGAAATATGCTAATTTTACAATTTTGGCTTTGAATATTCCAGGTAATACATCCAATTTACTATTTTAGACTTGAGGCCTTGCATAATTTGCAAAATCAGCAACTTTGAATATCCAATATCCAATGTCCAATGAACTTCACTACTCTGTTGGATATTCATGTAGGGCCCCCCTTGAGCACAGAAATTTGCAAATTTTACAACTTTGGCTTTGAATATTCCAGGTAATACATCCAATTTACTATTTTAGACTTGAAGCCTCAATGTTTTATTAAATTAACTCTTTCCAAACATTGTACATCCCAAAGTTGCAAAAATAAGCAAAGTTGAATATCCAATATCCAACAAGATTTCCATTGGATATTCATCACTGGTGCCCCTTTAGCACAGAAATTTTCAAATTATGTCACTTTGGCTTTGAAGAATGTATGTAAATCATTGATTTAACTGTTTAAGATCCTTGGTCTTGCATAATTTGCAAAATCAGCAACTTTGAATATCCAATATCCAATATCCAATGAACTTCACTACTCTGTTGGATATTCGTCAAGGGCCCCCCTTGGGCACAGAAATATGCTAATTTTACAACTTTGTCTATGAATATACCACGTAATACAGCCAATTTACTATTTTAGACTTGAGACCTTGCATAATTTGCAAAATCAGCAACTTTGAATATCCAATATCCAATATCCAATGAACTTCACTACTCTGTTGGATATTCGGCCAGAGCCCCCTTGGAGCACAGAAATATGCTAATTTTACAATTTTGGCTTTGAATATTCCAGGTTATACAACCAATTTACTATTTTAGACTTGAGACCTTGCATAATTTGCAAAATCAGCAACTTTGAATATCCAATATCCAATATCCAATGAACTTCACTACTCTGTTTGATATTCGGCCAGAGCCCCCCTGGAGCACAGAAATATGCTAATTTTACAATTTTGGCTTTGAATATTCCAGGTAATACATACAATTTACTATTTTAGACTTGAGGCCTTGCATAATTTGCAAAATCAGCAACTTTGAATATCCAATATCCAATATCCAATGAACTTCACTACTCTGTTGGATATTCATCTAGGGCCCCCCTTGAGCACAGAAATTTGCAAATTTTACAACTTTGGCTATGAATATACCAGGTAATACATCCAATTTACTATTTTAGACTTGAGACCTTGCATAATTTACAAAATCAGCAACTTTGAATATCCAATATCCAATATCCAATGAACTTCACTACTCTGTTGGATATTCGGCTGGGGCCCCCCTTGAGCACAGAAATTTGCAAATTTTACAACTTTGGCTATGAATATACCAGGTAATACATCCAATTTACTATTTTAGACTTGAGACCTTGCATAATTTGCAAAATCAGCAACTTTGAATATCCAATATCCAATATCCAATGAACTAGATTCACCGTTGGATATTCGGCAAGGGCCCCCCTTGAGCACAGAAATATGCTTATTTTACAACTTTGGCTATGAATATACCAGGTAATACATCCAATTTACTATTTTAGACTTGAGACCTTGCATAATTTGCAAAATCAGCAACTTTGAATATCCAATATCCAATATCCAATGAACATCACTACTCTGTTGGATATTCGTCTAGGGCCACCCTTGAGCACAGAAATTTGCAAATTTTACAACTTTGGCTTTGAGTATACCAGGTAATACATCCAATTTACTATTTTAGACTTGAGACCTTGCATAATTTGCAATATCAGCAACTTTGAATATCTAATATCCAATATCCAATGAACTTCACTACTATGTTGGATATTCGGCAAGGCCCCCCCTTGAGCACAGAAATATGCTTATTTTACAACTTTGGCTATGAATATACCAGGTAATACATCCAATTTACTATTTTAGACTTGAGACCTTGCATAATTTGCAATATCAGCAACTTTGAATATCAATATCCAATATCCAGTGAACTTCACTACTCTGTTGGATATTCGGCCAGAGCCCCCCTTGAGCACAGAAATATGCTTATTTTACAACTTTGGCTATGAATATACCAGGTAATACATCCAATTTACTATTTTAGACTTGAGGCCTTGCATAATTTGCAAAATCGGCAAATATCCAATATCCAATGGACTTCACCAGTCCATTGGATATTCAAAATCTGCAAATTCTGTATCTTTGAATATCTAACATCCAATGTCAAATGGCTGTTGGATATTTGACAGAACCACCCTTGGTAAACAAAAAACTGCACATTTTGAAGTTTGGATTTGAATATCCAACATCCAATATCCAATGAACTTCACTCGCCGAATATCCAATATCCAATATCCAATGAACTTCACTCGCCGAGTATCCAATATCCAATATCCAATGAACTTCACCACTCCGTTGGATATTCAAAATCTGCAAATTTTGTATCTTTGAATATCAAACATCCAATGTCAAATGGCTGTTGGATATTTGACAGAGCCACCCCTGGAAAACAAAAAACTGCAAATTTTGAAGTTTGGATTTGAATATCCAACATCCAATATCCAATGAACTTCACTCGCCGAATATCCAATATCCAATATCCAATGAACTTCACCCGCCGAATATCCAATATCCAATATCCAATATCCAATGAACTTCACTGACCTGTGCTGGGGCTGGACTTTTTTTTTTCATTTGATACTTTTTAGCAAAATTTGTTCAAAGAAGGTAGGCCTGTTGTAAATGCTTGGGAAAAATGTTGTTTGCCACTATTTCTAAACAAAAATTGAGTCTCTTATGCAAAACAAATGGAATCATCCTGAGAGGGGAGACACTTTTCTTTGCATGCTATAAGAGAGCCACCTGGTGACAAGCAAACTATTAGACACAATGCATTGCTGCTGCCACCTGGCACAAAGTTACTTTAGTATGCTGCGGCTTTGCTGCTTCAAAGAAATAGTTCCACTTTCATAGCACATTCACAAAGTTTCTATTCAGCATTAAGGTAAACTAGAGTCAGACTCGGCAATCGCATTCTCCAAGGAAGGTAATCAGCTCACTCAGAAACGGTCGCATGTCACAAGGTCGTACAATTTGCTTTACATGGCGGTTTTGGACCAAAAATTTTTTTTTATCAAAAAAGTCTAAATTAGGTCTAAAATATCCTATTCAAACCAAAAACCAGCGTAATTTCACAAAAATTAGGGCTGTTTGTCTTATTATTTGATTTTATTCACCATACAAATCAATGTAAAGCTCAAACTTTAAAGGCATTTTTCTCAAAAACGACTATATTTCAGTAACATTACTATAAAGTACAAAGTACTCCTTGTATCCCCATGAAATATTCACTGAAGTTAGTTAAGAAGATGGTTCAACTAATCAAAGCTACAAAAAATATGTCCTCTTCTCCAAAAGACTTCATATACCTCAATGAATTTATGTTACTGAGACAGAGAAAAAACCTTTCTCAGGCATCATGTTTAAAACTGTGCCAGAAGCCTGATTAATGTCAAAATCTCAAGTAAAAGGTTTCAAACCATCACCAAAATACCTGAGAACAAATTCTGTTATTGCAAATAAGATATTACAAGATATTTACGTGACATGGTGCAAATATATCTTATATCAGTTATTTTCTACTGCATGAGAAATCAACATCTCATGTGAGCATACCAATCTGGAGCTATCATCCATGCATATGTATCTCTTTTTACCTTCAGCGAACGAAGTTCAAAGAAGGTATTGTAATCACTTGGGTAAAAATGCTGTCCGTCCGCCGGGCGGGCGGGCGGGCGGGTGGGCGGGTGGGCGGGCGGTCGGGCGGCGGGCGGATAGATCGTTTCCGGCCCGTCACTCGGCCTCTATTGAATGTATGTGGATGAAATTTGGTACACATCTAGCCTGTATGGTCTAGTTGTGCCTTTTGATGGTCTGATGAATAGATCTTAAATACTTTTTGAAATAATTAACAAAATATAAAAATAATTTTTTTTTCATTTCCGGGCCAAGGCTCGGTCACTATTGCATGTGCATGGATGAAATTTGGTACACACGTGGCCTATATGGTCTAGTTGTGCCTCTTGATGGTCTCATTGACAGATATTCTACACTTTCTGAAAAAAGGAGAAAAAATATAAAAACTTTTTTTTGTTTGGGGGGGACTAAGACTCGCTCACTATTGCATGTACATGGATGAACTTTGGTACAAATATGGTCAATATGGTCTAGTTGTGCCTTTTGAAACGTCTGATGGAAATATTATATACTTTTTCAAATATTGAAAAAAAACATAAAAATTATTATTTTTGTTTCTGGCCCAACATCCGGTCACTATTCCATATACATGGATGAAGTTTGGTACACATATGGCTTGTATGGTCTAGTTGTGCCTTTTCATGGTCTGACAGATAGCTATTCTATAGTTTTTGTAATATTGAGAAAAAATATTTAAAATAATTTTTTTTATATCGGAGCCAAAACTTCCCCACTATTGCATATACAGTAATGCATTTTTCTAAACAAATCACCTATGCAATTAGTAGTGCTTTTTGATGCGTATAACACTTTATGAATCATTGGAAAAATTGAGATAATGGAAGGCCACTACTCGACGGCTATTGCATACCTATAGACCTAAGCAATTTCGTAAACGCACCAATTTTATGATATTATTGTAATCTTCTAAAGGTGTTATTCGCTGAAGGTTTGCTGCTGCGCAGCCTATGTTTTTATTGGCTATATGACAGCAAGATTATCAAATGTGATTGTTATTTATTCATTTGATGATGTGGTCTGCCCTTTTTGTCCTTTTGGAAGTCCATTACATTA
Source organism: Platynereis dumerilii (assembly GCA_026936325.1). Classification (NCBI taxonomy): domain Eukaryota; kingdom Metazoa; phylum Annelida; class Polychaeta; order Phyllodocida; family Nereididae; genus Platynereis; species Platynereis dumerilii. The sequence goes on from JAPTHN010000034.1 coordinate 2,924,659, forward strand.
AGCAAAAAAATTGTGTACGCTCAAGCATATATGTGTTACATTTGGTTTAGCCTTGTTCAGAGCATCACAGAAATCAGAAAATAATTGAAAACATAGCAATATTTTATACCATAGTAAAATATAGCTCATGAATGAGGTTTTTGCAAATGTCACGAAAAGTTCAGCCTAAAGTAGACAAGCAGCACAAAAAGAATTTTACCTGCAAACACAATCTGATAAATGCATTTGAAAATAGAACTTATGAGCATTTTATATATATTTGAACTTCCTAGCTTTAATATTAATAGCTACAGATTAAATCTAAGAAAATGTGTTGAATTTTTTTTGCCAGCGGGACAGGTTCACGTCGCTGCACATTAAAGGATCTACAGAAGGCACTGTAACAGTTAGATAGAAAATTTAAGCTTCAAGAGCACTGTAAACCCATGCCGTAGGTGCCGTTGAAAAAGTGCCGTAAAACTGATGCTGATCTTACCGTAAATCTTTAAAAACGGTAAATTACCGTTAATTCAACAGTAAACCGTAAATGTGACATTGACTACCGCAAAACCAACAGGAATGTGCCGTAAGATCAAGAAAACGGCAATTAGCCAATTACTGTTGATTTTACGGTAACTGTTACTTTTATGAAGTTGCCGTATAGGCCTAATTATGCACTACAGCAGCTTACCGTAGAAATTTTGTTGCAGCAGGCCAACTGTTCTGAACCACAACACAAACAATGCTGTCAAAGCAGTTTGTTTGTTTGTTTCTGCAAACATGACTCTTGGCTGTTTATGATTTATAACAATAATCTAGACAACTTAAATCTATTGTACTTAAGTCTGCCTTAATGATATTTTCTGTCAACTATATTGCCGGTTGAACACTGTATGAGAGACTTGAGAAGATCTGTATTCACAAGGAAATTTTAAGTTTCAAGGTAATATCACTTTAAATATATATGTTCCTATTAACACAGGAGTATCAACTTATCCAGAGAATGTTGTATTAAGTGAAAGAGGTGGGTGGGGCTGACTGCAAAATAATTAATTCAATATTAGTGCTATATATAAACAAATTAATTTTCTTGTGAAATTATGCATTACTAATATGAATAGCTAGCCTTTTACAATATTTTTATGTGCAGGAGTCTAATAGGAGGTACTGGGGTAAATTGTGCTACTCACTGGAGGTCTTTTTATGAGCAGTAGGGGAGAATGGGGTTAGTTGTACCATGGGATAAGTTGTACCAACCACTGTTGTAAATCAAATGAGTTTCATTATTTTCACTGATTCAATAAAGCATTATCGTTGGGGTGAATTGAAAATCTGGGTGAATAAGGCAATCCCACTCATGTATTCTTAATAAGTTTCATGTAGCATATCAGACATATGCTGAATTCATGCTATGTCATTATGAGCCATGGAAAAAAAAAACTGCCACATATAATGCTACGAAAAGCAACACTCATAAGTTCAAATTTGTTATTGAAAACTTGGAAGTACGGAGAACTGACATTCTTGTTCTCAGTCATCTGGTATTGGTATAAGATGATGTCCTTCTGATAGGATGGAGTTAAGGTGTATATCTAGATATATTTGTGTAGTCAGATTTTGAAATCTTGCATTGCTGGTTTACTTTTGACAACCAGTTTTCTCCATTGTTGGTTTATTCTTTACAACCAGTTTTCTTCAGAAAATCAAGTTAGGGTAAGTGCTGTAATTCGGAGTGGGTTGAGTTGTGCCAATGGCATGACATAGGATTTAATTTTTTTTTTAACCTATTTTTCTCTTCATTTTACTCAAAGCCTAGACATCTTTTGAAACAATTTACACTGAGAAGAAATGTTAAAAGTGTTATATCTCCCTCTTAACAATTAATAATCTGGATTTTGCAGCATTTTTGAATTTTTGTGTAAAATGGCTTATAATTGTTTAATAAGTTTCATGTAGCATATCAGACATATGCTGAACTCATGCTATATCGGAAGAAATAGGCAGAATGATAGGTTTTTATGGAATGAACTAAATCAAACAATTTTCACCATCATGTGACACAACTTACCCCAGCACTTGGGTACTTGACCTACTTTTTTCAAACACTTGCCATGATCTTCTATATGGTCTGGTCGCCCTGAAACTCGCTTTGATTCTGGCCAATTTGCTATATCATTGATATCTAATTATCAGATTACATGATCAAGCTTTGGTTTTTTGGGAATCTCCCTGAAGCAAAAAATGGCACAACATACAATGATCTCCCGACACAGCTCAATTTTATACTAACGCTGTAAGCCTTTCATAAATTATAAATTATTAGCATATATTATATTAATAACACAGTTACTGTAAAGCTATTTAAAATGTCAAACCATAAAGGAACAATACTAAAACCTAAGTTTTTTTTGTAAAAGTGCAATTCGACAGCAATGGCAAGACATGAAATTCTGTATGTAGTCATATTGAGTGTCATTGGGTAACAAAAAATAGTAAGATTTGCAAATGCACTTGGAATACTGGTCATATAATATTACGTTAAAAAAGAATCCGCGGATCCAAAAGCAGAGCTTGGCATTTCTGTAGGCTCTGCCTTTAGAACTCGCTCTGTCCTTTCAGTGGGCATGCGGGCCTGTGAATAATAAACAGCTTTAGTTGATCTTCCTGCCCCTGAAAAATCAATCCATTGATTCAAAAAAGTCAAGATGGAATCATTACACATTTTTCAGCCTTAATGAGGGATCACTGCCCTCATTTGTCATTAGATGAGGGTGTTTCTATTAATGATAGGGAAGGAAGACTGGGGAAAGTTATTTTTAGCACATTGGAATACATGTATATGGATGATGATGGTAGGCCTTAGAGAAAAGTGGGTAAAGTGGCACTACATGTAAGTCGCTGGTACAATTCGTTTTGTCACTTGATGGGGCAATTTGTAGCACCAACTTTATTCCAAAAAAATGTTGTGTTTCACCCATTTCAAGGGAAGGATCCTTCAGGTTTATATCCTGTATATATGCAATTATTTAGCTTAATATTAGATTAGGGACTACAGTAATAAGGCAAGGTGCACCATTGCACAAGATGAAAGATCCCTCTGACAAGGGTTGCCTGGATTGAGAATCGAACCAGTGTCCCTGAGGTCAGTAGGCCAAACATTACCGCTGAGCCCTTTAAATGGATGGCATTGCCTTCTTTACTAAATTCTTCCAAAAGTGGGCTACACAAGTTGCCCTTTCGCACAACTTACCCCCAGTATCCGTTATACATTAAAGTTATTGATCGACAGTACTCCAAAGCTATTTCAATGTAATTGAGGAGGTTTAATATTTTTTGAGAGTTTAAAAAATTTGCGGTTTGCCTACAAGATTTAGGTTCCTTCACAGCGACTTAGTCTATGTTATCTACTGATGTCATTAAGTTTTCAGCAAATAGCTGCCATATTATAACAATTCTTTTTGTTGCAGGGGACCTTATAAAATCCAGTTAAAGTGACTACCAAATGTTGTCCTTCTGCAACCAGTCAAGATGCAGTACCATCCAAAACTCTCCTACTGAAGTCATCTTATTCGATCTGATGAGTTAGACACATCGTCGTTCCTGGCTGAAGTAAACAACTCCAAGAAATATCACCAATGCATTTCAACCCATACTTTCTCACCTCTGCCAATGACCAGCAATATTCATACAAACAATGTGTAAGTCATATATATAAACATCACGTCAGAGTATAAGATATTTTAAACTTAATTTTTTTGAAGAACACTGAATAAGAATATTTACTTATTTTTCCAGAAAGAGAATTGTAAGGTTGCTGCCTGAAACCAGGATGGCCAGCTTTAAATTTGGATGCCATTGTGATGACTTGGTTCAGAGATATTGCCCAAATGTATTATACGATATGACATCATAAAAAGTAAAATGGTAAGTTGTGTCACTGTTTGCCTTGGGCTGATACTGTATGCCAAATAAAACAATTTTCTTCAAGGCAATCTCAATATGAGATATTATACAGTTATCCAGTTGCAAAATCAGTGACTGATATTGAACAGGTGCTGTGCGCTGATAAATAGTATGGCTTTTGGTTGCAAATGCAAAGAAAATGGCTGGAAATCAGACGTGTGAAGTTTTTGTTTCTTTTGGCATGCTTGTTTTAAACATATCTCATCATAACTCAATAACTTTTGCACCCACAATTAAGTAACATAAGCAAAATGAATAAGGCAAATGGGAGAAAAAAAATCGAAAAACAGAATGTGGGAATGTGAAATGTCAATTCAATCTTTTACACATTGAACTTGCCATGCATAAATCGGCCGTGCTATAGATTCAGATTCAGACAGTGGAAGCGTATTACCGCCAAAGATTTTTTATTTCGGGTTTGATACAAAGAAATTTTCAATTTTCATCGGAGTGTCGGGTGTCAGGGAAAGTTGGAAGTGGAGTTGAGAATTGGAAGGGCAGTTGGAAGGAGCGTTGGAAGGAGATTCGGAATTGAAGATGGAATGAGAGTTGGAAGTGAAGTTGGAAGGAGAGTCAGGGAAGGAATTTGGGAGAAAACAGGAGTCGGAAGTCAGGAATAGAGAATTGTTGAGAGTCAGAAGGAGGGAGTCATGGAAAGGTGGAAGAAGGGAGTCAAGAAGAGAGTTGAAAGGGACATTGTTGGAGGTCTCGATGTCGGCCTTGTTCTCGAGGTTAGCCTTGGGGCTATATTTTTATGGCCTTGGCCTTGGCTGGGTGTTGGATGCCAAATCACACGCTTTGCCTCAGTCTCAGGTATCTTTGGGCCAGTGTTGGAGGCCTCAAGAAGACTCATCGTCAAGACCCGTCTCTGGGTTATGTTTTTTTAATGGCCTCGGATGCCGAATCCTTGGCCTGGCCTTGGTCTCGGATGTTTCAACCTTGACTGCATCGTTGGAGATGCAGTCAAGAGAGTCTGGAGAACCGAGTAGGGTAGAGGGGATTTTTGAAGTCAGGAGTTGGGGTTGAGTCGGGAGGTGCATCAGGATTAGGGAGTTATTGAGTAACAAGAAGGAAATCAGGGAGAGTTGGGAGTTTTGAGTTTGGTGTCCCCTCCAGACTATCCCAACTACTGACTCTACCCAACTCCCGACTCTCCCCTAGCCCCTGACTCTTTCAAATTCCTTCTGCAACTCTGACTCTTAATTCCATCCTCCCAACTCTCAAATCCCTCCTGCTGACTCTCCCTCTTCTCCCAACTCTCTTCACAACTCTCACTTCCTGACTCTCCTCACAACTCTGTCTGACTCTCCTCTTGTTTCCCCTTTCAACCTCCTCCAAACTTTCCCTGACTCCCTCATCCCTACATTCTCCTGACTCTGCTCGACTCTCTACTCTCCTTTAACCCCTTTTGCTTTTTTGCTGAGATGGAAAGGTTTTTGCATTAAGCCAAAATTTGATTAAATCGAAAGCTTCTTGGATTAAAGTTTTTCATTTGAACCAAAACCCCTTTTTTGTTTATTGATTTTACTTAAAAATTATTTTATATGAAAAAGGTTCCTGCTTCAGGTTTGACTGCAGAGTGCTCAACTCCTCCTCCTGACTCTCCCCAATTTCCTTCTTACAACGTTCCACAACTCACTCTTCCAGACTAACCTCCATACTCCTGACTCTCCCCAGTTTCCTTCATCTGAATACAGTGATGGAATTGGGGGGGGGGGAGTTCAAGGGAGCTGAGCTCCCTTGATAAAAAAAAAACAGGGGGAGCTGTGACCTGCTACAGCTCCCCCAATCATCAGAAGAAACAGATAATTATCATGTTCACTTTTTCGGTCCTCCAGGTAGGCCTAAATTTAGCCAAAAATAAACTCTGGTTTGGAATTTTTCTCCCTTTTAAAAATTTGGAATGGCGCGCCTGTGCCGCGACAGCTGATAGCTCCCCTGACAAAAATTTTCCATTTCCATCACTGTCTGACTCTCAACAACTCTCTCCTCCAGACTGCCTTCCTGACTTTCTATGAAACTCTTCCCAACTCCCTTCCTCCCAATTTTGCCTCCCTCCTCCCGATTACTCCCAACACTCTCCAACTCCCTCCTCCCCCCCGACTTATCAACTCCCGCGACTGACTCCCCTTTTGATTCCTCCTATGTCCTGCCAACTTTCCCCAACTCCTTCTTCCTGATACCCCAACTCCTGAATCTCCCCTACTCCCTTCTAGCAACTCTTGCACTATCTCTTCCTGACTTGCCCTTCAATCCAAACTCCTTATGACTCTCCTAGATTCTCCCCAAATCCATCCTCCAAACTCACTTTCTGACTCCTATCCCGATGCCACTCCCAACTCTCCATGTGACTTCCCTCTCAACTTTCCCCCACTGCATCCTCCCGATTACCAAACGCCAGACTGCATCCTCCTGACTCTCCCCAGCTGCCGCCTCATGACTGTTCCCAACTCATTTCTCCTGACTCTTCCTGCTTTTTTGCTAAGACTAAAAGTTATATTAAAAATTTAATCTCGAATAAAACCTAAAGGGTTTCGGATTTTACTCAAAAAGTTTTTATAGATTAAATAAAAAAGATTTTTGGTTCAAAAGAAAAAACTCTGGGATTAAACAAAAAGATATTTCGATAAAAATCAAAATGTTTTTTGGTTCAAATGAAAAACTCTTTAGAGAATCTGGGAGAGTCATAAGGAGTTTTAAATTAGATGAAGGTTTTTGGATTACACCAAATCTTTTATTTGACTAAAGGAAAAAGGCTTTTGAATTTCAACCAAAAAGCTATTGGAATAAACCGAACAATTTTGGATTCAACCAAAAGGTTTTTCATAAATTAAAAAAAGTTTTTGGTTTAAACAAGTTTTTGGAATAAACCAAAAATAAAAAATATTGTTGGCAGTAATACGCCTCCGTACTGCACATTGAGTCATCGGTTCTTGTTGTTTGTTTTTTTTCAGATAAATCAAACATTGTCAATCCTATGCATATAAGTAATAAAGCTACGGTCTTCAGCTATCTTGGTCTCAAATGTCAGTGGTCCTGAATCTCTCTTGAGCATTTTTCCTTGATGGAAACAAGTGTAACTTTAAAATTTCCAAATTACCCAATACATTACAACTGCATAATGCATATCGAAACTATTACCAAGTGAAGAATTCATTATTATATATTTAGAATAATTAAATTTTATGAGCACCCCTCGCATACTAAATTTTTATATGGTTTAACATGCACACTCTCTCCTGCTAATTATATAATCAATTATGAACCCTTCTTATAAAATTGACCTAAGAGGAATGTGTCACTTTTCTGAGAATGACAAATAACATGCACATAAATTGTACATTTACTTGTCATTATGTTTTCACATTTCAGGAACCAGGCGACAAAAAAGAGAGATCCGTTGCTTCGAAGTTTGGAGGCGAACCAAAAAAAATCCATTTTGACCCAGGAAAGATCCAATGGACAAAATTTCAATTTCAACTTAGATAAATATTCTTTTAGACTTTTGGATGAATGAGAAATAAAGTCAAAATTTAAAATTTATTTTAATAATTGTTTTTTTGTTTATATCCGCTAATAAAAGTGTTCTTATGACAAGCTTTCATTTGTGTTTGATTCTTTCTCAAATGATAATGTTGCAATAAAGTATGAGGCTAAAAATGATCAATGCATAAAGCAGAAATTAACTCTAATTCCCTGAAAGAGCGAAGGTGACATCTGGTGAACTGCAATCACAGGCAAACAATAGCATTAGTGAGGATAGCCGGCCAATTAATTTGAATTACCTTGCAATGAATATACATATTGATAATCCATAAGGGATATTCACTGAAATTAAAATCTGTAGTATGCTTAAATTTTTTATATGAAGGTACTGATCACACATACCATTAAATTTACGGCATCTTGCTGTCATCCCTACAGTAGCTTTGAAAATTTGTAGTAAAATTAAGGCAATATTGCCGTAACATGACGTAACGGCGTAATTTGTAATTTACGGCAGCTTACTGTTAAGGCAAAGTGTACGGCAATTTGCCGTTAGCATAAAAATACAGCTACGGCAATTTGCCGTCTGTATCAAATTACGGCATAAGAGTGTTACATTTACAGCAACTTGTCGTAAATTGAATAACGGCATTACCGTTGATTTTACGGCAAGTTGCCGGCTAATTTGCTGCCGGTAATGCCGTTAAACCAACGGTTTCGGTTTTACACTGAGCTTAAGTAGGAATCAGGTACTCCTGCAGAGCAAACCAGATTAAAATATCTTTTGTCGCTGGCAAGAAACTCACTTTCTAGATGATTTTTTCAAATCTGACGTAAAGCGGGACACAAAAAAATCACTTGTTTTCCTGAGTTTTTGATGGCTAGAAGCCTCATTTTGTGATAAAATTGACTTTCTAATATGATATAGAAGAAGTCAGGCCTTCCAGTGGTGTATAATATTGCATAATAGAAATTTGTAGGTTAAATGTAATCATCATTTAAATGCAAAATTTATGAAATTGTACGACATTACGACTTGTGACCAATTTACAGGCTTGGTTTCTTCCAGACAAAAGGAGTGTGAGTTTGTCACACTCAGTTTACACTGTATGTTGGCTGCTCGCTGGAGCTCGCACAATTGCATACTTGCCACTAGGTGGCGACACATGGCAGCATATGTTCTTGAAGTGTTCTCCATCATGAGGTGCCATTTTCTCTTCCAATAATTGCAAATAGGTACAACAGTAACATTTCCTGGCAGCAAAACAAGATATTTGTGACAATGTTGAAGCCTGCATGGCACCACATATCCTGCAAATCTGAACAATTCAGAAAATTGAGAATCTACTGTATACTTCTCCTGACTTGAACCAAAATAACACTTCAGGAACATCCTTGACCATAATGTACACCAGCATAGGCGTTTGCAATTGAAAATAAGAAAATAAATTTTTCAAGTGGACCGCCAATCTGCAAAGAGCTCTATGTAATGTTATGTCGATTTCATATTTCTTGGGAAATATTGCACTTTTGGCTTTACTGTTCAAACTATATTTATAACTGAATGACTTGCATGTCATTGTCAAAAAAAAAAAAATTGCTGTAGGTTTCTCTCCTGAGAAGACAACAACAACTGTATGGTTCAATGGGCTTTGAAGCCTGAGGTGAATCTGATTATTGTGTTAATGTTTGAACACTAACAAATCAGGAAGTTCTGGGGTATTAAATTTAATTTTGTTTGATTTGTTGTCATCTAGGTAAATTCAATACGAAACTCTTCCTTTTAGCCTCTTTCAAATATGGAAAAAGCGGAAAGATCAACATATATACATGAGGTCATACTTCATTTCATTGAATTGGAAATTATGGTGTACAGTCATGGCATGTGGATGATGAAAAAGTTTGACTATGACAAACAGTGGCCAAGAATTTGTCCTGTTATAAATACCCTCTGAGTGAGCAGTGGGCGAGACTGAAGAAAGGCCTGTCAAGATGAAGAGCGCAATTTACACCGGGACTTTTGCTTTGACTCTGCTCATGGTTCTGATGCTGCAACCTGCCCATGGACAAGGAACCATAGGTTAGTTATCCATCTTATACAATATTATACAATTATTGACCTTAGTTGAATATCATTAGGTCAGGTCCGTAAAACCTGATATTGACCGAAACGGAAGTCCATAATTGTTTTGTTCCATGACTAAACATATACATGTAGAAAATAGTAGAAGCTTGAAGTTAATTTGTGGTTATGTTGAACAACATGCTTTAATTGTATCTCGTCATAAATCAGTAACTATTGGACTCTCATAAGAATGTTTAACATTTTTGGAATCTAGAAGTAATGACACATAAAATATTTTTTTGAAAAACTTTATAGCAGACTTTTCATCTCTAAATACAGCACTGTCACCGAAAAACTATAAAAATTGTGGACTTTTTGTCATTCAATGCCATGTTGTAATGCCAATACTGATGTTATCTTGTTTTAATTTCATATTACTATAGCCCCACACAATTTTTGCAACTTTTGACACTCACTGCAGTTTTCTATTTTAAGTACTTTTTGAGATATTTTTTTTACAAACAGCAAGAATACAAATTGGTGCAATTGCTGTATTTCAAAATTCAAAAATTTAACAATGAAGTATTATTATATACTAATTAAATGATACATAAATTAACAGTAAAGAGTTATTATTTGAATTAAATTTGCAATATTACGGATTTTATGTTTCTACCATGTCAAGTAATGCATCCATCTCATGGAAGTCTCTCCGATAGATAGATGATTATATTTTTCACAAACAGCAAAAACAAAATTTGTGTAATTGCTGTAATTCAAAATTCAAAAGGAAAATTTAGCAATGAAGTATTATATTACTATTTGAATCATGCAGGGACCACTGTATTATGTGCCTTCATAAAGTAATATCCATTCCAAGGACGATTGCATTTGTGCTTAATTACATTTTTCGTTGACTCATTTCTCGATAGTAAACATGCTTATCTATACCTATCTATATATATGATATATATGAGTTTCTGGCAAAAAGTTTGGAAACAGTGTGTTGTTTCGCCATTGGATTAGAGTCTAGTTAAGCATCCTCCCATTCTTGAGGGAAGTCCTCCCATTCTTTTGAAAGTTCCTGAAAATTTCATGACGTCACGTCTTATGGTAACTGAGATAAAGTTGAAATTACATTGGAAAATATACAGTGTTCAGTGCAGTATGGTGTGTATTGTGGAGTTAGAAGTAAAAAAAGTGATGGAAAGCTACCAAATTTGAAAAGGGTAATTAATCTGTGTCGCACATAAAAACTTTCTACAAAATTCCGTCTTAATCTGTTGAGTAGTTTTTGCATAATTATCTGCACAGAGTCATACACGAACACGTCAACTGAATCAGGCTCTTCACATAAGACCTGATGGAAGACCAAAAAATTGCACTTTTGAACCTGAAGTGTTGTGAGAATCTGCCCTCTACTCTGACACTATGTAATACTTAGCTTTAGTTTAGGGGTCTCCATTTCAACGGGAAAAATCAATATTGATTAATTTTCATAACACAAAGGTCTGTACAATTTGAGTTCCCCCGTGGCCTAATTGGTAAGTGCGCTTGTCAACTGGCTTTGAGGGCGTGGGTTCAAATCTCACCTCGGGAACTCATTTTAGTCCGAGCCCATGGGACATTAAATGGAGGCGGGTTGTATCCAGTATTCTATGCTGGGGCAACTGAAAGACCATGGGCATCCCTGAATTAATAGGGTATGTGCCAGACTCACAGTCTTCTCATCTCATCATCATACGGCAATCGCCTGCCTCGATATAGCCCACTAAGGTGCTGTAGAGGCGTAAAACACAAACAAACAAACAAAAATCTGCACAATTTGACTCACCAGGAGCTTTCACCCTTCTCACAAGGGCTTCATCAGAGCTCTGTCTGAAGTGTCTCAGGTGGTCACATGACTGCTCAGAGTCAAGTCATGTGACAGGGAAAAATCTAATCTCCTAAAATCCCCAATTTGAAATTGATGACCACATAAGCAAAACAAATACTAGTAGAATTTCAGCCAAATCGGTTAATATTTGGAGGTTGCGCAATGCCTTTCAAGTTTATAATGTAATTCCTCGTTTGTGCAACTGAAATATTGGTCAATTTCCCAGATCTTTCTCAGAAGTGAATTTTGTGTGTGTCTTTTTAGTATATAATAGAGTTGGCATGCCAAAGTAATATCTGGGTCTATTATTATTTTTTATTCAGAGTAAGTGAAATATGTATCCATTTTTAATGAAAAAATGCTTGACAATTGACCTGTGTAATATCTATGCTGACCCGCAACAAAACTTTGTAAGTCAGATAGACTATCAGGACTGGATGGGGCCCGTTATTGCAAGAGTTGCAACTATATAACAATGATTTTGAGGTCTGCTGATGGGCAATCGCATGTAAAATTTCAACAGCTTTGTGAAACTTCGGTTCAAGTCCAATATAAGGACCAAATAGTTCCATGGTGTAACAATAAGGGCGTTATTTGGTTGTGACGTCATCATAACAAATGTTTTGGCCAATGAGCGGGGGTGTGGGGGCGGCAGCCCCCATGTGACGCCATGACAACGGTTGTGACGCAATGATTTTAAAGAGTAAAGAGTCTCACTGGAACTACTTAACCGTACATTGGACTTGAGCCGAAACTTCTAAATACAATGGATTAATTGATTTTCTGACATTTTGGTTTTGACAGGTGCTTGCTGGGCAGACTGGAGCAGATGCACAAGAGGGACCAGTGCTGGAGGAGGGTGGCTGTGGCAGACTTGCTCAAAAAGGTCGGTTCTACAAGCTTTAGAATTCAGAATTTATGACTGGGAGGGGGGGGGGGGGTGGTTGACTGTTGTCGGAAGCTGTAATTAAAAATCTGCATGAATTATTTTGAGAAAAACATTTTTTCTAACTTAATGGTGGTTAAAACCCAAATTGAAAGTTGTCTAATAATAATATAAACATCTAATGTTAATGTTTTTGCTTCAGATGTTATTGCTTGGGTTACTCGACTGGGACATGCATACAGGCACCATCCAGTTGCCGTTGGCTGTTCGGCAACAAAATTTGGCGATGCCAGTGCAGCGGGACAAGAACTACCAGGCGATGTTGATAACCCAAACTGCCATCTACATTTTTTTGAGAAATAAAACTTTGCATCTCAATTTCAACAACTGGCTTAATGTCTTGTTTAAAATTGTTTCCTTGCCATATTCCCCATGGGCACATTGACGTTGCGGCAACGTTGCAACGACGTCACACTTTTCGTCAAATGACGTGGAATTGTATGGTTGAAATCATGTTGTCACAACGTTGTGAAGCAACGTCAAAGATATGACGTTAGCATGCAACGTTGTGGCGACGTTTTACAACATTGTGAGGCAATGTCAGGAGTTCGACGTTAGCTTGCAACGTTGTGGCAACGTTGTAAAAAAACCCCGACGTCGTGTTCACGTTGGGGCGACATAATCTCTACCATACATATCTACGTGACCAACAGACCAGCTCTCCACCAGTTAGCAACGTCGGGGTTTACGTCGTGTGCCCACTGGGTTGGAAGCTTGGTAGCAGAGTGGTTAGGGACCGTTCAGAATTTATGACGGGGGGAGGGGGGTCGGAGTGTTGCTGGAACTTCCCGTCAAAAATTAATACCTCCCCTTAAGCTTCATGCGGATTTTTAGTACCCCACTAGGGTGTGTAAATTTTTAATTTTTATGCAAATTCAAAAAGCACTAGTGCCTAAAAGGTGCGTTTTGACCTGGGGAATCCAAATCTGTTCTCGAAATGGCGATACGACAATTCTTACCTACTTCAATTTTGGTTCAAAGTTTCAGTGTTTTTTTTCATTTTCGATAAATTTCGCCGATCCGCGGTCTTTGTCATAAATCATTCTAATTGCCATAGTTGGAAAGCTCTCAAAAAGTCCTACATTTTGAATACCAACATCAATGGTCTAGGATGATATCTTGATTCCCATTAACTCTTCGGCCGGCACTTCATAGAAATGAAATGTTACTGACAGTCTAATCCTGTTAAAAAAAGGCTTTTGAATTTTTTTCGCTGATAATTGCTGTGATTTATATTCTCCAAGTTCCAGAATAAACAAATAAAATATTTTTAAAATTTTTGGTCATGGAAATTCCTGCTTTTTGAGCTTGGAAGTTTTAATGCAAACTTTTGTGGGAATTATTGGAATAAATCATGGAGGGGCTGTTATATTTCATATTTTAACTTCATTAGAATTGAATATAGGACAACATCATTGGTACCATGAGAATGCCAAGAGTATTTCCTTTCATGTGGTACCACTCATGTTGCCCTTAGTCCATGGCCTGGGGGACATTTGTGTGACCTAGAGAGGGAGAGCGTTTGACTTCAAATTGTGTTACTACATAGTCTAGCCTTCAAGAAAAATCAGGGTAGACATCTGGCGGCATGGCAGGTTAGGAGAAATCCAAGATGGCCGCCAACATGGCTGCCGTGATGAGAAAAATGGGTTAAATTGCTCACAGTGACACTACAGACTTGTGTAATACATCAAAATAGGGGTTTTCTGGGCTGCTGAGTCCAACTATGTACACATGAAACCTCTAGCTGTGTTTTCTTTGGAGATAATCAGGATGGTAGCAAAATTAAACCAACATGGCTGCCGTAAATGGAAAAATACCAAAACTGCCCAGCAATAAATAACACAAAGGCATGTAGTACATCAAAATAGGGGTTTTCTGGGTTGCTGAGTCCAAATATGTCCATATGAAACCTCTTGCTCCTTTCTATATTGAGAAATCCAAGATAGCCACTGATATGGCTGCCACAAAGTTGTCAGAAAATGACTGTGTTGCTCACAGCAAACACAATATGGTTGCATGATACATCAAAATAGGGGTTTCTGGGATGCTGATTCCCAGCATGCACAAATGAACCTCTTGCTCTTGTTTATATGAAGACTAGAAATGCCCATTATGGCAAAATAGAGTATTTAAAAACTGGCGTGTAGTTATAGTATACCAAATTCTCTTTAAGTGAGGCAGTGTAGTTGCTACGGTGATGCAATGCAATCTTGGAAAAGATTTTTGAGAAAAGTGTGCAGAAATAATGTTGAAAAAAAAAATTGGGAAAAGAGAATTTCTGAAATTGGAAAAGGCCCAGTCCCCTCAGGAAAACAGTGTAAGTGCGCAGTATTCCAGCTAGAATTTGATTTGGGCATACAATTTTTCAAGAAATGAGAGCACTTTTCTAGAAATGAGGGCACTTAAAAAAAAAAGAAACAATTTTTTTCTTTTTGGGGCATGGCGCGGTGCAATGCTCCCATTTGAAATGGCCTAGCTGGAGCACTGAGTGCACTGTGGGAAAAAAGGTAGCCCATTCCCCTCAGGCAAAAATGTTGGTTCAAGTCCAATATAAGGACCAAATAGTTCCAGGGTGTAACAATAAGTGTGTTATTTGGTTGTGATGTCATCATAACAAACGTTTCTGCCAATGAGGTGGGGTGCAGGGGCGGCAGGCCCCATGTGACGCCATGACAGCGGTTGTGACTCAATGATTTTAAAGAGTAAAGAGTCTCATTGGAACTACTTAACAGGATTGGACTTGAGCCGAAATGTTGACCCAGTGCAAAGTTGGTGGTCATGGTTAAAACAGACACCTCAAGCAGAGACTGAAAAAAGTAGGCCAATTTCCTCTTTTTTGAAAAAAAAAAATTAGTGAAAAATGAAAAAATTTTGGAAAATTTTTTTTTTCTCTAAATCTTGAAAAAAAAAAATTTCGGAAAATTTTGAAATTGGAAAAAAAAAGTTGCCCACTTTTTGCAGGACGTTAATATTAGTACACTATGCGAATTTGGCAGTCGTGGGTTGCCCAGACGCCTCATAAGAGGGACCGAAGCATCCAGAATAGCGCCTTTGTATAGATAGATGCCCACAAGATTGCCACTGGTATGGCTACCACAAAGTACTCAGAAAATGCACTTGTTGCTCACAACCAATGCTATTTGGCCATGTGACGCACCAAAATAGGAGTTTTCTGGGTTGGTGCATCAAAATAAGCAAGCTTGAAGCCTGGCACATTTTTGCATTTTGATCACATTTAAGATTGCTGCTAGTAAGACTGCCATGAAGTCCTGAAAAAAAAGCCTATGTCGCCTGTACAAACACTGTACCAGCAAACAAGCATGCATTAAAACTACTGTTCTTTTGCATTTTGGGAAATTCAATACAGCTACCAGTGTGGCTGCAATGAAGCCCTGGAAAAACATCTTTATTTAATGAATGTTGCACATGCTAGCAGTAAGCTTTTGTGATAGACCAAAATTGCTATTTCAAGTGGCAATGCAGCTGTGTTTGTAAGATAAGATAAGATAGATAGATAGATAGATATCTAGATATCTAGATATCTAGATAGATAGATAGATAGATAGATAGATATCTAGATATATAGATATATATATAGATAGATAGATAGATAGATAGATAGATGTAGTAAGTGCAGCCCTCTAAGCCCAATTCTGGGTGCTCATGAGGGTTGATTGATGAGATGGTAGAGAGAGTGTGAGTCCTCAACATGACCTTCAGTGAAGCAGGCAGGCATCTCAACCACTCTCCCACCCACCTGCCATAATTTAAGACTAAACGCAGGACTATGCCTGTTTGACAGCTATGAAGAGTGTTGTATTACTGACTTCACATAATTCTATTACATCAAGTGGAATGAGATTGTACATTAAATATGGTCTGAAAGGAAAAATGGGTAATTTGCTCACACTGACACAAGAGGGGTGTCATATCAAAATAAGGGCTCTCTAACCTTCTTCATGGCTATCAAACAGGCATGTGGTTCTGCATTTAGTATTAAATTATGGCAAATAAATGATATTATAAGACAACCCACTGCTATACATAGAATACAATGACTTTTGATACTGTAAAAAAAAAAGTACAAAAAAATAAATGTGAAATGTTCAGACTTTTTCTTGTGCGACCCACTCGAGATTTTACTCCTTTTGCATGAAATTGCAACTTTAAGTTTCCTGGTTGGGAATTGTAGGATTATAGGGAATCTAGTAATACAAATTCAGACACTATATAGTATAGTGCATGCTCCTGAAAAGAAAGGACACACCTTTTTTTTCATTGTCAAACTACATTGGTGAGAAAATTCAAGACCACGTGCCCGTCTAAATTTGGTACAGCTGGAGGTTAAGCAATTTAACTGACTTTACTTGATTATTCTATTCCTGAATTGCTTGCAAATTCAGACCAATGTATGGCACTTACTTCCCACATAAAATTTAAGTGTCATATCAACACAACACCTAAGAGTACTGTACCTGGGCTAAAATTAATTTTTCCTTTGCAGAGTGGGATAAATCTGATATTTTATCAGCTTGCCATTTTTGGAACTATACACAACACTTAAGCCATCCATCTAAGGTTGCTTGGCAATTGTGCTGTACAGAAACCTTTTGCTGTGCCTCAACTCCTCTTGAATAGTACGAGACAGCACATACCTTCTTCTCAAGAGACCAACGTTTGTATGATCAATGCTTCCTGAAACTTACTGTACAAGCCAGCCTTATAGTTGAAATGCATTGGGAATGGGGAATGGGATTGCTGGAATGCAGCCAAATTTAGGACACATTCTTTCAAGGGAACAGAAAGTGTCGACAATAATTCTGGAGAATATTATTGAAACATCAAGGCTTGATTGAAGTTGTGCCACAAGACGTCAAGAACTGTGCACTGGCCTGCGAATGTTGAAAATCTGTCTGTCTTTGGAAATAATATTACCCTACCCCTTGTAAGTCCGAGTATTACCATACAACATATATACCTCTGACAGGTGTCTACCCTGGTTCTTTTACTGGCTGCTATCCTGAATGTCTCAATATGGATTAATGGAAATATCAAGCATTTCATTCATGTATATTTGGACCCCAATAACCCTCTCTTGATGTATCATACACTCATTTCATGTTTGACAACTTTGTAGCAGCCATATCTTGGAAATAGAAAGGAGCAGGAGGTTTTATTTGTACATATTTGGACTCAGCAACCAAGAAAACCCCTATTTTGGTGTACAACATGCCTGTGTAGTATTTGTTGTTAAAAATGTTTGGCACTTTCCATTTACGGCAGCCATGTTGGTTTAATTTTGCTACCATCCTGATTATCTCCAAAGAAAACACAGCTAGAGGTTTCATTTGTACATAGTTGGACTCAGCAGCCCAGAAAACCCCTATTTTGATGTATTACACAAGTCTGTAGTGTCACTGAGAGCAATTTAACCCATTTTTCTCATCACGGCAGCCATGTTGGCGGCCATCTTGGATTTCTCCTAACCTGCCATGCCGCCAGATGTCTACCCTGATTTTTCTTGAAGGCCAGACTATGTAGTAACAGAATATGAAGTCAAACGCTCTCCCTCTCTCGGTCACACAAATGACCCCCAGGCCAAGGACTACCTGCAATAAATTCTGACAAAGATATGATATGAAATGCATCAGACCCCATCTCACATTTTGCGAGTTTTCAACTAACGTTAACATTAAAACTTCATCACTCACAAGCCAGGCAATTCCATGGTGAAAATCAAAAAAGTTTTTGTATAAAGTCATTCTGGAACTTAGAGAATGTAAATCACTGCAACTGTCATTGAAAAAAAAAATCCAATGCCATTTTTTAACAGGATTAGACAATCTGCGTCATTTTCATTCTAAAAAGTGCAGGCTGAAGGGCCAATGGGAATCAAGATATCGTCCTAGACCATTGATGTTGGTATGCAAAATGAAGGTCTTTTCAAGAGCCATGGCAATTAGAATGCTGTTTGACACATATTGACAAAGTTGTAGAGAACCGAGGATTGGCAAAAATGGTCAAAAAATAAAAATACATTGAAACATTGAACCAAAATTGAAGTAGGTAAGAATTGTCGTATCGCCATTCTGAGAACAGATTTGGATTCTCCAGATCAAAAGGAACATTTTAGACACTAGTGCGTTTTGAATTTGCATAAAAATTAAAAATTGACACACCCTAGTACCCCACCCTTATAGGTTTCATGCGTATTCTTAGTACCCCCCCCCCCGACATACAAAGCAATATACACATATATACTGTTATACAAGGTCACGCGTACAGATTCGCGTCACTTCTCGGATTTTTGTGCATAAAAAAGTCTAGGTAAAGTGAGTTTATGCGTGTTTTTTAACACTTTTTCTTTGTAAAAATTTCTTACCGCCCTTGGAAGTGTTATCAAAAATTAATGTCCCCCCTTGAAACACGTGTGAAAAGTTAGTACCCCCTCAGCCAAAACTTCCAACCCCCCCAGTCATAAATTCTGAACGGTCCCTTAAGGTTAAATTTGAATTTCAAAGAGTCACAACAGACCAGGTTCATAAAGGACTGAAGAAAATGAAATTTAATGTTAAAAAGGCAACCGGTAATGATAACATCTCCCCATACTTTTTAAAGGTTACAGCTAATGAGCTCTCGGCCCCAATCACAAAAATTATAAATGAATGCTTAACCTCAGGAAAATATCCAGATGTATTCAAGAAAAATGAAATTGTCGAAGTACTTAAGTCTCAGGACAGCTTTAATAAAGCCAATTAGGACAGTTAGCTGCACAGCGGCATTGTCGAAAGTTATCGAGAAGCATATTGTAGCACAATTAGACATGCACTTCTCCAACTACTTTAATGATAGAGTGGGTCGGGGCAAGAAGCCCGGGTTAGGTGAGAAGCCCCCCCAGGGTTATATCTAAACTTACATTTTTGGTGCTTTTTCTTATTGATAGGATTGAAGCTAGAGGCTTTTTAGGTGACGTCACAAATTTTCAAGGCATTCAGCACCAAACCATAGTCGTAATTAAAGAAACAATAAAAGGTGCATGGTTTTTGTAACTTTGATTAATTCTTTGAAAGTGGTTATCAGAAATAACTTTTGGAAATTTTTAAAAGTAAAATGGATATCTGATTTGCTTCACTTTATGACCATCACATAAATATGATTTGGATCATGTTTTTTGCATTTTGGCTCAAACTATAGAGGTCATACTGAAATATGTGGGTTTGGGGCGAGAGGCCCCACATGGTATGGGGCATGGGGCCCCCTTCACTGAGGCCTCGAAGCTGCTTCCGGAACCATTTAATAATGTTTACTTTACCTTAAATCTTGATAGAATAGCTAATTGAAATCGAAAAAATTTTGGCCGAAATTTAAAAAGGGCAAAAAATATTAAAAAATAAATGCATGAACAGAAAAATTCTGAAATTCAGAAAAAGTGAATAGAATGCCTTAAAAATTATGGAAGAACCCCAAGAAATAACTTTCAAGCTTAATGCGCTCGCAAAAAAAAAAAATTGCCATAGGATTATAATAGGGGGGCTTCTTGCCCGATGGGTGGGGTAAGAAGGCCATTTTAATTTTTTTACAAAAAGGGCCGTAACTCCTTTATTAAAATTGATAGACATTTGTTTCACTAGTTATAAGTAGAGTCAAGTGATCCCTTCCTGACAGCATAAGCATTCAAATAATCGAACGCAAAAAGTAGTTCAAATCGCATCTCGAAGTTAAGGGGGGCTGCATGCCCCGCGCTACTCTAAACTAAGTGCCTATAGAAAAGGTACAGACTGCGAGCATGTCATAATATGTGTGATAGGGGATTGGAAGAATGCTCTTGATGAGAATAAGATAGTTGGGTCACTGTTGATGGACCTTAGCAAGGCCTTTGACTGCCTTCCAGACCACATGGGGCATGGGCTGCTTATAGCTAAGTTGAAGGCATATGGGTTTTCTGCAAATGCCTGCTGATTAATGGCATCATACCTATCATGTAGGAAACAAAGATTGAAATACTTTAGGGAAAAAAGTGAATGGTCAACCGTTAAAAAGGGTATCCCAAAGGGAAGTGTTTTGGGACCTGTCATGTACAATATATTTGTAAATGACCTGATGTTCTGTGTCAATGAAAACTATAATTTCGCTGACGACAATACCGTGGCGGTAATAGGGGATGATCTTGACGATGTATTAAACAGACTGAAGAATACAGCGATAACTTGCATTGACTGGTTTTCAAATAACATGATGAAAGCTAATCCAGAGAAATTCCAGTTGATTATACTGGATCGGAATGGTCATCTTTATAATCATGCCTCGATCAATGTAAATGGTACTGTGATCTATCCTCTTACTTCTGTAAAATTATTAGGAATGCACATGGATGTGAAACTAGAGTTCACAGATCATGTTAATATATTATGTAAGAAAGCTAGCAGAAATCTAAAGTTACTCCTGAGACTTACTAAGAGAGTTGGAAATGTTAAAGATATACACTGTTTAATGTCAAGTTTTCTTATGTCAAGTTTCAATTATTGTCAAATAGTGCGGCATTTCTGTTGTGGATTACTTTCAAACAAAATGGAAAAAATTGTAGGGGAGACCGGGGTAAGTTGTACCACGGGGAAATTTGTGCCGCCCACTGTTGGGGTTAAATGAAGAACTGGGCAAAGAAGGCAATGCCACCCATATATACCCACTTGGTAAACATCATCAGGCACCAAGAAAAAAACTACCAAATATAATGGTATGAAAAGCTACACTAATAAATTCAATTTTGTTGCTGAAAACTTGAAGTGCTGAGGACTGACATTCGGGTTTCTCAGTCATTTGGTATTTGTAATTAGATGATGTCCCTCTGGTAGGATGGAGTTAAGAGGTATATCTAGACATTTCTGTTGTTAGATTTCATTTTACATCGTTTGTTTATTTTTGACAACCAGTTTAATCCAGAAAATCAATTTGGGGTAAGTTGTGCCGTTTTGATTGGGGTGAGTTGTGCCAATGGTATGACATAGGAATTAATATTTTATTCATCTTTTTTTGTCCAAATTTTACGCAGGGCCTAAAAATGTTGTGAAATAACTTACACTGAAAGGAACACATGTTAAAAGAGTAATACCACCCTCTAGACAATAAATAATTCTGGTTTTTTCAGCATTTTTAATTTGTGTATAAAATGGCTCATAAATGTTTGATTAGTTTCATGTAACATGTCAGTCATACGTTAAAAACATGATACAAATGATCTATCTGAAGAAACGGGTGAAATACAAGATTTTTTTGGAATAAATTAGGCGGCACAACTTACCCCGTCACGCGGCACAACTTACCCCGGCACCGGGGCAAGTTGTGCCACTTGACCTACTTTTTTCAAATGCCTGTCATGACCTTCTCAGTGGTCGGACTGCCCTGAAACTTTGGTTGATTCTGGCCAACGTATTATATTTTGATGTCTGATTTTCAGATTGCATGATTAAGCTTTGGTTTTTCGGAAAATCAGCCTGACAAAAAAAATGGCACAACTTACCCCGGTCTCCCCTACGAGAGAGGTATTAGATTTGCTGAGAAAGACTGTGAGACTACTTATGAAAATTTATTATATAAAACAGGAAATAGTACCTTTATGTTTTTAAAAATAGATTAAAGAATTTTACATTGTTTGTGTATAATGAGGTTGTGCCTTAAATTAAAATGCACCAGGTGGCGCTCTGAGCGGTGATACCAGCAGAGAGTTTGTTTACAAGTGGCTGACTGCAGGAAATTGCATGGTTTTCACTACAAAAACGGGCCTAGAGACATTAATACTTGTCCGATATGCAAAATTTAAAAGCATCATGGAGGAAACAATATTTTCCAGCACTTCAAATCATCATAATTGTTGCTTCTATAAAAAATTTTGCACGTTCAGCGAGTGAACCTCGATTTAGCATGTTTTCTCTATATTAAAAAATTCACTGCTCTGGAATGATTAAAGTTAGAAAGATAGTTTTGATGTCAAAAGATGCCTATATTAAAGGACAGCACTAAGAGAAACATTTCATACTTCTCACTGTATTGGTTTCTTCAAGAATAAGCATTAAGTCACCCAAAAATGCTAATTTTTGCGATTTTTCGAGAAAATCTTGTTTTCAGAGGTTAAAAGTCTGCTATAAAGTTCGAGTAAAAAATTTCAAAGTGAATCTATCATCAAGGACTGTATTTTCCGTTTCTAAATATGTGAAAAAAAGTTTTCAGAGTGCAATAGTTACCAATCTATGACGAGATACATTTTAAGATGCACAAACTTAATTACGACGTCAAAATGTCAAGTTTCAACCTTTTTTGAGACAAACCTGTTCTCAAAGCTTTAAAATCTGCTATAAAGTTTGAGAATAAAAATTCAAACCCAATCAATCATTAAGGACTGTACTTGAAGATTCTAAAAATGTAAAAATAGTATTTTGAGACTCAAATAGTTGGAGATTTATGACAAGATATGTTTCAACATGCACAGACTGAGCTATGATGCAAGAATGCCTATTTTCGGCAAAATTCTTGTTTTTAGAGTTTTAAAGTCTGCCATAAAGTTTGAGAGAAAAAAATTAAACCCAATCAATCATAAAGAACTGTACTTAGAGATTCTAAAAGTGTAAAAATTATATTTTGAGACTCTAATAGTGGCAGATTTATGACGAGACATGTTTAGACTGAGCTATAACGCCAGAATGCCTATTTTTGGCAAAATTCTTGCTTTGAGAGCTTTAAGTCTGCTATGAAGTTTGAGTAAGAATGTTCAAACCAAATCTATCATTATGTACTAAATTAGCAGATTCTAAAAATGTTTAAAGAAAAAGTTTAATAGTTACTGATTATGATGAAATTCATTTTAAAATACAATAACTTAGTATGATGTTATAAATGCCAATTTTTCGCCCGTTTTTGAGACATTCTTGCGTTCAAAGCTTTAAAATCTGCTGAAAAGTTTGAGGAAAAAAAACCAATACATATCCATTATTTAGGACAGAAATCGTATACATATTCTAAAAATTTAACAATTATTTTTGGAAGTCTTATAAATAGATTTATGTGCATGGCGAGATACGTTTCAACATACACATCAAAACAACGCAAACTGAGTTACAACCTCCGATGCCAGGCTGTCACACTCCCGGACTGTAGGGATATGCCTATTGATCTTATAGAATGTATTCAATATAAGATGAAGTCTAAATTTTTTGCTAACTCCTATTAAATTAACAAAAAATTCCCAAGTCCCAAAGTCATAAGATTCATAATATTAGAAAAAAGAAAGCGAAAGTATTTTTCTAGTGGGCAAATCAAGCCAGATCTGCAACTCTCCCCTTACGTTATATTCATTACCAGTGGCATATCTGGCGCTAAATCTTCGGATTCCCACAGATTGAAGAAGGAGCGGCAGGAGGAGCACAAGAAGGAGGATTGTGAGCGGAGGCGAGGATGTGAACTGGGAGATTAGAGGAACATAGGTTGGAGGAGATGGGAGCCAGATGAGAAGTACAAGATAGGATATCGTCCTCCCATCTCTTTCTCCTCCTCCTCTCATCTTCTCCCTATTCATCATTGTTTTCCTCCTCCTCCTCCCTCTCCTCCTCCTCCCTCTCCTCCTCCTCCTCCCTCTCCCCCTCCTCCTCCTCCCTCTCCTCCTCCTCCTCCTCCTCTTTAATTCAGTATGATATTCTCCTCTCATCTCCTCCCACTCCTCCCCATCCTCTCCCCATTTCCTCCTCCTCACTACATCATCCTCCTATTCCACTCTAATTTCTCCTCCTCTTCCTCCTCTTCCTCCCTCTCCTCCTCCTCCTCCTCCTACTCCTCCTCCTGCTTCTCCTGCTGCTCCCGCTCCTCGACAATTATCTATGTGATTTCCTCCTCTCATCTCCTCCGCCACGTACTTCTCCTCATCCTCCCCCCGTCTCTTCCCCGTTTCTTCCTCACTATCATCCTCCCATCTCTTCCTACTGCTCCTCTCATCTTCTGCCTATTTCCCCTTATTTCCTCCTCCTCCTCCTCCTCCTCCTCCTCCTCCCCTTGCCCCTTGCTCCCCCTGCTCCTCGACAATTATCTACGTGATTTCCTCCTCTCATCTCCACCTACTTCTTGCTCCCCCTGCTCCTCGACAATTATCTATGTGATTTCCTCCTCTCATCTCCACCTACTTCTCCTCCTCATCTTCCTCCCATCTACTTCTCCTCCCTTCTCCTCCTCCTCCCTCCTCATTATCATCCTCCCCTCTCTACTCTTCCTCTCATCTTCTACCTATTCCCCCTCCCCATTTCCCCCTATTCCCCTCTAATCTCCTCCTACTCCCCTCTAATCTCCTCCTTCCCTGTAATCTCCTCCTCCTCCTCCTCCTCCTCCTCAGGAGCTCCTCGATAGTGGCACTTAGAGGTGTCCCTGTAGCTCATTGTGTGATAGCTTGTGATTCTTCTATTGTGCAAAGTACTCATGAAAATTATGCTATCTAAACTTCCCTCCTCTTCTTGCTTCTCCATAGGCATCTATGTGATCTCCTCCTCCCATCGCCACCTACTTCTCCTGTTCATCTTTCCATCTCCTCCTCTCTTATCCTCTCCTCTCATATCTCATCCTCCTGTCATCTCCTCCTGTCATCTCCCCCTGTCATCTCCTCCTGTCATCTCCTCTACTTCTCCTCCTTTCCCCATCTCCTCCTACTTCTCCTGTTCCTCCTCCCATCTCCTACCATCTCCTCCAATCTCCTGTCATCTCCTCCTGTCATCTCCTGTCATCTCCTCCTGTCATCTCCTCCTGTCATCCCCTCCTGTCATCTCCTCTACTTCTCCTCCTTTCTCCTTCTCCCATCTCATCCAACTTCTCCTGTTCCTCCTCCCATCTCCTCCAATCTCCTGTCATCTCCTCCTGTCATCTCCTCCTGTCATCTCCTCCTGTCATCTCCTCCTGTCATCTCCTCCTGTCATCTCCTCCAATCTCCTGTCATCTCCTCCTGTCATCTCCTCCTGTCATCTCCTCCTGTCATCTCCTCCAATCTCCTGTCATCTCCTCCCATCTCCTGTCATCATCTCCTGTTATCTCCTCCTGTCATCTCCTCCTCTCAGCTCCTCCTACTTCTCCCTCTCCTCCTCTCTATTCCCCACAATACCACTCCTCCTCCTCCTCCTCCTCCTCCTCCTCCTCCTCCTCCTCCTCCTCCTCCTCCTCCTCCTCCTCCTCTTCCTCCTCCTCTTCCTCCTCCTCCTCTTCCTCCTCCTCCTCCTCCTCCTTCCTACTCTTCCTCCTCCTCACCTACAGACATATATGTGATCTCCTCCTCCCATCACCTCCTACTTCTCCTCCTGGTTCTCCTTCCATCTCCTCCTCCCATCTCCTCCTCCTCCTCCTGCTCCTCCTCCTCCACAGACATCTATGTGATATCCTACTCCCATCTCCATCTACTTCTCCTCTTACCATCTCCTCCTTCTTCTTCTCCTTCTCCCATCACCTCATTATAATTATCATCCTCCCATCTTTCCCTTCCAATCCATCTCCATGCATCTCCTCGACATCCATCTCTTCTTCTGCCTCCTTCTCTTCCTTCTTTCTTCCCCCCCATCTCCTCCTCCCATCTCCTCCTTCCATCTCCTCCTCCCATCTCCTCCTCCTATCTCCTCTCCCATCTCCTCCTCCCATCTCCTCCTCTCATCTCCTTCTCCATTCTCCTCCTCCTCCTGCTCCTCAATAGGCAATCATTGAAAGGACACCTATTAAAGACCATGGACTGCAATTTGCAATTAGCTAAGATTGCAGTTTTCGAGAAAATAACTATGCAAAAAAACCTAGGCATAGAAATTTTGCAGCACTGCAGAGCAAACTAATATTATTATGCACTAAGAGAATGCATATAGGTTTCCCTGGGAAGGAGCTTACACGCTTGTAAAATTTCTTGACAGTGCTGCTTCACCCTGCACTCACTTCCAATATTCCCCTTTCAATATATATGTTTCCCAAGGTGCCTTCCCCTAATGTGTAGGCTCTTAAAATACATTATCGGTAACCTCACTTTTCCATAAATAGGTAAAAAGTGTAATTTTTCTACCTCTTTCTCCATTGTCATTTTTGTACATGGTCCTTTTTCTGCCCCCCTCCTCCTTTTGGTACAGCCCCTCTTGGCCTTCACTCCTGCACTTGGCCACCCCCTACACCAGGGAGACCAACTTCATGCACCAGTCCATCTGGAGCCTATAACTGGGGAGGCACTACCCAGAAAAGACATTTTTGATACAATGAGGGGGGCACTATCAAAAAAGTGTAAGAAAAAAATCAATTAAACTTAAATCGTATATGTGCTGGTAAGCTGTTCCACAGTCTAGCTCCCTATTGCCTAAGTGAATCAAATCCATGAGTTCGTGTGTCATTTGTGAGAGGAGCTTTGTACTCAGCTGTAGTGCATCTCAGACTGCATGCAGTTTGTATGGGGGACCGTCTAGTTAACAGTAATTTCCCAAGGGGCACTCAATATAAACTAAATGGTGGAGGGCTGGCATGTTGGTCATATAGAAATATATCTAAGAAATCATGTTGCCACTAAGTTAATTGAGACTTTTTCAAAACATTTGAAAACGTTGCCATAATGTTGCACGCTTACATCATATCTTTCATCTTTGATGTTGCTTCACAACTTTGTGACAATGTCATTTCTACTATACGATTCTGTAAAATTTTCACAAACATTGCGACGTTGTCACAACTTTAATGCAATGTAGATGTGCCCATTGGGTTCTAACTGGAGCTAGTAGAATTGATGTTTTGAAAGTCATGACTCAATTTTCAGTGACTTCTGGGTCTATTTCGGGGGGCGTTTTGGTCTAGTGGTAGCGTGCTGGGCTGCCAATTGTTGGGTCCAGGGTTCGAATCCAGCTCTTGCCGGTCACCTGGGCTTATGTTGGACGGCTGTTTCAATCATCCTTCACCTAATTGCCTCGTCCTCCTCCTGTCCTAATTAGCCTACCAAGTGCATAAATATAAGACGTAAAGCCCCGATCATCCATCCATTCTGGGTCTATATCGACGTCATAAGTCAGTTTGTTCATCTAAAAAGTATTTCATCATATGTAATATATTTTTTAGAATATACAAGTATAGTGCCCTTGATAATGGATTTGGTTGGAATTTTTTTCTCAAACTTCATGGGAGAGTTTAAACCTTTGAATACAAGAATATCTCTGAAAAATGTAGAAAATTGGCAATCTGGTGTCGTAAGTCAGTTTGTGGATCTTGAAAGGCATTCTCGTCATAAATAAGGTACTATTTGAACCCTCAAAAATAATATTTACCATTTTTGAATATGAGCAAGTATTATCCTTAATGATGAATTACGTTAGAATGTTTTCTATCAAACTTTATAGCAGACTTGTAATTATTTGAACACAAGAATTTCTCCAAAAATGTCGAAAATTAATTCAGAAACAATAAGACACACATGTTGTTGGGCTGACATATCATTAGTTTGCAACTATTAGACTCCAGAAAATAATGTTAGCATTTTAAAAATCTGCAAGGCAGTGCAAGTATAGTCCAGCCTTTAAAGCTCTGAACAAAAGAATGTCTGAAAAAAATTTTGAAAATTGGCATTCTGATGTCATAACCCAGTTTCTGCATCTTAAAATGTATCTCAGGCCCGTAGGCTAGGGGGGGTAAGGGGGTGATGGGTCACCCCCCCACTGGCCAAGGAGTTCCACCCAAGCTAAAAAATAAAAATAAAGAAACAAAGTTTGGCCACGGTATTTGATGTGTGGCCCTGGTATTTAAATAAGCCGTGAGAGTGGAACTCTCCTTTTTCCAGCTCTCTGGCATCGCCGTGCACAAAAAACTTTTTCCGGAAACTAGCCAACTTTTTGTACCATTGCCGATTCAGTAGAGCTGGCATTCCAGGCTCCGGAACCCTTTTAATCAATTCAAAACACTACAGATTTGCATTGCTTGGTCTAAAATGGAATGTTTTGCATGAATTGCCACCATATTCCAGTACTGTCAGGCTGATTAGACTGTGATATGGACCTCGGAAAACCCAGCACCATTGATAATGTCCAGGCCGATTTTTCCGGAAATAGTTTTATTATTCTCGACAACCCAGGAGAGCTGCGAAAATGAGAGTTGCACTGTCACGGCCTATAAATAAGTTAAATATAAATTCACCAATGAAAAAATTGGTCGGGAATCATATTGTTGTATAGACTGTGATTACATCTGACAGTTGCCAAATGTTCAGAGTAAAGTGGCCCAAAATTGTCAAACATGAAGAGACCGTAGCTTGGTACCCATATCCTGATCAGATAAGATCACTGCAGGGATCACCTGTGAATTTCAGTGATGCTGCCCTCCGCTATCTTGACCTTAAATCCTTAACCAAATTCTATTGGTTGCTGCAATGGGCATGATAGTGGAACTCTCTTTTTTCCAGCTCTTTGGTGTCTCTACCCACAAAAAAATTGTCTGGAAACATCGGCCTGTTGTCAATTGTCAATGGGGTGGGGTTTTCCAAGCTCAAAGCACTTCTAAATCCACAGCTATGTATCGTAAAACAAGTCCATGAATTTGGTCCCGAAGTTGACTCAGTTGGGCTTGTCCAGTGCTGTCAGGCAGATTAAAGTGTGTTTTGGACCCCAGAATACAAGCTCCATAGACTCAGTAATGGCACAACATGGCGGCTCGTTTTTGAAAAAAATTTTAATGTGCATTGTTCAATGGCACGTCGGAGAGCAGCAAAAAGGAGAGTTCCAGGCCTTATTGTCTAGTGCTTTATAAAACTCCCTGTTACTAAATAAAAGTATCGATTGATATTTATCCATCACATGTGGAAGTCCAACATTACAATAAATTGATGTTACAATTTTATTCTGTATGGCATCATTTTTTTACCATCAAAACTGCTCAGAATTTATCTCAGACGATCTGAAAACCGTTGGCTTCTGGGGGCCTACAGCGGCCCCAGTGGCGGATACAGGAGGGGGGGGCCTAGGGGGCCTGGGCCCCCCTAGACCACCAAGATTAATAGTAGTATTTGAAGAAAAATTGCGATAAGGCGGGCCCACGAATGCCGAAACACGTCTGGGCCCCCCTAGACTATCGTGTCTGGATCCGCCACTGGGCCCCCCACACCCCGGCCTTGAGTTTGGTCCGCTTTAGCCTCTGTCATCACCCCCCCAACCACAGAGCAGCCTACGGGCCTGTATCTCATCACAAATCAGCAACCGTTGGAAAAATATTTTTCGAATCTGTAAGTAAGCCCTTGATGGTAGATTTGGTTTGAAATTGTTTTCTTAAACTTCATAACAGACTTTAAAGCTCTGGACAAAAGAATATCGCCAAAATTAAGGTAAAAATAGGCATTCTGGCATCACAGCTCTCTACATGATGAAATATCTTGTCATAAATCTGCAACCATAGGACTCTGAAAATCAAATTTTTGCATTTTTAGAATCTGAAAATACAGTCCTTGATGATTGATAGGGTTTGACATTTTCCCCAAACTTTATAGCAGACATTAAAGCTCTGAAAACAAGAATTTTGCCAAAAATAGCATTCTGGGGTCATAGCTCAGTCTGTTCCTTTTGAAACATATCTCGTCATAAATCTGCAACCATTAGACTCTGAAAATCAAATTTTTGCAATTTTAGAATCTGAAAATACATTCCTTGATGATTGATAGGGTTTGACTTTTTTTTTGCAAACTTTATAGCAGACTTTAAAGCTGTGAAAACAAGAATTTTGCCGAAAATAGGCATTCTGGCATCATAGCTCAGTCTGCCCATTTCGAAATATCTTGTCATACATCTGCACCCATTGGACTCTGAAAATCAAATTTTCGTAATTTTAGAATCTGCAAAGACAGTCCTTGATGATTGATAGGGTCTGACTTTTTTTTTTGCAAACTTTATATCAGACTTTAAAGCTCTGAAAACAAGTTTGTCTCAAAAAAAAGGTCTAAAATTGGCATTCTGACGTCATAATAGAGGTTGTGCATGTTGAAATGTATCTCATCATAGATCAGTTACTATTGGACTCTGAAAACTTTTTTTCACATTTTAGAATCTGTTAATGTAGTCCTTGATGATAGGCTAGGTTTGACATTTTTTACTGAAACTTTATAGCAGACTTTAAAGCTCTGAAAACACAAATTTTGCCGAAAATAGGCATTCTGGTGTCATAGCTCAGTCAGCC
Source organism: Platynereis dumerilii (assembly GCA_026936325.1). Classification (NCBI taxonomy): domain Eukaryota; kingdom Metazoa; phylum Annelida; class Polychaeta; order Phyllodocida; family Nereididae; genus Platynereis; species Platynereis dumerilii. The sequence goes on from JAPTHN010000034.1 coordinate 2,955,160, forward strand.
CATTTCGAATATCTTGTCACACATCTGTAACCATTGGACTCTAAAAATCAAATTTTCGCATTTTTAGAATCTGAAAATACAGTCCTTGATGATTGATTGGGTTTGACATTTTTTTCGCAAACTTTATAGCAGACTTCAAAGCTCTGAAAACACGAATTTTCTTGAAAATAGGCATTCGGGCATTATAGCTCAGTCTGTGCGTATTGAAACATATCTCGTCATAAACCTGCTACTAATAGAGTCTCAAAATATAATTTTTACATTTTTAGAATCTGCAAAGACAGCCCTTGATGATTGATTGGGTTTGAACTATTTTTTTCAAACTTTATAGCAGACTTTAAACCTCTGAAAACAAGTTTGTCTCAAAAAAAGGTCGAAAATTGGCATTCTGACGTCATAACAGAGTTTGTGCATGTTTAAATGTATCTCATCATAGATCTGTTTCTATTGGACTCTGAAAACTTTTTATTACATTTTTAGAATCTGTTAATATAGTCCTTGATGATAGGCTAGGTTTGACATTTTTTACTGAAACTTTATAGCAGACTTCTAACCTCTGAAAAAAAAGTTTGTCAAAAAAAATAAGCTAAATCAAAGTTTACTCGCTGAATGCACAAAAGCTTCTATAGAATGGAAAATTGTAATCAGCCTATGTGCTGGGAAATATTGTTTCCTCCATGATGCTTTTTTCAATTCGCAAATTGGATGAAAATTAAGGTCTGTAGGCCAGTTTTAGTCTTGAAAACCATGCAGTTGCCTATAGCAAAAAAAGGTCGAAAATTGGCATTCTGACGTCATAACAGAGTTTGTGCATGTTTAAATGTATCTCATCATAGATCTGTTTCTATTGGACTCTGAAAACTTTTTATTACATTTTTAGAATCTGTTAATATAGTCCTTGATGATAGGCTAGGTTTGACATTTTTTACTGATTAGTTGTCAAGGAAGTTATCCAGAAAAGTTACAACCCCATTGTACCCAGAAAAAAGTTCCTAACTATCTGAGTGAGCTGTATAAGAACAAAGAACATACATGTATATACACAATGAGAGATGATTGTACAGTGGATGTAAGCAGGTTTAAGACAATTAGATATGGCAAGCTGTCTTTGAAATACACTGGTTCTAAGATATGGAATTCTCTCCGATCAAAAATTAAATGTTATTCAACAAGTGAATCTTCTAAGAATTTCAACATAAGTAGAATGTCCTCTGAGTTAGAAACGACTCGCAATGACTTTCCATTTTAGCAATGATGCCATTAAAAATTTCCTTTTTGGTAGAGTCTGAACATTTATCTATGATATCCTGGAAGTGATCGTTCTCTTCCACTGCCATTGTAATTGTGGTGAAATCCAGTTGAGCCATGCTATTTTTATAGGCCAGAGAGAGTACAAAGCACGTGAAAATAAAAAAAAGTTTGTTTCTACCTGTAACTGGGGTACCACATTTTTAAATTGCAATAAAAAGTTTGTCACACGTTCACATGTGAAAATATTGTTCTTCAACGCTCATAGGCACAAAAAGTTTGTCCTGAGGTAAAATCCATACACCCCCCAAAAACTATCGTATGGTCAGTACCTTAAGAAATTTATTTAGAATTGTAAGAATTGTCATGCTTGCACATGTTAACAAATTTGATATTTTTTTCTTTACTCTTTACAGACAATGTGCTCTCGATGTCGGGAGACTCGGCGGTGGCTGAGTGGTTTGTGGACCACACTCTACCGCAATTGGCTAGAAATGTGCCGATTGCAGTAGACGTGATGACGGTGCCACTCACCACCGTTGAGGCCAGAATTGTTGGCAAGAAGGAGACGAGTCAGGACGATCTAGAGATAGCGGGGCAGGTATGTAAAAAAATAAAAAATAGTGTATTTATACATAGAGGCACGAAACCTGGCGCACACTTAAAAAACATCTCTGCAAATTTATATAATTTGATAGGGAGCTACCTCAGATTTAGCATAGATGTATATATCTCCGTATACCACATATGCCCATGGTATAACTACTATATATATACCAAGTTGGCCTTCGCAGTATATAGGTCAAAATTATGACATCATTTTTTAAGCAACATCATTTTGTAATTGCTCCAAGCAAACTGTCAAAAATGACCCGCTATGGGAAGCATGACCAATCACCTGGTGGGATTTTCTGATGTCTGATCACAAATTTTGCAATTTTTAAAAATATTTGATCAGGGTCTACAAATATGAAATCATAAGGTAACATTTCTCAGAATTCACACAATCGTATCACCTGGACTAATGCAGAGGGAGTATGAGGTACATACAGAAAAATCACATAAAAAGAGGGTGCTGCTATCTGCCTGACAGCAACCACAATGAAAATAATTACAATGTAGTTTTTTCTGCACTTCCATTAAGTTTTTCTTTCAATCTGTTTGATTTCAGAAAATCAAACTCTGTTTACTAAATTGTACACATTCCAAATGATTCCTGCAAAAAAGGATCCTGTGCAACACCTTTTAAACTTCAAATCAAGTAATAAATGGCCCAAAATTAGCTATTTTTGATCTCTGAATCTGTGACGTTAATGACAAAATATGATGCTTATGACACTGATGGCTGGTTAAATTACTCCTGAGCCTCTTACTAGTGCATGCAGTTGCATATAAGTTAGTAAAATATTGTAAGTCCAAAAAATATTTGAAATATTTAAGAAATGTCATTGTTTTCTGTTATATGCTGCACCCAGGAAACTTACTGATGTTGTATACTGCTGAAATATTGCAAATAAATCAGGACTTCCAAAATACTTGTGACATCATGTTTGCGAATGACTGGCGTCACTTCCATTGGGATTTCAGAGTGATAACACCATAACTGCCATTAGTATCACACATAGTTTATTAAAACCATTTTCTTTAATGACATGTGATATTAATGACAATTTTAAACAAATATTTCCTTGAACCAGTGAATACGCTATATCATCACAATCTTGGCTTACATTTACACTTGTGTACAGTAAGGCCAAGTTCCACAGTGATTTTTGCCCAGATATACATTTCCAAAAATAACCAGGAGGGCGTTTGTTAATGACAAATTAAGGTAGGACAACTGACATGTTGCTATAAATAGTGTAATTATCTATATTCTGTGCAGCTTAAGGAGTTGCAAATGATTCATTCAGCTTCTAGGGTTGCTAAAAATCAAAAAAGTGGTATTAAAAAAAAGTTTGTCGGTTGATTTTTTATGAGAAAAATTACTGAGTGTGAAGTTAATGACATGACATTGGAGACAAAGACACAAGAGCCCCCTGTTTTTGGGTAACAATATTAGTCAAGCCATTGGTTTGGAATTTGAAAGGGTGTTGGTAAAGGTCCAATTTGAGGTACAAATGAGGTGGATTAAGGTAACAAGGACAATTATCAGGGGCGATTTGTCAAAGAAAATGCTAGTGGAGACAGGCCATTTTCAGCGTGGTAGGGCACTTTCATTCAATTTTTGGTAGGGATAAAAGTTATTTGCCACACATTTCTTGTGCCACATTTTTTACTTATATGTTGCTCTAGAACAAATGACCACCATCAACCGTGCATGTTCATTCATGTCCGTGTGAATTGCTCTAAGACACTGGAGACAAGAATTTCAGCTTTACCAAATTTTGACCCATATTTTAGAAACAGTTCTTTTGTGTTAGATCCATTTTGAAATTACTCACTGACTGTTTTGGTCCACAAAACAGAACTGTTACTAATATACAATCAGAGATCCAATGAAACTATTTAACCAATTAATGTATATATATATTGCTCAAACAGAGATTGGGTTCGAAGAGATTGTGTTTGAAGACATGCAATGCAGCAATATCCACTTCTAAATTAAAATACAAGTTACAATGACACTTTTCTCACTGAATTCAACAAGAATAAATTTGCAGAATCACTGATGACAGTGTTGTTTGATAACACTTACAATTTTCAAAAAGGAAAAAAACAAAACGACAAAAGCATGTTAAATTGGCCTTTAGGCCTTGTATGTCAATGATTTATAGGTAAAGCCTGAAGTGGCTGTTTTGTGTTCGAAGTGATTTTTTATTGTTTGAAAAGATTCTTCTGGTGTTTCAAGTGATTAATTGCTCTGATGTTTCATTTTGTTGGCCCATTCCTTTTCAGCCATGCTTCTTGGCACTTTGTCAAGGCAGTAAGAAATCAGGAAGTTTTGGGGTACAATTACATTTCGTTGTCATCCAGGTGATTTTCCAAACCGAAATTAACTGAAACTCTTCCATTTGCTCTCTTTCAAAACAAGGAAAAAGTGTGCAGACCAACATGTGGTCATTTATAAGGCATTTCCTTGGAGCTCATTCATACGAAGACAAGCAGGAAAAAATGGAGAAAGCTAGTTGTCACAAAAAAGGTGGCCAAGGGGCCATCTTGTATATATACTTTCAGATAGTTTGTTTGGATAAAGAGTGACTAGCGACTTGTCAACATGAAGAGTACAGTTTACACAGGGGTTTTTGCAGTGACTCTGCTAATGGTCCTAATGCTGCAGCCGGCCCATGGACAAAGCATGATAGGTAAGCTGTCTTTTGAAGTATACATTGCAATAAGATGTAAAAAATTTAGATATTGTATTGGTAGCCAAAATTTGTAGTCATTATACGTAGTAAATCATAATACGTAGATGGAAATGCCATAGATTCGTGGACCTCAAATGAGATATATTTTTAAACAATGTTTTTTGTGTCAACTTAATTCGCGATATGTATCAGGGTCATTCTACAGAAATGTTCCTATTCCTGTCCCTAGGTTTCAAATGTCATTAAATCAATAATAAATGCTTCTTTATCACTTTTTTTAAGTTAGTGGTCGCAAGCAGGACCAAAGCAAAAATGTTTAGTGTTAGTTTCGTCATTCATATATATTTTTGACAATATTTTACTGCCTGAAGTCGCACTTGTACCTGTTTTTTGCATGTCCCTGCACCCTCTTCTGCAAATTCAACCCTCACTATATCTGTAAAATTGGCTGAATATGCTATAATTTTAATATGAATGTAGCCAAAACAATGTCCTTTAAATGATGGGCTTGCTTTAATTTTTTACTCCCCATTGAATTTTGAGAAAATTAGCTGCAAAGTCTGTCCCTGAGTTTTTTTGTCATTACCGGAACATAGTACTATTTTTGGCACCATTCATTTTCTTATACAAGTGATGTCATCAGTCACATGACATAATACAACTGCTCAAGCAGCTTGATAGCACGGTTGTCTGCTGAAGAAAATCACACGGGCGAAAGAGATTTTATGTCCATTTAAAACCCCTAATTTGAGCGAGTAGGTTAATTACGCGTCATTACCGCAACGAACATTAAACAATCAAGAAAGGAACGCAGCAAAATTTTTCTTTAACTGTCATGAAGTGATGCTGTTCTAGTTCATATTCCTTTTACCTCCCATGTTCTATGTGCTGCTGGGCCTCTTTAAAAAAATACCAAAGCTGAATTTGTCATTACCACAACACGTCATTACCGCAACAATTTGTTACTGTTGCGGTAATGACTCATAGGAAAAGCATGTTAATTTTAGCCAAAATTGAAATTGAAGAAAGAATCGTGGCAACCATTGCTAGATGTTTTTCAGAACCTATCTTGACCTCCACACTGATTAAATCATGCATTTTAAAAATTTTGGAAAACAGCAAAATTGCCACCCAAATAGGAACATTTCTGTAGAATGACCCATCAACAGTACCATCATTTGGGCCTTAATCTATTAATTAACATGTCATCCAAGTGATGAAAGTAAAGTAATAATAACAATCAGCTTTAATTATCCCTGGGTGTGGCACTGCAAGCATGATGCTGAGCCAGTGGCGTCAACTGTCAGCAGCGTAGGCAATTGCCTTTTTCATGCGGATGACACAAATAAGAGTGAAAATGAATTTTTCAAAACAGAAGAAAATTAAGTTTTCAAAACAGATTAGAATAGTTAAGCACCAAATTGAAATATTCAGACACTGCTGTGAGATTGTAAGCGAATTCAGGTATGTTTACTTTTCTGAAACTATTTGTTGGATCAGAGACCAACTCCCATCGCAAGTACAGGCTGTCCTTCATTGCATCTTAAATTAGGAAATCTGTACATAGCCTATTTCATATACCATTTGTACATACTTCATATTTTCATCTTCTTGTGCTATTTTAACCTGTCGGTCAAAAGCTTTATAGCTTGTGTTACTTGTTTTTACTGTCATCACCGACTTTAAATAAAATTTTAGTTTACTTTACTTTACTTTATTCTTAGTCCAGCGAGTCCACTGAAAGATCTACTAAAAATTCATGAGCTATTGTTGTGCCAAGTTGCAGTCCATGGCTGCGCGAATATTATTATAAGTATACACTGAGTTTGAGGTGTATAACTTTGGTAAATTAACAAATTTGTTGGTTGTACCCCCAAAGGTGTTAGCTTCATTTTGTGAAAAATATGGAAACTCTGGTAGTTTAATGGACTTGTGAGCTTGTGGGCTGCCCTATAAAAAGCAGTTTTGCATATTTCATCCTTCTAAGAAAATACGTCAAGAAAAAAAAATTGGGGATCACGAAATTTTTTATGATAACATATATATGCTGTCAAATCATAAAAAACACTAGAAAAAAGGGCTCTTTTTATTATTATTTTTATTTGAATCCGTGTTCCATGGGGTTTTAGTGCAAACTGAGTCATTTTGGTCTTTTTGATAAGCGAGAAAAAGTACACCGACCAAAATTCACAAATATGCCCCCCCAGCATCAAATAATCCTATATCTCTGCTTTCATTTGACACCTTAGCATTTCTAGTGTCAAAATTGACATCTCAACCCCCTTTTTTAAATGTTTTATCCTATTTGAAGCTGAAAATAGCTTTGTTTCGCTATTTAAAAAAATAGTGAAGAAACAAATGTCTGACCGCAAAACATTTCGAGCAAAACTTCACAAATGCCTTTAATTGAACCTCATTTGAGGGTGTTGCTGTGCAGTCAAAAAATGCTCAAAAGTCCATTAACCAACCAGAGGATAATATATATGAATCGCGTAAATTCTGGTATAGAGTAGCATGGGCATACAGCCCCAATTCGAGGTGCAATTTGACCTACCTTTAACAGTCAACTATTGGAATGCATATATATGCAGCCAGGAAGGACTCAGTTGACTCCACTTATAACTTGTCAAACAAATGCCAACCAATTAGAAATATAGGAGTTAAGGATAATTTTGTATAAAATTGCAAATGGCCTTTCTATCCCACCCATAGGGCAGGAGGCCCTATTTTTAATGCCATATGTATCGTAATTTTTTTAAAAGCACATCTAAAAGCTTGGAAGATATTTCTTGAGGCTTCGAGGCAATTTCCTTTTATAATAAAACCCACTCAGGGCGATGGATCAGTCCCCTGAAACTCATGAGTGGTCTGGCTGGCAGAGGAACTCACAAGTGGCGAAGCCACGAGTGATTTCCGCAGCCAGCCAGACCAAGTTTAATTCAAAATTGTTACATGTCATTTGTAATAACGATCGAAACTAAAAAAAAAATGTGTTACAATTTTTCTCAAATCACCTGTCAAATCTTAAAATTCAATGTATGTAAATAATTCTTACTGAGAAGACACATCTTTGACAATCATATTTCCTTTTTTTATTATTTTTATTATCTCTTTATTATTGTACATTTTAAGAAGTTACATTAGCAATAAGAGATTTGTAATACACTTTTTTAGATAACAGTTAATTTAACTATTGGCTTCTGTAGTGCCCATAGATAGAGGAGAGCGGGGCACAGTGAGACACTTTTTTTATTTTCAAGTGTTCCAAAATGTTGACAGCAACGAGTTAAATGAGATCAGGTCCACATTATAGATAATGATGTTAGGTATATTGTCCAGTAGTTTCAGGTTCCTACCTTTTACAGGTTTGGAGAAATTTTGAGTTAAATGTCCATGCTCGTTAAGTGTCTCACTGTGCCCCGTGGGCGGGGCACAGTGAGACAGCAGGTGGGGCACAGTGAGACAGGGCATCTGCTGCCATAACCGCCGATTCTCAGGACCTGCGGAATTGTTCTATCAATTGTTGCTAAACGGACTACTGTATTCTAATAAAAGCAGCTGGCTAGATGATTTTTAGGTCCCTTTTTGAGCATTTTGGAAACTTCATCGCACAGGACACATGCACGACTTATTTAACCTGCCGCACCTGTTACACGCTAGTTAACATTCTTTTCTGATGCTTCCTTTCGGATATGACTCACTAAAATCAGTAGTTTGTAGCAGGCATTTTGTTTTTAATGGTGAATTGTGAGCTATGCATTACATTCAGGTCATTTGGAGTGTAATTTGTGATGTCTCACTGTGCCCCGCCTCAAACTGTCTCACTGTGCCCCACGCGGCTCTCTTTATAAAATTTTTTAATCCTGAGGACCGGATGTATGCATTGTGGATCATCATCTCACTAAACTAAGACAAATAATCAAGGTTTGAAACCCTGGCAATTGATTTGCATCAAACCATTTTTCTTGGGAATTATAACAAAAAGTCATTTTGTAAAATTATTTACTTTTACTGGTTGAAAACCAAAATCTTGAAATTCCACTCTCAATATCGATGGTGAAAGTGCAAAACCTCGTATGTCAAAATTTTGCTATTTTTAGATTTTTGGTGGAATGACTATTTTAATATCCAATACACGTTGTCAGTTGATTACCTTGCCAGTTTGCTATTTTTGGAAGCTGTAACACACTGGTAACAGAATGATTTCACCAAACCTTGTATGTCGATATGTTTCAAAAAGTGAAAGTGCAAAACCTTGTAACTCAAATCAGAACTTTGAAGCACATATTGTGGGATATTTCAACTTTTTTTTGAAAAACAATTACTGTGTTACTTTTTTATGACTCCCAGCAAGTTTCCTGATTAAAAAAAATTTACCTCCCTATATTTGTTTTGGTGATGTAGGCTATTGAAAAAGAGAGTGCACGAAAATTGGAAAAAAATGTCATTTTCCTCATTCTTGCCATTGTAGCCACTCAATAAAATTTGTTATTGCAATCTGTCATAGGCAAATTATAATTTTCACTGTATATGCATAGATTGAACGTATATTCAATGCTGCAAGTTGCTTTAAAGTGTGATAAATGATCGAGTTACAAGGTTTTGCACGGGTAGAAAGTGAAAGTGCAAAACCTCGTAAGTCGACATTTTCAATCACATCTGATGGTAACATCAATGCAAGGGGTAAACGACCTCTGACAAAAAATTTGCTACAACAGGGTGTCACTTTCTATGTATCTAGTTGGCCATAACTCACTTATTAATAAACATTACCTTAAAAAAAGACACTTGACAGTTTTTTTCAATTTCTGAAAAACAGCTTTTTTTGACTTACGAGGTTTTGCACTTTCACCATCGATATGCTGTGTAGGCATTCAGGATATAGGACAGTCCCTCACTTACTTACTTTTTGTACTATACAAAAGAGGGTTGATCTGTAAACAGTACCAGTTAGACGCTACGGGCTTTGTCTCACTGTGCCCCGCTCTCCCCTACTCTAAATACTCTGTATTAATGTTTTATTTGAAAATTGTGAATTTTATTTGTATTTTGGGTACTCATAGACTGAATTGAATTGAAAACTGAATTGAATTTTCAATCCTGAAAACTTCTATGTGTGTTTATCTTTGTTCCCAGGAAACTGCTGGGCTGACTGGAGCCGATGTACAAAAGGGACAAGCTGGGGAACAGGCTGGCTCTGGCAGTCTTGCAATGACAGGTCTGTTTAAAAAAAATATCTTATAGTCTTTATTATAGTCTTGTTTATTATGACCAGCAGTGCTGCAGCAGCTTGCTGGTCACACGGATTGTCCTATTGCTCGCAAATTTTTACGCCCGGACTAGACACAACGTACTCAATGCATTGTCATGAAACTTGCTGTATAAGCCTAACTTTACATACTTTACCTAGCCAGCTGAAATGCAAATAAATCCAAGCCCTTTTTAACACATTTTTTCCCATTTGAGATTTTATAGTGGCCCACCCTACTCGGGCCCTGCACGGGACGGGAGCGGGACTGAACTAGAAGAAATTTGGCGGGAGTGGGTCAAAATTCGGTGCATTTGTGCAGTGCATTTGTGCAGTGCATTTGTGCTGTGCATTTGTGCTGTGCATTTGTGCTGTGCATTTGTGCTGTGCATTTGTGATTTGCATTCTTGATGTGCATTCTTGTTGTGCATTCTTGCTGTGCATTTGGGCAGGGTATTTGTGTTGTGCATTTGTGCTTTGCATTTGTGCTGTGAATTTGTGTTGTGCATTTGTGCAGTACATTTGTGTAGTGCATTTGTGTTGTGCATTAGTGTTGTGCATTTGTGTTATGCATTTATGTTGTGCATTTGGCCTCAGCATTTGTGCTGTGCATTTGTGTTGTGCATTTGTATTGTGCAGTTGTGTTACACATTTGTGTTGTGCATTTGTGCTTTGCTTTTGTGTTGTGGATTTTGTGTTACACATTTGTGTTGCGCATTTGTGCTGTGCATTTGTGCTTTATATTTGTGTTGCACATTTGTGCTGTGCATTTGTGTTACACATTTGTGTTGTGCTTTTGTGTTTTGCATTTGTGTTTTTCATTTGTGTTGTGCTGTGCATACATGGGCTGAGGTCTATGCATTCACTTAATTTAAACGGAACTATTGTTACAGCCGATAGGTCTACATGCCCGATTTGCAAATCGGGCTGCCTTTTGCATGCCAGACACTAAAATAGGTCTTTGTCATAATATCTACTCCCCTCACCATGCTTTGCCAATATCCCTACAAAATATCCAAAAAGTGCAACCAAGCCACATTTTCTACTGAACTTTTTCATAAGTTCTAATGTGCTATGTTAGAAACTTTTTCCTAATATATTTGACAGCCATCTCTTCTACATCAAATAGTGACCAAATAGTGCCTCATGGTTAGAAACTATTTTGACACTATTTGTAGAAGATATGGCTGTCAAGCACTGCCATCTCTTCTAACTACACAAGGGGGCAGCACTCCTCAAGTGTGCAGGCACAGGAGAGACACCTGGTGACAGGCGGTGAAATGACATCTATTTAGCCAAATTTACTTAAATTAGCCTGTCTCATGAAATTCCTGATCTTTTCTCAAAGGAAGTCAAGTCATTGTCAATCTGAACTGCCAGGGATGGGTTGAGTTCTAGTTCAGTGAAGCAGATATTGATAATTTCTGTCCAGATTCATTAAAAATTATTTCCCAAATGACGTGAAAAATTTTTTTTTAAGGGGATGTTAATCCAATAATATTGAACAGCAAGCAAACAAAAGGCACTGAAAACGCTTGCAAACAAAACAGTCATTGCAAACGAAGTGACATCAGGCCAAGACGTCACTTTATGATGTCACTTGATGACGTCACGGGTTGGCCAGTTCATGTATGCCAAAAAGTCGCAAAACCGAAATATTCTTGGTGCAGAAAATAATTTCTTAATAATTGCATTTTAATGCAATTGTCATGAAACTGCTACACGATGTAGCCAAGTGATGTCTGCATCTACGCTGTAAAGGGCGTGAAGATACATTGAACAAATTTTATTCGCCAGCCCTCTAAATTTAGTCATGTGAAAAATTTGTTTTTCCACGGTCAGAGTGCTGTATAATAAAAACGGTTTACCCGAAATTAATGTCGTGTTCAGCGAAGACGCAAGAAGTACCCAGGAAGGTGCTCTATCAATTTCAAGGCTTTAACTGCAAAATTGAGGGAGCGAGGTCATTTTTACTGTCATGGAAATAGTCTTTTTTCCGTCTTTTTTTTCCCATGTCAAATGATGCTAATATTTTTGGAATTCCCCCCGGAATCCCCTTAAAAATTGGGTTAATTGTCCCTCACAACAATAAAAGACCTTAACCAGTTATTTGTTGATACAACACAAGCCAATTTTGTAAATCCGGTTAACACAGAAATTCGCTAACACAGGCTAGAGTTAACCCACTGGTAGATACAATCTAGTACAGAAATCACAGGCCCCTCGCCTTGGAGTAGATCTATATTGATAATATATGTCCAGATTCATCAAAAAATTATTTCCAAAGTATTCCCTGGCTTTCATGATTTTCCTATTGATAGTCTGTGTTCCATGGCTCTGAACATGGTAGGCCTATGTTTTGCAACAGAGAAATAAGCATTTTCAGATCTGAAATTTGCGATGTTGTGTGTTTAAACTAATGAAGTATTCGGCTGCTATAAAATTCTTAAACAAATTCTGAAAACCAGGTGGCAAAATTCAAGTATTGACTCAAGTATTCCCTTGCTTCCATGATTTTCCTATTGATAGTCTGTGAGTTTCATGGCTCTAAACATGGCAGGTTTTGTAACAGAGAAATAAGCTGTTTCGGATCTGAAATTTGTGACATTAGACTTTTTGGCCACAAAATAAATTGTAGAAAATTTCTGAAAACCAGGTGATAAATTTCAGATATTGACTGAAATATTTGCCAACTTTCATAATTTTCCTATTCATAGTATTTAAGTTTCATGTCTCTGAACATTGTATGTTTTGCAAAAAAGGTAGCAGCATGACGCACATGAAAATCGCGATCTGTTATGTTTTCAGAAACGGCCTTATTGACTGCTCAAAAAAATCGTAGATAAATTCTGAAAAGCAGGTGATAAACTTCAGATATTTATTGAAATATTTTCCAACTTTCATAATTTTCCTGCTCATAGTATTTGAGTGTCAGGTCTCTGATCATTGCATGTTTTGCAAAAAAGTTAGCAGCATGACGCACATGAAAATCGCGATCTTTTATGTTTAAAGAAATGGCCCTAATGACTGCTACAAAAATCGTAGATAAATTCTGAAAATCAGGTGATAAAATTCAGGTATTTACTGAAATATTTGCCAACTTTTGTAATTTTCTGATTCATGGCATTTGAGTTTCAGGTCTCTAAACATTGTATGTTTTGCAAAAAAGGTAGCAGCATGACGCACATGAAAATCGCGATCTGTTATGTTTTCAGAAACGGCCTTATTGACTGCTCAAAAAAATCGTAGATAAATTCTGAAAAGCAGGTGATAAACTTCAGATATTTATTGAAATATTTTCCAACTTTCATAATTTTCCTGCTCATAGTATTTGAGTGTCAGGTCTCTGATCATTGCATGTTTTGCAAAAAAGTTAGCAGCATGACGCACATGAAAATCGCGATCTTTTATGTTTAAAGAAATGGCCCTAATGACTGCTACAAAAATCGTAGATAAATTCTGAAAATCAGGTGATAAAATTCAGGTATTTACTGAAATATTTGCCAACTTTTGTAATTTTCTTATTCATGGCATTTGAGTTTCAGGTCTCTAAACATTGTATGTTTTGCAAAAAAGTTAGCAGCATGACGCAAATGAAAATTGCAATCTTTTATGTTTAAATAAATGGCCTTATTGACTGCTAAAAAAATCGTAGATAAATTCTGAAAATCAGGTGATAAAATTCAGGTATTTACTGAAATATTTTCCAACTTTCATAATTTTCCTGCTCATGGTATTTGAGTGTCAGGTTTTTGAACATTGTATGTTTCGCAAAAAAGTTAGCAGCATGACGCACGTGAAAATCGCGATCTTTTATGTTTAAAAAAATGGCCTTATTGACTCCTAAAAAAATCATAGATGAATTCTGAAAATCAGGTGAAAAAATTCAGGTATTGACTGACATATCCCCAAAGTTTCATAATTTTCCTGCTAGTCATAAGCGAGTGTCAGGGCTGCAAACATCACACGTTTTTCCTGAAAAAGAACAGCAACTCTACTGCATAGCGGTAACGTCACAATAGGACTCAGAGAATAATTGGCAGCAGCCAAAGTACCATACGGCCAGCCAAAGCTTCAGATGGTAAGGCAAAGCATCTGATGGAATATCATCTGATGAAAAAGGGTCTGATGAAATATCCAAATAGCATCTTGGGGGATATTTGATCTTTTCAAATATCCTCATAGTGCTATTTGGAATATCCAAAGTCTTTTGAAAAGCACTTTTTGCTATTAGACACAATGGCAGTAGAGGCATTGTCACAAGCAACTATAACACAAATCTCATGATAATTATTACCTAAAATACAATTATTAACCGATATGTGGGAGATTGCTGTTGACAAAAGTCATTGCAATCTTTGAAAATAAATAATTTGATCATTATTGGAGAATAGCGAGATTTTCTTTAAAGCTATTATGTCGGCGGATTTAACAAAGATGCAATAACTTTCCTGTTTTTCTATTTTACTTGCTTCTGATTCTGATATATTATGACAATATATTCTGGAAATAGAAGTTGATTTATGTCTACTCTAGAAGCAAGTTCATTTTTTGCTCCAGGAGAGCGCTGCATGCATTGCTTGATTTGTCAACACAATAAGGGGTTTCCACTGCATCAAAACTATTTGCATTTTTAAAGGAAACCTTTTTCTCATAACACATTTAGCTAGGCAACTTCAGATGATTTTTCTGTTAGAATATGATAGATATGGAAGATATCTACCTTCCTTCATGATGGACCTTCGTCTAAATATGATGACATAGCTCTGTAAGTAGACTTGTTATTTTCATAAACAGAATAACTATATTATTGTCTTGTTATTGCAGGTGCAAGTGCAAGGGCTACTCTGGTGGAAGATGTGTCCAGGCTCCTTCCAGTTGCCGCTGGATCTTCGGCAACAAGATTTGGCGTTGTACATGTAGCGGACGTTCGAGTGGTTCACGAAGCTGGTGGTGCGGATTTTGATGTGTTAATGATGTCTCGTCCTTTTTGGATTAATAAAAATTGAAAAAGGAAACACAATTTAACTTCGTTTAGTGTCTTGGTTTCTTTGCATGCATGTAACTGATGTATATCCATGTATATACACTGCGTTCCCAATTATTATGCAACTATGCTTTTTTGCATTATCTCAAAATGAAATAACACTATTTGAATATTCTTTTCACATAATGATAAGTGTACCATGGAGCTAATATCCTGCCAATTTTGTCCAATTCCATTTACTCAGTTGGGAGTTATGCCATATAAGGATGTTTTGGGGTGTTATAGTTGCATAATAATTGGGAACGCAGTGTATGCGATTGCTAATGTACCTGTCACCCTGAAACCTCTTAAACATTAATTGAATATATCTCTAAATAGCCCACACACATGCTGATGAGACATAATACTCAAACACACACACACGTTGAATTAATTTTTATATGGTATGAGACTATGAGACCAGGGCCAGATTTACGTTTTATGAGGCCCTCTGCATTTGTGTCATTCTGGACACTCCGGGCCCCCAGCCAAGCTACCTGTCTCAGAGTACTTGAGGATTTCTTGAGAACAATGTTCTAAATAATTTAGCCATTTTAGTATGGTATGAAACAAATGAAAGACATACATGTATCACAAGCAGTTCAGAAGTTCAGCAAAATGTAATCCCAATGCCTTTGAGGAACCCAGTTCTACAGTTGGTGGGCCCAGCAAGTTTTAAAAATATTACTGCATTTTACATTGGAGCCCACAATTATTCAATGTTCAAGTAAGATTCCTTGAGTTGGACACTTTGTGGGGGCAACCTTGAGTTGGACTCTTTTAGTCAGGCTGAATGAGTGATTCTCCACCAAAAAATTTGAATCCAATGAGTAGGGGAGGCGGGGGTCGGAAGTCACAAAATTCAGAAAAAGCCCCAGAACAGAGCAGGTGTTTGTTAGATCTGAATGACCTTTGGCAAAATTATGCAGTATTTAGTTGACTATAGTTGTATCACATGATAGCTGCTGTGCTGTAAATAGGCTTTAGTCAGTTCACAATTATTTAAGGCAAAGTCCGATGTGACTTTTTACCCCATGTCAGGGTCAAGAAGTCACAATCATGGGGTAACAAGTCACATGCAATTGTTGTGAACATACAAAACTACATAAGGTAATATGCAGACCTAGACTTGAAAGTAATCCTTCAATGGTCCTTGTGCATGAAATTTATAGTGAGCCTTCCTAAGCTATCGGCATGCAATGACAATCCACCATCAGAAAAGCCGGCATCAGAAATTGCCCAAAGTTTGCGAAATGAAAATTTGATGCAATACTCTCTCATCAGTATTATTGATGGAGGATGATATGATTGTAAGCTAAAAGCTTCTAGTGTGGAATATTTTACTTTCCTTAGCTCAGAATACTGAATTCCAGGTACCCTATGGTAAAATATTACAGTGCTGGGGTGAAATGTCACAGTGTGACATTTCACCCCTCAGCTGTTTTTTAAATTCAACACATGTAGGGTCATGGCAACTTGGTGACCAAATGGTCAAAAATGGGTTCACAGCATGAAAGACAATTATCCAAAAGGCCTTGAAACACTAGCACAACTTCCTATGTCACAGTGACCAGACATTAATAGAGAAAGTTCAGAATCAATAAAACCTGTTTGGGACACCAAAAATGCATGAGGTGGGTAAAAACCCACTTTGCACAATGAGTATAATTTTCATATTCTCTGCAGACCTTCTTCTCATAAATGTGTCCCAAATTATGATTTAAGCTTAAGAATTAGGTCACTGCAAGTTGGTAAAAAAAAAACGCCTGTGACTTTTTACCCCTGTGACTTTTCACCCCCTCTTCCCCTAACCCAAGACGTCCTTTATACATTCAAAAAGAATCAGCATGACATGAGCAGCTCAAGTGTGTTTATAATGGCTCTAAATATGGAGTAAAAGACCCTTTTTTCTCTTAATATTTTGCCACAAAATTGTGTATTTTAGTGAAATTTCTGAGATTTGATCGATAATTGAGGGATCCTTTGCTGACCTATGGTATTGACTTAACTTTAATTTGTAAACCACATAGTTAGAAGGAGGTCAAAAATTTGATAAAGAAATTTTTTGAAGCACGAAGATGTCGTTGTTTTCTTTGTGCCTTTAATTTCAGAAATAATGCACATGAATGGAAAGTATTGATTGAAATAAATTTGAGTATACGCTTCACGTTTTCATATTTATATGTATTTAAATAGGCCTATAAATAGCTCCTAAAACACACGAAGTCATTGAAAACAAAACAATCACTTTTAAAAATACATTTATAACTTTCTGAATGGTGTTCATTCATGGTAATGTCGCACATGTTTTGAACACAAAATTTCGGAACAGATTATTTTCGTTTTTATTTTAAATTATTCCCCTGACCCAGTTCTATCGTTTTTAGTTTTCTGTAAAATTTCTAAAATCCGGTATCAAATCAAACAAATTTTATTAGTAATCAGTATACATCTGACAAATATATAGGCCAAACACAACTGATAGGCTCTTACATCCAACATTAATATTAGAAATAACAGGGGTAAAAGTAAATAAAACGTAACTGCACTCCAAGAAAAAATGGTTCTGTGTTTCCCTCAAAATACCCACAGGGTATTCAGAGATTTTTTTTTGGGTATTCCGACATTCATGGGGTATTCCAACACAAATAAAGTATCGCATTCAATATAATTCATGCATGAAAGGTACTGGTGGTTTAGAGGTATTCCAAGGGCATAGAAGGTATTTCAGAAGTGTAGAAAGCACCCTAGAGTTCATGAGGCATTTCAGGGCAACCCAAAGACCTTAATTGAAGACTAGATCATTTAAAAGGACCGTAATTTTGTTCAGCCTGTGTTTTTTCTGTAACAGGGAGATTAAAAAAAAATTATTTTCAAACAAAGCTTGCTAACACAGCTTCTACTAGAATCATTAGTAACTCCTAGTAGCTTAACTTATTATCATCAGCATAGTTTATTAGGCATGTCCTTTCAGTGAAATTTAAGGTGTCATTACAGTGAAACACTTTGATATAGACACAATGAGGATCAGTTCACTGCAAAAAATGCATTTCTTGACTAATGATAGCTGATGAAGTGTCATCTTCTCTACCTCAACATGGGAAAGATAGAGGCTGTTTGATTAGTCATGATCAATAGAAAGCCATTTGACTTGTCAAAACTGATTTCAGAGTGAAAATCAGATACATAATCCTTTCGTTTGGCTGTCACCAACATGTGTGATAAGTCTCCTTTAATCAAATTAACACTGAAAGTATTGGGTTTGATCATGACAAATCATCAGCATGATGACACACGAAGTGCCATTTTCACAGTGCCACAGTCCACTCTAATTCTATATCAAAGTGTTTCACTGTAATGTAGATGTCATGCAAATACGACATGATATGAGTGTAATATGAAAATTCATTTGCACGAGGAAATTCATACTGAACGAGGGCGCGCAGCCCGAGTTCAATATGAATTTACGAGTGCAAATAAATGTTCATATTGCACAATAATAAGTGCCCTATTTGTTTTATTACATGACCACTATGCTTCAATATAATGTATCGGAAAAAAGTTTTCGGGGAAAAAAATATGCGCTCTCTCGCATACTTTGAAAACCACCGGTAAAATACTTACAGGTATATTATTCCATTTTCTGAGTGGATCTTCTTTTGCATCTAGACCAAAGTGATTGTGGCAACTTTAAATCCGTCAGAGAAAGTTTAGTCAGGGGTTCTGTGAGGCAATGTGTGTAGCAATTGCATGCATATACGTAGTTGCCTGATCTTGAAACAATCTATCGGCCTGGCCAGCTATCGTCTCATGCACCCGAATAACTGCCCAACCATCCACCAGCCTGAATCACCTGCCGGCCGACTAACATAAATACCCTGCCCACCACCCGTCCGTCCACCTGTACTTTGCGAACGGACAACACTTTTAAAACCGAAGTGATTGCAATACCTTCTTCTAAACTTTGTTACTGTAGGCAAATGAGCTGACTGCCGCGCACAAGTTGGCCACTGGCCAAAAGTCATCTTGTCATATATGATCTCAAACTGATTAGTTGGAAAGAGAGAGAGAAGAGATCGAGACTTGTCAAGATGAAGAGCGCAATTTACACCGGGATTTTTGCTTTAACTCTGCTCATGGCTCTAATGCTGCAGCCCACCCGTGGACAAAGTGTATTAGGTAGTTGTCGGTCTGACCTGTAAAAGGACAAGCCAGACTTTCTCTTGAGGGGCTATAGAACAGCAATAATTATCATAAGAATTATTTTATTTGGACATTTGACAAAGACAACAGCAAACACTTTTTCCGCGTGACATTTTTGCTGCACTGTATCTATCACCCAGTAGATTGGGTCGGGGCAAGAAGCCAGCGTTATATCTAAACTTACATTTTTGGTGCTTTTTCTTATTGATAGGATTGAAGCTAGAGGCTTTTTAGGTGACATCACAAATTTTCAGAGCAAAAAGCACCAAACCATAGGAGTAATTAAAGAAACAAAAAAAGGTGCATTGTTTTTGTAACTTCGATTAATTCTTGAAAGTGGTTGTCAGAAATAACTTTGGAAATTTTTAAAAGTATAATGGATATCTCCATTGCTTCACTTCACGACCATTACATAAATATGATTTGGATCACTTTTTTGCATTTTAGCTCAAAATATAGAGGTCATATTAAAATATGTGAGTTTGGGGCGAGAGGCCCCACATAGTATATGCGGCATGAGGCCCCGCTTCACTGAGGCCTCGAAGCTGCTTTAGGAACCATTTCATAATGTGTACTTTGCCTTAAATCTTGATAGAATAGCTAATTGAAATCGAAAAAATTTGGCTGAAATTGAAACAGGGCAAAAAATATTAAAAAATAAATGTATGAACAGAAAAATTCTGAAATTCAGAAAAAGTGAATAGAATGCCTTAAAATTGATAGAAGAACCTCAAGACATAACTTTCAAGCTGAATGCACTCGCAAAAAAAATTGCCATAGGATTATAATACGGGCTTCTTGCTCGATGGGTGGGGTAAGTAGGCCATTTTAAATTTTTTACAAAAAGGGCCGTAACTCCTTTTAAAATTGGCAGACATTTGTTTCACTTGTTATAAGTAGAGTCAAGTGATTCCTTCCTGACAACATAAGCATTTAAATAATCGACTGTAAAAAGTAGGTCAAATCGCACATCGAAGTTAAGGGGGCTGCATGCCCCGCGCTACTCTACTATGATAGTATTACCTGTGAGTTTAGCTCTGTTTTTCCTTAATCTCAGGTAAATGCTGGGATGACTGGAGTCGATGCACAAAAGGAACCAGCTGGCTGACCGGGTGGCTCTGGCTCTCTTGCGAAGACAGGTCTGAAAAGTAACAATTTTCTGTTTAGGGGGCAACCGTTTAACATCAGGTGGGGAGGAGGGGGGCTTAGAGTTTCTTTGAAATATATAATTTCTTGCTCAGTTTTTGCTGAAATTAATAAATTCTTTTTTGACAGTCTTGAAATACATAATTTCTGGTATACTTCTATACAAGGTGTCGCATAAGTTTAGGTGCTTGAAATATAATAATTAGTACACCCGTAACCATGAAATAAATAATTTCTTGCCGAGGAAAACTCAAAACCCCCCTGGAAGTTAAATGGTCACCTCCTCGTACTTGTATGGTAATTTTTTTTTGTGATAAAGCTCAATATATATTTAGGATCGTTCAGAATTTATGATTGAACAGGGATGGGAGCTTTGCCCGAGGAGGTACTAACTTTTCACATGTGCTTCAAGGGGGGGGGAGAGTTCTAATTATTGTAACATTCCAAGGGGGTAGGGAGTCAGAAATTTTAACAAAACAAAATTGTCTTAAAAGATGCATACATTCAGTTTATCCCTGCCTTATTAGTAATTTTCAATGGAACAGCCAAATCCTTCCGATGCAGCATATGTTATTGATTGTTAATTTCACTATAAAGATTTCTAAGATTTAAATGATATATATGGACGATGTAACATTCAGATTAAATTGATTCATTTCCAGGATTTAAAAATTTCATGCGTAACAGATACCAGGCCCTTTGATTTGAGTAGGGGAGAGCGGGGCACAGTGAGACGGCAGGCACAGTGAGACAAAGCCCGTAGCGTCTAGCTGGTAACGTTTACAGACAAACCCTCTTTTGTATAATACAAAAAGTAAGTAAGTGAGAGATTTTCCTATATCCTGAATGCCTCCACATCATATCGAGAGTGGAATTTCAATATTTTGGTTTTTAGCCAGTTAAAGTAAATAATTTTGCTAAACGACTTTTTGTTATTATTCGCAAGAAAAATGGTATAATGCAAATCAATTGCCAGGGATTCAAACCTTGATAGTTATTTGTCTTAGTTAAGTGAGATAATGAACCACAATACAGGCATCCGGTCCGCAGAATTAATAAATTTTATAAAGAGAGCTGCGTGGGGCACAGTGAGACAGTTTGAGGCGGGCCAGAGTGAGACATCACAAAATAACTTGAAATGACCTGAATGTAATGCATAGCTAAAAACAAAATGTCTGCTATAAAATACTGATTTTAGTCAGTCATATCCATTGGGAAGCATCAGAAGAATTTTGATTGGTATTTAACAGGTGCGGCACATTAAATAAGTCGTGCATGTGTCCTGTGCAATGATGTTTCGAAACATGCTCAAAAAAGGACCTAAAAAATCACCTAGCCAGCTGCTTTATTAGAGTACAGTAGTTTCTGTAGCAACAATTGATAGAACAATTTCGCAGGTCCTGAGGATCGGCGGTTATGGCAGCAGATGCCCTGTTTCATGCACTGTGCCCTGCCTGCTGTCTCACTGTGCCCTACCAAGGGGCACAGTGAGACACTTAACAAGCATGGACGTAACTCAAAATTTCTCCAAACCTGTAAAAGGTAGGAACGTGAAACTACTGGACAATATACCCAACGTCATTACCTATAATGTGGACCTGATCTCATTTAACTCGTTACGGCCAACATTTTGGAAACTTGAAAATAAAAAAAGTGTCTCACTGTGTCCCGCTCTCCCCTAAATGTTATACACAGTGTATTTATAAATAAATACCAGATAAGCTGGCAGCTGGGCTATATCAGCGTAAGACGATATGTTTCTACGTCAAGAAATCTTAAAAAGTTGATATGTTTACGATATTTTGCTGTTGTGTGCATCACAATTATTTGATCATTGTACTAGTTATTTCCATTTGCTAAATGTCTATTTTCAGATGTTATTGCAAGGGTTTTGCTGAGGGGAAATGCATTAAAGCTCCTGCCACTTGCCCTTCGTTGTACGGCAAAACAATCTGGCGTTGTAAGTGCAGTCAACGTGATAAAACTATTTCAAAACCATGGTGGTGTGGTTTTTGATGTACATCCACTCTGTCTCGTCTTTGTGAATAAAGATAATGTGAGACAAACCTCAACTAAGCCTTGTGTATTTTCTATAATTGTTTGCATAGGCCTTGAATCCATAGGAGATACATGCCAAACATTTTACTGAGCCAAAACAAATTCAAAATGTTAGTACGCAATAGGTTGAAGTACTGCACATTTGGTGGCAGTCATTTGGCAACAGCCATCTTTGATTTCTCTCTGACCACTGTAAAGGTTAATGGTTCCATTTCGGACGTTGCAACACCTTGTCATGTTTTTTGTGTCTATTTCCTTACTGCTTCCTGTCAGAATAACCCCCTCTGATTGGTCAATAGAAAGGAAGTATGGCTTTCTGCCGTGCTGGTCATGACTCTCAAAAGCACCAAAAAATCGAAAAAAAAAATTAGAAAAATTTTGATACCAGTCACTACCATGACCAATTCCTGTAACAGTAAGTGCTATTATCGCTCATTAATTTTCTTAGTGCTGACACCATGTAAGTCTTATTGATGGAGATCTTTTGCCTTGGGAATCGCTACACAAAATATCAGCCATCTTCTATTTTTCAGAATATTTGTAATGATGGGGACCCCCTAGCAAATCCCAAGATACCAAGTTTCATGTATCTGTGTGAAATTCTAAAGTCACAGCTGAGCAATTCAAGTATGACGGCCATTTTTTCACAGCTTTAGTGTGTTATTGTAAACTTTCATAAAAACATCTCATTTGAAAGTACAGTAAAAATTAATTCGTTCCCTAGCTGTGCCAAACGCAGATCTAGAGAGTGCTCTGTAGCTTTCAAAAATAAATCTTTTCTAAAGTTAAAATTTTTTCGACCTTTTGGTCTACTCTGATTTGTTTGCATCCTCCCCACTTGGGATGATGATTTGTTTGTTGAGTTGTGGGTAAGGTTTGTTTTTGTTTTTTCAAATACCCTGATGTGACAAACAAGACTAAAGGCAAACAGGAAATGGTCGCACTTGACTGAGTTTCGGTATAATGACACTTGTTTATAACAGGAATTATACTGAATAATTGGTTTTGGCCAAAAAAAATAATCTTGCCAATCATATTCGCGGAGCGACGGGCAACACAGCCACCTGTCGTGTCAGCGAACTTAGTGCAACAACAACTCATAATCTTTGAGTCTGTCAGTGGACTAAGAATGAAGGACAGCCTGTACCTGGGATGGAGTTGGTCCCTGATTCGTCAGGGATCCAGAGACCAAAAATCTGGAAGGGGGTGACCGGGGTGACGGCAAGATGTAATTTTGTGCTATACCTAGCTGGAATCCAAAAATTCTCTAGTTTTGGGAACTGTTGTATACCATTCAATTCATTCATGTAGACCATTCAATTTATTAATGTTGACGATCCAATATAATTATATTCATGTGAACCATTCAATATATTCATGTGGACCATTCAATTAATTCATGTGGACCATTAAATTTATTCATGTGGACCATTCAATTTATTCATGTGGACCATTCAATACATTCATGTGGACCATTCAATTGATTCATGTGGACCATTCAATTCATTCATGTGGACAATTCAATTCATTCATGTCGACCACGCAATCCATTCATGTGGGCCATTCAATATATTCATGTGGACCATTTAATTCATTCTTGTGGACCATTCAATTCATTCATGTGGACTATTCAATTGATTCATGTGGACCATGCAATCCATTCATGTGGGCCATTCAATATATTCATGTGGACCATTTAATTCATTCTTGTGGACAATTCAATTCATTCATGTCGACCATGCAATCCATTCATGTGGGCCATTCAATATATTCATGTGGACTGTTTAATTAATTCATGTGGACCATTCAATATATTCATGCGGACCCTTCAATTTATTCATGTGGACCATTCTATTTATTCATGTGGACAATTCAATTCGTTCATGTCGACCATGCAATCCATTCATGTGGGCCATTCAATATATTCGTGTGGACTGTTTAATTAATTCATGTGGACCATTCAATATATTCATGCGGACCCTTCAATTTATTCATGTGGACCATTCTATTTATTCATGTGGACAATTCAATTCATTCATGTCGACCATGCAATCCATTCATGTGGGCCATTCAATATATTCATGTGGACTGTTTAATTAATTCATGTGGACCATTCAATATATTCATGCGGACCCTTCAATTTATTCATGTGGACCATTCAATAAATTATTTTACTTTATTATACTGTGTAAATAAATTACTTTACTTTATTATACTGTGTAAATACTCAATTATGTTATGTGAGCTACAAATAAAAAAAATCTGAATCTGAATCAATATATTCATGTGGACCATTAAATTCATTCTTGTGGACCATTAAATTCATTCTTGAGGACCATTCAATTCATTCATGTGGACTATTCAATTGATTCATGTGGGCCATTCAATATATTCATGTGGACTGTTTAATTAATTCATGTGGACCATTCAATATATTCATGCGGTCCATTCAATTTATTAATGTGGACCATTCAATTTATTCATGTGGACCATTAAATTTATTCATGTGGACCATTAAATTTATTCATGTGGACCATTCTATTTATTCATGTGGACCATTCAATTCATTCATGTGGACCATTCAATTTATTCATGTGGGCCATTCAATATATTCATGTGGACTGTTTAATTAATTCATGTGGACCATTCAATATATTCATGCGGAGCCTTCAATTTATTCATGTGGACCAATCTATTTATTCATGTGGACAATACAATTCATTCATGTCGACCATGCAATCCATTCATGTGGGCCATTCAATATATTCATGTGGACCATTTAATTTATTCATGTGGACCATTCAATTTATTCATGTGGACCATTCAATTTATTCATGTGGACCATTCAATTTATTCATGTGGACCATTAAATTTATTCATGTGGACCATTCAATTCATTCATGTGGACCATTCAATTTATTCATGTGGACCATTCAATATATTCATGTGGACCATTTAATTTATTCATGTGGACCATTCAATTTATTCATGAGGACCATTCAATTTATTAATGTGGACCATTCAATTTATTCATGTGGACCATTAAATTTATTCATGTGGACCATTCAATTTATTCATGTGGACCATTCAATTTATTCATGTGGACCATTCAATTTATTCATGTGGACCATTCAATTTATTCATGTGGACCATTCAATTTATTCATGTGGACCATGCAATTTATTCATGTGGACCATTCAATTTATTCATGTGGACCATTCAATTTATTCATGTGGACCATTCAATATATTCATGTCACATCATGTGGACTATTCAATTTATTCACGTGGACCATTCAATATATTCATGTGGACCATTCAATTTATTCATGAAACCATTCAATTCATTCATGTGGACCATTCAATTTATTCATGTGGACCATTCAATATATTCATGTGGACCATTCAATTAATTCATGTGGACCATTCAATTTATTTGCGTGGACCATTCAATTTCTTCATTTGGTCCGTTCAATTTCTCTTCTTCTGGACTATCTGCATGCCCATTGCTTATTTGTAGCTCTTTATCCTTGCAGCTGTTCCCCTCAGATAGTTTGCCGCCCTTGGCGAATAACTTGTGGATGAAATATGCCGCAACAACAGCGAAGATCAGAGAGACCGTCTGGAAGGAGAGGGTGACCCCGTGCATGTAACGTCTGTAGTCTTTGGTGTTGTAGAAGTAGCAAGCTCCCCGCGATCCGCACTTCTCGCCCCACACCAAACAAGTGGAGTCGAACAGCAAGCCGAACATGATGGGGCCAGGTAGAAAAACTGTAACATGAAACACAATTCAGATATCAACTAGCTACAATATCATAGCCGACATGAATTTTTCCACGAATTAATAACATTAATGAAATGTTCACACATGCTACACACCTGACAGTTTATTGAATAATTTAATGATTTCAAAATTTATCACTCTTTCATTAATATTCTCAATGATGTATATGGCTGTTTTCTTTTCATGTAGTTTGTTCTTACTGCTAGGGAACCCAAATTCATGATCCAGCCATGACTTATTTGTGGTTTTCTCAAAAACATACGTTGACCAGGGCAAACAAGGGTGAATGCATATTTGTTAGTGGTGCAAACCGGCACTTGCAAGAATTATACACTCATACAGTAAGAAATTTTCTGTCAGAAGTCCTCTGTTGACCTATTTTGCCCTCCTTTCTCCTCTCCACCCCAATCTCATTAAAACTACCTTTGACTCTTCACCACAACATTAACCCATATTAAAAACTCTATCAAGGGAGCTGGCAAAGTAATTTCAATTAGCAAGGGGCACAATATCAAAGAAATAAAAGACAATTGGGTAATGGAGTTTGAATTGGTATTTGCTTAATGTATTAAAATTTAATGCAATTTTAAAAGGTAGTTTAAGGTAGGTAAAGGGAGGAAGTGATTTGGGGGGAGCCAAAAGGTAGGTTAAAGTAGAGACTGATTCTTCCTTCCCGCTGGGGTAGTCTTACTTCATTTTGGTTGTTCTGTACTCACTCAATTAGAATGCTCAACAGATGGCACTATGTTTTTACTCACTCACCCAAGAGATTGAAAAGGACAGAGCCAAAACTTAATGAGAAGGCCTTCAAATCCTCAGGAACAATTCTGTAAAAAATTTAAAAGAAATATCCTTAAACATTATCTTCTCTTTGAAATGATGAAAATAAGAAATATACTGGTCACCCAGGTTGAATTATCTATTACAAT
Organism: Platynereis dumerilii; assembly: GCA_026936325.1. Taxonomy (NCBI): domain Eukaryota; kingdom Metazoa; phylum Annelida; class Polychaeta; order Phyllodocida; family Nereididae; genus Platynereis; species Platynereis dumerilii. Next base: position 2,982,109 of record JAPTHN010000034.1, read on the forward strand.
TAAATGAGTAGAGTCATGAGGCTTTTTGATGACTAACATAAGATATATCACTCATCCTTGGTAATCATTAGTAGAATGGAACCTCACAATTAAGACCACCCATGGGATCAGTCAAAATGGTCTTAATATCCAGGTGGTTTTAATTCTGAATCTTCAATGTTTAATTTCTTGGAGTAAAAGTGTTGATTTTGAAAAAAGAAGTTTGATTGCTTCATTTGTAAAGCTGATAAGTCCAGTAGTGTATGGTGGTTTGGGACCAAATCATATGGTCTTAATTCTGAAAATAGGGGGGGGGGGGCTTAATTCTGAATCAACTTACCATCTTACCATTGCTGTCAATGGGAGAAAATTTGGGACAAAATAAAGTGGTCCTAAAATCATATCCAGAGGTGAGAGGTGTATAACTGTATTAAGGAAGGTTAAATCCTGTTATAAAACTTGAACTGAAGTGACTACTTAAAAGCTCCATACAAAACCTTTTTATTAAGTGTGTATATCATGCACAACTTAGTGACTGTCTATGATTTGGCTAAGAAATTCATTACCTGAACATTAGAATGGTGGCTGGGGTTTTGCCCATGTTTGCTATGAAACTGAATACAAAGTAAGTGACAACATAGGCGTAGAATCCGGTCTGGCAAGATTTGGGACATACTCCGGGTTTGAGCGTTTCTCCCTGCTGGAGACAGGCACAGTTTGCATAAGTCTAAAACAAAAAAAAAAGAGATTTAATGATGGCTAAAATGGTAAGGCACTTTGAAAATAACATCTCAATGCGTTCAAAAGGCATTCACAGCGAGCTCGAACAAACTTTAGGGATGAAAAAAATGGACCAAGAAAACGATTATCTCAGTGATGTATTCTTGGGATTTGATTCTGAATTCTAACTTGACAGCAGCCAGAGTAATTTCAGATTCCCAATTGCTAGTAAATAAATAATTTATTCCATTGGAAGCAACATTAACAGAGCTTCTAGTCAGTATAGAAGAAAACAGGATCGCCATATCCAGCTTAGAACAATTAAGGCAGGCACTTTGGCATGCCTGGTAGGGCTCTACATCGTTGCCAACATTCGATGTGATACGTATCATCGATACACTTAATCGATACATGATTCGTACGGTCGGTCAGCAAACTCTGGATGATCCTCATTTTAGAGAAATCAGGTTGCCGAAAACCTAATTTTTGGCCCGGAAAGTTGATCTCGCACTAGAGCGGATGTCAAGATGACGACGTGCTCGAGTTCAGTTAATGATTTTGTGGACATTTTCTGTCAAATCTCGCCAATAAAACTACTTTTTCAGCTGGATATAGCATTATTGAACAGAACCAAAAGTGCTGCTTTGGATACCGGTTCGGGAACCGGCCACACTGTACTGGTACAGCCATATTTACCCTAATGTCTGGCTTCCATTTGACCTTTCTCCTTAAAGTTGCCCAGAATGATAAAATTACTGGCTAAATATTGGTAGTTTCCTGTTCAGTATAAAGTAAACTTGTGATCAATAATATTTTTTACTAATTTATTAGCGTATCTCTTTGTCTACACAAATTATTTGGTTTTTCTGTTTGCTTTTTCTTGATAGTTCCTCCAACCTCCAGCACATCCATTGTTGGTGACGTCACAATATTCATTGTTATAAATATATTGCTACAACTTAACAAATTCTTACAATGCTCATGACGTCACAAAGTTGATGGCAAGCAAGTGTTATGATTTTTTCCGTGCGTACCCGAAATAAATCTAGGGGTCATTTAGCGCATTTGAGCGGTAATTTTGGCAAGAAAAAAACGTCATACATCATTAAAACTTTACACACTATGCATTATGGCCAAGATACACAGGATAGTGTAAAAATTAGACAATTTTTCGTTTAAAAGCTGGCCATCATTCAGGGTAACTTTAATGGAAGTGAACTGATTTGCCAAAGAACAGATTTGTAATGTTCAGTTCTATTGATCATATCTGGCCATCAAACCTGGTCATTCAGACCAATTTATAAATTAATATGAATGCAAACAAATCAATTCACATGTTTTTTTTTCTGTGGACAACATAATTTCCTCCAATGAACGATGTGACACCTCATTAATGCAAACCAACACAAGGAAAATAATATTTATCAATTCATTAACAAACCCCATTTGGCAGAGACTCGGTACATCCAGCGTGGCAGGGGGAGAAGTAAACGACCCCCTCGGAAGAGCACATGGGTTGGTATTCATCCCGAGAACAGCTGCAGTTGGCGTTGCAGGGCATTGTGACGTTTATTCTGAAAATGTATATCGAAATATGCTTTTAAAAGGCATGGCAAATAGCTAAAAACAAAAAGTAAATATACAAAAAATATGACAATGAAAAACACATGAGCTAATTACATTTATTTACCGGAAAATAACTCACTGATAGCTATTAGGGGGCAATACTATTTATCATTTGGGGGCAATATTATTATACCTCCACCATGAAAGCAGAGCTGTCATTGGCTAAGAGCTGGTCACATGTCAGTCATTATTTAGAGTATCGCCCTGCAATAGTTTTAAAAAAAAATCTGAAAATATATTTCCAAAATTTTTTTTCTGAATTTTTTTTTTTCCAAAAATATTTTTCCAACATTTTTTTTTCAAATTTTTTGTATTCCTTGTTTTCGGGGAAATACTATTTACCCTACATTTGGGGCCAATACTATTTACCATTTGGGGGCAATACGAGGGAACCAAAATGTAAAGATAAAACTTACACTCCTGACTTGTCGTCCGGCTGACCAGTAAATGACGCCTGTGGACAGCTGATAAGCATAAAAATGACCAGTCCAATGACTGTCGTTCCTATGGTCATGACGAGCATCACAGCTGATCCAGTGGGCTTCAGTCGCTTCTTCTTCATGATTAAACCTCCCACAATGTTTCCTGCTGCTCCTCCAACTGCCCCCGCCACAGCTGTTAAGACAAAATTTGTTTTTTGAAATACCAAAGAGTTGTTTTACCTGCCACATCTGTCAAAATTTGGACAAAATTGGTTTTTGAAATACAGTCAACACAGAAATTATTTGCACGCTTTGGTTTTTCGTCATATTTCAAAGGAAAATAGTAGTACGATAAAAAGAACTGCCCTATGTTTTAGAGTAGTGTTAGTAGGTTAGGTTCCCATGCATTTCATTTTTTACCAAAATTCATTTTCTTGGAAAATGTGAAAAAAAAGAGTTTTGAAAACAAAAAAATATTTGCACACTTCAGCCAACTGCCAGAAACTGAATTTTTAATGATGATACTCAATTTTTCCTTGGAACTACTGTTGTCTATGGAATTTTTAGCTCATTTACATCAATTAGACATCATTTGGGGCTCACAGGTGGGATTACAGGTGTTACCAAGGGAAAGCACCTAATCCCATGTTGTATTTCTATGTACGGCTATAGAAATTTGTCTAGAAACAAGCAACTCATATGAGATTGATTAGTAAACTCCATAATTGTGTCTATTTGTCTAAAATAGTAATTTGGCAGGTATTGGTAGGTAATTGTGTTCTACATGCAACCACAAAATGCCGGAAACAGTAATACGAGTAGAATCAAACTGAAAAAATCTTAATTACAGGAATCAATTTTGCCCCTGGGGACTATTTTGACTGTGAGCTGTGAACAATAGATGGTAATAATTTTGGAGAAAGTCTGCTGAGATAATTAAGACAAGTTGTTTTCGAATTTTGCACTATATCATTACCATTATGCAGCATACAACAAGTGTTGCTTCATAGTGTACCCCCGTGGAGGACCTCAATGAGTAAAAATTTTCCAATAATTGGTTTCCTTTGTAAAATAAGCTTTGAACAATGAAAACTATTCACTGTCATAATAATTTAGGCCATAATTATTGTATAGACTAGCTTGGGTGGATCTTAAAAATCGATGCATGCCAATGCATTCAATATGCTACATTTATGCTAAAAGCGAATAATAACCTAATCTGTGAGCAAATATTATTGAAAACAATTCTAAATATTCTTTCTTAATCAATATTGATAAGCCAGTGGTTAAATAAACTTGTCAGAGGCTAATCGTTGTATCTCAGCACAAAATCACCAAGAGCCTTTTTTTTAGACATTTGCTGATGAGATATTGAACATAGTTCTTCACAAAAACCTGCATAGTTTATCTTTTTCTCACAGTTTGACTATTTTAAAGGACTTCACAGACCAATTTCATGGCAATTGCTATTTTAAAGTAAGTTTTATATCTGAATGCAGGAGATAAACAAGGAATTTCTTTCTTCCCATGCTTTAGTTAGATGTTTACTAAGACATCACATTTTCAATCCATGTTTAATTAATTTTTTGGCAATTATTCCTGAATGTTTGTTTAACTTACCGGATACAATGTTGGCAACATGAGCAGGTTTGCCGAAGTGGATCATCATGTACCTCGGCAAATTTATGATGACACCCACAACAAAATAGAGCGCGGCTGCTTGGCATAAGACGAGGCTCAGGTATGCCGGGTTGGAAATTAGGTGCCAAAGAGCAACAGGAAAACCTGGAAGAGAAATAGAAAAGGCAGGAAAAAAAAGTGCTCAAATCTAGCATACGAGGGGCGTTCAGAAAGTTTGAGGCTTTTTTTATATTGACGCTTATTTTCAATGTAGAACTACGCATTTTTTACAGGATCAAAGTCAGCAATTTTGGAATGGATTGTCAAAATTTTGGACAATTTGGACGTGGTTGCCATGGAAACAGAAAGTTCAACAAGGTGGGCCAAGTAATACTGACAGTCCCCTCCAGACAAAGTTTTGCGAAAGCATTTTGGTCATCCAAAGCCTTTTTTCCTCTGGTGCCTGAAGCTATAGCCCCCAGTGACTAAGGTAAGGGAAAACCAGGACTTACGTAAAACTGTAAGTCACAGGAATAACTGGGATGGATAATGCTATTCCCTTAGGTCTCTTGTTCATACCAGTGAATCCATGCTTTGTCATAAGTTGTTTTGGACCCACTTCCTGCCACCTGAATCTCTCTTATCAAATCTTGCATGCAAGAAAGTTTGGAGGAGTTCAAGGAACATTTTCTTTTTTTGGTCACGGGTATGAATTAATGCTTTTGTTGTGCTTGGGAGTATTTGTAAAAGCTAATATTTTATTTCTCGTGTCAAATATTGTCAATTTCACTAATACAAGTAACACAGAAAAGTCTCTCACAGTCACAATGCATGTTTCCATGGCAACTACAGAATGACTTAAAAATGTCCAAAATTGTGGAAATCTGAAACTGCTGAAATTTATCATGTGAAATACTCTTAATTCTACAGTGTAAAGCCTTGCACTTTCTGAACCTCGTAATAATCTTATAGATACGAAGGGCATTCATGAAGTTCTGACCAATCTTTTTTGAAGATCTTTCAAGCAGCTGAACAAAATGTTCACAAAATCAGACATACGTGCAGGAAGTGCTTAGAGTACTCTACAGTTGCCATGGAAACAAAAACCCACTGCAGCTAAATTTTTTAGACTGCAGGGCAGCCATTAGACATTTTGAGCAGGGTCTTGAAGTTGGACATATTTTACATAATGATTTAATTATTCACTTTTGGGCAAGTGACACCTTAAAATATTTGTGTCTAAATCAAACATTATAGTGTCAAGAAATCTATGAAACATTATAAATATTTCAAAACTGCCCATAGAGAATTTATTCATTTCACCAAAATGTGGTCGAAAAAATTATTAGTTAATAAAAAGAGACCTCTCGTAAATGTCTAGTGTTTCCCCATATACTCCTTTTACCTTTCAAATGAGTAACAATCACCGATGAGGCTGATTTTCTGATTCCTATTGATTTAGCAGGTTGGTCCTTAATGGCTGCTGTTACACGAGGTTTCCTGTAGATGGTGTAATATGTCTCCGTATGTTTCGGGAACATAAACATTGGAAATGCGCAAATGAGGATTAAGGTCCCCATCACGACATAGCCGAGCCACCAGTTGCCGATGAATTGAGGATGATCAATTGGGATTTGAACATCTGGGAAGGAATATAAAAAACAATGAATCACAGTTTGTCAAAAAAAAAGTGTAAAGCATATTCATCCCTTGAAGCTGTATAAAAAGTTAAAAGCCCATGTACAGTGAACACTGAATAGCAAGCTAGACAGTCGGAGATATTAACCCATGATGGAAATAAATGTGTTCATAGAAATGAAACAGAGCTGAAATGTTGAAGTTCTGGAGTTTATATATTTGTGTGGCAATTGGCGGAGTTTGAGGGATTTAGTCAGCGTATATACATAATTCATCAGACAATTTGTTACAATTTTTTCTCTTGTAATTTTATATGTAATATAGTAATCGGGGGCAAAAAGGTCTGGTGCACGTCTTATGGCATCGTATAACCTGAGTAGCCTCCGGGAAAAATGGCTTATAGCACTAATAACCCATTGGACAACCAGAGTATACTCGGGTAAAATAGCTTATAGCACTAATAACCCATTGGACAACCGGAGTATACTGGGGTAAAAATAGCTTATGGCACTAATAACCATTTAATTGGACAACCGGAGTATACTGGGGTAAAAATAGCTTATAGCACTAATAACCCATTGGACAACCGGAGTATACTGGGGTAAAAATAGCTTATAGCACTAATAACCCATTGGACAACCGGAGTATACTGGGGTAAAAATAGCTTATAGCACTAATAACTCATTGGACAACTGGAGTATCCTCGGGTAAAAATGGCTTATAGCACTAATAACCCATTGGACAACCGGAGTATCCTCGGGTAAAAATAGCTTATGGCACTAATAACCCATTGGACAACCGGAGTATCCTCGGGTAAAAATAGCTTATGGCACTAATAACCCATTGGACAACCGGAGTATCCTCGGGTAAAAATAGCTTATGGCACTAATAACCCATTGGACAACCGGAGTATCCTCGGGTAAAAATAGCTTATGGCACTAATAACTCATTGGACAACTGGAGTATCCTCGGGTAAAAATGGCTTATAGCACTAATAACCCATTGGACAACCGGAGTATCCTTGGGTAAAAATGACTTATAGCACTAATAACCCATTGGACAACTAGAGTATCCTTGGGTAAAAATGGCTTATAGCACTAATAACTCATTGGACAACTGGAGTATCCTCGGGTAAAAATGGCTTATAGCACTAGTTAATAACCCATTGGACAACCGGAGTATCCTCAGGTAAAAATGGCTTATAGCACTAATAACCCATTGGACAACCGGAGTATCCTCGGGTAAAAATGGCTTATAGCACCAATAACCCATTGGACAACCATAGCATCCTCGTGTAAAAATAGCTTATGGCACTATTAACCCATTGGACAACCGGAGTATACTGGGGTAAAAATAGCTTATAGCACTAATAACCCATTGGACAACCGGAGTATCCTCGGGTAAAAATGGCTTATAGCACTAATAACCCATTGGACAACCGGAGTATCCTCGGGTAAAAATAGCTTATAGCACTAATAACTCATTGGACAACCGGAGTATCCTCGGGTAAAAATAGCTTATGGCACTATTAACCCATTGGACAACCGGAGTATCTTGGGTAAAAAAAAACCTTATAGCACTAATAACCCATTGGACACCCGGAGTATCCTCGGGTAAAAATAGCTTATAGCACTAATAACCCATTGGACAACCGGAGTATCATCGGGTAAAAATGGCTTATAGCACTAATAACCCATTGGACAACCGGAGTATCCTCGGGTAAAATAGCTTTTAGCACTAATAACCCATTGGACAACCGGAGTATCCTCGGGTAAAAAAACCTTATAGCACTAATAACCCATTGGACACCCGGAGTATCCTCGGGTAAAAATAGCTTATGGAACTAATAACCCATTGGACAACCGGAGTATCCTCGGGTAAAAAAAAACCTTATAGCACTAATAACCCATTGGACACCCGGAGTATCCTCGGGTAAAAATAGCTTATAGCACTAATAACCCATTGGACAACTGGAGTATCCTCGGGTAAAAATGGCTTATAGCACTAATAACCCATTGGACAACCGGAGTATCCTCGGGTAAAAATAGCTTATGGCACTAATAACCCATTGGACAACCGGAGTATCATCGGGTAAAAATGGCTTATAGCACTAATAACCCATTGGACAACCGGAGTATCCTCGGGTAAAAATGGCTTATAGCACTAATAACCCATTGGACAACCAGAGTATACTCGGGTAAAATAGCTTATAGCACTAATAACCCATTGGACAACCGGAGTATACTGGGGTAAAAATAGCTTATAGCACTAATAACCCATTGGACAACCGGAGTATACTGGGGTAAAAATAGCTTATAGCACTAATAACCCATTGGACAACCGGAGTATACTGGGGTAAAAATAGCTTATAGCACTAATAACCCATTGACAACCGGAGTATCCTCGGGTAAAAATGGCTTATAGCACCAATAACCCATTGGACAACCGGAGTATCCTCGGGTAAAAATAGCTTATGGCACTAATAACCCATTGACAACCGGAGTATCCTCGGGTAAAAATGGCTTATAGCACCAATAACCCATTGGACAACCGGAGTACCCTCGGGTAAAAATGGCTTATAACACTAATAACCCATTGGACAACCGGAGTATCCTCGGGTAGAAATAGCTTATAGCACTAATAACCCATTGGACAACCGGAGTATCCTCGGGTAAAAATAGCTTATAGCACTAATAACTCATTGGACAACTGGAGTATCCTCGGGTAAAAATGGCTTATAGCACTAATAACCCATTGGACAACCGGAGTATACTCGGGTAAAAAGAGCTTATAGCACTAATAACCCATTGGACAACCGGAGTATACTGGGGTAAAAATAGCTTATAGCACTAATAACCCATTGGACAACCGGAGTATACTGGGGTAAAAATAGCTTATGGCACTAATAACCCATTGGACAACCGGAGTATCCTCGGGTAAAAATAGCTTATGGCACTAATAACTCATTGGACAACTGGAGTATCCTCGGGTAAAAATGGCTTATAGCACTAATAACCCATTGGACAACTAGAGTATCCTTGGGTAAAAATGGCTTATAGCACTAATAACCCATTGGACAACCGGAGTATCCTCGGGTAAAAATGACTTATAGGTATAGGTTATACAACGAATTTGAGGTGTACATTTCAGGTGGTTATACACCGAAAATTCGTTGTGTAAGCGACTTATGCTCCAAACATGATTTTAAACTGAATTTCGAGGCTTTGTTGTCATTTTTATGTGCATTGTTTGCAGAAAAAGCAAAACAACAGGCTAACTTAATCCCCAACAGTGGTATAACTAACAAATCTGTTGGTTATACCACGGCAAAAGACAATAGAAAACAGTCTTGGTGGAGCATAGCACTAATAACCCATTGGACAACCGGAGTATCCTCGGGTAAAAATGAGGAATCATCGTAAATTTTGCGTTTTAATTGATAACTTTCAAATGGATCGGAAGCTTTTGTCTTCAATTGCTGTATTTGGAGTCATGCAAGATCATTTTTTTGACCAAATTACGCTTTAAAAGAATGAAACATGTTGACCTCTATCCCAGAAATCATACCTGAAAAATCTTCGCTCATTTTGGTGCTTACAGCCGCCACTGAAAATCCAAAAATTGGCGACAGAGTGTAGATACTTGATACAATAGCTGCAACAAATAATCGGAATAAATAATTCAGAAATAAATAGCAAACTAGTTGTAAAGTATGATTGAATAGATTCATTGGATCCTTGTGATATATATATAATAACTAGAATGCCCGTTGGATAAATCGAGATTACACAATCAGATATAAGTTTGGGAAAAGGTGAACAAAGAAGTGATTGTTCGCAGATGTGAGGCAAATGTAACATATGTATAGTGATATTTGCTGCAGTACGATGAAGGAAAAATGACAAAAGCATGGATGATCATAAAATACAAGATGGATTTTCGGGAAAAATATTTGTATCCAAAAATATATTGAGGTCAATGACACACTAAACAGAAATGACATTGAGTGAGATATGCCACTTAAACTTCCCCACACACTTGGTATAGCACGACTGACTTAGGCTGTGCTGCCCTCTGTCGTTATAAACTTTGTGGGGTGGAATATTTCTGACATACATTGGTTCAGTCAAGGAGGCTGTTGTTGATGGAGGAGAAAGGTGTAAAATGAAGGTAGATTTCAGGGAGATTGAGGAGGTTTTGGAGGATGGCATTCCTTATTTCAAGGGAAAATTGTCAATTCCTATCCATATGTCAAGTTTGTTAATGATAGAGACAGGAATGGAAGAGAAATAAGATAAACAACAAAGTCATAAAGATGTGAGGTTATGTTTTGTAGAGGCTAGAATTATCTAAAAATATATGGAGGTCATTGACACACTAATAGCAGAAATGACATTGAGTGAGATATGCCACTTAAACTTCCCCACACACTTGGTATAGCACGACTGACTTAGGCTGTGCTGCCCTCTGTCTTCTTCTTCTTCTGGAAGTTCCTCCTTTTCATTCAGGAGCACCCTGTATAGGTTGTAGTAAATGTCATATCAGGAACATGGTTATATGTTTTATATCAGCTACGACGATATTGACTACAGCTACTCTACTACTGGATTTTTACAATGATATAAACTTTGTTGGGTGGAATATTTCTGACCTATTTCATATAGTTCAGTCAAGGAGGCTGTTGTTGATGGAGGTGAAAGGTGTAAAATGAAGGTAGATTTCAGGGAGATTGAGGAGGTTTTGGAGGATGGCATTCCTTATTTCAAGGGAAAATGTCAATTCCTATCCATATGTCAAGTTTGGTGATGATAGAGACAGGAATGGAAGAGAAATAAGATAAACAACAAAGTCATAAAGATGTGAGGTTATGTTTGGATTTTGGATGGATGGATATGGATATGGATTCCTATTCTTTTTTTTTTAAAGTTAATCCTTTACCTTTAAATGCATTATGATGATTTAGAAATCTTATCTGTGTCTTTGTTAACAGGAAAATAACTTGTGTGGCACTTCCAAGGTTGTTCACACTTTGATGGTATAAATTATGACAGATTACTGATTCAGAGACAATGGGTACATTCGTTTCGCTGCTCCAAAGTGCTCTAGGAGTAGGAGTAGTTCACTCCAGATCATTCGTTTTGCACTTCCGGGAGTAGTTCGGAGTAGATTGGAGTAGATAGGAAGTACTCCAAGAAATTGGGATATTCCATGACGTATGATTGTTTACATAAATAAATGACACTTCAGAAGCTTTGATTTAGTGCCTGATTGCTTTGTTTCGATGTGGATTGCTGCAATTCAATTGACACAATTAAAGCAATCGATTGGAGGTGCCAATTACAACATAAATTGCTATTAGCAAGGGAATCCTTGTAGCAAGGGATCCCCCAAACAATGACGTTCCTAAGTACTCCTTTCCAATCAATTCGGACCAAGCTTGGAGTAAACTACTCCAAGTTGGAGTAGTTTACTCTCAGAGTAGAAACGTCACTTCCTGGAGTAGTTTGGAGTAGTTGAGAGCAGGTGAATCGAATGTACCCAATGAAACGGATTAGGGGGCCCTTAATCATGCAGCAAAGTGTGATAAACCTTGACAGTGCCACACAAGCCATTCTCATGTGGACAAGGACACAGATAAGATAATCTAAACGTCATGATACATTTAACGATAAAGGATCAACTTAAAAAGGATTATTTTATATTGTTGTAAAGTATGACTGTAATAATGCAATGTCAAACCGACTAAATCGCAAAACTAGTTGAAAACATAATTCCATATTTTAAGGTTATAGCCCATTGTTCAACTGGGTCAGTTAATTTTTTAGAACATGCTAGTCACTGGGTGACCAACTTTCAGTTAATCTCACAGTGCATGTGTAGTCCTACCTTACCAATGTAAATAGCCGAGTCTTCTTTGTTGACGTTCTCGTCGATGTAACTCATTCCAAGTGTTCTTATCCCGGACATCCCAATTCCAAACAGAATCTGAGCAATGGCGAGGATGTGGAAAGCTGCTCTGTTTGATTCTTTATCTTTTTGGCTGTTCTCCGAGCATTCGGCTGGTTCTACTCTAGGCTCACACATCTGAATGATATAAATGCAGGCTCTAATATTTAGAAAATAATCAATTTACCGGTTAACCCATTCATAAGGTTGACACATGGGCATACCGCGTGCAGATTTTCCCAGATGGTGAGCGGTATTTGCCCGAGTTTCATGATGAACTGAAATTGGAACCACCCAAATTAGCAGCCTTTTGCCCATACTCCCAAGACTTGTCAAGATACCTTTTGCCCAAATTTTGGTACTTCCGAAAGTTTTAGAGGGATTTATCCACCCAGGTACTCATAGATTAATTCATTGCCCGACATTTAGTATGTTTCTGTTCTTCCCTTTACACATTTTGGTCATAATTGTTAACAGTTTAGATCCACCTTTTTTTACATAATAAATATCATTCACCTGTAATAATGTTTTATTTTTCCCAAACATTGATCCGGCATAAGGTGTTTTTGTTGAAATGTTTGGAGGAATGGCTGTCACGCTTTTCCTTGCTTCGGCATTAAAGGGATAAGGGGTTGTACCGCTGGTCCTTGCATCATAAATACTGGGTGTTTTTGCGAAGGTACTCAGAAGCCCTGGATCATACTTTTTCGGGCCATAGATGAAGTACGGTGACGCAGTTAAGTATGCCCCTAAAACTGTGAAAACTATTGTGAGAGCTATAAAGCGAGGCTTGTGGGTCTTGCGGCCAACATAACCGGCCAAAAGTACGGTGAAAATCTGAAGGAAGTCGTTGATGGATAATAGAAGGCTGACTTGGGCACTGCTCAACTCGAAGCGTTTCTCCACAATACGCAGGGTTCCAATTAAATAGCTGAAACCACAATAATTATCGACTTATAGAATCGAATAGAATATACTTTTATTCCTCCATTCATAGTGTTACAAAAAGAAACTTTCAGTGGATTTGAGCACATTCACGCACACATTCATAAAATCACAGTAGGCAATAAGTTAATACATACAAGAGATAATAAATTGAAGAAGAAAGAGTATTACTTTGACTTAGATGATAGGACATGATTATACAGTTTGATACCTCTAAGTGCAAATGTGTTCTTAAATCAGGACGTACGGATCATTGACAAAGCTAACCTTCTGCAATGATGACAATGGTGGATCCCATGAAATTCTGAGACAGCACACCATGATTTTTCAGTACGTAAATGACTGGTGTTGGAAGGATCGGTAACGATCGGAATTTGTCTAATGTTTACATTGTATCTTGGCATGCAGGCAAGTGAGTACCGTGAGCGAACTGTACCAGAATTTCATAAACCAGAATAGTTCCAGATTTTATATAATTTTTAATGAAATATTTAACGAGGTGAGATTGTTGACTGGAGTGTGTCAAAATCTCAGGGAAGTTTGGGGATATGGTATAGTGGGTTGGGTATAATAGGTTGCTCCTAAGCACTTGGCTTAGAGGCTGGCTCTTTAGCTTAAATGGTTTGATAGCGTACCTTTAAGGGAAAGTGTTATAATAGCAGGCAGAACCAAAACAGCAAATACTTCCAGTAATAAATACTTTCAACAATCTTTTTCTTGTAAAACTGATGATTGTTTTAAGGTTGCACCAGTGGTGGGCCTATGCCATCTTGAGAGTGCCACCATCTTGTTTGATTGTTTAAGACGATAGAGGGCGCCGTAAGCGCATGGCCCCTGGTGGAGTCTGTTGTAGTTGAAAAACTATTGACAGTGTTACCATCTTGTTTGATTGTTAAATCGGTGAAGAGAAAATATAATATAATTATACGAACCAATAAAGAGCAACATGAAAGAAAACAATCGCTGACAGGTTGAGACTGAAGAGGGCGACACTGGCGCCCTTCTTAGATTTGCAAAATCCTACTCCGCATCTTGTGTCCTTCTTCTTCTTTTCTTCCACCTCCGCCTCCGCTGCCATCAGCATCCTCTGCAGCCCATCGGTGTCCATGCTCTTCTCATCCATGATGGTCTTTGGTACAAAATGTAAATCCTACCATTAATTCATGGACCTGTCCGTCCATCACGCTCAAACTACAGCATCCCTCCCCACACAAATTTCAATACAAGTTACTAATGTTCTTGACAAGGTTTTAGGCCATCTGTCATCTCAAATTTCACGATCCATTGCGCCTGCCACATCTCTTCCAACTTTCACACTTCTCCCCTTCATGGCCATGCAGACATTTTATTCATCTTTCTCTGCCTACTGCTTTACCGGCAGATGGCACCACTGCTTGGCCCTAGCCTTTATTGTCAGGTGGCAGCACCTGCAAGCTGCATTGATCCTCCTAACATACTACTGCCAAATTGACTATTACTTGTCAAAAGCTATAATTTTGTATAGGTGTATTTATATTAATTATTGTTTCTGTGACATTGTTAATATATGTGTCAGTTTGCAAATTACTCACCATAGGATAGTTTAGGTAATTCTACTTACAGCACCATCAACTGCTTATCTAAACACTGCTTTATGAAATGCCCAAATTAATAAATATGATTTTTCACTCCCATATATGTCATACACAATCATAATCTCTTTATTCGTGGAGGCACTCTGCTCATTCATATCCATACCAGACATTTTATGAGACATCCATTTCATTCTCAAGACTTTGACATACCAGCATTCACTCAGTTACTGCCATTCTTACTCTCAATACGTATTATCACGCACGGGTACTCTGCTAGTGTTATAAATGGTAAATGTTATTAGCATGAAATGGTGCCATTGCATCAATGCTAAACATCCTCAGCAAAACTGCTTGTGGAGCATGAATTCTCATCCGATGAACGGAAAATATATTGAGTCAGAAAGGCCGATATGTGAGACATGTGGGATAAAAATGGCAGCCAATTTTCTTTGCTGTAGGGGAGAGTCTCCTCGCTCGGACCGGTGCCTCGATTGGAACACTTTATTTATGACATAATTATAAAACTTATGAACAGGTGTCCCATCTAGAGTGATTCCTTTTCAATCACTTTAAAATGGTCAGGACTGTTCGACTGGGAAAATCATTGATATTTGAAGTTACAATCCTTGTCATACTTACGTGGAATCTCAAGTTTTTTTTTCTATGCTGTTGAACTGTGATGTCAGAGATGACTCTATTCTAGCATTGCAATATATGTAAATTAACTACAAGCTGTGATGTCATTTCAAACTGGGTCAGATTCCCCAGCTTCTAACCAATGCGAATCCACCAAACTGAGCATCACAGTTTCAACTCAGTGTCAGAGCTAAAATTGGGTCTGGGAAAAACCTATGCAAGTTTGACATCACAGCCTCTCAGCCAATGGGCCGCCAGAACAAATATACATAACATAAGCCATGTGTTTACAAACAAATTGTCAAAGCTTTCTGTTTATTGTAATTGTAATTGTAATTTATTTAGTTCATGGCAATAACAAACAGTCGTACATAAAGCACATATATATAAAGCAAAAGGACCTTGTATAACTCTAAATTACTGCATATGTACAGTTGTAAGTATATTGTTTTGCCATAGGGCTTACACAAAAGAATAGAATTCTGTAGGCGTGCACCCTAACAGGATGATATGATGGATGATATGGAATGGTGGGTGATGAGATTGGATGATGAATTTTGATATTTAACTAATGATTAATTCAACTAGAGGTCAACATGATAGGGGCATAGGAAAAGCGTATGTAACGCTAATCGGTACGGAATACACTGCAGCAATGAAGTGCGGTGCCTCTTATACAAACTGCTTGCAGTGTGTGATTCACTGAAGTCATTTTACACGCCTTTTTGGATGGAGCCAATGAAGTACTGCTGCTTCTTGTCATTCAGCCTTGTATCAAGCGTAGCTTAAAATATACTGTCACTTGTGTGTGTTTCAAAATTGACACACAGAGCTGTGGAAGCCTAATTGATAAATTGAACTAAGAACTTAGTCTGACTGAACAAAATAATGAATCCCCCAGGAAGTGGAAATACAATCAATGGTTTATCAAGAAAAGTAGTGAAGTGTGAAAAATTCACGAGAGAATATATAGGTCTATAAGTTAATTCTTTGGTGTTTTGACTTGCATTCTTCAGTTGGTGTCACACTTTCTGTCTTACAGTGTTACTAGCAGCATTGCCATGTTTCGATTGTGGAGGGCCAAAACTTATTTATTTATTTCACCAAAATTGAGCAAGAAATTATTTATTTCAAAGAAACTCCCAAGTCCAATTGTCCTCCCCCTCCCCGGTTATTAAATGATCTCCCCATTATGTGATCAGGTAACCAACAATAAAACTTTTATTTATTTATTTTTGCAAAATATGGCTTGATACTATTAATAGTAGGATTCATGTCTTCACGGGTTTTATGCTAGTTTTTAAAATTAAAAAAGTGTACTGAGAATGCAATGATTGAAATAAAAAATTTTAAATTTGTGTTTTATTATCTATAGTGATCTACTGAAGTATATTTATAGAATATATTTTATAATTTACTTAAATAAAAGGGGTCTATCTGATATATCGATGGTGAAAGTGCAAAACCTCGTATGTCAAAATTTTGCTATTTTTAGATTTTTGGTGGAATGACTATTTTAATATCCAATACACGTTGTCAGTTGATTACCTTGCCAGTTTGCTATTTTTGGAAGCTGTAACACACTGGTAACAGAATGATTTCACCAAACCTTGTATGTCGATATGTTTCAAAAAGTGAAAGTGCAAAACCTCGTAACTCAAATCAGAACTTTGAAGCTCATATTGTGGGATATTTCAACTTTTTTTGAAAAACAATTACTGTGTTGCTTTTTTATGACTCCCAGCAAGATTCCTGATTAAAAAAATTTTACCTCCCTATATTTGTTTTGGTGATGTAGGCTATTGAAAAAGAGAGTGCACGAAAATTTGAAAAAAATGTCATTTTCCTCATTCTTGCCATTGTAGCCACTCAATAAAATTTGTTATTGCAATCTGTCACAGGCAAATTATAATTTTCACTGTATATACATAAATTGAAAGTATATTCAATGCTGCAAGTTGCTTTAAAGTGTGATAAATGATCGAGTTACAAGGTTTTGCACGGGTAGAAAGTGAAAGTGCAAAACCTCGTAAGTCGACATTTTCAATCACATCTGATGGTAACATCAATGCAAGGGGTAAACGACCTCTGACAAAAAATTTGCTATAACAGGGTGTCACTTTCTATGTATCTAGTTGGCCATAACTCACTTATTAATAAACATTACCTTAAAAAAAGACACCTGACAGTTTTTTTCAATTTCTGAAAAACAGCTTTTTTTGACTTACGAGGTTTTGCACTTTCACCATCGATATATATGTCATTGACTCAAAAGACAGATTTTTGAAAAAGTATTGCTAAAATAGCCAAAATTAGTAAATTCCTAGTTTGCCATTTATTGCCACAATAGATGAAAAAACTTAGTGCCAGTTAAGTCTAAAGAAGTAAAATGTAAAAGCTGAAAAAGTAATGAAATAGATTGACATTGGAGATTTTTTTTCTCAGCACAGATTTTGTCCCAAACCTGTTTACAAATTTTTCCACCAGGTGGAGTTCGGTATAAAGTCCTACTGCATGCCACCTGTGCTGATGTAAACAAAACCATGTGACAGGCTTTATGGTAATGAGCCATTTGCAGCCCTGATTGGGCAGTCCTGGAGAAGGGGCTGGCTTCATATTCATGATTGAGGTAAGAGGGGGTGTATGAAAAAGGAGGGGGCGGAATTAGGACCATGGAGGAAATGACAGTGGAGAAATATTCAGGGAAAATCACAATTATTTTACCCATTTATGGAAAAGTGAAGTTAGTGACAATACATTTTGTAAGCCTACACATTGAAATGGGG